>OX451741.1:1392784180-1393384180 GCA_948472305.1 Vicia faba | reverse complement strand
AACTCGAAGGGTAAATGACAAGATTTTCCATAGACTAATTGGTAAGGGGTTGTTCCAATAGGGGTTTTAAAAGTTGTTATGTAGGCCCATAGTGCTTCATGTAGCTTCTGAGACCAATCTTTTCTGGAAATTAAAATGGTTTTTTCAAAGATTTGTTTAATCTCCCTGTTAGACACTTCTACTTGGCCGTTAGTCTGTGGATGATAAGGTGTTGCTACTCTGTGCTTTACTCCATACTTACTCAAGAGATTATCAAAGATTCTGGATATGAAATGTGATCCTCCATCACTTATAACGAGATGGGGTGTTCCAAACCTTGGAAAAATGATATTCTTAAATAACTTGACTACCACTCTTGTGTCGTTTGTGGGTGATGCAATAGCCACAATCCATTTAGACACGTAGTCCACAGCTACCAAAATGTACCTATTTCCCATTAAAGGTGGAAATGGTCCCATAAAGTCTATACCCGAAACATCAAAGAGTTCAACTTCCTGGATATTCCTCATTGGCATCTTGTCATATCTTGATATGTTCCCGGTGCGTTGGCATCAGTCTCACTTGACAATGTAGGCATGAATATCGCGCCATAAAGTTGGCCAATAGAGGCTTGCTTGAAGAATCTTGGCGTGGTGCAGAACGATAATGTCTGATGATGTCTTCTATTTCTTCTTCTGGGACGCAACGCCTGAAAATATTATTTATTCCTCTCTTGAATAGGAGTGGTTCATCCCATTAGAAATGTTTAACATCTTTGAAGAACTTCTTTTTCTGTTGGTAATTTAGATCAGGGGGTATGATATATGCAGCTAGGTAGTTTACAAAATCAGCGTACCAAGGTACGCTCTTCATTATTGAATTTTTTTCAAATTCTTTATCTCTGTAAGGTTCAAAATCATCAGTTTTAGCTGTAAGTCTATCATAGGTGAAATCATCATTTATAGGCAATAAGTCAGGTTTTAAGTGTTCTAATCTAGAGAGGTGGTGAGCGACAACATTCTCTGTGCCTTTCTTATCCTTAATGTCTAGACCAAACTCTTGGAGTAACAGGATCTATCCAAGTAACCTAGGTTTAGCGTCCTTTTTATTTAATAGATAACGTATGGCAGCATGATCAGTGTAAACAATGATCTTCGCTCCAACTAGGTAGGACCTAAACTTATCTATCGTAAAAATTACTGCCAGTAACTCTTTATCTGTTGTTGCATAGTTGAGCTGGATGGTATCTAGGGTTCTACTAGCATAATATATAACGTGTAATTTCTTATCTTTTCGTTGTCCTAGAACAACACCAACTGCATAATCGCTTGCATCGCACATGATTTGAAAAGGTTGTGTCCAATCTGGGGGTTGCATGATCGGAGCTTAAATCAGTGCTTGTTTCAAAAATTTAAAAGCTTCGAGACATTTCTTGTCAAAAACAAATTCAACGTCCTACATTAGAAGATTAGTCAAAGGTTTTGTTATTTTAGAGAAGTCTTTTATAAAACGCTGATAAAAACCAGCATGTCCAAGAAAACTTCTAATCTCCCTAATGGTTTTAGGTGGGCTGAGGTTTTCTATAACTTCAATTTTGGCTCTATCGACCTCAATGCATCTTTCGGAGACAATGTGTCCTAATACTAAACCTTCATTAACCATAAAATGGCATTTTTCCCAGTTTAGCACTAGGTTCACCTCTACGCATCTTTCAAGGATTTCTTCGAGGTTGGAGAGACAATCTTTAAAATTGAATCCACACACCGAGAAATCGTCCATGAAAAATTCCATTATTCCATCTAGATAATCTGCAAATATAGACATCATACAACGTTGAAAAGTGGCAGGGGCATTACAGAGTCCGAAGGACATTCATCTATAGGCGAATGTTCCATAAGGACGGGTGAAGGTTGTTTTCTCTTGATCCTCTGGGTGAATAGGTATTTGGAAAAATCCTGAGCATCCATCTAGATAACAAAAGTGCTAGTGTCTGGCTAGACGTTCGAGCATTTGATCTATAAATGGAAGAGGGAAATGATCCTTCCTGGTTGCTTTGTTTAATTTTCTATAATCTATACACATACGCCAACCTCCTTCTGTTCGTTTAGCAATATGCTCACCTTTCTCATTTTCTATGACTATGATGCCTCCTTTCTTTGGCACCACATGCACAGGGCTCCCCCAATTACTATCTGATATTTGGTAAATTATACCAGCCTCCAGTAAGTTAAGAACTTTTCTCTTAACAACATTGCTCATTATTGGGTTTATTCTTCTTTGATGTTCTCTTAAGGGTTTTGAGTTTTCCTCTAACAAGATCTGGTGCATGCACACTGATGGACTTATTCCTTTTAAATCGGAGATGTTATACCCTAAAGCTGAGGGATATTTACGTAAGATTTCTAAGAGTTGAGTTGTCTCGTCTTGAATTAAAATAACATTAACTATAACAGGACGATTCATCTGTTTATCTAAGAATTTGTATCTGAGATTCTAGGGATATTCCTTCAGTTCTAAAGACGGTTTCATAGGGCAAGGCATGGGACCGGGAGTAAGCGATAAACATTCATAGAGGTCGTCATCGATGTAAGGTTCTAAACTTTTAAATCCACCGTCCTCTATAATAGGGGTCAAAGGTAACTTGATATTTTTGTTAGATTCCTCTCGCTTAAGTTCCAATATACACTCGTCAATGACGTCCATGGCATAACAGACATCTCCTATGACTGGTGCCATTAAGAACTTTGAAAGAATAAATTCTATCTTTTCATCACCCACCTCAAATGTTAATTTTCCTTTCTTAACGTCAATTATGGCTCTGGCTGTTGATATGAATGGTCTACCTAAGAGGATTGGGATTTCTTCGTCTTCTTTAATATCCATAACCACGAAATCAGTTAGGATATATATCTGACCGATTTAACTAGTATGTCTTCAAGTATGCCTATAGGATACTTAACTGATCTATCATCCAGTTGGAGAGACATTTTAGTCGGCTGTAATTCTCCTAAGTTTAACCTTCAACAAACTGCTAAAGGCATACGACTGACGCTAGCTCCTAGATCTAAGAAGGCTTTGTCAATAGCATGATTTCCTAAGATACAAGGAATGGAAAAACTTCCTGGATCCTTTTCTTTCTTGGAAAGTTTATTTTCTGAAATGAAATTGCACTCGATAGGTTTGGGATCATCAAGTCTACGCTTGTTGGTCAGGATGAATTTTAGGAATTTAGCATAAGATGGTATCTGAGTGATGGCTTCGGTGAAAGGAATCTCTACATGGAGTTTTTCTATAACTTTAACGAATCTCTGGTATTGATTGTTAAGTTTGGTTTGTTTAAGTCTTTGCGGAAATGGGACTGGGGGTTTGTACGGGGGAGGTGGTTTATTAGTTTTATCTTTTAATTCTGGTTCTTTTTGCTTTTCGGGTTCCTCTGGTTCCTCCACTTGGTCTGTAGGCAAAACCTTTGTCTTAGGTTGTGAGGGTGTACTAATGGATGGATTCTTGGGTCCATCGTAAGTAGTCCCACTTCGTAAGGAAATGGCATTAGCTTGACTATTAGGATTTGGTTGAGGTTGTCCAGGGAATTGTCCTCTAGGTGTAGTTTGTGGGGCTTGTGTTTGGGCTATCTGCGAGATCTGGGTTTCAAGCATCTTGTTATGCATAATCATTTGATCAATCTTAGTTCCTAATTGCGTGATTAGTTTGTTTACATGAATATTCTGATTTAGGAACTCTTTGTTTTGCTGGGTTTAAGCTGAAATGAAATTTTCCATGATTTTCTCAAGGTTTGGTTTGGGTACGGCAACTTGCATAGGTTGATTTGGTCTTTGGGCTTGGAAACCTGTAGGTCTTGGAGGTGCAGAGTTTTGTATTGGGCTATTGTTTTTATAAGAAAAGTTTGGGTGATTCCTCCATCCGGGGTTGTAAGTGTTTGAAAATGGGTTTCCTTGGGTGTAGTTTACTTGGTCTGAGCAAGGCTCATTCAACAAGTTACATTCTGCAGGTTGATGTCCTTGGGTCTCACAGAGTTCACATTCTGAAGCTACTGCGGCTACAATATTAGGATTTTGAGACATGTTTTGAACTTTTAAGGCAAGAGCGTCCATTTTAACTTGCATCATGTCTAGAGAACTTATCTCATGTTTTCCTCCTTGGGTCTCCTTTTCTCTACTGTAGCTCGTTCTGTTCCCCATTGGTAATGGTTTTGGGCCATGTCCTCAATGAGAGCATAAGCTTCTAGGTAAGGTTTATTCATCAATGCGCCACCAGCGGCAACATAGATGGACATATTTGTGTTATAATGGAGTCCATTATAGAAGGTATAGATGATTAGCCATTGTTCTATGCCATGGTGCGGACAGGCTCTTAGCAGGTCCTTATATCTCTCCCATGCTTCAAAAAGTGATTCTCCCAGGTTTTGGTTAAATCTAGTGATTTGGTTTCTAAGGACAGCAGTTTAGCTGGGCGGGAAATACCTTGCGAGAAATACTCTCCTAAGGTCTTCCCAGGTTGTTATTGAATTGGGAGGAAGGGAATCTAACCAATATCGTGCTTTATCTCTGAGGGAAAAAGGGAAATCTTAGTCGCATTGCCTCAAGCGAAGCACCATTGAATTTTTAAGTGTCTACTAATTGTATAAAAGTTTTTAAGTGTTGATTCGGGTTCTCAGTAGCGAGACCATCGAATTGGTTTTGTTGCACCAATTGTAGCAATGAGGGTTTTAGTTCGAAATTATTTAAGGTTATAACTGGGTTTACGATACTTGAACTAGGTTCCTCATCTGACGGTTGGGCAAATTCCTTAAGGGGTCTTTGGTTACGATTCTCGACCATAGTTTTTCTAATTCTACAGAGAAAATGGATGTAACTTTGAAGTTCCGATAAAAGATTGAATAAGGTTCTGGTGCTGCGAGATCTTCTCATTAACTAGACTGTAAAACTTAGTCTAGACGGTGCGAAATTTGACGAAATTGCTCCCCAGCAACGGCGCCAAAAACTTGATGCGGTTTATTCGCAAGTGTACGAATCGCGTCAGAGTAATATAAAAGATTATCGATCCACAGAGACCAATCGTCAATCTATCGTTTCCTATTGTTACGGTTTTTAGCTAAGCTAATATTAAATAGGGAATTAAGCATGCAAGAAAGTAAAGTGTGGTGAAATAAACTTCAGATATAAAATGGGGTCGAATGTAATTCACATAGTCAGACGATATTCGCAATGCTTCGGAATAGAACTACTTATAGGGCAATATTTTCTATTAAAGAAAAGAACTAATTTAACAGGTACTGTCGCTTTCACGTAATCAGAACCGAGTTTACTCTCTAATCAGACCTTCTTATCGTCACTTATAAAAAGGCGCGCATTGTGTTAAAGTAATAAACCTATTTTTAAGAAATAAAGTACTTGACCAAGTTGAAAAGTATTTTGATCTGGAATTTCTAATAAAAAGGGAACCTAACTTTAACCCTATAAACGCACCCGAAAATAGTTTCAAAATAGATTTCTTTGATAATAAAAATCCCTAACTAACTGGACAAAGTGCTTTCGCTTCCTTTGACCAGTTGGAACTAACCGAGTTTAACAAAATATTGGACGACTTTCAATCTTACCCAACAACAATAAAGTACAAAAAACTCGTATTAAAAACCAAAATAGCCCATAAGCATTTCTATTGACACATTATTTGGAATATCAATCTAACTAGATTCCTTACATTCTAGCCCAATAAGGTTCAGCCTGACATGGGAATGTAAACAGACATGTTAAAATAAATCATGCGAGAAAGTAAATAATTTAAAGTGCGGTGTGGGAAATAAACAAAGTAAAAGTAGGTGCAGGAAATAAACAAAGTAAAAGCAGGTGCAAGAAATAAAAAAAGTAAAGGAAGGTGCAGGAAATAAACAAAGTAAAAGCAGGTGCAGGAAATAAAAAAGTAACAGCAGGTGCAGGAAATAAACAAAGTAAAAGCAGGTGCAGGAAATAAACAAAGTAAAGCAGGTGTAGGAAATAAACAAAGTAAAACAAGTGCAGATATATAAATAGAAACCTGCTCCAAACGGGGAGGTTTTAAATCTGGTACAACTGGAAGTAAAATGCGACTGGAAATAAATAGCAGTTGAAAATAAACGTGGCAAGATAAACTTCTTCCGAAGTGCTCCAAACTCGATTACAGACTCAATCTACGAACTCGATCACAAACTCAATCAATAGTGCAATAATACCCCGATGTGAAGAATTATTTCTTTATAATGGTGAAATTATATGGCTTAAGTTCGTAACTATGGTTGGATCAAGTTTGCAACTAAGCTTGGGTGATTTGAAATGAAATCAGGAACTTCTATTTATAGAGGATGAAGAATGCAGGAAATCACAAGAATGCCCCCAACTTCTTTTAGGGGGGAAACCATCGTCCAAAGGTGGCGCCCGCCATGGAGGCCATGGCGCCCGCCATATGTGTAAATGAAAGGGAGGTGGGGAACGTGGTAGTTGAGGTCAGCAGGAGGTGGTCCACGTCATGGCCTACCCTATGGCTGGCGCCATGGTGGACTCCATGAGTGTAAATTTGACCTAAACTCCTATTTTTCAGCCCGTTTTCCTTCATTTCTTTAGGGGAGCTCTGGATAATTGAAATACCCGAAAAGGAAACAAAAAATGGGCATAATACGAGAAAACAATAATAAAAAACATAAATAACATGTGAAATCAGAGTTAAAAACAAGTGTAAAGTAAGTGTTATCAGTTCATCTCTGCCTTCTGGTTGCCATTTGCTGAAAACAGGTGTCCAGCGCCTGATGGACAGCAGAGAAATTTTGTTCGAGAAAACTTTGGTTCCATTCGTTCCGTTTGAAGATGTTGCTATTATAACCATTTCCACCAATCCTTCCAAGGTCTCCTCGAGAAGACCTGTTAGGATTACACCCGCTTCGAGAGTTTCTCCGCTAAGAATCACCTTTCCTGGTCCTGTCCCGTACGCCTCAGACAAAGCTGTCCCTTGGCACTATGGCGCCGATGTTTACTATCATGGCATTAAATAAGATCTTAATAAAGAAGAAGATGATCCCGATCTCAATAACATTGTCGGGACCAGTAAGATTACCAGTAGTGGAAGGGTTTTCTCTCCCGAGATTTCCCCGAAGAGTGTCAAAAAGCCTGTTGTTATTCCATCTGCTATTCTTGCCGGTACATCTGTTACTACTCCGATTCTTACTCCAATTATAACTCCTACCGTCGAGTCATCTGGGACCAGAGGAAAATAAGCTATAGGTGAGCCTGCCCGGATGGAGGCATCTAGAAAAATTATCGTAGAAGCTTCTAAGCAAGAGATAGAGGAAATATTAAAAATAATTAAAAAGAGCGACTACAATGTGGTCGAGCAGCTGGGGCAGACCCCCTCAAAGATATCCATGTTGTCTCTATTATTGTGTTCTGAGGCCCATGCGAAGGCTTTGATCGCATTCCTCAAGACTGCGCATGTACCGCAAGAGACCTCAGTTGATTAATCAAAGACTGTGTAGCTAGCTTGACTGTTGACAATAGGATGAGTTTTTCAGATGTCGACTTAACACCAAAAGGGAGGAAGCATAATGATGCTCTGCATGTCTCGATCGAATGCAGGGGCACCACTATGGCTCATGTGCTGGTGGATACTAGGTCTTCACTGAATGTTCTGCCTAAGAAGGCTCTCAATTAGTTGGATTGTGAAGGCTTGACCTTAAAGCCTAGTAATATTGTGGCAAGGGCTTTTGACGGATCGAAGAGAATCGTTCATGGGGAGGTGGACATCCCTATCAAGGTAGGCTCTCAAACCTTTGATTCCACCTTCTATGTAATGGACATCAGGCCGTCATATTCTTGTTTTTTTGGTCGTCCTTGGATCCATGAAGCTGGGGCTGTTACTTCTACACTGCACCAAATGCTGAAGTATTCGGTGAAGGGGAAGATTGTCACTGTGCATGGTGAATAGGAGTATATGGTTAGCCACCTGAACTCCTTCAAGTATGTGGAGATGGACGGGGAATTCATAGAGACTTGATCCGCTATCGCGGGCGGATCAAAAACGAGTATTTTGTAAAATGCAGTATAACGACAATGGCTTGAGTCGTATCGCAAGGATTCTTGATTTTATTATTAACTAGTAGAAATCAAATGGGGGGTTGGTTTTAGGATCGATTCATAACACAAAATAAGTGATTAAAATAAGTGATTATAAAAATAAGTTGATCTACTGCTTTCAGGTTCCTGCTAATCATTGGTTTTTACCTTATCAATTCCCTAAGCGGCTTCGACCTCTATTTGATTTCAATACCAATTTACAAGCGCAATGGATACAAAATAGATTGAATTCCCATTCCCAATTAAGCAAACGGATTAATATAATCGTGAATTAAGCAAACACGATATAGAACACGATTTAACGACTAAGCAACGTAAACAACGATTAAAGATTAGGAATACAATCATACGAATTTAATCAAGACATTCCATGAAATAATAGATTAAGAAAATACAATTTCATAAAATAGAATTGAAATAGAAATGAAATAGAATTGATAAATTAAAAACCTCAAAGCATCGGAACACGATTACAGTAGATCAACTCTGGATGATTAGTTCTTCATTCAAGCGTAAAAGCAAAATGTATTTTTTTCACAATAGTGAAAAGGTCGAAACTAAATTACTATAGCGACTTCTAGGTATAGCAAGGACAAGGATTCGGTTCATAACCCAACTGGGTCAAAAACATAACCCAGGCCCAAAACAAATGACCCAAAACTTAAATATAAAATGCTGCAACTTCAACGAATTTATAGCCCTTCTACAGTCCGATTCAGCTCTTGACTTCTGAATGAAAATCATAGCTCTTTCTCTTAGCTTTCCAACGAGTGGTAGCACACCTTATTCCAACTCATGTAGCTCAAGTTATGAATTTATTCGTGCAGACTACTAATGCTAAAAATAAAGTGCGAAAATCAAATAAGAGTAGAAATAAACTAAAATAGAAAAACACTATAAAATACAAAAATAACCGAGGAGGGCTTTTGAGAACATTATGTTGGTGACTGACTATGAAGAACATGGACCAGATGAAGGAACCGAGGAGGGATCTCGATGGACTATGGTCTTTGATAGAGCTTCGAACACACTTGGTAATGGCATCGGCGCTGTAATCATATCTCTTGAAGGCTGTCATACTCCTTTCACTGCCCGACTATGTTTCAACTGCACTAACAAAATGGAGGAGTACGAAGCCTGCATCATGGGTCTCGAATCTGTTATTGACCTCATGATCAAGTTCTTAAATGTCTTCAGGGATTCAGCCTTAGTGATAAGTCAGATCAAAGGCGAATGGGATACGAAGCATCCAAGTCTCATCCCATACAAAGAGCATGTGCTGACATTGCTCTCACACTTTGAGGAGGTAACCTTTGAACACTTCCCACGAGAGGAGAATCAGTTAGAGGATGTGCTAGCTACCATGTCTTCTATGTTCAAAGTCAGGTGGGACAACGAAGCTCCCCGAATCACCATTGAGAGGTTGGATGAACCAGCACACTATTGTGAAACTGATACTGAAGAGGTGGCAGACAAACCATGGTTCCATGAAGTAAAAAGGTACTTCGAGACTCAAGAGTATCCCGAAGGGGCATCTGTCAACGATAAGAAGTTTCTGAGAAGGTTCGCTGCAAAATTCTTCCTCAGTAATGGAGTCCTCTACAAGCGCAATCAGGACTCTACCTTACTGCGGTGTGTAGACAAGAGCGAAGCAGAGAGGATTATGACAGATCTACATGAAGGTACCTTTGGAACCCATTCAAGTGGACATACCATGGCTAAGAAGATCCTAAGGGCAGGATACTACTGGTCCACTATGAAAATAGATTGTTATCAGTACTCCCGAACTTGTCATAAGTGCCAAATCAATGCTGATAAGGTGCATGTGCCTCCAGTTCCTTTGAACGTCTTGACAGCTCTGTGGCCCTTTGCAATGTGGGGAATTAACATGATTAGAGAAATCAGGCCTACCGCTTCCAATGGACATCGCTTTATCCTGGTGGCCATAGATTACTTCACAAAGTGGGTTGAGGCGACCTCTTTGCTACTGTGACCAAGAACGTTGTGGTGCGATTCATCAGGCATAACCTGATTTATCGGTATGGTGTTCCAGAGAGAATCTCTTGTACCCCAAAATTTCCCCTCTCACTTATCAAGAATTTTCTCACAAGCCTTTGGATCAAGACTGCATTAGGGTTTGATCAGCTCAAGGCACCTCCTTAGGCACTGATGACCAAAATTAGGGTTTCAGTTTGCACAAGTATTTTTGAACTATCAATACTTCATATTACTTTCATGGACCATTATGGACCTCTAAGATTACTCATGTCAAGTTTCAAGCCTTGAATCACATTTTTGCTCAGTCAATTGAGCAGTTGACCTAAAAATCAATTGTATTGGGGAAAAAGTCAACCATTGCCAATTTACAGTCAAACTTCATAATTTTTTATCTACATCAACATTTTAAACCCATATGTATCATTTGATCAAGTTTGGACCATAATTCCTCAAGAAATTTGATCAAATCTCCAAAAGGGCAAAATGGTCAAAATTAGGGTTTTGATTGGGAAAGAGTAATTTCTGATTTTTGACCTAGCAAATGGTCAATTGGTTTAAGGCATGATCACAAGAGTCCAATTGCATCATTTTGACCTAATGACGTGATTCAAAATATTGCAAATCCATTGGATTGACAAATGAATTTTGCAGTCAACTGATCAAAAGTCAACTGTATACTGAAAAGTCAAACTTTGACTTTTTGGTCAAATTTAAGCACCAAAGATCACAATTCATCAAAACATGTCAAAATAGGAAACTTATTCATCAAGAAATAAAGAAATAAAGAAATCAAGATTTCATTTTGAAAAGTCAAAATTTCTAAACTTAGAAATTTTTCTAAGTGTCAAAAATTTCTTATTTTTTCATAATTTTGAGCAATTTTTTCATTATGATACATGATGATTCAAAGGAAACTTCCAACATGAAATTTGTAGATCTCCATGAAATCTACAACTTTTCTTCACACAACTTCTCCTAAAAGTGCTTGTATCTCAAGTTATAATTTTATGAATACATGCCCATGAACTAAAAAAGACTTAGTGAAATTTTGCCCTAGTTAGGCAGATTTTTGACCTAACTTCATGGAAATTTTTCACATAGTTCCAAGTGGAATACTCAAAATCAATTCAAAGATGAGTTGTAGAGAACATTTCAAGCTTTCTAAAATGTCTAAGAACTCCTTGATATCGTTCTTGAGTAGGGAGAATCGAAGAGATGAAGTTGGTGTTTTGTCACTTGAATTATAGGTCATTTTCATGATGAACACAAATGCAATTTTAATGTTAGGCTGCATAATATTTGCTTTGAAGGACTCAAACTTGTTTTGTCACTCCATAATTAATGTATTACATAAACTTTTGAGCTATAATCCAAGAGGTTTAAGCTTTATCCAATTCACATTGCCATTTTGGGAAGAAAGTTAACAATACCATTCTTGTAAAGCAAGATTTTTGAATAAAGTTCACATTGAGCCTCTAACTTGTTCCCTCTGATCACACTCCATCCACAAAGTCAGAAGCAAGCTTGTTTAAAGCATAACCACTCTATCTTAGCAAGTACACAAGACTTTGAAACTTGTTTTGTCAAAAAATCACATGTTTAGCTTAAGGATGCAAATTTGAATTCTGATCAACTAGAGCATCCCAAACTTGTTTCTTATAAATAGAGTCACTATTTGTGAGCTAGGACATGAGCTTGAAGACCCTAAAACTCACTCAAACTCCCTCTAGCCAGAAACTGTCTCAAAACACCATTGTTGTTCAAGTTTTGACTTTACATACCAAACTCCAAATCCCCTCGTGCGTTCTTTGGCCTTTCACTTCCAAAAGCTTCTAAACATCAAATACAAATCATCCAAAGTCCATTTGCTCAACTGTAACACCTCCATCATCAAGTTCCATTTTCAAAAACAGGGGTCTACAACTTGACTTCTCCAGATTTCATCAGCCACCCTCAGCTTAAGCCAGCCATTGCATTAGCTTCCTAGAGGTTCAAGGAAGCTAACCGTATCATCAGCACTGCCTGAAACAAGCTCAAATCCATTTCACGATTTCCAGTTTTGAGGTATTTTTCTTGAACTTCTATCTCATTACTTAGGCATTGTTAGGGTTGCATTTGTGAAGATAAAATGTAGACATCATTTCCCTGAAGCTGTACATGTCCATAGATTTCATTTATTTTGATTGAGCTAGGAGAATTTTGAGTTTGAACTTTCTGAAATATTTAGATCAGAATTTGGTACTGTTAAAAATTCTCATTCATCTTTGATTTATAGTTTATGATATTTATATGTCTGGATTCGTGTGACAAAATGGAGCAATTTTTATGTTTACATTTTTTCAAATGGTTGAGAAATGAGCAAGTTACAGATCCTTTGGCTGGAGGTTGAAGATGAAGTACAGTCAAGGCGCGTTTTGTGTTATGTATTTATTATTTCATACAAGTTAACGAATGTATAGCCACCCCAGTGGTAAAGCGCACACCTGTTAACCTATGAGACATGGGTTCGAGCCCCAGTGGTACCCTTTTGCCCATTTTTCATATTTTTTGATTTTCTAACATTTTTTTGCAGGCGCTGGGCCCTATGGGCCTAGTATTGTTTTTTTTTGCTAGCTTACCTCCCTGCCTGCTTATGCATCCCTGGCCCATAGTTTATTTATTTTCTTTTTTATTTCATTTTTATTTTTCTTAAATATATTTTCTAAATACTAAAAAATCATAAAATACAAAAAAAATGCTAGATTTATATTTTGACTTAATTTATTTTATTTTTCTCACAAAAAATATTTTTATTAATTATACTTTATTTATTTTTTACTTATTATCTTGTAAAAATAATTAAAACTAGGTTATTAGTTATTTTATTTTTTATATAAAAAAAAAGACTAAAAATATTTCATGATGCCATAAATATTTTCAAGACAAAAATACCAAAAAATACTTTTTTCTAAACTTATTTTCATTAATCAATAGAAATAAGGTTTTATTTAAAATCTTTCCTTCAATATATTCAAGTTTAATTAATTATTTTCTTTAATTAATTAGGTTAAAATGATTTCCCTTTTTCTCATAAAAAATCCAAAATACCCATTTTCTTAACAATTACATTTCTTGTATATTTATTTCATCTTGTACATTTAAATCTTAGCACATCAATACCTATTCAATATGGTTGTAATAGACTAACTAGGTTTATATTTTTTGCAATCCCCATTTCAATTTGTACACCCCCTCCCCACAAATATTGTAATAGCGTAGTAACTTTAAATTCCGTAATTTATCGCTTTATATACAAATGCTAGTAATTAGGTTTTGTATGGAAAGATTAAAACCAATCAAATAGCAAACCTTAATCAAAGCCAAATCAAGCATGAAAATCAATACACTTGCACACAAGCACCCCTAGGGCTATCCCATTTGGTTGCCTTATACAAAATGACCATATTACGCATGTAAGGTATCTTAGCAAAAACAAACAAATACAAGATCATAGTCCCTCGATGACGCTATCTAAGTTGCCTTACAAATGATCTTAGTCCGTCAAAAAGAATGCTAAGATACCTTGCAACATTGCTAATCATGGCTATATGATGACCCACGCCCGTCCCGTTTACATCCAAAGATAGGGTTGCTTACCAAATCAATGGTAAGACAACAATGTCAAAGGAAAAGAAAATGAACAAGAAAGACATTTAAGTAGGTAGATTACTCCTAATTACTTGCTCCATTTCAAAATAAACATCCTTCCTATTTTCAAAACAATCACATACACTTTCAAACATCTTACAAAATTAAAAACATTTTCAAAAGACCAACATCTTTGTATACATTCTTATGAACGAGAATCATTACAAAGATTGCCTAAACAATAGCCTCTTTACAAAATACTTTCAAAAACCACACAAAACACAATTTCAAACAAAAGCAAGTGATCTAGCAAGTAACTAAGACCCCATGGAAAACCATGGATGAAAAGGGTGCTAATACCTTCCCTTTTCATAATCTACCCCCCGAAGTCAAAAAATAATCTCAAAGGTCTTTCCTGTGCTTTTTCACCTTTCTTTTTGGATAAAAGAAAAGTCGGTGGCGACTCTTGCTAACCACAACATTTGCGATCAAACGCAAAACCCTCAAGTCAGTTATCCCACCGTATCACAGAACTGGTGACTCTGCTGGGGAATATTCTAAAAGTGGGGTTACCTTAGGGTGAGATCACATTTACTTGCTTTCATTGTTTGACTTGTATGCTTTACATTATGGTTCTATGTTTGGGTTTGAATCCTCTACCCAGATTTGGGATACCTTATAGGTAAGTAGCAATATATTATGGAAACTGTGTGGGGTATACCGACATGGTCTAAGCAATAGCTATGTTAGTGCGACATATTTGTGGGTACTTGTAGCCTTTGAGTTAATCAAAGAGAATACGGGGCCGCTGAGTGATGTCATGAAGCACTAATGAACTTTTAGAACCTTTACTTGACCAACTTGGCCTTTAGGATGTAGTGAGATGATCGGCTTTTGTGCAGTCTGAAGTTGGTAGATACTCGATACAACACTCATTGAGGTTTGATTTCTTGGGATATTTTGGTCACCATTAAAGAGGCTTGTGCTGAAACTATGCTCAAGGGAACAAACCAGTGATATTGAGCTCCTTAGAACCCGGTTACCATTACTAGGACATGTTTAAGCCAACTAAACTTCAAGAGGGTACTTACCTATAAAAATCCATGCAAGCCTAAACCTAAGGATTTGTTTGTTTTGTTTGTATATGCATACTTGTTCATAACATCATGAACATCATGAACATCATATACATCCACTAACCATTTCAAGGATTTTGGGATTCATCTTTGTTCTTATTTTGTAGGATATGGATTCACTTCGCAGGAAAACTATTAAAGTCAGTCTTGTAAGGATCCCTCTACAACTCAAGGAGCTAGCTTTAAGGATTCCTGAAAACTCTCCATTTACCGAGAGACATGGTCGCCTACTCAACTTGGTCACCTCCAACACAGATGAGGATATGATGAAGGTGCTCTTTCAGTTCTTTGATCCTTTACACCATTGCTTCACATTTCCCGATTATCAACTTGTGCCTACTTTGGAATAATTCTCCAAACTCTTGAGGATTCCCATTCTCAATCAACTACCTTTCAACGGTACGGAAAGAGACCCAAAACTAGAAGAGATAACTCAAGCTCTACACTTGCACTCAGCTGATATCACAACTCATTGGGAAACAAGGAGTGGTGTCAAAGGTTTCTTAGCAAAGTTCTTGTTCGAGAAAGCCCAAAGCTGTTGGAACTCCTTGGATTTGCAAGCCTTTGAGGAAATTGTGACTCTCCTCATCTATCGGATGGTTTTGTTTCCAAATCCTGACCAACTCATAGATATCAACGCCGTCAAAATCTTCATATCCCGCAACCCGGTGCCTACATTGCTAGGAGATGTCCTACACTCTTTTCACACTCGCACAATGGGGAAAATAGGTGTCCTTATGTGTTGCACTCCTCTTTTGGAAAGATGGTTTATTTCGCATCTTCCCCAATCTGGATTAAAAATAGAACAAGGTTCAAGGTGGTCACAAAGGTTGATGACGCTCAAACACTCGGATATTCATTGGTGCTCCCGATCCAAAGAGAATGTTATCATTGTCGACCGTTATGGAGAATTACCTAATGTCCCTTTACTTGGCATTAGGGGAGGTATCACCTACAACCCATGCTTATCCTTAAGACAGTTTGGTTACGCCCAAAGGGATGGCCCGCACGAGATGCTGATTCAAGATTTGGTATTTGACTACGACAACGACGATCAAGGTCTTCGCCAGAGATTTATCCGAGCATGGAGGATGTTGAATAAGGTGGATAGCAAGACTTTGGGGCACAAAAATTCCATCCCTCTTGAGCCTTAGCTAAAATGGGTACAAACTCGTACTCATAGTCTTATGATGCCGTACCCCTCCATTCTCCCGGTAATCATTAAGCCCGTCATAGAAGGAGATGTTCCATACACTATCCTACATCCTGACATGCCTACCTCACTTGAATACCTACAAAGAGATTGGATAAAACTCAAGGGGGAGCGAGATACTTTCGAAGCCCAATTCTACGCAAGTGAGAAGAAGGTTTTGGAACTCACTAGACTACTTCATGAGGAGCAGACTATGAATGCCTACATCGCACCAAAGAGGATGCGAACTACCTTTTTATCTTAGATTTTTTGTATTATTTTTGCCCAAAAGGCATTGATGTACTCAAGCTTTAACTTATTAATATAACCTGTGTTCCTTTTTGTCTAAAACAAAGCTGAATCTTTGAAATCCTTGAAATCATTACATATGCATATACCATTCATCATAACATAAGCAGGTCTTTTGCAACAAGTCTCCTCATCTCTCTACTGTTTATTTCAGTAAGATGGATCTCGAGCAAACAGTGAAGGACCTCCAAGCTCAGAATACACAGTTTCAATAGTTGCTCTTGACTCTAGCCAAAGGATAAGAAGAGTTGAAGACTTTGCTGGCTGAGGAGAAGAAATAGAAGACAAAGAAGGTAACCGGAGTCCTAAACATGGGAAGAAGATTTCATGGGCAGACAAGAAGGACCTTAGATTTTGCAACGACATCTGGTGAGAGAGACAATCAAGATGGGAAAGGCAAGGAAATAGTTGTCCCGTCAGAATCAGAAGAGGAAGAGGAAGAAGAAGACTATTCTGAAGAACAATATCCTCTAGCTGATGACAAGTATAAACATCTCGAAGAGTGGTTGAGTGCAATGGAAATCCAAAAGGTGTCTGGATTGGACTTTGAGGAATTAGGGTTAGTGTCGGGGATTGTCATTCCTCCCAAATTCAAAGCACCTGTGTTCGCCAAGTATGACAATGTCTCATGCCCTAAAATGCATCTCTGGTCCTACATGAGGAAAATCCAGCCCCATACCGCTGAAAAATACTTATGGGTACACTTCTTCCAAGACAGCCTGTCTGGAACTCAACTTGATTGGTTTTACCAATTAGAAAGAGACAATGTTCATAAATGGGAAGATCTTGCTGTAGCCTTCTACAAACAATACCAATACAATGCTGATCTTGCGCCTACCCATACTCAACTTCAGAGTATGGCCTTGGTTTCAAATGAATGCTTCAAGGACTATGCACAAAAATTGAGAGATTTAGCCGGAAGAGTTCAACCCCCTATATTTGAGAGAGAGTTGGTAAACATGTTCTTGGGCACCTTGTCTGGTCCCTTCTTCATTCATTTAATTGGAAGTTCATCGGCAGATTTTACTGAACTGATATTGACCGGAGAAAGAGTAGAAGCCGATATAAAGAGTGGAAAGATCCAAAAAGATACATCCTCTTCTTCTATAAGGAAGCCATTTATTGGAAAGAAAGAAGTGGTTGCCATTTATCCTCAGAGAAATCAAGATATGGCCGAACGTCGTCCAATGGTGGGGGCTATTATGATTTCTAAGCCTGCGCTTGATCAGCAAAGAAACAATCAACTGAGGATGGAAAGACCAGTCAAACAGTTCACCAAAATTAACATGACCCCGTCTCAGGTATTTCCGCATCTACTAAGATCCAATTTGGTGACCTTTAAAGAAGCTCTGAAGAACCCTAACACAACATCTCCTCACTATCATCCCAATGCCTGCTGTGCATACCACTCTGAAAGTCCCAACCATGACACTAATAACTGTTGGGCTCTAAAGAACAAAATACAAAACCTCATTGAAGCAAAAGAGATAGAATTCGATGCGCCCGAAAATCCAAATGTCATTTCTGCCCCTATGCCCAAAAATAGCCATAATACCAATGCCATTGAAGAGGAAATGTTTGTTACTTCAGTTGATGAACTTATAACCCCACTCCTAACTATTAAAGTGAATTTGTTGAATGCCAGTGTGTTCCCAGGCTGTGATGAAGGCTGTCATTTATGTTTGTCCTCACCAACCACCTGTCCTTTGTTGAAAGCAGGTGTTCAGTGCCTAATAGATAACAAAGAAATTTTGTTTGAAAAGACTTTTGTTCCACCTGTTCCTTTTGAAGATGTTTCTATCATTACCATTTCCGCCAATTCTTCCAGGGTCTCCACCAAAAGACCCGTTAGAATTACATCAGTTCCAAAAGCAACTCCTTTAATAATCACAATGCCTGGACCAGTCCCGTATTCGTCAGACAAAACCATACCATGGAATTATGGAGGGGATGTCTACTACCACGGTATCAAGCAGGATTAGCCAGCCTCCGAAGATTCGAGTTCAAAGAAAGTCAACTCTGACATCATTAATATTGTAGGAACTAGCAAGATTACCGAAGCGGAAGGATATTCTCTCCATAAATTGCTCCCCCAAAAGTAGTTTCTGGACCCGTGATCATTCCTGTTGTTACTCCTACGAAAGTTGTTCCCAGTCCTACAATCAGCCCCACTAATACTCCAACTGACAAAGCTGATACAATCCCTGCTATCAATCCTACTGACACTCCTACTGCCGAGTTAACCGAGACTCGAGGTAAAAGTATTCTGATTGAGCCTGTCCGGATGAATGCTCAGTCATTGGCTATCCTTGAGACCTCCCGGAAAGAGATGGAAGAAATTCTGAAGATCATAAAAAGAAGGGAATACGATGTAGTTGAACAATTGGGGCAAAATCCCTCTAAAATTTCCATGCTGGCATTACTACTATGTTCCGAGGCGCATGCAAAAGCCTTGGTAAAACTCCTGAAAACTACCCATGTAACCCAAGAGACATCTGCTGATCAATTTCAAGACTGCGTAGCAAGCTTGACTGCAGATAATGGTCTAGGTTTTTCGGATGCTGATTTAATGCTAAGAGGAAGGAAGCATAATGAGGCATTGCATGTGTCAGTTAATTGTAGGGGCACAACCCTGGCTCATGTTTTGGTGGACACTAGCTCATCTCTGAATGTATTGCCTAAAAAAGCTCTTGATAGGCTGGATTGTGAGGGATTGACATTGAAGCCAAGCAACATAGTAGTAAGGGCTTTTGACGGTTTGAAAAGGATGGTGCATGGGGAAGTGGATATCCCCATAAAGGTTGGAAACCAAACATTTAATTCAACTTTTTATGTAATGGATATTCGTCCCTCATATTCCTGCTTGCTAGGCCGACCATGGATTCACAATGCTGGCGCTGTCACTTCTACGTTGCACCAAATGATAAAATATCTGATTCAAGGGAAGATTATCACCGTTCATAGAGAAGAAGAGTATATTATCAGCCATCTCAATTCCTTCAGATATGTGGAATTAGATGGTGAATTTATTGAAACCCCATTCCAACACTTTGAAAAAGTCCCGCAAGATGTGGCAGTAACCAAGGTTGTTCCCAAGATCACAAGGCCTCCACTCTGGATGTCATCTCTGAAGGATGCCAAACCAATGGTAGAAGAAGGTGGGTGCACTATCTGGGGACAACTCCCATATATCCCATATAAGTCTGACAAGTTTGGCCTGGGTTTCACTTTAGGTGCCCAGAAGGCTGTATGTCATGCTCGTGCCGGAGGACCACCCCTAAAGATCAGCAACCTTGAGGTCAACACCGTAGAAGATGATGAAGATAGCTGTGACTTGGAGGACTGGATATTCCCAACTGTCAGTGGAAGGCTCAACAACTGGGAGGCTATAGATTTTGTCCCGATCACTTTTATCCCACAGTAATCTGTCTTTACATTTTATTGGATCTGTAATATTAAAATAATTCGCACTCTTAAAACCTTGTGTCTTACCCGAGGCACAATGGTCCATTTGTAAGGGTTATTATCTCATTTTCATATGACATCAATGAATCATGGACGTTTTCGCATACAAACTTTTGTGCTCATTGTTTTTCTTTTTACATTTTCATTTCTTTCAAGGATAGCTATACCCTTACACACACTCACACTCACAATGCAGGTATACATCCATTCGAGATCCCATGGGTAATGATACTGCTATGGCCTTTTGTGACTCTGAGAATCTAATCTAGCAAGCCGAAGACAAAGGTGAGGAAGATTGTGAAGTACCAGGGGAACTTGCCAGACTACTACAACAAGAGGAGAGAACCATTCAGCCCCACGAGGAACCCGTGGATACAATCAACCTAGGTACCGAAGAAGACAAAAAAGAGGTCAAGGTGGGTGCCAATCTGGAACCTAGTATCAAGGAGCATCTGATTCAGTTGTTACACGATTATGTTGAAGTCTTTGCCTGGTCGTATGAAGACATGCCGGGACTTGATGCAGATATTGTGGTACATCGTCTACCTACAAAAGAGGATTGTCCGCCAGTAAAGCAAAAGGTTCGATGCATGAGGCCTGATATGTCAGAAAAGATTAAAGCAGAAGTCATGAAGCAATTCAACGCCGGATTCTTGGCTATCACCTCTTATCCCTAATGGGTTTCCAATGTTGTTCCCGTGCCCAAAAAGGATGGCAAAGTGTGAATGTGTGTAGACTACATAGATTTGAATAGGGCAAGCCCTAAGGATGATTCTCCACTCCTCCACATTGATATTCTAGTTGACAATACGGCACAACACAAAGTGTTTTCCTTCATGGACAGATTCTCAAGTTACAACCAAATCAAAATGGCGCCTGAGGACATGGAGAAAACAACGTTTGTCACGCAGTGGGGCACATTCTGCTACAAGGTGATGCCATTCGGACTGAAGAATGCTGGGGCAACCTATCAATGTGCCATGGTAGCTCTATTTCACGACATGATACATCATGAAATAGAGGTCTATGTGGACGACATGATAGCCAGATCTCAAACAGAAGAAGAGCATCTTGATCACTTACAAAAACTATTTGAGAGACTAAAGAAGTACAAGCTGAGGTTGAATCCAAACAAATGCATATTTGGGGTACGGTCCGGTAAACTCCTAGGCTTTGTCGTCAGCAACAAAGTTATCGAGGTCGATCATGCCAAAGTTAAAGTGATACAAGAGATGCCTGCTCCTCGTACTGAGAAGGAAGTCAGAGGATTCTTGGGGCGTTTGAATTACATTTCCAGATTCATCTCTCACCTGACAGCTACTTGTGAACCAATCTTCAAATTGTTAAAGAAAGATCAAGTAGTCAAATGGAATGATGAGTACCAAACTTCTTTCGACAAGATCAAATAATACCTGCAAGAGCCACCGGTTTTGATGCCACCAGTCAAGGGAAGACCCTTGATCATGTATATGACTGTTTTAGAAAACTCAATGGGGTGTGTATTGGGGCAGCATGACGAGTTTGGCCTAAAAGAGAACGCTATTTACTACCTGAGCAAAAAGTTTACCGACTGTAAAACCAGATATTCACTGCTCGAGAAAACTTGTTGTGCTCTGGCATGGGCTACTCGTCGGCTAAGATAGTATATGCTGACTCATACTACTTTGTTGATATCTAAAATGGATCTGATAAAATACATCTTCGAGAAGCCTGCTCTTTATGGGAGAATAGCGAGATGGCAGATGATCCTGACGGAATATGGCATACAATATACTACCCAAAAATCTATAAAGGGCAGTGTACTAGCCGATCACCTTGCTCACCAAGCTGTGGAAGACTACCAGCCCATGAAGTTTGAATTCCCAGATGAAGACATCATGATAGTAAATAATTGTGAAGAATTCAGACCATATGACGGACCTGAACAAGGATCCCGATGGACCCTGTTCCTTGATGGGGCATCCAACGAACTTGGCAATGGTATCGGTGCTGTACTCATATCTCCGGAAGGGTGTCATACTCCCTTTACCGCAAGACTCTGCTTCAATTGTACAAACAACATGGCAGAATACAAAGCATGCATCTTTGGTCTCAGAGCTGCGATAGACTTGGGGATAAAATCCTTGGGACACCAAATACCCAAACCTTATCCCTTACAAAGAACATTTTTTGGTGTTGCTACCACATTTTGAGAAGATTACCTTCGAGCATTTCCCGCGAGAAGAAAATCAGCTAGCAGACGCTCTAGCCACAATGTCATCTATGTTTAAACTTAATTGGGATAAAGAGGCTCCCCAGATCACCATTGAACGAATGGAGGAACCAACACACTGTCACGAGATTAATACTGAAGAAGTAGTGGACCAGCCTTGGTTTCACGAAGTCAAGAAGTATCTCGAGGCTCAAGAATATCCAGAAGGAGCTTCAATCAATGATAAGAAGTTCTTAAGGAGATTCTCTGCTAAATTCTTCCTTAGTAATGGCATTATGTACAAACGCAATCATGACTCTGTGTTACTTCGGTGTATAGATAAGGTTAAAGCTGAAAGGATCATGGCCGAATTGCATGAAGGCACTTTTGGCACCCATTCCAGTGGGCATACGATGGCAAAGAAAATCCTACGGGCAAGCTATTACTGGTCTACCATGGAAGCAGATTGCTATCAACACTCTCGAACTTGCCATAAGTGTCAGATTTATGCTGACAAAGTGCACGTACCCCCGGTTCCTCTGAATGTCTTGACAGCTTCTTGGCCCTTTGCTATGTGGGGAATATATATGATTGGGGAAATCAAGGCCTCCTATAATGGACACCGCTTCATCTTAGTAGCCTGTTTCATCAAGCAAAATATCATTTTCCAGTATGGTATCCCGGAAAGGATCATCACTGACAATGGTACAAATCTCAACAACACTATGATCACTGCCTTGTGCGAGCAATTCAAGATCCAGCATCATAATTCTTCCCCTTACCGGCCGAAGATGAATGGTGATGTCGAAGCTGCAAATAAGAACATTAAAAAGATCATACAAAAAATGATAGTCACATACAAAAACTAGCATGAGATGTCACCATTCGCTCTCCATGGGTATCGTACCACAGATCACACATCAACCGGGGCAACACCCTATTCTCTGGTTTACGGCATGGAAGCCGTCTTGCCTATTGAGGTTCTGATCCCGTCTCTAAGAATTATGAAGGATGCAGGATGAATGAAGAAGATTGGATCCAGACTCAACTTGATCAACTAAACTTGATTGATGAGAAGAGACTTAATGTTGTTTTCCTAGGACAAATGTATCAAAAACAGATGATCAAGGCTTTCAACAAAAAGGTTAGACGCCAAGTGTATCAAGTTGGGGATCTAGTGATCAAATGCATCGTACTGCCACAAGGTGATCCCATGGGAAAATGGACTCCTACCTATGGAGGACCATGGATGGAGATGACCTGTCGCACTCTGCAAACGCAAACATAGTCAAAAAATACTATGCATAAGAGACCCTCTAGGTTGACACACCTAGGCAAAACAAGAGCATCCCGGCGAACCAAAAAGGTTCGGGAAAAAATTAGGGATAAAACAAAAAAAAATTTGTACACCTGGCAAGTTGAAAACCCGAAAGGGCGACTTGGGAAAAAAAGGGTTTCCCAGTGGACTAAAAACCCGAAAGGGCGGTCCAGGAAAAAGTTAGGGAATGTAAAGCGTATGACTATGTCCCGTTGGATCACTTTACGGACAACCATTGGCTTCAAATGACAAACTCAGAGGTTCTGATCAATTCAATCATCTTCGGACGGGGCAACAAATAGACAAGATGCTCAGGGATACGAAGGCTATAGCAAAATGGGAACCCCATGGGATTATTACACATAGCTATCTTTTCTTTGTATTAAAATTTTCATTTTTTTTTACGACGGAGTTCTCTTACTAGAATGTTTGTCTCATTGTACAAAAATACTTACTCCAAGTCAATACAAAGATATCCCTTTGAAAGTGCAAAAAACTATCTGTTTTTCTCTACGCTTGAGTTTTGTTTACAAAAATGTCCAATGATTCATTGTTGAACATATGCATTTGAACATAATTACTATTTACAAATAAACAAAATAAAAGACAATTACTAAAGGCTTTAAGAGGTAGGGAAATCTATCTAAGCTATTTCCATAAATCCCCCGCGCTGTGCAGTTTAATCCCTAGCGGAACAAGCTTCCAATTATTAATCCCCAATAGAAGTCGTTCAATTTTCCAGGATTTCACAATAGGGTTTTACAAGCAGTACATGGAATTTCCTTTACAACAAAGTTTATTTCTCTAAGAAGAAATTCATCAACACTTAGACTTCACAACATGAAGACTTATACTCCATATCCTCAGCAGAAGTCAGGGATTTATTTTGCCCAATCCAACAGTAGTGCAACAAACTAACTCACATACACATACATTGAATCCGTATATCATAAACATTGATAAAACGAATGAATTATATCATACATTTCATACAACATGACTTTGCATCTTAGCTAACATTTTAGCCTTTTCAAGATAAGATTAACAGCTATCATTAACAATGTTCAAAAGTTTTCAGATGTAGTACAGATACGCTCTAGACACAAATGTCATTCTGATACTCATTCAGATTCAACTTCTCAGATACAGCTCAGATACGCTCCAGACACGGATGCCATTCTGATACTCATTCAGATTCAAAATGTTCAGATACAGTTCAGATACACTCCAGACACGGATGCCATTCTGATACTCATTCAAGTGCAACTTTCAGATACAGTTCAGGTACGCTCCAGACACAGATTCCATTCTGATAATCATTCAAAATCAGCGCCCAGATACAGTTCAGATACGCTCCAGACACGGACGCCATTCTGACGCTCATTCTTTCAGCTTACAAATTACAATACAAACAATCACTTTTAGATGGCATCTTTAAGCCCATTCCCTCTACCACCACATCGCCAAGTGCAAATTTCTGGGCACTCTAGTGTCCAATCATCTTCCAACTTCAAGTCACGAATGGCAAGACATACCCATCTAACTCTTCAGGCTTAAGAAGATTGGACATAGGCAGCTGTTGTACCCAAAATTTTTCCCTCTCACTTATCAAGAATTTTATCACAAGATCTCCTTTGGATCAAGATTGCACTAGGGTTTGATCAGCTCAAGACACCTTCTTAGGCACTGATGACCAAAATTAGGGTTTGAGTTTCCACAAGGATTTTTAAACTATCAATTCTTCATATGACTTTCATGGACCATTATGGACCCCCAAGATTACTCATGTCAAGTTTCAAGCCTTGGATCACATTTTTGCTCAGTCAATTGAGCAGTTGCCCTAAAAATCAGTTGTATTGGGGAAAAAGTAAACCATGGCCAATTTCAGTAAAACTTCATAATTTTTTATCCACATCAACATTTTAAACCCATATGTATCATTTGGTCAAGTTTGGACCATAATTCCTCAAAATATTTGTTCAAATATCCAAAAGGGAAAAATGGTCAAAATTAGAGTTTTGACTGGGAAAGGGCAATTTCTGATTTTTGACCTAGAAAATGGTCAATTGGTTTATGGCATGATCTCAAGAGTCCAATTTTATAATTTTAACCTAATTAAATGATTCAAAACATTGCAAATCCATTGGATTGACAGATGAATTTTGTAGTCAACTGATCAAAAGTCAATTGTATACTGAAAAGTCAAACTTTGACTTTTTGGTCAAATTTAAGCACCAAAGATCACAATTCATCAAAACATGTCAAAATAGGAAACTTATTCATCAAGAAATCAAGAAATCAAGATTTCATTTTGAAAAGTCAAAATTTCTAAACTTAGAAATTTTTCTACGTGTAAAAAATTTCTTATTTTTTCATAACTTTGAGCAATTTTTTCATTATGATGCAAGATGATTCAAAGGAAACTTCCAACATGAAAGTTGTAGATCTCCATGAAATATACAACTTTTCATCACACAACTTCTCCTAAAATTTCTTGGATATCAAGTTATAATTTTATGAATACATGCTCATGAACTAAAAAAGACTTAGTGAAATTTTGCCCTAGTTAGACAGATTTTTGACCTAACTTCATGGCAATTTTTCACATAGTTCCAAGTGAAATCTTCAAAAGCAATTCAAAGATGAGTTGCAGAGCACATTGAAAGATTTCCAAAATGTCAAAGAACTCCATGAGATCATTCTTGAGTAGGGAGAATCGAAGAGATGAAGTTGGTGTTTTATCACTTGAATTATAGGTCATTTTCATGATGAACACAAATACAATTTCAATGTTAGGCTGCATAATATTTGCTTTGCAGGCCTCAAACTTGTTTGTAACTCCATAATTAATGGATTACACAAACTTTTGAGCTATAATCCAAGAGGTTTAAGCTTTATCCAATTCACATTGCCATTTTGGGAAGAAAGTTAACAATACCATTCTTGTAAAGCAAGCTTTTTGCATAAAGTTCACATTGAGCCTCTAACTTATTCCCTATGATCACACTCCATCCACAAAGTCAGAAGCAAGCTTGTTTAAAGCATAACCACTCTATCTTAGCAAGTACACAAGACTTTGAAACTTGTTTTGTCAAAAAATCACATGTTTAGCTTAAGGATGTAAATTTGAATTCTGATCAACTAGAGCATCCTATGATACGGTGGCAGAACCGACTGTTTTGAGAAAATACAGGTTTGCGTTTTACATTTGTGTTTTCAAAATGTCGCGGTAAGCAAGAGTCGCCACCGACTTTTATTTTATCCAACTGGAAAGGACAAAAGCACAGAAAAATTCCTTTTTCAAGATTTTGGGTACGGGGTGTAGATTATAGAAAGGGAAGGTATTAACACCCTTTCTATCTGTAGTTTTCTAAGGGCTCTTAGGTACTTGCTCATCATTTTAAAAATTTCTTCCATGTTTGTGTGTTTTTGAAAAGTTTTTGTTTTACTTCATTTTAACCCTTACTTATGTCTTCAAGAGTGTAACGAAGTATTTTTGAAAACTTTGTTTGAAAAGAGTGTAAGTGTGAAAGGTTTATTTTGAGCAAGTACCGACTAGCATCTACCTACTCGAAAAAAGAATGTTTCTGTTCTTGTTTCCTTTAGACAACTCTATCCCACTATTAGTGAGTAGGTAACACCGTTGTTTGAGTTGTAAGGGTCAATTCAAAAAGGGACGTACGATCACTAAAGCAATGTTAGGACGTCTTAGTAATAACCCTAATGTCCTAAGATCATATTCAAGGCAACATTTCCGAGGCAACATTTTCGAACGGGACATTTGATCTTTGTTTAGACAAGAGGGCGACCACTAAAACACCCTATACTTAATGATCATTTACCGAAGGCAGCCGAAGTGAAAGTATACCCTAGGAGTGCGCATGTGCGAGTGATTTGATTTTCGTTATTATCTTTGCACATTTAGGGTTTGCTAACCATTTTAAAATTAACATACATTCTTGTCATGCAACCCTATTATCATACATCTAACAGTTAAATATTTGCGAAAATTAAAATACGAAAAATAAAGCTACGCTATTACAAGGCTTCTGGGAGGGGGATTAATTACATAGCCAAGAAAACTGGAAAACGATAAATAAAAGCAAAGTCCTAATTAAGCTATTACATCCCATAAGCAGTTACATTAATATTGCAAAAATAAATAAACGCACAATGAATCGAGAACGAAGAAAATTAGGGTTTTGACCCCGTCTAAACCTAATTAAAAGAAAAAAATCATTCTTTGTTGTTTTTTATTATTTTACAAAAATAAGGTTTTAATGAATAAATACAAACCTAATTACTAATTAATTTAAAATTAAGAAAATTAATTAATTTTGACCTATTTTTGTATTTTGATTATTTTAAGAAAAGAAAAGAAAAGTTAAAATCCAATAAAACCTAATTTTATAATTTATTTAATTTATTTGCAGAAAGATTAAAATTACCCTAAAATTAAATTAAACTAATTAAGTTAATTTTTGGTAAATAATAAAACCTAAATCTAATTTGGTGAAAATTGATTTTTATGAGTTTTTGTTAAAAAAAGAATTAAATTTGTGTGAGAAAATAATTAACCAAAATTAAATGAATAAAGAAAAATATAGAAAAAGAAAGAATTGGGCCTGGTATGCTAGCAATTGAGGGGGGGGGGGTGTCCTTAGCAAATTCTGAGCCCAAAATCCCTTGATCCACGTTTGACTTTCAGATTCCATGTTGTACGTTGACCAGGGTGCATCATGGACATTCAAATGATGGCCTTTTGGATCCAGCTTGGGGACATCTGGTTGGTTGTGCATTGAGGATGTATGGTGGATGCTTGGACCAAGGGTGCACTGAATCTGTGACAAGAAAAATAAGAAAATAGCGTTTTTGATGGGACCTGGGATCGAACCCAGGTCCTCCAGCTTCAAACCATCACCTTGTTGCCATCTGTGCCACACTGCTTATTTGTATATGAAATAACAACAATTAATAATGTGATAACGTGAGTTAGTGGAGGAAAATAGCAAAAAGCGTGTGCTAGTTTAAACGGACCAACCAGGGGGTGCCACGCCACCCTTCTTCTTCCTCTCTCCGTTGGTAAAAGTCCCAGTCTTTTACCTACAGACAAAAGTATGTAGCTATAGCCCTGTGTGTTTCAAAAATCTCATAGACGCACCATAAATGAAAACTAATGCTACAGACCAATTAGTCTTGGCCTTGTGAACATCATGGTACCACTCATTTAGGCCAATTTTTCCTGCATAAGAAAACCCTAAAAACGAAACCCAAACCCTAACAATGGTGAATCTCAGTATGGCTTCCAAAAATGCAATTAAATGGTACTGTTAGCTTGCAAACATGATAAGGATTACAAATATGTCATTGAAACATGATAAAGATGCAAGAATAAAGGGATACGATTTTGAAAAAAATGTCAAATCGTGAGGTTCATGGAGATGGATTCTGGGCAAATCAAGGCTTGATTATGATCAGGTTAGCTTCAGGAGATGGTTGGGAATCGATTACTAGCCTTGGAATGGTCTAAATTGTCTTCTAACCTGAAATTTAATTCAACGCTTTTTGGTGATTTTTTCAAGTTCTTTCTCAGCTTCTCACGCCTCCATCCCTTGTGCATTTGGTCTGCAAATGTTCTATATGTAGCCTTTAGTGAATTAGGTTTACAGATTTGTTCCAAATCTTCTCCATTAATGATCATTGATCAAGATTTGATTCTCATGTAAATCTTTCCAAAACAAGCCAAAAACCAATCTTTTTGTGTACAACCAAGCCTTGCACGATTTGATCTCATTGCCAGCTATTCATGGACCTAAAATATGCACAAAATCTCAAGGTTTAAATGATTTTGATATTTTCATGATTTAATTTGATTTAAATGAAATAAAAATCAAAATAAATGAAAAAAATAAAATAAAGGCAAATGGGAAGGATCATGGGTCGTGGACCATGTTACAAACTCAATACAAGCACAAAATGTTGGGCCCATTTGACAAAAATTGCAATTTGAGGCATATTTGACTTTTGGCAATTTTGCAAAAAAGGTCAACTTCACGAATACATAAATCTTTCAATTTTGACCCTAGAGATGTGTTCTTGGACTTTTTAGAAATATTAGGATGTCCTCTAAACAACCCTTTTTGTCTCATCTCTATTGAGTCTTCCATGTTCATGTATGAAGGTTTGACAAAAAAGGTGTTTTTGTTGACTTTTCAAAATGACCTATAATGTCCAAATTTGTAACTTCTTGTGAGTGAATATTTTGAACTTGGGAGCTGAAGATGGATTGTAAGGAATTGCATCCTCTTCAAAATGAGCTTTAGATGGGTCATTTCTAATAAATTAT
Organism: Vicia faba; assembly: GCA_948472305.1. NCBI lineage: Eukaryota > Viridiplantae > Streptophyta > Magnoliopsida > Fabales > Fabaceae > Vicia > Vicia faba. Next base: position 1,393,354,502 of record OX451741.1, on the reverse strand, counting down.
GAGAAAGTTATGTTTGGTCAAAGTTGGGTTGACTTTTCCTACAAAACCCTAATTTAGCAACTTTTGGGTTTTGATGAATTGTGAGAAATCCTTGATGAATCATGATCAACCCTTGATAAAATGATGAATAATGCTTCGAAATGAGAATTTTGACCAAAAATATTGAGGTTTGACTATATGGGGACCACATTTGACTTTTGCCCTAGCACAGTCTATTTTCAGGCCTTTGAGCAATTGGCAGAGCAAAATTTCTCTGCAAGGCTTGAAACTTGACATGGATGATCTTGAGAACATATTAGGACAATGGTGAGAATTTTGGATCCCTTGGGCTCAAGTATCTTGATTCAACATGAAACCCTAATTTGAGGTAGACTGCCTTAGAAGAGGGTTTGTCTAGTCAACCTTTGGACTTCCTTGAGCAATTTAAGGATCTCACTTGAAATGTGTTGAGAAATATGGAAGGGCAAATTTTGGGGTACAACAGCTGCCCATGTTCAATCTTCTTAAACCTGAGGATGTAGATTGGCTTGTCTGCCTTTCGTGATCCGAGGGTGGAAGATGATTGAACACTAGAGTGCCCAGAAATTTGCACTCACATGAAGTGGTATTTGTCTTGTGATGTCGGGAATGGGCTCATAGATGCCATTTGGAGATTAATGACAGGATATGGGCTTAAAGATGCCATCCGAAGGAGTGTCGATCTCCTAAGAGATTCCTTAGCGAGAGCCTGTATAACTGTTGTTGAGGAGGACTACGCCGGGGATTGCTGATCTCTGTCTTAGTAAAAGTTGAATTTTAGGAGCTTCGGTCGTCCGTTATTATACTGGGAAATCGTCTCTTAGTCGAAGAGGTGAAAATGAACTACTATCTGGTCGTGATTCAGGCTTCATAGTGATAAGCTCGACTGCTATCTGGTCGTGTTCCAGGCTTTACAGTGACTTACTGGGGAGATGAGATTAAACTTGCTATCCGGTCGTAATCCAGGCTTTGCAATTTCTCAATTCTTATCTGGTCGTATTCCAGGCTTCAGAAGGAATTAAGTTGTTATCTGGTTGCATCCAGGCTTCAACTTGAATTTAGGGAATACTAATATCCGGTCGATTTCTGGGCTTCTTAGTAAATGTCCAGGTAAACTGCTATTTGGTCGAAATCCAAGCTTCGCAGTGTCCTTTACTGTTATCTGGTCGTAATCCCAGGCTTCAGTGTCTTTTACCGCCATCTGGTCGTAATTCAGGCTTCACGATGTCTTATACCATTATCTGGTCGAATCCAGGCTTCATGGTGTTCTTGTACTTCTATCTGGTCGATTTTCAGGCTTCACAATACCTTGCTTCTTATCTGGTTGTAATCCAGGCTTCACAAGAAATTAAGTGGTTATCCGGTCGCATCCGGGCTTCCATTTGACTTTTGGGCCTACTAATATACGGTCGATTTCCGGGCTTCATAGTAATTGGCCGGGTAGACTGCTATTTGGTCGAAATCCAAGCTTCACAGTGTCCCTCACTGTTATCTGGTCGTAATCCAGGCTTCAGTGTCTTTTACCGCAATCTGGTCGTAATCCAGGCTTCACGATGTCTCATACCATTATCTGGCCGAATCCAGGCTTTACGGTGTTTGGAGAAATCGAGATACTATCCGGTCAAACCCGAGCTTCATAACTTGTATTAAAGATGTACCACTATCTGGTCAAATCCAGGCTTCATGGTGTCTTGTATTGCTATCTGGTCATAATCCAGGCTTCACAATAACTTGTTAAGCTGTTACCCGGTCGATCTCCGGGCTTCACGGCTTGTGTTTATGACATACCACTATCTGGTCGAATCCAGGCTTCATGGTGTCCTTGTACTGCTATCTGGTCGTAATCAAGGCTTTACAGTAACTTGCATTGCTATCTGGTCGTAATCCAGGCTTCACAATAACTTGTTGGGAATTAAACTATTATTCGGTCGAATCCGGGCTTCATAGCTTTAAGATAAACCACTATCTGATCGATTCCAGGCTTTGCGGTATTTGATACTATTATCCGGCCGTTCTTCGGGCTTCACAATATGATGTAGAAATCAAGATATTATTCGGTCGAATCTGGGCTTTATAGCTTGAACTGGAATAGAAATCTTCAGCATTGATTTGACTGGACCAGAGAAAATAGTGAGAATTTGATTGTATATTTCCCTGAAAGGTAAAGAGTTATTCGTATGTAATGTCATGATGCATGACATGTATCGAATAATGGTGTTCTCAAAATAAATGAGATTGTGCTGTATGATGCGTGTGCGTATGTCATGATGTATGGATATGCAATGTTCCTATGATATTCTTTAGTTGGGGAAAATAAATCCCAGACTACTGCTGAAGAGTGTAAGGAGTTGAATTCTTCGTTCTCGCTGGGGATGACAGTCGAAGATGATTTGGGAATAAATTGGTGGGAGAATAACTCTGCTGGAGAATAAACTGGTGAGAAAATGACTATGTAGGGAAGAGATACTTTGTCAGAAGATCTGCTGATTTGGAGGAATAACTTCGGCTGGGGATGAATTACCGTTGCTGGCGATAGAGAAACTTGTTGGGGATTAAGTTTCTGCTTGTGGAAGAAATAAACTCCACTAGGGATAGTCTTCCATTGTTGGTGATAGATGAACTCTTCTTGGGGAGAATTAACACCACTGTTTTCAGACATTTCCTACTTTGCGGGGAGTCTATGCACTTTCAGTCACATTCTCCAGCTAGGTCCATCCTTGTACCTGGTGGATAGAGCAACTGTAAGGTTTGTACATTTCTCGTTTGCCCCTGTTCCTGGGATTACCAGTAATCGTCTTTTGTTTCGCATGTAGATATTTATGAGCATCAATTATTGTCAAATGCATATATCAAAATGAAACATTGGACGTTCTTGCAAAACAAAACAGAAAAAGAAAACACAAGCGTGAAATTTCTTTGTGAAAATGAATTGTATTGATTTTTGAAGTTAGCCTGTAACGGGCATTTTGTACAAGAGGCTTACGTCCTAGTAAGAGAACGCCGCTGAAAGAAACAGAGTTTATACATTTTGTGTAAAAGAAAGAAAAACAGCTATGTGAACAATCCCATTGGGTTCGAACTCTGCTATTGCCCTTATATCTTTGAGCGTCTCATAACTTTGCTACTTGGTTGAAGGTAGATCAAATAGATTGGCGTCGTCCGAGCTTGATAGTCGATACTGAAGTCTGGTTGTAAGATGATCCAATGAGACACAGTGTTACGCTTTGATCCCTAATTTTTGCCTGGACTGCCCTTTCGGGTTTTCATTCCACCGGGATACCCTTTTTTGCGCAAGCCGCCTTTTCAGGTTTTCGACTTGCCGGGTGTACAAATTTTTTATTTTCATCCCTTACTTTTTCCCGAACCCTTTTGGTCCGTCGGGAAGCCCTTATTTTTGCCTAGGCCATTCAACCTAGCGAGTCTTTGATTATGCGTAGTATTTTTTCACTATGTCTGCATTGACGGGGGTGAGGAAGGTCGTCACCATCCATGGTGGTTAGAATCATAGCTCCTCCTGAGAAAATGTTCTTAACCACAAATGACCCTTCATACGTAGGGTCCATTTTCCCCCAAGGATCACCTTGTGGCAGTATGATGCGTTTGATCACAAGATCCCCAACTTGATACTCTTTTCGTCTGACTTTCTTGTTAAATGCCTTGATCATCCGCTTTTGATACGTCTGACCATGACAAATAGCAGTAAGTCTTTTTTCGTCGATTAGATTCAACTGATCAAGCCGGGTCTGGATCCAATCATCCTCTCTTAAACCTGCATCCTTCATAATACAGAGAGAAGATATCTGGACCTCAATGGGTAAGACCGCTTCCATACCATACACCAAAGAGTAGGGGGTTGCCCCTGTCGAAGTCCGCGCTGAGGTACAGTACCCATGAAGAGCGAATGGTAACATCTCGTGCCAGTCTTTGTAGGTCATCGTCATCATCTGCACAATCTTCTTGATGTTCTTATTAGCTTCTTCAACAACCCCATTCATCTTCGGCCGGTAAGGAGAAGAGTTGTGATGCTGTATCTTAAAATGTTTGCAGAGCTCGGCGATCATTGTATTGTTGAGATTTGTACCATTGTCTGTAATGATCCTCTCTGGTACACTGTATCGACAGATCAGATTATGCCGGATGAACCGCACCACGATGTTCTTGGTTACTGTAGCAAAGGAAGCTTCCTCAACCCATTTTGTAAAGTAATCAATTGCTACCAGGATGAAACGATGCCTGTTGGACGCAGTAGGTCTGATTTCGCCGATCATGTCTATGTCCCACATCGCAAAAGGCCAAGAAGCTGTCAAAACATTCAGAGGAACCGGAGGTATGTGCACCTTATCAGCATAGACTTGGCACTTATGAAAGGTCCGAGCATGCTGATAACAATCGGCTACCATAGTAGACCAATAATATCCTGCCCGTAGGATCTTCTTCGCCATGGTATGTCCACTGGAATGAGTTCCAAAGGTACCTTCATGTAACTCTGCCATGATCCGTTCTGCCTCGCTCTTGTCCACACATCACAGTAAGGTCGAATCATGGTTACGCTTGTAGAGGATACCATTACTAATGAAGAACTTCACAGCGAATCTCCTCAGAAACTTCTTTTCATTAACAGATGCACCCTTTGGGTACTCCTGAGCCTCAAGATACTTCTTTACCTTGTGAAACCAGGGTTTATTTGCTACCTCTTCAGTCTCAATGTCACAGCAATGTGCGGGTTCGTCCAACCTCTCAATGGTAATCTGGGGAGCCTCATTGTCCCACCTGACCTTGAACGTAGAAGACATGGTAGCTAGCACGTCCGCCAGCTGATTCTCCTCTCTGGGGAAATGTTCAAAGGTTATCTCCTCGAAGTGTGGGAGCAACGTCATTACATACTCCTTGTAAGGAATAAGATTTGGGTGCTTCGTATCCCACTCGTTTTTGATCTGACTGATCACTAGAGAGGAATCTCCGAATACACTCAAGAACTTGATCCTTAGGTAAATAGCTGCTCGAAGACCCATGATGCATGCCTTATACTCCGCCATATTGTTGGTGCAGTTAAAACATAATCGGGCGGTGAACGGAGTATGACAGCCTTCATAAGATATGATCACAGCGCCGATGCCATTACCCAATGCATTTGAGGCTCCGTCGAAACACATAGACCATCGGGATCCTTCCTCAGGTCCTTCATCTGGTCTAGGTTTTTCAAAGTCGATCACTAACATGATGTTCTCATCCGGAAACTCGAAATCCATAGACTAGTAATCATCCACGGCCTGATGCACCAAATGATCCGCCAACACACTCCCCTTGATTTCTTTTTGGGTTATGTATTGGATGTCATACTCAGTTAAGATCATCTGCCATCTTGTTATTCTTCCGGACAAAGCAGGCTTTTCGAAGATATACTTGATTGGGTCCATCTTTGATATTAATAAGGTGGTGTGAGTCAGCATATACTATCTCAGTCGGCGAGCAGCCCATGCCAAAGCACATCAAGTTTTCTCAAGCAGTGAGTATCGGGTCTCACAGTCGGTAAACTTTTTGCTAAGGTAGTAAATAGCATGCTCTTTTCGGCCAGACTCGTCATGCTGCCCCAACACACACCCCATTTAATTATCCAGTACTGTCAAGTAAAAGATCAAAGGTCTCCCTTCAACTGGAGGCATCAGAATAGGTGGCTCTTGGAGGTATTCTTTGATCTTTTCGAAAGCGGCCTGACATTCATCATTCAATTTTACCACTTGATCTTTCTTCAGCAGCTTGAAGATAGGCTCATAAGTAGTAGTCAGATGTGAAATGAATCGGGCAATGTAGTTCAGATGTCCCAAAAAGCCTCTAACTTCTTTTTCTGTTCGGGGAGCTGGCATCTCCTGTATAGCCTTCACCTTTGCAGGATCCACTTGAATACCTTGGTCACTAACAACGAAACCCAGCAGCTTACCAGACCTTACCCCGAAGGTGCATTTGTTCGGGTTTAACCTTAACTTATACATCTTCAACCCGTCAAACAGTTTCTAGAGATGGTCAAGGTGTTCTTCCTCAGTCTGGGACCTTGCGATCATGTCATCAACGTAAACCTCAATCTCATGGTGAATCATATCATGGAACAAAGCAACCATGGCGCGCTGATACGTTGCGCCAGCATTCTCCAACCCAAAAGGCATGACCTTATAGAAAAAGGTACCCCACTGTGTAACAAAAGTTGTCTTCTCCATGTCCTCGGGAGCCATCTTAATCTGATTGTAACCAGAAAAACCATCCATAAAGGAGAAGATCTTATGCTGCACGGTGTTGTCGACCAAAAAAACGATGTGAGGAAGTGGGAAATCATCCTTGGGGCCTGCCCTGTTCAGATCTCTATAGTGCACACACATCTGCACCTTACCATCCTTCTTGGGCACTGGAACAACATTGGCAACCCATTGCGGGTAAGAAGTAATAGCTAGAAATCCGACATCAAATTGTTTCATGACCTCAGCTTTGATTTTCTCAGACTTCTCTGGGCGCATACGGCGAACCTTCTATTTTACCGGAGGACAGTCTTCCTTAGTTGGCAGGCGGTGTACCACAATATCAGCGTCCAAACCAGGCATATCTTCGTAGGACCAGGCGAAGATCTCAACATAGTCGGTAGCATCTGTATAAACCGTTGCTTAACACTAGGCTCCAGATTTGAACCTATCCTGACCTCTTTCTTGTCTTCCTCTGTACCCAAATTCACTGATTCCACTGGCTCTTCATGGGGCTGTATGGCCCTCTCTTTCTGTAGTAACAATCTAGCAAGTTCCCCAGGCACTTCGTAATCATCCTGACCTTCGTCCTCGGCTTGGTTGATCAGATTTTCGAAGTCATAACCGGCAGTAGCAGAGTCATTATCAATGGGATCCAGAGTGGATATAGATCTGCATTATGATATGTGAGTGCGTGTAAGACAATAGCTATTTTGATAAAGTGCGAGATAGAAAAGAAAAACAAGGAGCGCAAAATTTGTAATGCAAGAAAACGTACAATGCTTTATTGATGATATATGAAAATGATAAATAATAAGCCCTCACAAACAAATCCAAGGTGCCTCGGGCATGGCACCGGGCCGTAAAGTTTCAAACTGTTTGTTACAAATCTCAAAACAAAAGTCAATTACTGTGTAATAAAAGAAACGGGCACGAAGTCCTTCACCGTCCAGTTGTTCAATCCACCGTTGATAGTCAGGTAGATCCAGCTATCGATATCTGACTCTTCTTTATCATCCTCAATTGCATTCACTCCCTGATTACTGATGTGCAGAGGAGGTCTTCCAATCCTCGCGCGCCGAACAACCCTTTGAGCCTCTGCAGTAAAGCCCAAACCAAACTTGTCAATCTTGTGTGTGAAATCAGGGAGCTGACCCCAATTTGCACACCCACCTTTTTCAATTACAGCCCTGGCATCCTTGAGGGAAGCCATCTTCATCGGAGGTTTATCAGTAGCAACTTCAGTTGACACCAGAGTCTGGTGAACCTCTTCAAAGTTCTGACATGGGGTTTCGATGAATTCCTCATCCATCTCCACATAGCAAAAGGAATTAAGATGACTCACCATGTACTCCTCTTCTCCTTGCACCATGACAATCTTCCCCTTTACCGGATATTTCAACATCTGATGGAGCGTAGAAGTCACTTCCCCGGCCTTATGAATCCAAGGGCGACCCAGCAAGCAAGAATGAGATGGTCGGATATCCATCACATAGAAAGTAGATGCAAATGTCTGAGATCCAACTTTAACAGGGACATCCACCTCCCCGTGCACTATCCTTTTTGACCCATCGAAAGCTCTAACCATAATATTACTCGGCTTCAGAACCAAACCTTCACAGTCCAGACGATCTAGTACTTTCTTTGGCAAAACATTTAATGAGGACCTAATATCCACCAGTACATAGGCCAAAGTAGTGCCCCTGCACTCGATCGAGACGTGTAGAGCATCATTGTGATTTCTTCCTTTAGCAGTCAGATCTGCTTCTGAGAAACCCAACCCATTGTCGGCAGTCAAACTAGCTACACAGTCTTTGAATTGATTGGCAGAAGTCTCCTGCGGCACATGTGCAGTTTTGAGGAAAGCAATTAAAGCCTTTGCATGGGCTTCTAAACACAATAACAAGGATAACATGGAGATCTTGGATGGGGTATGCCCCAGCTGCTCGACGATGTTGTAGTCGCTCTTCTTGATAATCTTCAGAATTTCCTCTATCTCCTGCTTAGAGGTTTCTACGATGATCTTCTTAGGTGCCTCCATCCGGGCAGGCTCACCTGTGATTTCTTTTCCCCGAGTGTCAGATGGCTCGGCAATAGGGGTGATAATTGGAACAAGAACTGGGACAACAGCTGATGTACTAGAAAATGGAATGACAACGAGTTTGTGAACAGTCGGAGGGGAAATCTCAAGAGAGAAGAGTCTTCCACTTCTGGTGATCTTGCTAGCCCCGACAATATTGTTGATATCAGTATCATCTTCTTCAATATTTAAGTCTTGCTTAACTCTGTGGTAATACACATCGGCCCCATAGTGCTAAGGGATAACCTTATCCGAAGTGTATGGGATAGGACCAGGGATAGTAATGATTAACGGAGCTATTCTTGGAACAGATGTAATCCTAACAGGCTTTCTCGAGGAAGCCTTGGAAGGATTGGCGGAAATGGTTATGATGGCAACATCTTGAATTGGAACCAACGAAAACATAGTCTTTTCAAACAGGATCTCTTTGTTATCCATCAGGCGTTGAACACCGGATTTCAAAAAGTGGCAACCAGCAGGCAGAATTGAACACAAGTGGTAACCTTCGCCACAGCCCGGAAATAAACCGGCCAACAATAAATTCTTCTTAACTGTCATTAAAGGAGTAGAAATTTCTTCCACGGAGGTCACAAATAAATCATCGTCCACAGCATTTACTCCATGACCATGTTTGGGCATAGGAGCAGTTATAACGTTGGGTTTCTCTGAAGCATCAAACTCGATTTCTTTAGCTTCAATCAAATCTTGCACCTTATTCCTCAAGGCCCAACAGTTGTTTGTATCATGCCTTGGGATATCAGAGTGATAGGCGCAGCGAGTGTTCGGGTTATATAACAGAGATGTGGTGCTGGGATTCTCCGGGGCTTCCCTCAGAGTTACCGGGTTGGTCTTCAATAATTGTGGTAGAATTTGAGACAAGGTCATATTGAGCTGAGCGTACTGTCTTTGCGGTCTCTCCATTCTTTGTTGATTATTGCATTACGGGGCAACCATGGGTCTTGATATTACTATCGCATTCACTGCTTGACGCCGTTCAGGTTGGTTTTGGCTCCTCGAGCTGTAAACTGCACTAGCTTCTTTCTTACCAGTGAAAGGCTTATTTACTGCACTTGACGACGTATCCTTTATGTATCTTACCACTTCGGATACCAGCTTCTACTCTCTCCCCAGTCAAAATTAATTTAGTAAACCCAGATGACAAACTGCCGATCAAATGATTGTAAAATGGACTCGATAGCGTCCCTAGAAACATGTCAACTAACTCCCTATCAGACAGAGGGGGTTGAACTCTTCCAGCCAAATCTCTCCACTTTTGAGCATAGTGCTTAAAACCTTCACTTGCACCCATAGATATACCTTGAAGCTGAGTATGAGTGGGAGCAAGGTCGGCGTTATACTGATACTGCTTGTAAAAAGCAGCAGCAAGGTCCTCCCAGTTTCGAACATTGGCTCCTTCCAACTAATAAAACCATTCAAGTTGAGTCCCTGCCAGACTATCTTGGAAGAAATGTATCCACAAATTTCTATCAGCAGTGTAAGGTTGGATTTTTCGGACATACTAGCGGAGATGGAGCTTTGGACATGATGCTCCATCGTACTTGGCAAAAATCGGAGCTTTAAACATATGAGGGATCGCCACCCCAGGTGCTAGTCCCAGATCTTCGAAGTCCAAACCAGGTATCTTCTGAATCTCCATAGCATTCAACCGGTCTTCAAGTTGTTTGTACCTATCCTCAGCAGGAGGATACTTCTCATCATCAAAATCAGTATCATTATCAGAGACCACAGGGCTGGGACCCTTTTCTTCCTCTTGGACCTCTTCTCATTTGGATGAAAGAGACAAATAAGCTTCCTGTCGCAACCTATTCCCAAATCTGTTACCCATATTCAGAAGAACCACCTTCTTCTTCTTCTTCTTCCTCTTCTTCTTCTCCTTCAGGATGAGAGTCTTCAAATCCTCTTGCCCTTTAGCCAAGTTCAAGAACATCTCTTGGAATTGGGAATTCTGTGCCTGAAGAGCTTTGATGGCTTGATCGGTAGGTATTTCAGAAGAGATTTCGTGCTAAAATAAACAGCGAAGAAGATGAGAAACCTGTAATGGTACATGTAATGATGTGCATGATAATGGGATACGTATGTAATGATTTCAAAGACTTTGGGAGATTTAAATTTTCAAACCAAGAAATGAACAAACTTTATTAGATTAAACTCGTAAAAAGGTTCAACAATTCCTTTAAGGCGTTTACAAAGAAATAAATGGAAAACAAATCTAAACTAGAAATAGCAAACATTAGAAATCCCATGGACGCTTCCCCTTCGTGCTGACGTAGTCATTGATTATTCTTTCATTCTCAGGTTGCCTAGTGAGCTTCAAGATCTTCCTCTCTTGCTCATGATACTTCTCCGGGTAGGTATCCCTTTCCTCCTTCAACTGAATCCAGGATCTCTTTAATGCCCCAAGATCAGTGGGCATGTAGGGATAAAGGACTGTATAAGGAACACCCTCTTCATTGGTAGGCTCAACAATTACTAGCAATACAGCTTCATAGGGCATCCCAAGCTTCTGGGCTCGAGCTCAGACCCATTGGAGATAAGGTTGCATAGGGAGAGAAATCTTTGGTCCTAGCTCTTGAGGGTCAGACCTGTTCACCATGCTCCAAGCTCGTAGAAACCTGCGGCGATGCTCATCAATGCCCCCTTGTAGTCAAAGACAATATCTGTAAGAAGTAGCTCATGAGGGCTGTCTCTCCGAGCACGACCAAATTGTCGCAAAGCCAAGCAAGGACTGTAGGTTATTCCCCCTCTGATTCTAAGCAACGGGACATTAGGGTATCCACTACATCGATCAATGACAGCAACACTTTCCATAGCCTTAGAACTCCAAAGAATGTCTGTATGGGCGAGGGACATTATTCTGTAAGACCATCCTAAACCTTCTTCATTTTTCAGCACTGACTAGGGGAGGTGCGAAATAAACCACCTCACCAGCAGCGGCATACAACACATGAGAGTCCCTCTTCTACGCACAGTACGTGTGTAGAGGGAATGTAAGATATCACCCAAAAGAGTAGGTACAGGATTGCGAGACAGGAAGATCTTAACCGCATTTACATCTATGAAGGAATCTGGATTCGGGAAAAGAACCAAACCATAGATATGGAGAGCCAAAATGTCTTCAAAAGCTTGAAAGTCCAAGTTATCCCAGAATTGTTGAGCTTGATCTATCAAAAACTTGGCTAAGAAACCTTTAACCCCGCTTCGTGTCTCCCAATTAGATACTACATCAGCCCTTTTCAAGTGTAAAGCTGAACCAATGTTATCTAGTCTAGGAGCCTCTCCCAAAACTGTGAAGGGCATCTGCTCAAGGATGGATATCCCCAATAAGTGAGAAAACTATTCCATAGTGGGAACTAGCTGATAATCCGGGAAAGTGAAGCAATGATGCACCAGATCGAAGAACTGGAAAAGCACACTCATCATCTGCTCGTCAAACTTTGAGGTAACCAAGCTAAGAAGTTAACCATGTCTCCTAATGAATGAAGAAGTATCATAAACTCTCGAGGCTAAATCTTTGATTTGAGCAGGTATTTGCACAAAGTTAACTTGAATAGTGTTTCTGCGCAAGGAGGCCATAATCTACAAAATAGAACAAAGATGAATCCCATCGGTCTTTAAAATGGTTAGTATAATGAGGTATGCATGCTATGTTATGATGCATGATGTCATGGTAAAACACACAACAAGTATAGCAGATAACAGACATGGTAAAGGCAAACAAGTCACATAAGAGCCCTTAAATTTCAGGCTTGCATGGGGTCTAGGTACTACCCTCTTGAAGTTCAGTTGGTTTCAACCTGTCCTAATAATAGTAACCGGGTTCTAGAGGTTATCAATATCACTGACCATCCTCCATCCGTCATGGTTTCAGCTCACACAATCTTTTCTTGCATCCGGAACTATCTCGAGAGTATGGTCTTAATGAGTGTAGTATCAAGTATCAACCAGTTCCCCGCTTTATACCGAGACCGGCTATCTCACTACTTCCTATGGCCAAGTTGGTCAATTATAGGTTCTAAGGTCAGTTGATGCTTAACGACCCTTATAGCAGCCCCGTATTCTCCTTGTTTCTCCACAAGGGATAACGGTACCAACCAATGTGCCACATCAACGTAGCTACTGCTTCAACCGTATCGGTCTATGCCGTACAGTTCCCTCACAGTTTATTACTACTTACCTAAAAGGTGTCCCTCAGATCCGGGTTAGGATCTATAGTAACTCCCAATACAAAACCCTCAAAAGTAAAGCAATCAAATCAAACAAGAGAAGAAACTTATGATGAACTAATCCTAAGGTATACCCCACTTATAACTCCCCAGCAGAGTCGCCAGTTCTGTGATACGGTGGCAAAATCGGCTGTTTTAAGAAAATGCTAGTTTGTGTTTTGCGTTTGTGTTTGCAAAATGTCGCGGTAAGCAAGAGTCGCCACCGACTTTTATTTTATCCAACTGGAAAGGACAAAAGCACAGAAAAATTCCTTTTTCGAGATTTTGGGTACAAGGGGTAGATTATAGAAAGGGAAGGTATTAGCACCCTTTCTATCCGTAGTTTTCTACGGGCTCTTAGGTACTTGCTCATCATTTTAAAAATTGCTTCCGTGTTTGTGTGTTTTTGAAAAGTTTTGGTTTTACTTCGTTTTAACCCTTGCTTCTGTCTTCAAGAGTGTAACGAAGTGTTTTTGAAAACTTTGTTTGAAAAGAGTGTAAGTGTGAATGGTTTATTTTTAGCAAGTACCTACTAGCATCTACCTACTCGAAAAAAGAATGTTTATGTTCTTCTTTCCATTAGACATCGCTATCCCACTATTAGTGAGTAGGTAGCACCGTCGTTGGAGTTATAAGGGTCAATTCGAAAAGGGACGTACGATCACTAAAGCAATGTTAGGACGTCTTAGTAATAACCCTAATGTCTTATATTCGAGGCAACATTTCCGAGACTACATTTCCGAGGCAACATTCCGAGGAAACATTTCCGAACGGGACATTTGATCTTTGTTTAGACAAGAGGGCGACCACTAAAACACCCTATACTTAATGATCATTTACCTAAGGCAACCGAAGTGAGAGTATACCATAGGAGTGCGCATGTGCGAGTGATTTGATTTCAGTTATTATCTTTTCACATTTAGGGTTTGCTAACCATTTTAAAATTAACATACATTCTTGTCATGTAACCTTATTATCATACATCTAACAGTTAAATATTTGCGAAAATTAAAATGCGAAAAATAAAGTTACGCTATTACAAGGCTTTGGGGAGGGGGATTAATTACATAGCCAAGAAAACCGTAAAACGATAAATCAAAGCAAAGTCCTAATTAAGCTATTACATGCCATAAGCAGTTACATTAATATTCCAAAAATAAATAAACGCGCGATGAATCGAGAACGAAGAAAATTAGGGTTTTGACCCAGTCTAAACCTAATTAAAAGAAAAAATCATTTTTGTTGTTTTTGATTATTTTATTAAAATAAGGTTTTAATGAATAAATACAAACCTAATTACTAATTAATTTAAATTAAGAAAATTAATTAATTTTGACCTATCTTTGTATTTTGATTATTTTAAGAAAAGAAAATAAAAGTTAAAATCAAATAAAACCTAATTTTCTAATTTATTTTAATTTATTTGCAAAAAGATTAAAATTACCCTAAAATTAAATTAAACTAATTAAGTTAATTTTTGATAAAAAATATAACCTAAATCTAATTTGGTGAAAATTGATTTTTATGAGTTTTTGTTAAAAAAAGAATATAATTTGTGTGAGAAAATAATTGACCAAAATTAAATGAATAAAGAAAAATATAGAAAAAGAAAGAATTGGGCCTGGTATGCTAGAAATTGAGGGGGGGTGTCCTTAGCAAATTCTGAGCCCAAAATCCCTTGATCCACGTTTGACTTTCAGATTCTATGTTGTACGTTGACCAGGGTGCATCATGGACCTTCAAATGATGGCCTTTGGATCCAACTTGGGGACATCTGGTTGGTTGTGCATTGAGGATGTATGGTGGATGCTTGGACCAAGGGTGCACTAAATCTATAACAAGAAAATAAGAAAATAGCATTTTTGCTGGGACCTGGTATCGGACCTAGGTCCTCCAGCTTCAAACCATCACCTTGTTGCCATCTGTGCCACGCTGCTTATTTGTATATGAAATAACAACAATTAATAATATGTGATAATGTGAGTTAGTGGAGGAAAATAGAAAAAAGTGCGCGCTAGTTTAAACGGACCAACCAGGGGGTGCCACGCCACCCTTCTTCTTCCTCTCTCCGTTGGTAAAAGTCCCAGACTTTTACCTACAGACAAAAGTCTGTAGCTATAGCCCTGCGTATTTCCAAAATCTCATACACGCACCATAAATGAAAACTAATGTTACAGACCAATTTGTCTTGGCCTTGTGAACATCATGGTACCTCTCTTTTGGGCCAATTTTTCCTGCATAAGAAAACCCTAAAAACGAAACCCAAACCATAACAATGGTGAATCTCAGTATGGCTTCCAAAAATGCAATTAAATGGTACTGTTAGCTTGCAAACATGATAAGGATTACAAATATGTCATTGAAACATGATAAAGATGCCAGAATAAAGGGATACAATTTTGAAAAAAATGTCAAACCGTGAGGGTCGTGGAGATGGATTCTGGGAAAATCAAGGCTTGATTATGATCAGGTTAGCTTCAGGAGATGGCCGGGAATCGATTGCTAGCCTTGGAATGGTGTATATTGTCTTCTAACCTGCAATTTGATTCAACACTTTTTGGTGATTTTTTCAAGTTCTTTCTCAGCTTCTCACGCCTCCAACCCTTGTGCATTTGGTCTGCAAATGTTCTATATGTAGCCTTGAGTGAATTAGGTTTACAAATTTGTTTCAAATCTTAACCAATAATGATCATTGATCAAGATTTGATTCTCATGTAAATCTTTCCAAAACAAGCCAAAAACCAATATTTTTGTGTATAACCAAGCCTTGCACGATTTGATCTCATTTCCAGCTATTCATGGACCTAAAATATGCACAAAATCTCAAGGTTTAAATGATTTTTATATTTTCATTATTTAATTTGATTTATATGAAATAAAAATCAAAATAAATGACAAAAATAAAATAAAGGCAAATGGGAAGGATCATGGGTCGTGTACCATGTTACAAACTCAATACAAGCACAAAAAGTTGGGCCCATTTGACAAAAATTGCAATTTGAGGCATATTTGACTTTTGGCAATTTTGCAAAAAAGATCAACTTCACCAATGCATAAATTATTTCAATTTTGACCCTAAAGATGTGTTCTTGGACTTTTTAGAAATATTAGGATGTACTCTAAACAACCCTTTTGGTCTCATCACAAATGAGTCTTCCATGTTCATGTATGAAGCTTTGACAAAAAAGGTGTTTTTGTTGACTTTTCAAAATGACCTATAATGTCCAAATTTGTAACTTCTTATGAGTGTATATTTTGAACTTGGGAGATTAAGATGGATTGTAGGGAATTTCATCCTCTTCAAAATGAGATTTGGATGGGTCATTTCTAATAAAGTATGAGAAAGTTATGCCTGGTCAAAGTTGGGTTGACTTTTCCTACAAAACCCTAATTTAACAACTTTTGGGTTTTGATGAATTGTGAGCAATCCTTGATGAATCATGATCAACCCTTGATCAAATGATGAATAATTCTTCAAAATGAGAATGTTGACCAAAAATCTTGAGGTTTGACTATATGGGGACCACAATTAACTTTTGCCCTAGCATAGTCGATTTTCAGGCCTTTGAGCAATTGACTGAGCAAACTTTCTCTGCAAGGCTTGAAACATGACATGGATGATCTTGAGAACATATTAGGACAATAGTGAGCATTCGGGATCCGTTGGGCTCAAGTATCTTGATGCAACAGGAAACCCTAATTTGAGGTAGACTGCCTTAGGAGAGGGTTTGTCTGGTCAACCCTTGGACTTCCTTGAGCAATTTGAGGATCTCACTTGAAATGTGTTGAGAAATATGGGAGCTCAAATTTTGGGGTACAACACATCCCAAACTTGTTGCTTATAAATAGAGTCACTATTTGTGAGCTAGGATACGAGCTTGAAGACCCTAAAACTCACTTAAACTCCCTCTAGCCAGAAAGTTTCTTAAAACACCATTGTTGTGCAAGTTCTGACTTTACATACCAAACTCCAAATCCCCTCGTGCGTTCTTTGGCCTTTCACTTCCAAAAGCTTCTAACATCAAATACAAACCATCCAAAGTCCATTTTCTCAACTGTAACACCTCCATTATCAAGTTCCATTTTCAAAAACAGGGGTATGCAACTTGACTTCTCCAGAGTTCCTCAGCCACCCTCAGCTCAAGCCAGCCATTGCATTAGCTTCCTAGAGGTTCAAGGAAGCTAACCCGATCATCAGCACTGCCTGAAACAAGCTCAAATCCATTTCAAGATTTTCAATTTTGAGGTATTTTTCTTGAACTTCTATCTCATTACTTAGGCATTGTTAGGCTTGCATTTGTGAAGATAAAATGTAGACATCATTGCCCTGAAGTTGTACATGTCCATAGATTTCATTTATTTTGATTGAGCTAGGAGAATTTTGAGTTTGAGCTTTCTGAAATATTTAGGTCAGAATTTGGTACTGTTAAAAATTATCATTCATCTTTGATTTATAGTTTATGATATTTATATGTCTGGATTCATGTGACAAAATGGAGCAATTTTCATGTTTACGTTTTTGCAAATGGTTGAGAAATGAGCAAGTTACAGATGCTTTGGATGGAGGTTGAAGATGAAGTACAGTCATGGTGCGTTTTGTTTTATGTATTTATTATTTCATTCAAGTTAACGGATGTATAGCCACCCTAGTGGTAAAGCGCGTGCCTGATAACCTATGGGACCTGGGTTTGAGCCCCAGTGGTACCCTTTTGCCCATTTTTCATATTTTTTTGATTTTCTAACATTTTTTTGCAGGCGCTAGGCCCTTTGGGCCTGGTATTGTTTTTTTGCTAGCTGACCTCCCTGCCTGCTTATGCACCCCTGGCCTATAGTTTATTTATTTTCTTTTTTATTGCATTTTTATTTTTCTTAAATATATTTTCTAAATACTAAAAAATCATAAAATACAAAAAAATACTAGATTTATATTTTGACTTAATTTATTTTATTTTTCTCACACAAAAAATATTTTTGTTAATTATACTTTATTTATTTTTACTTATTATCTTGTAAAAATAATTAAAACTAGGTTATTAGTTATTTTCTTTCAAACTAATTAAAATATGTCAGTTTTTATATAAAAAAAAGACTAAAAATATTTCATGATGCCATAAATATTTTCAAAACAAAAATACCAAAAAATACTTTTTTCTAAACTTATTTTCATTAATCAATAGAACTAGAGTTTTATTTAAATTCTTTCCTTAAATAAATTCAAGTTTAATTAATTATTTTCTTTAATTAATTAGGTTAAAATGATTTCCCTTTTTCTCTTAAAAAATCCAAAATATCCATTTTCTTAACAATTACATTTCTTGTATATTTATTTCATCTTGTACATTTAAATCTTTACACATCAATACCTATTCAATATGGTTGTAATAGACTAACTAGGTTTATATTTTTTGCAATCCCCATTTCAATTTATACACCCCCTCCCCACAAATATTGTAATAGCGTAGTAACTTTAAATTCCGCAATTTATCGCTTTATATACAAATGCTAGTAATTAGGGTTTTGTATGGAAAGATTAAAACCAATCAAATAGCAAACCCTAATCAAAGCCAAATCAAGCATGAAAATCAATACACTTGCACACAAGTACCACCAGGGTTGTCCCATTTGGTTGCCTTATACAAAATGGTCATATTACGCATGTAAGGTATCTTAGAAAAAACAAGCAAATACAAGATCATAATCCTTCGATGACGCTATCTAAGTTGCCTTACAAATGATCTTAGTCCCTCAAAAAGAATGCTAAGATACCTTGCAACATTTCTAATCATGGATATAAGATGACCCACGCCCGTCCCGTTTACATCCAAAGATAGGGTTGCTTACCAAATCAATGGTAAGACAACAATGTCAAAGGAAAAGAAAATGAACAAGAAAGACATTTGAGTAGGTAGGTTACTCCTAATTACTTGCTCCATTTCGAAACAAACATCCTTGCTATTTTCAAAACAATCACATACACTTTCAAACATCTTACAAAATTGAAAACATCTTCAAAAGACCAACATCTTTGTATACATTCTTACGAACGAGAATCATTACAAAGATTGCCTAAACAATGGCCTCTTTACAAAATACTCTCAAAAACCACACAAAACACAAGTTCAAACAAAAGCAAGTGATCTAGCAAGTAACTAAGAGCCCATGGAAAACCATGGATGAAAAGGGTGCTAATACCTTCCATTTTCATAATCTACCCCCCGAACTCAAGAAATAATCTCAAAGGTTTTTCCTGTGCTTTTTCATATTTCCTTTTGGATAAAAGAAAAGTCGGTGGCGACTCTTGATAACCGCAACATTTGCGATCAAACGCAAAACCCTCAAGTCAATTCTCCCACCGTATCACAGAATCATTACTGACAATGGTACAAATCTCAACAACACAATGATCACCAAGCTCTGTAAGCAATTTAAGATACATCCTCATAACTCTTCTCCTTACCGGCCAAAGATGAATGGCGATATTGAAGCGGCTAACAAGAACATCAAGAAGATTATACAGCAGATGACGGTAACATACAAAGACTGGAATGAGATGTTACCATTTTCTCTCCATGGGTTTCGTACATCAACACAGACGTCGACAGGGGCGACACCCTACTCTCTGGTATATGGCATGGAGGCAGTCCTACCCATCGAGGTCCAGATTCCTTCTTTGAGGATTATGAATGAGGCGGGTTTGAATGAAGACGACTGGATCCATACTCGACTTGATCAACTAAATCTGATCAACGAGAAGAGATTTACTGCTATCTGTCATGGTCAGACGTATCAAAAGCGAATAATCAAGGCTTTTAACAAGAAAGTCAGAAGACAAGAATATCAAGTCGGGGATCTGGTAGTCAAACGTATCATACTGCCTCAAGGTGATCCCAGGGGAAAATGGACCCCCACATACGAAGGGCCATTTGTGGTTAAAAACATTTTCTCGGGTGGAGCTATGATTCTAACCACCATGGACGTTGACGACCTTCCTCACCCTGTCAATGCAGACATAGTGAAAAGATACTACGACTGATCAAAGACCCTCTAGGTTGATTGGCCTAGGCAAAAATAAGGGCTTCCCGGTGAACCAAAAGGGTTCGGGAAAAAATAAGGGATGAAAATGAAAAAATATGTACACCCGGCAAGCCGAAAACCCGAAAAGGCGGCTTGGGGAAAAAAAGGGTATCCCGGTGGACTGAAAACCCAAAAGGGCGGTCCAGGAAAAAGTTAGGGATGTAAAGCGTATCACTATGTCTCCATTGGATCATCTTACAGCCAGACCTCAGTATAAATTATCAAGCTCGAACGACATCGATCAACCTAATCAACTTCGGACAGTAAGCAAAGTGGTGAGACGCTTCAAGACATGGGGGAAATAGTAGAGTTGGCACCCAATGGGATTGTTGCACATAGTTGTTTTATTTTCTTTTACACAAAATTGTATAGCTTTTATTTTTACGGCGGAGTTCCCTTACTAGAGCGTCAGTCCCCTTGTACAAAAACGCCTATTACAGGCCAACTTCGAAAATTAATACAAATCATTTTTACAAAACTATTTGTTTTTCTTTTTCTATTTTGTTTTTCAAGAACGTCCAATGGTTTATTCTTGACATATGCATTTAAATATGATTGCTGCTCATAGACATTTACATAAGAAGCGAAAAGGAAATTGCTCGTAACTTAAGAAACAAGGGCAAAAATAAGAAATTTCAAACCCGACAATTACTCTGTACAGCAGGTACCAAGGCAGAGGAAGCTGTGGAGAACAATCGTTAGTACATATGACTTTGTAACATCTACAATCCCCACAGAGTAAAGGTAATCAAAGTATTAATATCAACTTTCTTGCAATAGGGAGTAATCTCCCCAGCCAGGGTCTTTCCGAAACCTGACAGCTATATCCCCCAGCCGAATTTCATAATTGCGAGCGAATCATCAGAACTTTTTTCTCGCCAAGCAGAGTTTATTTCTCTGAATACAGAAGCTCAATCCCCTATATAGCCTATTACTTCAGCTACAGAAGTTCACCTTCCAAATTATTCCCCACAGAGTCATTCTCAAGCAGAGTCTCTCCCCGAAGGAATATTCATAAACAACAAAGAGTAAATCTTCAGCACTGTCATTTCCATTCACCATCCCCAGCGAAAGTAGAAGAACCATAATTCTCTACAACAGTCAGGAATTCTATACTCTCCAGCAGCAGACAGGGATTTATTTTACCAGACTCAGACATGTCCCTAATAGAAATTCATGTACATACATCATGACATGCGCATACATATCGCATACAACATAATCTCATTTATTTTCAGAACATCATCTCACAATGCATTTCATGCATCACATATAATTAACCCTGGTATCTTTTCAGGAAAGACAATTATATCCAACGATTCCAGCAGTTATACATCTCATATCTGTAGACAGCTAATCTACATGATTGTGATACGCTGGGAGAACTGACTTGAGGTTTTGCATTTTATCAAAAATGTCGCGGTTAGCAAGAGTCGCCACCGACTTTTCTTTTATCCAAAAGGAAATGTGAAAAAGAACAGGAAAGACCTTTGAGATATTTTCTTGAGTTCGGGCGGTAGATTATGAAAAGGGAAGGTGCTAGCACCCTTTTCATCCATGGTTTTCCATGGGCTCTTAGTTACTTGCTTAGATCACTTGCTTTGGTTTGTTTGAAATGGTGCTTGATGTGGTTTTGAAAGTATTTTGTAAAAGAGGCCATTCGTTTAGGCAATCTTTATAATGATTCTCGTTTGTAAGAATGTATACAAAGATGTTTGTCTTTTGAAAATGTTTTCAATTGTTTGTAAGATTTTTTTGAAATGTGTGTGTGTTTGTTTTGAAAATAGCAAGGATTGTTGTTTGAAATGGAGAAAGTAACTTAGAATCTATTTACCTACTCAAATGTCTTTCTTATGCATTTTCTATTCCTTTGATATTGTTGACTTACCATTGATTTGGTAAGCAACCCTATCTTTGGATGTAAACGGGAAGGGCGTGGGTCATCGTATAGCCATGATAACAATGTTGCAAAGTATCTTAGCTTTTTTGAAGGACCAAGATCATTTTGTTTCGGCAACTTTTGAATAGCGTCATCGAGGGGACTATGATCTTATATCAGTTTGTTTTGCCAAGATACTTCGCATGCGTAATATGGCTATTTTTGTATAAGGCAACCAAGTGGAGAAACCCTAAGGATGCTTGTGTGCAAGTGTGTTATTTGCATGCGTTTTGTCTTTGATTAGGATTGTCTATTTTGCTGTTTTTATCTTGCCATACACACTTATTTACTAGTAATATATGAGAAGCAAGTAAAAGGCGGAAAGTAAAATCTAAGCTATTACATCCCTTTAGGGGGGTGGGTGTACAATTTAGCAATGGGGGTGAAGTAGGAACTAAAATATTACAACCATATCGAATGATAATAAAAGAATGGGAAAACAGTGCCAAATAAAGGAAAAATGCACTTTTGAACTGCTATGTGTCGACCCATGCTGCTATGCATCGACACATAGCTTCTCCTTGTCCCTGTAAAGTGAAATCTATTCAGTATGAGTCGAAACATAATGGGATGTATTGACTCATACAGCTTTTTGCATCGATGCGAAATGCGTATGTGTTGACTCATAGTCCTTTCTAGTTTCTGTTTTGTGACCTGAACTCAGTATGGGTCGATGCATGAGGGTCATGTGTTGACTCATACCCTGTATTTTCACTAATATGGGTCAACACATGTGGATATGTGTCGATACAAACTGCATTTTTCTGCCTTAAACACCATTCTTTGCATACATCAGTTAGTTTTTAACATATGAATGAATAACAGGAACAACAAATAAATGATTAACTTCAAAAATAATATTGCTACATCCTATAAACAGAAAAATTGATGTATGGAAAAGGCAAGGTAAAGATGACTTACCTTAAAACTGCACTTTAGGTTTTGAATCCAAATACCCTTCAAGATGTCGTATAAACCTTAAGGAAGCTCCAACAGGCTGCTATACTTTCCTTTTTGTTGAATGTTATTAAACAACCTCTGTGTGGTATGAAATGTTTGGATGGTTTTTAGATGGAATATGCAAAGTGTGAGAGGTTTTAAGGTTTAGACTTCAAAACTCAAGAGTGGAAGTCTTAGGGACTGTTATGGCTTTTTTGAAGGTTTATCAATAAAACTACTGGTTGTTCACTCTATTTTTCTAACTCTTTTCCAACCTATTTTTCCAACTTCTTTCTCTTGCAACGGGCCTCTCTATTAATAGAGAAGGTTTGAGATTTGAAAACTCATATTTTTAATCACATGTTATGGCTAGGTTAGATTGTACATGAAGCAAGCTTGAAGATTGTAGTTCCAATGCTTTGTACTTTGTTGCATAGAGATGTTGGACACTTTAAGCATGCCTTTCTGATTTGTGTGTGATTAGAACAACAAGTTAGAGGCTCAAGAAATTGACTTTATGATTAAAGTGAACTTTGCAAGAATGGCAATGGTGCCTTTGTGCCAAAAATAGAAAGATCACTTGAATAATGCTTAAACCCAATGGACCATAGCTCAAAAGTTTGTGTAAGCATTAAGTTATGGTAAGAGTTGCAAGTCACAAGGCCTGCAAATTGGAGATTATGCAACATCGGTTAAGATTCTTGTTCCTTGTTCATCACAAATCTGCCTTGTAAATCAAGAATGAATGTCCAACTTCGGATCCTTGTATCTCCTAACTCAAATAAGATAAATTCATGCTCTTGGATGTTTTGGAAAGCTTGAAACACCCTCTATAACTTTCATGTTGGCAACTTTCGTTAAATCAAACTGGAACTTGATGAAAAATGGGCAAGAAAATGGGTCCAAAACCTACCTAAATTAGGGCAAAATTTCACTAAGTTAAGAAGTTCATGGCCATGTATTCACAAATCTATAACTTGAGATCCAAGCAACTTTAGGGAAATGTTTCTGAAGCAAAGTTGTATATTTCATGGAGGACTACAACTTTCGTGTTGGGGACTTTCCTTGAATCATTAGGCATCATGGTGAAAAAGTGGTGAAAAGTTGAGAAAAAATAAGAAAATTTTTATACTTAGAAAAATTCTAAGTTATGAAAATTTTCAAATTCAAACCCTAATTTTCAAATTTGGTTTTCTTGTTGAACAAGTTTAACATTTTGACATATCTTGATGAATTATGACCCTTGGCACTTGATTTTGACCAAAAAGTCAAAGTTTGACTTTTCAGTGTAAAGTTGACTTTTGATCAGTTGACTGCAAATTTCATCTGTCAATCCAATGAACTTGAGATGTTTTGAACCATGTAATTAAGTCAAGATGATGCCATTGAATCCTTGAAATCATGCTTGAACTCAATTGGTCATTGGCTAAGTAAAAAAATCAGAAATTGCCTTTTCTCAGTCAAAACCCTAATTTTTACCATTTTGCCCTTTTGATGATTTGATCAAATTTCTTGAGGAGTTGTAATCCAAACTTGATCAAATGGTACATATGAGTCTAAAATGTTGATGTGGATCAAAAATTATGAATTTTAACTGTAAATTGGCCATGGTTGACTTTTCCCCAATATAGTTGATTTTTAGGTCAACTGTCCAATTGACTGAGCAAAAGTGTAATCCAAGGCTTGAAACTTATCATGAGCAATCTTAGGGGTCCAAAATGATGTATGAAAATCACATCAAGCATTGGTGGTCCAAAATTCCTTGTGCAAACTCAAACCCTAATTTTGGATTATCAGTGCAAGATGAGATGTCTTGAGCTGACCAAACCCTAATCTTGTCTTGAGTCAAAGAAGTCTTGTGAGAAAAATATTGATAAATGAGAGGGGAAATTTCGGGGTACAACAGCTGCCCCTGTTCAATCTTGTTAAACCTGAAGAGTTAGATTGGCGAGTTTTTCCATTCGTGACTCGAAGGTAAAAGATGATTGGACACTAGAGTGCCCGTAAATTTGCACTCAACAAAGTGTAGTTGAGGAAATGGGCTTAAAGATGCCATTTGGAGAGGTGATAGAATCTTGTTAGAGATGGGCTTGTAGATTCCATTCAAGAATGGTTGTTGAATTGTAAGTTGTAAGTCAAAAGAATATGTATCAGAATGGTGTCCGTATCTGGAACATATCTGAGCTGTATCTGGAGACTGAACCTATATGAGCAACAGAATAGCATTCGTGTCTAGAGTGTATCCGAGCTGTATCTGAACTTGAAATCTGAATAAGTGTCAGAATGGCATCCGTGTCTGGAGCGTATCTGAACTTGAAATCTGAATGAGTATCAGGATGGCATCCGTGTCTGGAGCGTATCCGAAGTGTATCATGAATGCTGAATTTGAATGAGTAACAGAAAGGCAACCATGTATGGAGCGTATCCGTACTGTATCTGAAAGATGAATCTGAATGAGTAACATAATGACTTCCGTGTCTGGAGAATATCTGTATTGTATCTAGATTGTCTATTGTTAGCGGTAGCTTATTAATCTTATCCTGAAAAGGGTAAAATGTTAGCTGAAACACAAAGTTATGTTCCATGAAATGTATGATGCAATATATGTGTTTTGTCAATGTTTATGATATGTGGATGTAATTTATGCGCATGTAAGATGATTTGCTGTATCGCTGAGGAAAATAAATCCTTGACTGCTGCTGAGGATATGTGGATTCTTCATGTCTTGTAGTTGACAAAAATTCTGTTGGGAGAGTAATGCCATGCACTGCTTTAGGAATCTATTTGGGGAATCCAGAGAACTTTGATGACTTCTATTGGGTATTAATGACGGGAGTCTTTGTTCTGTCGGAGAGCAATAAAAACTCTGTGGGGGAAAAGGATTATTCCTGTTTGGGAAAAAGTTCAGGAGTTTCGGTCGTCTGTCACTCTACCGGGGAGTTATCCTAGGTTGGGGAGTAACAAAAGTTAACTGTTATCCGGCTGATTTTCAGGCTTCAAGATAACCTGCTGGGGAATTTTGGAGAAACTGGATGGTTTCCACTGTGGATTAATAGTTTGAAGTTTTGGCTCCGCTGGGGATCTTAATGACGTACTGTAGGGATTTCTCATGGAATAGCCTAAAGACGTTTTCCTATTCTTTCGACCTGTCAGTAATTGTTCTATTCATTTCATTTATTTGTAAACAATAATTATGTTCAAATGCATATGTTCATTAATGAATCATTGGACGTTTTTTGAAAATAAAACACAAGTGTAAAAGAAAAGGACAAATAGTTTTATGTACTTTAAAGAGATATCTTTGTATTCACTTTGAATAAGTATTTTGTACAAAGGAGAAAGACATCCTAGTAAGAGGATGGTGTCATTAAAAATAAGAAAAATTTATACAAAGAAAGATAGCTATGTATGATAATCCCATGGGGTTCCCATTCTGCTATAGCCTCCGTATCTCCGAATATCTTGTCTATTTGTTGCTTCGTCCGAAGATTATTGAATTGTTCAGAACTCCGAGTTTGTCAGTGAAGAGATTATCCTCAAAGTGATCCGACGAGACATAGTCATACACTTTAATTCCCTAACTTTTTCCTGGATCGCCCTTTCGGGTTTTCAATCCACCGGGAAACCATTTTTGCCCAAGTCTCCCTTTCTGGTTTTCAACTTGCCGGGTGTACAGATTTTTTTTAAATTTTATCCCTAATTTTTGCCCGAACCATTTTGGTTCGCCGGGATGCCCTTGTTTTGCCTAGGTGTGTCAACCTAGCGGGTCTCTTATGCGTAGTATCTTTTGACTATGTCTGCGTTCGCAGGGTGTGGCAGGTCATCGCTGTCCATGGTGGTTAAGATCATTGCCCCATCAGAGAAGATGTTCTTGATTACAAATGGTCCTTCATAGGTAGGAGTCCATTTTCCCCTGGGATCACTTTGTGGCAAGATGATGCTCTTGATCACTAGATCTCCAACTTGATATACCTGGCATCTGACTTTATTGTTGAAAGCCTTGATCATCCGTTTTTGATACATCTTACCATGGAAAATAGCAGTAAGTCTCTTTTCATCAATTAAGTTTAGTTGATCAAGTCGAGTCTGGATCCAATCGTCCTCATTCAAACCTGCATCCTTCATAATTCTCAAAGAGGGGATTTGAACCTCAATAGGCAAGACAACCTCCATGCGATAAACTAAGAAATAGGGTGTTCCCCAGTTGATGTGAGAGCCGTGGTACTGTACTCGTGGAGAGCAAACGGTAGCATCTCATGCCAGTCCTTATAGGTGACTGTCATTTTCTGTATGATCTTTTTAAAGTTTTTATTAGCAGCTTCGACTGCACCATTCATCTTTGGCCGATAGGGGGATGAATTGTGATGTTGAATCTTGAACTATTCGCACAAGGAGGTGATCATAGTATTGTTAAGGTTCATACCGTTATCAGTGATGATCTTTTCTGGGATACCGTGCCGGCAAATAAGATTCTGCTTGATGAAGCGGGCAACCACATTCTTAGTAACGGATGCGAAGGAAGCTGCTTCGATCCACTTTGTGAAATAGTCAATGGCCACTAGAATGAAGTGGTGTCCATTGGAGGCTGTAGGCTTGATCTCCCCAATCACATTGATTCCCCACATAGCAAAGGGCCAAGGAGCTGTTAAGACATTTAGCGGAACCGGAGGCACGTGCACCTTGTCAGCATAAATTTGACACTTATGACAGGTCCGAGAGTGTTGATAGCAATCCGCTTCCATGGTAGACCAGTAATAGCCTACCCGTAGGATTATCTTCGCCATCGTATGCCCACTAGAGTGAGTACCAAAGGTACCTTCATGCAATTCAGCCATGATCTTTTCAGCTTCAATATTGTCCACACAACGGAGCAGAATAGAATCATGATTACGTTTGTACAGGATGCCATTACTTAGGAAGAACTTAGTGGAGAATCTCCTTAGGAACTTTTTATCATTGAACGAAGCTCCTTCTAGATATTCTTGAGCCTCGAGATACCTTTTGACTTCATGAAACCAAGGCTGGTCCACTACTTCTTTAGTATTAATCTCGTGACAGTGTGCTGGTTCGTCCATTCGTTCAATGGTGATCTGGGGAGCCTCGTTATCCCAATTAAAATTAAATATAGATGACATTGTGGCTAGAGCATCTGCTAGTTGATTTTATTCCCGCGGAAAATGCTCGAAGGTAATCTGCTCGAAATGTGGTAGCAATGTCAAAACATGTTCTTTGTAAGGGATAAGGTTTGGGTGCTTAGTGTCCCACTCTCCTTTGATCTGACTGATGACCAAAGATGAATCTCCAAATACAACTAAAGATTTGATTCCCAAGTCTATGGCAGCCTTGAGACCAAAGATGCATGCTTCGTATTCCGCCATGTTGTTCGTACAGTTGAAGCAAAGTCTGGCAGTAAAAGGAGTATGGAACCCTTCCGGAGATATGAGTACATCGCCGATACAATTACCAAGTGCATTGGATTCCCCATCAAAGAACAGGGTCCATTGGGATCCTTGTTCAGGTCCGTCATATGGTCTGATTTCTTCACAATTGTCTAATGTCATGATGTCTTCATCCGGGAATTCAAACTTCATGGACTAATAATCTTCTACAGCTTGATGGGCAAGATGATCAACTAGCACACTGCCCTTTATAGCTTTTTTGGGTCGTGTACTGTATGTCATATTCTGTTAGGATCATCTGCCATCTAGCTATCCTTCCAGACAGAGCAGGCTTTTCGAAGATGTACTTTATCGGATCCATCTAGGATATCAGCAAAGTGGTATTAGTCAACATATACTGTCTTAGTCGGCGAGCAGCCCATACCAGAACGCAACAAGTTTTCTCGAGCAGTGAATATCTGGTTTCACAGTCGGTAAACTTTTTGCTCAGGTAGTAAATAGTGTGCTCTTTTTTGGCCAGACTCGTCTTGCTGCCCCAATACACACCCCATTGAGTTATCTAAAATGGTCAGATACATGATCAATGGTCTTCCCTCGACTGGTGGCATTAAGACAGGATGCTCTTGTAAATACTCTTTGATTTTGTCAAAAGAAATCTGACATTCATCATTCCATCTGACTACCTGATCTTTCTTCAATAGTTTGAAGATTGGTTCACAAGTAGACGTTAGGTGAGAAATGAATCTGGTAATATAGTTCAGGCGTCCCAAGAATCCTCTGACTTCCTTCTCAGTACGAGGAGCAGGCATTTCTTGTATTGCTTTAACCTTGGCAGGATCAACCTCAATGCCTTTGTTGCTGACAATGAACCCTAAGAGTTTACCGGACCGGACTCCGAATGTGCACTTGTTCGGATTCAACCTTAGTTTGTACTCCTTCAATCTCACAAACAACTTTTGCAAGTGATCAAAGTGCTCCTCTTCAGTTTGTGATCGGGCTATCATGTCATCTATGTAGACCTCTATCTCATGATGTATCATATCATGAAATAATGCTACCATGGTGTGCTGATAGGTTGCCCCAGCATTCTTCAATCCGAA
This sequence comes from Vicia faba, assembly GCA_948472305.1. NCBI lineage: Eukaryota > Viridiplantae > Streptophyta > Magnoliopsida > Fabales > Fabaceae > Vicia > Vicia faba. The sequence goes on along the minus strand of OX451741.1, from coordinate 1,393,325,503 downwards.
TGGCATCACTTTGTAACAGAATGTGCCCCACTGTGTGACAAATGTAGTTTTCTCCATGTCCTCATGTTCCATTTTGATTTGGTTATAACCTGAGAATCCATCCATGAAGGAAAATACTTTGTGTTGGGCCGTATTGTCAACCAGGATATCGATGTGGGGAAGTGGAAAATCATCTTTACGACTGGCCCTGTTTAAATCTCTATAATACACACACATTCGTACTTTGCCGTCCTTTTTAGGCACGGGAACAATGTTGGCAACCCATTGAGGATAGGAAGTGACAGCCAAGAACCCAACATTGAACTGTTTCATAACTTCTGCTTTGATCTTTTCTGACATGTCAGGTCTCATGCGGCGGACTTTTTTTTTACTGGTGGACAGTCTTCTCTCGTTGGCAGACGATGTACCACAATGTCTGTATCAAGCCCTGGCATGTCTTCGTATGACCAGGCAAAGATCTCAACATAATCATGCAATAGCCGAATTAGACGCTCCTTGACACTCGGCTCTAGATTGGCACACACTTTAATTTCCTTTCTATCTTCCTCGGTACCCAAGTTAATTGTATCCAACGGTTCCTCATGAGGCTGAATAGCTCTTTCCTCTTGTTGTAGTAGTCTGGCCAATTCCCCTAGTACTTCACAATCTTCCTCACCTTCGTATTCGGCTTGGTAGATCAGATCTTCAGTGTCACTGAAGGCTATAGCAGTATCGTTACCCATGGGATCCTCAATGGAGGGGTACCTTCATTTGTGAGTGTGGGTGTGTGTAAGGGTATAGCCATCTTTAAACAATAGAATGTAAAAGAAAGACAATGAGCACAAAAGGTTTATATGTGAAAAAAGCGTCCATGATTCATTGAATGTCATATGAAGATGAAATAAAGACCCTTACAAATGGACCATTGTGCCTCGGGTAAGACACAAGGTTTTTAAAGTGTGAATTGTTCGTGAATATTACAAGTTCGACAGAAATGTAAAAGATAAAATACTGAGAGATGAAAGTTATTCATACAAAGTCTCTGGCTTCCCAGTTGCGAAGTCCTCCGTTGACAGTAGGAAATATATAATCTTCAAGCTTCCATCCTCTTCATTGTCTTCTACTGCATTGACCCCTTGGTTGCTAATCTTCACAGGTGGCCCTCCAGCACGGGCACAACGCACAACCTTTTGAGCAGTTGAAGTAAACCCTAAGCCAAACTTGTCTAATTTATACGGAATGTCTGGAAGCTGCCCCCAGATGGTGCATCCACCCTCTTCTATTACTACCTTTGCGTCCTTTAGAGATGACATCCGAAGTGGAGGTCTTGTGATCTTGGGAATCGAGGATACTGCCTTGGTTACTGGCACTTCTTGAGAGACTTCTTCAAAATTTTGGAAAGGGGTTTCAATGAACTCTCTATCCAACTCCACATATCGGAAAGAATTCAGATGACTAATCATGTACTCTTCCTCCCCATGGACAGTTATGATCTTTCCTTAGACCGGGTATTTCAGCATCTAGTGCAATGTGGAGGTGACAACACCGGCATTATGGATCCAAGGACTTCCTAACAGACAAGAGTAAGAGGGACGGATGTCCATCACATAGAAGGTTAAATTGAAAGTCTTAGTTCCCACCTTTATCGGGATGTCCACCTCACTGTGGACCATCCTCTTCGAGCCATTAAATGCTCTCACGATTATGTTACTGGGTTTCAATGTCAGCCCTTCACAATCCAATCTGTCAAGAGCTTTCTTTGGTAAGACGTTCAAAGATGAACCAGTGTCTACCAAGACATGGGCTAGGGTTGTTCCTCTACACTCTACAGAGACATGTAATTCCTCGTTGTGTTTTCTCCCTTTGGGTGTAAAGTCAGCATCAGAGGAACCCAGACCATTATCAACTGTCAAACTGGCCACACAGTCTTGGAACTGGTCACCAGACGTCTCTTGTGGCACATGAGCTGTCTTCGGAAATTTTACCAGAGATTTCGCATGTGCCTCAGAGCACAACAACAATTCTAGCATAGAGATCTTGGAGGGGGTTTGCCCCAACTGTTCAACCACATCATAATCACTCTTCTTTATTATCCTCAGGATTTCTTCCATCTCCTTCTTGGATGTTTCAGGGATAGCTAGTGATTGAGCCTTCGTCCGGACAGGCTCTTCTTGAATGCGTTTTCCTTTATTCTCAGTGGTGGAAGTATTGGTAGGGACGGGAATTGTGTCGTCTTTGTCGGTAAGTACGCTTGCAGGTATAATCACTGGTGCAGAGGTAATCTTCGGAACAACCACGGGTCCAAAGACTGCCTTTGGAGGGGCAATCTCTGGAGAGAAGATTCTACCATTGTGGGCAATCTTGCTAGTTCCGGAAATATTGCTAATGTCGGTATTCTCTTCATCGGAGCTCTCTTCTTTGGCAGTCGGTTCATCTTGTTTGATACCATGGTAGTAGATTTCTCCACCATAATTCCATAGTACTATTTTATTTGACTTGTACGGGACCGGCCCGGGCATTGTGATCTTAAGTGGAGTAGTTTTTGGAGCAGGTGTAATCCTAACGGGTCTTTTAGGGGCCCTGGAAGGATTGGCGGAGATGGTTATGATTGAAACTTCTTTAACTGGAATGGGTGAAACAGAAGCATTCTCAAACATAATTTCTTGGTTATCAATTAGTCGTTGGATACCTTTTTTTAACAGAGGGAAATCAAATGATGGTGATAGGCAAACATGGCAGTCTTTATCACAACCTGGGAATATACCAGCTTTCAACAAATTCAACTTAATGATCGGGAGCGGAGTTAACAGATCATCCACGGTGGCAACAAATAAATCTTCCTCAACAACATTGGCATTGTGACCATGCCAAGGCATCCAAGCGGGAATGACATTGGGTTTCTCAGGCGCATCAAACTCAACTTCCTTCGCATCTATTAGGTCTTGAATTTTATTCTTCAGAGTCCAACAGTTGTTAGTGTCGTGCCCTGGACTTTCAGAATCGTATGCGCATATGGCATTTGGATGATAATGAGGGGATGCAGTATGGGGATTCTTTGGGGCCTCTTTTAAAGTTGCTAGATTCAATTTTAGAAGATGTGGTAGAACCTGGGCTAGAGTCATGTTAATCTTGGTGAATTGCCGGACTGGCCTTTCCACCCTTTGCTGGTTATTTCTTGGCTAGTCTGATGCTGGCTTTGGAATAATAACGGCCCCCACCAATGGTCGGCGTTCTTTTCTTCCTTGATTCCTTTGTGAATAAACAACATATACCTCCTTCTTCCCAATGAAAGGTTTCCTCACAACTGTAGAGGCAGACGCATCTTTCTGAATCTTCCCACATCTTATACCAGCTTCCACCCTCTCGCCGGTTAAAATCAATTCAGTAAACCCTACAGAGGAACTTCCAATCAGATGATTGAAGAAAGGGCCTGATAGAGTTCCCAAGAATATGTCCACCAACTCCATTTCAGACAGAGGGGGTTGCACTCTTCCGGCTAGATCTCTCCACTTTTGTGTGTAATCTTTGAAGCCCTCATTGGAAGCCATAGCCATACTCTGAAGTTGAGTATGGGTAGGCGCCAAATCGGTGTTGTACTGGTATTGTTTATAGAAAGCTGCGGCCAGGTCTTCTCAATTCTGGATGTCGGCCCTTTCCAATTGGTAAAACCAATCGAGTTACGTTCCTGATAAACTGTCTTGGAAAAAGTGGACCCACAAGTCTTTATCAGTAGAGTGTGGCTGAATCTTCCTGACATATGATCGGAGGTGAATTTTAGGACAAGACACCCCATCATACTTGGCAAATAATGGCACTTTAAACTTTGGAGGGATCACAATTCCTGACACCAGCCCCAGTTCTTCAAAATCTAGACCCGGTACCCTCTGTATTTCCATAGCGGTTAAACGCTCTTCCAGGTGTTTGTATTTATCATCATCCGGAGGGTATTGTTGTTCAGAGTAGTCCTCCTCTTCCTTCTCATCTTCAGAGTCTGATGGAACTTCCGTTTCTTTTCCCTTTCTTTCCCCTTCATCAGATGTTGCTGAAATTCTAAGGTCCTTCTGACTTGTCCCTAAAACCCTTTGCCCATGATTACCACACTAGCTGGCTTTTTCTCTTTCTTCTTTTTCTCTTTTGCTAGTAGAGTCTTCAACTCCTCTTTCCCCTTGGCTAAGGTCACGAGTAACTGTTGAAATTGTGTGTTTTGAGATTGAAGGTCTTTGACCGTCTGTTCGAGATCCATCCTACTGAAATAAACAGTAGAAAGATGAGGAAACTTGTTGCAAAGACCTGTTTATGTTTATGATGAATGATATTTATTCATGCAATGCTTTCAAGGATTTAAAAATTCAAATTTGTTTTAAACAAAAAGAAACACACGTTATATTGATAAGATAGAATTTGAGTACATCAATGCCCCTTGGGTAAAATAATACAAAATTATAAGATAAAAAGACATTACGCATGCTCTTTGGTGCAATGTAGGTATTTAGAGTCTGCTCTTCATGAAGTATCCTAGTGAGTTCCAAAACCTTCTTCTCGCTTGCGTAGAATTGGGCTTCGAAAGTATCACGCTCTCCTTTGAGCTGTATCCAATCCCTTTGTAGGTCTTCGAGTGATGTAGGCATGTCAGGATGTAGGATAGTGTATGGAACTTCTCCCTCCTTAATAGGCTCAATAATCATTGGGAGAATGGAAAGATAAGGCATCATAAGACTTTGAGCGTGGGTTAGTACCCACTTGAGGTAAGGCTCAAGAGGGATGGAATTCTTGTGTCCCAAAGTCTTTCTATCCACCTTGTTTAGCATCCTTCAAGCTCGGATGAATCTCTGGCGAAGACCTTGATCGTTGTTGTCGTAGTCGAACACCAAGCCTTGAATCAGCATATCATGTGGGCCATCCCTTCGGGCATAACCAAACTGTCTTAGAGCTAAGCATGGGTTGTAGGTGATGGCTCCCTTAATGCCAAGTAGAGGGACATTAGGGAATTCCCCACAACGGTCAACAATGATAACATTCTCTTTGGATCGGGAACACCAATGCATATCTTAATGTTTGAGCGTCATTAACCTTTGTGACCACCTTAATCCTTGCTCATTCTTTAAGACTGATTGGGGAAGATGAGAAATAAACCATCTTGCCGGGAGAGGATTGCAACACATAAGGACACCTCTTTTCCTCATTGTGCGAGTGTGAAAAGAGTGTAGGATATCCCCTAGCAATGTAGGCACCAGATTGCGTGACATGAAGATTTTGACAGCGCTCACATCTATGAGTTGGTCAGGATTGGGGAACAGGACCATCCCATAGATGAGAAGAGCTACAATCTCCTCAAAAGCTTGCAAGTCTAAGGAATTCCAACAACTTTGGGCTTTCTCAAATAGAAACTTTTCCAAGAAGCCTTTGACATCACTTCTAGTTCCCAATTTGTTGTGACATCATATGAGTGCAAGTGCAGGGCTTGAGCAATCTCTTCTGGCTTTGGATATCTTTCCGTACCGTTGAAAGGTAGTTGATTGAGAATAGGAATCCTCAGAAGTTGAGACAATTCTTCCAAAGTGGGCACAAGTTGATAGTCAGGAAATGTGAAGCAATGATGCAAAGGGTCAAAGAACTGGAAGAGAACCTTCATCAAATATTCCTTTGTGTTGGAGGTGACCAAGTTGAGTAGACAACCATGTCTCTCAGTGAATGGAGAATTCTCAGGGATCCTTGAAGCTAGCTCCGTGAGTGGTGGAGGAATTCTTATAAGGTTGATTTGGATAGTTTTCCTGTGAAGTGAATCCATATCCTACAAAATAAGAACAAAGATGAATCTCCAAAATCCTTGAAATGGTTAGTGGATGCATATGATGCTCATGATGTCCATGATTTTATGCACAAGTATATATATACAAGCAAATCAAGCAAGTTCTTAGTTTAGACATGCATGGGGTTTTATAGGTAAGTACCCTCTTGAAGTTTAGTTGGCTCAACCTGTCCTAGTAATAGTAACCGGGTCCTAAGGAACTCAATATCACTGGATTGTTTCCTTGTTCATTGTTTCAGTTCAAGCCTTTTTAATGGCGACCGAAATATCCCAAGAAACCAAACTTAAATTAGTGTAGTATCGAGTATCTACCAACTTCGGACTGCACCAAAGCCGGTCATCTCACTACATCCTAAAAGGCCAAGTTGGTCAAGTAAAGGGTTCTAGGTGTTCATTAGTGCTTCATGATATCACTTAGCGGCCCCGTATTCTCTTTGATTGACTCAAAGGCTACCGGTACCCACAAATATGTCACACTAACATAGCTATTGCTTAGACCATGTCGGTATACCCCGCACAGTTTCCACAACGTATTGCTATTTACCTATAATGTTTCCTAAATCCCGGTGGAGGATTCAAACCCAAACAAGGAACCATATTGTAAATCAAACAAGTAAACAATGTAAGCAAATAAATGTGATCTAAACCCTAAGGTAAACCCCACTTTTATAAATTTCCCCAGCATAGGCGCCAGTTCTGTGATACGGTGGGAGAACTGACTTGAGCTTTTGCGTTTTATCGCAAATGTCGCGGTTAGCAAGAGTCGCCACTGACTTTTCTTTTATCCAAAAGGAAAGGTGAAAAAGCACAGGAAAGACATTTTAGATGTTTTCTTGAGTTTGGGGGGTAGATTATGAAAAGGGAAGGTGCTAGCACCCTTTTCATCCATGGTTTTCCATGGGCTCTTAGTTACTTGCTTAGATCACTTGCTTTGGTTTGTTTGAAATGGTGCTTGATGTGGTTTTGAAATTATTTTGTAAAAGAGGCCATTCGTTTAGGCAATCTTTGTAATGATTCTCGTTCGTAAGAATGTATACAAAGATGTTTTTCTTTTGAAAATATTTTTAATTGTTTGTAAGATTTTTTTGAAATGTGTGTGTTTGTTTTGAAAATAGCAAGGATTGTTGTTTGAAATGGAGCAAGTAACTTAGAAGCTATCTACCTACTCAAATGTATTTTTTATGCATTTTCTATTCCTTTGATATTGTTGACTTACCATTGATTTGGTAAGCAACCCCATCTTTGGATGTAAACGGGACGGGCGTGGGTCATCGTATAGCCATGATAGCAATGTTGCAAAGTATCTTAGCTTTTTTGAGGGACCAAGATCATTTTGTTTAGGCAACTTTTGAATAGCATCATCGAGGGGACTATGATCTTATATTTGTTTGTTTTGCCAAGATACTTCGCATGCGTAACATGGCTATTTTTGTATAAGGCAACCAAGTGGAGAAACCCTAAGGATGCTTGTGTGCAAGTGTGTTATTTGCATGCGTTTTGTCTTTGATTAGGATTATCTATTTTGCTGTTTTTATTTTGCCATACACACTTATTTACTAGCAATATATGAGAAGCAAGTAAAAGGTGGAAAGTAAAATCTAAGCTATTACATTCCTTTAGGGGGTGGGGGTACAATTTAGCAATGGGGGTGAAGTAGGAACTAAAATATTACAACCATATCGAATGATAATAAAAGAATGTGAAAACAGTGCAAAATAAAGGAAAAATGAACTTTTGAACTTCTATGTGTCGACCCATGCTACTATGCATCGACACATAGCTTCTCCTTGCCCCTGTAAAGTGAAATCTGTTCAATATGAGTCAACATATAATGGGATGTATCGACTCATACAACTTTTTGCATAGACGTGAAATGCGTATGTGTCGACTCATAGTCCTTTCCAGTTTTTTTACCTGAACTCAGTATGGGTGGATACATGAGGGTCATGTGTTGACTCATACCATGTATTTTCACTAAGATGGGTCGACACATATGGATATGTGTCGATACATAATGCATTTTTCTTCCTTAAACACCATTCTTTGCATACATCAGTTAGTTTTTAACATATGAATGAATAATAGGAACAACAAATAAATGATTAACTTCAAAAATAATGATTGCTACATCCTATAAATAGAAAAATTGATGTATGGAAAAGGCAAGGTAAAGATGACTTACCTTAAAACTGCACTTTAGGTTTTGAATCCAAATACCCTTCAAGATGTCGTATGAACCTTAAGGAAGCTCCAACAGGCTGCTAGACTTTCCTTTTTGTTGAAGGTTATTAAACAACCTCTGTGTGGTATGAAATGTTTGGATGGTTTTTAGATGGAATATGCAAAGTGTGAGAGGTTTTAAGGTTTAGACTTCAAAACTCAAGAGTGGAAGTCTTAGGGACTGTTATGGCTTTTTTGAAGGTTTATCAATAAAACTACTGGCTGTTCACTCTATTTTTCTAACTCTGTTCCAACCTCTTTCTCTTGCAACTGGCCGCTCTATTTATAGAGAAGGTTTGAGATTTGAAAACTCATATTTTTAATCACATGTTATGGCTAGGTTAGATTGTACATGAAGCAAGCTTGAAGATTGTAGTTCCAATGCTTTGTAATTTGTTGCATAGAGATGTTGGACACTTTAAGCATGCCCTTCTTATTTGTGTGAGATTAGAACAACAAGTTAGAGGCTCAAGAAATTGACTTTATGATTAAAGTGAACTTTGCAAGAATGGCAATGGTGCCTTTGTGCCAAAAATAGAAAGATCACTTGAATAATGCTTAAACCCAATGGACCATAGCTCAAAAGTTTGTGTATGCATTAAATTATGGTAAGATTTGCAAGTCACAAGGCCTGCAAATTGGAGATTATACAGCATGGATTAAGATTCTTGTTCCTTGTTAATCATAAATCTTCCTTGTAAATCAAGAATGAATGTCCAACTTCAGATCCTTGTATCTCCTAACTCAAAAAAGATAAATTCATGCTCTTGGATGTTTTGGAAAGCTTGAAACACCCTCTATAACTTTCATGTTGGCCACTTTTGTTAAATCAAACTGTAACTTGATGAAAAATGGGTAAGAAGTTGGGTCCAAAACCTGCCTAAATTAGGGCAAAATTTCACTAAGTTAAGAAGTTCATGGCCATGTATTCACAAATTTATAACTTAAGATCCAAGTATCTTTAGGGAAAGGTTTGTGAAGAAAATTTGTATATTTCGTGTAGGAATACAACTTTCATGTTGGGGACTTTCCTTGAATCATTAGGCATCATGGTGAAAAAGTGGTGAAAAGTTGAGAAAAAATAAGAAAAATTTTATACTTAGAAAAATTCTAAGTTGTGAAAATTTTCAAATTCAAACCCTAATTTTCAAATTTGGTTTTCTTGTTGAACAAGTTTCACATTTTGACATATCTTGATGAATTATGACCCTTGGCACTTGATTTTGACCAAAAAGTCAAAGTTTGACTTTTCAATGTAGAGTTGACTTTTGATCAGTTGACTGTAAATTTCATTTGTCAATCCAATGAACTTGAGATATTTTGAACCATGTAATTAAGTCAAGATGATGCCATTGAATCCTTGAAATCATGCTTGAACTCAATTGGTCATTGGCTAAGTAAAAAAATCAGAAATTTCCCTTTCTCGGTCAAAACCCTAATTTTGACCATTTTGCCCTTTTAATGATTTGATCAAACTTCTTGAGGAGTTGTAATCCAAACTTGATCAAATGGTACATATGAGTCTAAAATGTTGATGTGGATAAAAAATTATGAAGTTTGACTGTAAATTGGCCATGGTTGACTTTTCCCCTAATATAGCTGATTTTTAGGTCAACTGTCCAATTCACTGAGCAAAAGTGTAATCCAAGGTTTGAAACTTATCATGAGCAATCTTAGGGATCCAAAATGATGTATGAAAATCACATGAAGCATTAGTGGTCCAAAATTCCTTGTGCAAACTCAAACCCTAATTTTGGATTATCAGTGCAAGATGAGATGTCTTGAGCTGACCAAACCCTAATCTTGTCTTGAGTCAAAGAAGTCTTGTGAGAAAAGTCTTGATAAATGAGAGGGAAAATTTTGGGGTACAACAATAACCAAATGAAGAAACCCTACTATCCAGGTTCCTTCTCATAGCCCTACTATCCAGGCTTTTATCTTGAAGTACCCCTACTATCCAGGTTCCTTCTCACAACCCTACTATCTAGGCTTTCATCTCGAAGTAACCCTACCATCCAAGTTCCTTCTCATAGCCCTACTATCCAGGCTCTCATCTTGAAGTAAACCTACTATCCAGGTTCCTTCCCATAAGCCCTACTATCCAGGATTTTATCTCGAAGTAACCCTACCATCCAGGTTCCTTCTCATAGCCCTACTATCCAGGATTTCATCTTGAAGTAACCCTACCATCCAGGTTTCTTCTCATAGCCCTACTATCCAAGCTTTCATCTCGAAGTAACTATACCATCCAGGTTCCTTCTCAAATCCCTTCTATCCAGGTTCCTTCTCATAGCCCTACTATCCAGGCTTTCATTTCGAAGTAACCCTACTATCCAGGTTCCTTCTCTTTTATCTCCAAACAACAGTTTACAACACTGTAAGACCCGGACCCGACCAAATATGGTCAATTTCAAAATTCCCCCAGTAAGCCACTGTGCATCCTGGACCCTTACCAGATATGCAGTTCACTTCCACCTCCTCAATAAGGAGTTAACTCCCCAGTAGAGTAATGAACCACCGAAGCTCCTATACTCTGTTTTTCGAGGCGTAAATCAACATTCCCCGACGAAGTCCTCCTCAACGGCAGGTACAGGAATTATCGCAAAGGAATCTCTTATACAACCAATATATTTTAGGGATGGCATCTTTAATCCCATCTCCTACGATTCTATGTCGACTTCCAAATGGCATCTGTAAGCCCATTTCCGATATCAGTAATCAGAATTACTTCATGCGAGTGTAAATTTCTGGGCACTCTAGTGTTCAATCACCTTCTAGCTTCAGATCACGAAAGGCAGAACAACCAATCTACATCCTCAGTATTAAGAAGATTGAACAGGGGCATCTGTTGTACCCCAAAATTTTCCCTCACATTTTACTCAACATATATTCATTAAGACACTCAATTTGCTCAAGGATGCCCAAGAGTTGACCAGACAAACTCTCTCCTAAAAATAATGAACCTCAAACTAGGGTTTCCGTTTGCATCAAGATGGGTTAACTACAAAGTTATAAAATCTTATCCATGAACCACAAGAAGTTTGCTCAGTCAATGCTCAAATGTCTGACAATCAAATGTACTAGGTCAAAAGTCAATTGTGGACCACATGCAGTCAAACTTCAAGATTTTTGGTCAACATTAATATTTTGAAGTGATATCCATCATTTGATCAAGGGTTGATCATGATTCCACAAGGAAGGCTCCTAATTCATCAAAACTCAAAAGTTGCTAAATTAGGGTTTCTCAGAGAAAAGTCAACCAAACTTTGACCAAGCATAACTTTCTCATGCTTTATCATAAATTTCCCATCCAAGGCTCATTTTTAAAATAATTTAATTCCCTACAACTCATCTTCATCCCTCAAGTTCAAGAAATGCACTCATGGAAAGATATGAATTTAGACATTACAGGTCATCCCAAAAAGTCAACAAAAACACCTTTTGGTTCAAAGCTCCTTACAGGAACATGGAAGATCCAATTAAGATAAGACCAAAGATATTGCTTAGGGGACATCCTAAGCTTTCTAAAAAGTCAAAGAACATCCTCTTAGGGTCAAAATTGAGAAAGATATGCATTGTCAAAGTTGGCCATTTTTGGAAATTTGTCCATAGTCAACAATGCTCAAAATTGCATTTTTTTCCACATGGGCCCATCTTTTCAAGATTGAATCTCAATCCCAACATGGTCCACGACCTATGGGACCCCCCATGCATTAATCACTCATTTATTTAATTTATTTTGATTTTTATTCATTTTAAAATCAAATAAATTCAAATAAAATCAAATTAAATCAAATCAAATCAAACTTATGGAATGAGATTTATTTTTGCATTGAATTGAAGATCATGCAAGCTGTATAACCTCAAGCAAATCGTGCCAAGCCATAAACAAGAGGAAATCTCCAATTTTGGAAAGTTTGAAATCAAAACTTCAAGACCATTATTCTTTGGATTCTTGCCAAAAATATTGACCTAATTGGATTCAATACATATAATGAAGTTTGTTGAACCCTAAGAAAAAGATTTTGCACGCGCAGACTTCCTCCAAAGCAAGAAAGAAAACTCAAATTTTTGGCCAAAAAGTAGAGACTGGATCTTCCTCCACAAGCCAGTTCAGAGCATTCTAAGGATCAAACCACGTTCCTGGCAACCTCATGAAGCTAATAGCACCACTTGCATGCATCAACACCTTCAGAACGCACCATAACAGTATCACGGTTTATCCTGCATTCTTGAATTTGATTTTGGATATATACGCATTATAAATGATTTCAAGGCATCCATTCATGTTTGTATTGTCATTTAGAAGTTGTCTGTATAATTAATTATGAGTTTTGATGCTTGTATAGACATATGCCATTGTTAGGGTTTAGAGCCTCCTTTTGGGGCTTTTTGTTTCAGGTAAAATCAAGGCCAGGGATGGATACCATTGCATCCAGGAGATCGAGCCTAATTGATCTGTGCAATTGAATTTGATTTATGGTGCTTGGTTATGACTTTTGAGGATTGCAGGTTTGTAGCTATGGACAATGTCCGTGGGTAAAAGTTTTGGACCTAAGACGACTGCATGTCAAAGCCTGAGTGGGCAGTTTGAACTTTGCGCGCATTTTGGTTACAATTACTAATCATCATTTAATATATTGTTTATTGTGTGTTTATGTTAACAAATAGAAAGCTGGCTCAATTGGTACAAGTGAATGGTCTTAAGGCGTTCATGTGTAGGAGGTCAGGGGTTCGATCCCTGCCTTCTACATTTTATTTTCCATAATATTTGCTTGTAGATCCTGTGCCTTGGACTCTAGCGTGTCTACTATACACCTTCCAAATCCAGCCAGTAGATCATCCTCAGATACGGATCTAACGTTCTGTGGAAAGAAGTCCATGATGCATCCTCAAACATGGCCAACACTGAATCCAAACGCAGGATGGGCTTGCAAGGAAATCTGGGCTTGAAAATTCCGATTCATACCCCCTAATTTGTTTCTCACAATCAGGCCCAAATCTTTTTTCTTTTTTTTTTCATTTCTTTCATTTTATTATTTGTTTCAATTTTTTTTACAAAATCATTTTTATTATTAAATCATAAAATCAAAAAAATACAAAAAATATTAGGTTTAGTCTTTTTTTCATAAAATATTTATTTTCATTTAATTAATTAATTTAATTAGATTAACTTAAACATTTTTTGTAATTAAAATTTAATAGAAATTAGGTTAATTTAATTACTTTTTTCCTTCCATAATTAAAATAAAATAGAATTAGGTTTGTTTTTATAATTGAAATTAATTTTTTAAAAAGAATTATTTTTAATTGTTTCAACATTGATTATTTTGCTAAATAAAATTAGTTAGTAAATTAGGTTTTGCAATTTGTAATTATTTTTTTTCTCTCAATAAAAAAATAATACAAAAACATTTTTAATTAATTATATTTCTTAGGACCTACTTTGTTCCCATTTTAACTTTCGCGCACATCTTTACTTTCACTATTTTTATTAACTATTGTCACTGTTCCGAGTGTGTAATAGTTAATTAGGTTTATCATTTCGCATTTATCATTTTCCCCGGTTTTTGATTATGTAATCCCCTCCCCAAAGCCTTATAATAGCTAGGGTTTTAATTTCCACAACTATTAAACTGCTAGGTGTATGGACATTAGGATTGTATGCGAAAGATAAATCAATTTAAAACAGTAAAAAACCCTAATTGTGCAAAGATAATTAACAGGAAAAAAAACACACCTGCACATGTTCACTCCTAGGGTTTTCCCCACTTGGTTGCCTCGGAGATAATGGTCATCTCCCTCGAATGTAGGGATACCTTAGCAATGACCCACGATTCAAAATCGTCATAAAGATCATAGTCCCTATCTGTCCCTCGAGTTGCTTACGAATTGATCTCATGACGACAGTCCCTTCGAAATGCTAAGGTATCTTTACTTATTGCCTTCATAGACCATTTCGTCCCTTCGAACGTCCCTTTACAAATCCAACGACGGAGCTACCTACTCCTTAATAGTATGATAGCGTTGTATAAAGGAAACGAAAACGAACAAGCTTTTTGTCGAGTAGGTAGAAGTCTTAAGTACTTGCTCAAAATAAAAACTTTTCACACAAACACTTTTCAAAAACAGTTTTCAAAATAACTACGTCACACTCTTGAGGACCGATACAAGGGTTATCACGAAGTAAACAAAACTTTTCAAAACAAGCACCCATAAGCAATTTATAAAAAAAAGAGCAAGTACCTAAGAGCCCGTGGAAAACCACGGATAGAAAGGGTGCTAACACCTTCCCTTTCTATAATATACCCCCGCACTCAGAAATATCTCAAAAAAAGGTTTTTTATGTTCTTTTTCCTTTTCCTTTGTTGGATGAAATAAAAGTCGATGGCGACTCTTGCTTACCGCGACATTTGCGAATACAAAATGCAAACCAGTATAACAGTCAGTTCTGCCACCGTATCACAAACCCTAATTGTACCACCGCCGCCGGACATCACCATCCTCAACACTCCTCCGCGCCACCTCTAGCTTACCAGAATCTGCAATCAAAAGAGAACAAGGAGGATTAGCCCATCAAAATTCAGAATTGGAACAGAAAATCACAAAGAGGGGTAAAATTTCCAAGCTTTTATTATTGTTGTTTGGTTAAGGGTTGTGGGTTGGTAGATGGTAGAGGTTTGTTTGTTTGAGCCACCGCGGAAGAAGCAGGATTAGGGGAGAATTAGGATTGGTGTTCGTGGGAGAGAGGAAGGGGTTTCTACTGTAACTGTAAACAAACAAAATGTGAATGAAAATGTAAAAACAAAGTATATAATTCATTTCAATTCCATAAGAGCTAGCACACAATAGTAAACATGTTCCCTCGTAGCCTTCAGGGTGATATCGATCTGACGGTCGTAGGCCAAGGCTGCATGATAACATCGTGCACTCGCGCTACACGTGATTCGACCGGTCCCTCACTGCAATCGTTTTGGGCCTAAGCCCTCTGTGTTTTACACCACCCCTTCTGCCACTTTACTAAACCATCAAACCAAACACACCCCTGTCCAGAATGCATAATGGGCCTAACCCATATTACTTAGTAGCACCCCTTTATTTTACTGATCAAACTAGAATTACACCCTCCAGATTTAACTAAATTATTCTTTTTTTATTATTTCTTTTATATTATATTTTTATCTATTCTTTATATATTATTTATTTTTATTATTATTATAATTATTTATTCCTTTTATAATAATTATTATTAATACTATTTTTATATTATTATTATTATTATAATTATTATTATATATTATTATATATTATTATTATTTATTATATCATGTAAATAAATTATTTTCATTTAAAACTCATGAACATATATTTTCTATATTTGCATTAAAGTATTTTTTTACTCATGCATTAATAAGATTTTTTCCAATTAATACGATTAAAAAATACTAACAAACGTCAAACTATTTTTCGCAATAAACTAATCTAAACAACTGTTTTTTGCAAAAGGGTTTCAAACGGATTTTGACTAATCACGCATTTAGCAAAAATCTCCGCAATCACTACTTCCGACCAAAATGCGACACGATTCAAAATACATTTGTGTGGTACAGTGGGAGAACTGACTTGAAGGGTTTGCGTTTGATTGCAAATGTTGCGTTTAGCAAGAGTCGCCACCGACTTTTATTTTATTCAAAAGGAAAGGTGAAAAAGCATAGGAAAAACCTTTGAGATTGTTTCTTGAGTTCGGAGGGTAGATTATGAAAAGGGAAGGTACTAGCACCATTTTCATCCATCGTTTTCCATGGGCTCTTAGTTAGTTGCTAGATCACTTGCTTTTGTTTGAAATTGTGCTTTGTGTGGTTTTTGAAAGTATTTTGTAAAAGAGGCCATTATTTAGGCAATCTTTGTAATGATTCTCGTTCGTAAGAATGTATACAAAGATATTGATCTTTTTGAAAATGTTTTTGATGTTTGTAAGAAGTTTGGAAATGTGTGTGTTTACCTTGAAAATAGCAAGGATATTTGTTTTGAAATGGAGCAAGTAATTAAGAGCAATCTACCTACTCAAATGTCTTTCTTGTTCATTTTCTTTTACTTTGATATTGTTGTCTTACCATTGATTTGGTAAACAGCCCTATCTTTGGATATAAACGGGATGGGCGTGGGTCATCGTATAGCCATGATTAGCAATGTTGCAAAGTATCTTAGCATTTTTGAGGGACTAAGATCATTTTTTTAAGGCAACTTTGAATAGTGTCATAGAGGGACTAGGATCTTGTATTTGTTTGTTTTGCTAACATACCTTACATGCGTAATATGGCTATTTTTTGTATAAGGCAACCGAGTGGGATAACCCTAGGGGTGTTTGTGTGCAAGTGTGTCATTTTCATGCTTGATTTTGTCTTGAATTCGGGTTTTCTATTTGATTGGTTTTATCTTGCCATACAAACCCTAATTACTAGCATGTTATATAAAAGCGATAAATTGCGAAATTTAAAGTTACTACGCTATTACAACCAAATTGAATTTGTACAAATAATTGGAATAAATAGTATACAAGATGAATTACATATGCAAAGATGTGTAAATGCAAAGAAGATTTTTGTTTGGTTTTTTATATGGAAAAGCTTTAACCTAAAACCTAATTAGAAAAGAAGTAAATAAATATTAACTTAAATTAATTAAGGAAGGGAATTATTTAAGAAAAGGTTTTTGAATAAACCCTAATTCTATTTGATTAAAATAAAATAAGTTTCTTTATGAAAAAAGTATTTTTTTTTTGTATTTTTTGTCTTGAAAATAATATATGGCATTATGAGGTATTTTTGGTCCTTTTTTATATTAAAATAAATATTTAATGGGTATAAAGAAAAAAATATTAAACTAGTTATAATTTAATTTACAAAGTTTATTTAATAAAAATAGATAATATATAACTAAAATAAAAATATTTTATGTGAGAAAAATAAAATAAAACAAGCCAAAATATAAGTCTATCATTTTTTGTATTTTTATGATTTTTAATATTAAGAAAAATATATTTAAGAAAATAAAATGAAAATAAAATAAATAAATAAAATGATATGGGCCAGGGGTGTCATTAGCAGACAGGGTGTAGGATGTTAGAAAAAATCACAAGGCCCATGAAACTGAAGCCCATGCGCTGCAAGAAACCAAAAAAAAATGGAAAAGGTGAGAAAAAGCAAAAGGCAGCGCGCTGAGGCCCGAACCCATGACCTCTAGCATTTATGCGCGCTGCCTAACCACTGGGGTGGCTGTACATCCGTTTATACAAACACAAACATAAATATATATTAGAAAACGCCTCCTGAAGGAAACTTCATCTTCAACCTTGAGCCATGGCCGGACCACCTGTATCTTCTTCATTTCTCCATAAAAATGGAAAGTTCAAACATGAAAGTTATAGTGTTTCTTCCCACGAGTTCAACCATATAATTTATGTAAACTAAAAGTCAAATATAAGATCTAATTTTACTGGCCCTAATTTGAAACCTAATTTTTACAGAAATTTCAAATCCAAAATTCTCTATATACAGTTAATATAAATGACAACTATGAACATGGTTAACTTTAGAGCAAGGATATCTACATTTTTCTTTCACAAATCAAGAACAAATGATGCTTATACAAAGAGATAGAAGTTTGAGTTTTTACCTCTTGCAGCTGAGATCGTGAATGGAGTTTGAGCAAGTTTTGAGAATGCTTGAGAATCTGTTTAGCTTGCCTGGACCTCCCTGAGTGTATTCCAATCCTTACTTTGTCCTGAAAGTCTCTGAATCTCTCTACTCAAGTCAACCTACAAGCTTGATATTTGAAAATGGTGGATGGTGGAGGAGGAGTTACAGTGAGGGAACAGGGGTTTGGATCACTTAGATATGATGTATCTTAAGTGTTTGGGTGGTTAAAACTCAATATGCACGAGGGGATTTGGAGATGGCTATGTAAGGTTCAAAACTGTCAAGTTATGGCAGATTCTGAGTTGCAGAGTGTTTAGGAGTCTTAGCCTTCGTGTCTTATGTTACAATTCACTTGTTTATATGTATGGAAAAGGTTAGAGATCAGATTCACTCCAGGTTTTTCAGTTCTATCACTACAAGAAAAATGATAGATTGGGACGGTTATTTTGGCTGATTACGACGGTTAAAACCGTCGCAATTTACAATCTACGACGGTAGAAGTACCGTCGCAGAATCGTGCGTCCCCAGCCTATTTCGCGACGGTTGCAAAACTGTCACGCACAACAGATAGCGACGGTTATATACCGTCGTGAATTTGACTTTATTTTTTGTTTTTGTTGTTGTTTGCGACGGTTACTCTACCGCCGTAGGTTAGAAATTGCGGCGGTTTTAACCGTCGTAATCTGATTTATAAATTTCAAATAATATTTTTATTTAAATTATTATTTAGTAAAATAATTTTAAATATAATATTATTTTACTATAATATTTTACTATTATATTTAAATTATTATTTACTTTAATATTTTTTTATTTATAGTATTTTTATTTTATTTTCTATCACTTTTCAACATAATAAAGTTAATTACAATAAAAACATTTAATATCAAATAATCATCAATAATATCAAAAAAATGTGATCAAAGGTAAAAAGAAGTGCAAATTTTACCAATAAACAAGAAAAATTCAAATATCATCAAAGGCCAAATTTCATTTTAATATTTACATTGGTTTGCTACAACTTGAGAGAATTACAAAAACTGTTACAATATTCTACAAACTTGGTAAATATAGACGATAGAAATGTCTTCATTAGTGCTTGTAAATTCCTGGATTTTAGGAATCAGATTTAAACCTAGACCTTTCTCGACTAAGCTCATTGTGAGAGCTTCAAAAACTTGGTTGATGTCTACTTGCACCATCAGTCTTCTCTATGCCCTTGTGCGAGCTAAATCAATGCCTTCCATTACTCACCAAAGCTCAGCTACAACACTACTACATTTTCCATCACAGTAATCACACAAATTATCTGGAAGATTCAAGTGGTTTAGATATTGGTTGGTTTTGATTCCATTATGATATATCATCCACACAAAAACCCTTATTCTTTTAGTAACACTCAGATTCCAAATGCCTTTCCAATGATCCTCTATATCCTTGTTCTTGGTGGAGGTATTACAAGCATTATATCCAAAAACTTCCGACTGAACATGTTCCTTAAATGGCTTCAATTCCAATTTCCATCATCATTAATTAAGTCTGCAATTGTTGTATTCACATTATCTCCAATAGGCTAATTGATGAGATCTTGGAGTCTGATTCCAGGCCCGATTTAAGAATCTTCCCAAGCCCTGATATCTCCCATTATAAGATCACACAACTTGCTTGGAATGCCAACCTCAACTAGGACCTTATCCATAAAAATCTAACTGATCATGTCATATGCCTTAGCTAAATCTACTTTGATGGCAAAAAAGCTCTTCTTGCTTTAAGCTTATGCATACTGTGGAGAATCTCTTGAGTCACCATTATATTATCATGAATATTCCTCCTAGGAATATAACCTGTTTGATTCAGATAAACAAATCTATCCATACAACTGTTCAATATGTTTATAATGATTTTGCTAAAAACTTTATATATAGAGTTACAAAGGGATATTGGCCTGAAGTGATGAACATATTGAGGGTTATCTACTTTAGGTATTAGGAAAAGATCTGAGCTATTTACCTCTGATATGTTAGCTGACTTGATGCATAACTCCTTGATGAAGGTACACACACTACCACCTACCAAATTTCAAGAGTTTTGATAAAAGCCTACACGGTATCCATCTGGACTTGGAGATTTCCAAGGAGCCATGTCATAAACATCATTCTTTATTTTCTCTTTCAACTCTTCATTCAACTGATCTAATATGCTTTCTTCCATGCTTGGAAAGCCACACTTGGTGTGTATCCAACCTGTAGTATCCACATCAGTTGTGTATAAGTTGGGGTAATTGTCCTTAAACATCTTCTTAATAGTGTCTTTGATTGCCTGCATGAGAATGTGATCATTTAAATGGAAACAACAGTTTGCCTTTGATTGCACAGTTTATATTGTGCTTCAAACTTTATTCAGAAAACCACATCAAAAAGGAAATTAGTGAATAACATCAGTTAACATACCCCGATTTCTGTCACAAACCGGCATGATGAACACCTGACCTGTGAAGCGCCATATGGATACATTAGCAATAGCGTACAACTCCCACACTTAACTTGCCCGACCTGATCAGCTGCAGGGAAGAAATGACCTATGATATAAATAGATTGCCACACAAAACGATAATGCATGCCGTATCATGTTTTTTACACAAGATTATTTGCAGCAGCAAGCACGCAACTACCAATAGCAGGACTGTTCTTCCCATCATGAAATTGTTTATGAAAGTATTTAATCAACCAGGTGCATAAAAGCTGAACTTAAAGTGCAAAGTTTCACAGAAAATACACGTTCAAGATAAAAAGAAGCAAAGAGAAAGTAAACTTGCCTTCAAACACAATGTTGACCGTTTGACAGCATGAACATTTGACATGTTTGGCACCTGATGGATACGAAAGCAGACGTCTACAAGAACCACAAACCATTTGAGCAAAACCTGTTAACACATATTTTCTAGTCAAACTCAACAAATTAATACCCAATTCCGTCCCTTGTCAATTGCAGATTGTTAAAATTCCTCTTTGCAATAGTGCTATAGCACTACTATAACCGCCACATGACAACATTTTGTACTAAATACCGTATCTCAAAACAATGGAGGCCGCGATTTGACAACATTCGTTAAAATTTACTTGTCCAATCATTGAAGAACAAAGACTAGAAATAAAACAATGATCGTGCAGTAGGTGATTAATAACAGTGCATAATTTAGAAAAATACAAATTATATAGTAAAATCCATTAGGGTATCTTTGAATATTGAAAGAGAGTGAAGGGAATAGAAAAACAACAAATTCCAAGCAAAACAAGCATAGCAAAAGTGATTTTACCTAGAAAAGTACTCATTTCCTTTAGTAGACTCTGAATCTTTTGTTCTGGAAAAGTGCAGATCATTGACAATATAAGATCATAAGATTCAGTTATTGGATCATGCTTTTGGTAAAGCTAAATCTAAGTTTGTAAGCAAGTCTAAAGCAATTAGAGATATAAAAGGAAGATAGTCACTATACCTCATCATCAAGGAAGACCAACCTCTAAATCCTGCAGAAACAAGATGATTAATGGTGACATTTTGGTACGTTTTAGGTTCTCTTGATACCAAAATTATAGGCCACCCATCAGTTTGAAGGTTCATGTATAATCTTAAAACAAACATGAGCTTTACATGTTTTGCCTCTTTGACACAGTTGCTAATGCCGTCCCTATGAAACCTGCACCAAAATAATGAAGAATGCCATCAAGTTGGTGGAACTACAAATAATGCTATGAAGTAGCCAGAATTATGCAAGTTAGTGCAACAAGTCACTAATATGTTATCACCTCTGATACGAATTTGGAGGAACAATATCATCTATATCCAACAACACCACATCCAAACCATTGTCTGAAGGTCTCAGATTCTTGAAGTAATCATCGATCATAGACACAATTAAATTCAACTCTTTGGCATAATGCCCTCCTTTGATATAATGTATAGTCAGATCTCTACATATGTTTGGAAGATCATATCTCTCTAACCTATTGATCTCAGCATGGAGAGAATACACCCTGCAATAACTGTAGTAATTATTCATATTCACAAGTTCAATAACTCCAGTACTTTTACTTTGACATGATTGCAGCATAATCACCAAAGAAACCAGCAAAGTAATAAGTAAAACTCCAAGAGTGACAAGGGAAACAACGAAAATTGTTGCTGTAAAAGATGACATGTAGAATCCTGAATCTAGACCATAATGGCTAGATGTATCTGTGAAGACAAAAAGAAAAAAAGTTACTACTTGAAAGTGCTATTAATAGCAGTGTTTTAAAAACCTAACTAGACGGATTAAACCGTGAACCGTCGTGGCATACCGGAATTCCAAGCAAAACAAGCATAGCAAAAGTGATTTTACCTTACAGACAGCAAACATAAAAGTAGCACCGCAACAGAGCCTACAAAACGCAGATATGGTTAAACTCTAAGCCCATTCAACCACAATGTTCATGGGATTTTGGCATTCATAATCAGAAATACATGCCAACTGGTTCTTCTCATTAGGTAACTCATAAACTAGGTGACTTGATAGTTCCTTATATTCTTTGGGATAATTATGAGAATCTGAAGCAAGGTATTTTGATCTTGAGGTTGGTTTAGGAGAGAGCATGACAAAATATGTATGTAGGTTCTTATCATGTTTGAGTGAGGGTGTCTATGATCTTGGTAGAGTCTCCACTATTTCACCACTAGTAGTTCTCATTAAAAGGAGTAGTATCCTACAACTACATAACAGATTTGTGAATCTCTGAGTATAATGAAAGAGAAAAGTCTACTAGAGAAAGACAAGGTTATTTTGGAATATTCTAGATAGTAAAATAAAACAAAAAAGTAATTTTCATCTAAGAACCAATCAACTCTCAATATAGTACATCTTTGAACATAAATAATTTGAAGCTAGAAATAGAAATTTTAAAAGTAAGGAGAATGAATAATTACCTAGAATTATGGTAGTGATTATAAGCAACTTGTTCCTGTGGTTAAATGTTGAAGAAGCAATTAGAGCTAGATTAGTATTAAAGAACCAAGAAACCAATAAGTGCTGATGGATTCAGTTGTTAAAACAGCATTAGTTGTTGATTCACTAGAAATCAGTTTGTTTTTATGCAGACATTGTGTAGATAAGCAAAGGGAAGAAAAAGAAGAGGTTGAATGAAAATTTTACCTTCAATCTCGATATTACACAAGCTTGATCTCCGCTATGGGTATGAATACAAATTATTGATTCACATTTAGCCAACAACATATTTGGGCACAATTAGATACTTTTCTAATGTCGGATCAAGGAGAAGGGGATTTACAGTTAGATAAGCTAAAAATACTGATTTCAAAAGAGTCAAAAACAGAGAACACCCAGTATTACTTTGTTAGCTGGCCAAATGCAAAAAGAGTTAAGGTTACAAATTTCCCTCAGCTTGCATCATTGCAGAAAGAGATGATCAGGTATCAAAGAAAAGATGGGGTTCAGCTTACTGCTATGTAGGGCAATTAGTTGCAAGTGCAGAGGCTGCTGTGGAAGAAGTTATCCGGCGTGGGGTAAGCTTTTGTTTTTACTTGTGTAGTAGATTAAGTTATCAATCCAATATAAATATCGTTTGAATCAAGCATTTTTCGGTTATCCCCTCTAGGTAGCTCATCCAAAGAAAATAGTTGTTGGTGGACATTCCTATGGTGCATTCATGACTGCCAACCTCCTAGCACACGCCCCTCATCTCTTTTGTTGTGGAATTGCTCGTTCTGGTGCTTACAATAGAACGCTTACACCTTTTGGTTTTCAGGTACTACCTATATAATGCCTCGATTTTTATTATTCCAATTGCATAGTATTTTCCATGAGTTGTCTTTAGAAATGAATATCTTACATCTTATACAATACTTTCTTCTGTAGAATGAAGATAGAACTCTTTGGGAGGCCACTAATACCTATGTCGAGATGAGTCCCTTCATGTCCGCTAATAAAATTAAGAAGCCTATCTTGCTTATCCATGGGGAAGAGGATAATAATCCAGGAACATTAACCATGCAGGTAATATAGAAATTTCCATCCAGGAAAACTAACTGACTATTGAAGTATTTGACAGAAATAAACCATCTTCTAGCCTTACTTTAGCCAATAAACCAAACTCAATAAATAAATAAATAAAAATTTGAAAAGTGAGGAAAAGATGATTACCGTGATAATCAACCAGCAGGATTAAGAGCCATCATCATGTTGTTTCCACCAGGAAGATAAGTAACATTAGGCGATTTCGCAAGCGTTCCAGCAACTTCCCTGGAAGCTTCAATCCTCCTAAGCTCAACCAACCCCATCCCAGTCGCAGCAGTAGCCTCGGAAATCAATATAGCAGCGTCACTCTCTCCTTCAACTCGAATACCAAAAATAAGTGAATGCAACAGACATAATACCAATCATTATATCAGTTAACAACCCTACAACACATAAAATCGGTTCAGGAATACCATAAAAAATAGTCCACTCATTCAGAAAATTAAAAAAGGCCAATGCATAGCAAAACTGATTCAGTCAATCACATAGATTCAAGTCAATTTAAATATCCACTTCACAAACCTAATCCCTCACATAACAATTTCTAACAACTTTAAGCTAACAGTTATCCATTTCAATTGATATTCCTAACAGTCAGGACCTAATAATATTGACGATTTTAACTCTTTTTCACACTAACAATTAGCTAACTCAAATTACAATCAGCAACTAACTCTCAGTTTCATTCAAATCTAAAGCCATCCCATCCTAATAGCCAACTATACACAACCTCTCTACAATATTCTACACAGCTTCGTCAACCTTCATCATCAATGGCATCATCGCGACTTCAAGCTTGAAGCATTCCCTCTATTTTCAACACCAATCACAACAACAAACTTCAATAATTGAATTGTACCGAATCAATAGAAAATACGTGTGAATCGGAAATAATAGAAGAATGAGGAATTAAGAATGCATACCTGAATCACGATTGAAGCGTTGGCGGAGTGACTCCGACGTGTAAGTATTCTTTCTTCTCTCATCATTTTTTTTGCATATGTGACATTTTCGTTTTGCTTTGAATCACAGTTGAGGCATGAAACAGAAATTGAGCGGAATTTTTCAGAGCTTCGAATCAAAAACGATGAAACTATGGTTGAGACGATGGAACTGAATTGGAATCGAAGCCACGATGAGTTAAGAAGAGTGAGACGGAGGTAAACAGTACTGAATCTAAATAGAAGAAGGTTGAATCGATTTAAGGTGAAGACAGGCGAATATTGAGAATTTGATATAGAGGAGATAAGGTCGTTGTGTTCTCCGCCGATTTGGTTTTAGAGAAGAAGAGCGGCAGCACGTTGGGAGAGAAGTAGAAAGAATAGTGCACGGCCTCCATTGATGAGAGAAGAGGAAGAAATACTCTGATAAGTTCATTCGACACAAACTTGAACCCTAATGTCCACCCCAATATAGCACCGTTCTGATATTTTTACATATTTCTTTATTTATTTTTTCTGTTATTCTCTTATCATAAGTATAAATGAGGAGATAATGTTGATTGGGAATCGAAAGGTTGGAGATGGATCTTGCTTCTAGTGGACCGAGATGTTCTACCTTTTCCTAAGGCCCTTCACTTTTTTTGGTATTTTTTTGGTATTTTTAACTTTTTTACTGCGACGGGTGTTTTACCGTCGTGCCCATGAGAATTTTTAAAGGTTTTGGGTGCGACGGTTGTTTTACCGTCGTGAAATGAATTTTAAGACGGATAATTTTACCGTCGTGAAAGGTTTAAGGGTGCGACGGGTGCTTTACCGTCGTGATATGCCTTTTAGGACGGTTAATTTTACCGTCGTGACTAGTTGTTGGTGAAAAATCAATGTTAAAAGTGTTAAATGGGGGCCGACGGTTGTTTTACCGTCGTAATAATAATATTATGATGGTTAAATATACCGTCGCAAAATAAATATTAGGGACGGTTGGTGTCAACCGTCGTAAACACTGTCTCTATATGTCAATTACGACAGTTATCACATAACTGTCGCAATTTTTGTGTCGTTAAACACTAATTTTCTTGTAGTGTATCCTTTTGGATCTATAACTTGCTTTTGAAGAAAAGTGAGGAGACAAGTCTTAAAGTGTTGTACAAGCCTGATCTGAGTTGGTAGAGGCTTTAGACAAGTTGCTTTTGGTTTTTACTTTGCTTGTGTGCAGAGAAAACAATTGAGAGGCTCAAGAAGTTGACAATTGCAAAAGTAATACTTTATCAAAACGGAAATGGCAACTTTGTGCCAAAATTGGAATTGTAACTTTAATAAAGGCTCAAATGTTTGGATTAAAGCTCTAGCAGTTGTGTAAACATTTAATTATGGAGTGAGAAACAAGCTTGAGGCCTGCAAAGCAAAGATTATGCAGCCTAGGCTTGGATTTGAATTTTTGTTCATCATGAAATGTCTTGAAATCAAAGTGATAAATCACCAACTTCATCTCTTCGTTTCTCCCTTCTCAAGAATGATATCAAGGATTTCTTGGACATTTTGGAAAGCTCGCAATGTTTTCTACAACTCATATTTGAATTTATTTTTAAAATTCCCTTTGGAACTATGTGAAAAATTGCCATGAAGTTAGGTCAAAAATCTGCCTAACTAGGGCAAAATTACACTAAGTTATTTTAGTTCATGAGCATGTATTCACAAAATTATATCTTGAGATCCAAACATTTTTAGGAGAAATTGTGTGAATAAAAGTTGTAGATTTCATGGAGATATACAACTTTCATGTTGGAAGTTTCCTTTGAATCATCTTACATCATGGTGAAATTTTGGCTCAAAGTTGAGAAAAAATAAGAAATTTTCTATACTTAGAAAATTTTCTAAGTTAAGAAATTTCAACTTTTCAAAACAAAATCTTGAAGCCTTGATTTCTTGATGAACAAGCTTCAAATTTTGACATGTTTTGATGAATTATGATCTTTGGCACTTGATTTTGACCAAAAAGTTAAAGTTTGATTTTTCAGTGTATAGTTGACTTTTGATTAGTTGATTGAAAAATCCATCTGTCAATCCAATGGATTTGTAATGTTTTGAATCATGTTATTAGGTAAAAATGATGCAATTGAACTCTTGAAATCATGCTTCAAACCAATTGATCATTTGCTAGGTCAAAAATAAAAAATTGCCCCTTCCCAGTCAAAACCCTAATTTTGACCATTTTGACCTTTTGATGATTTGATCAAATGTTTTGAGAAATTATGGTCCAAACTTGATCAAATGATACATATGAGTCTAAGATGTTGATGTGGATAAAAAATTATGAAGTTTGACTGTAAATTGGCCATTGTTGACTTTTTCCCCAATACAGCTGATTTTTAGGTCAACTGTTCAATTGACTGATCAAAAATGTGATTCAAGACTTGAAACTTGACATGAGTAATCTTGGGGGTCCCTAATGATCCTTGAAAGTCATATGAAATATTTATATTCCAAAAATCCTTGTGCAAACTCAAACCCTAATTTTGGTCACCAGTGCATGAGGAGATGTCTTGAGCCGTCAAACCCTAATGCAGTCTTAAGTCAAAGAGATCTTGTGAGGAAATTCTTGATAAGTGAGAGGGAAAATTTTAGGGTACAACAACTTCCCCTAATCAATCTTCTTTAGCCTTAAGAGTTAGATAGACGAGTTTTTCCATATGTGTCTCGAAGGTGGAAGATGATTGGACACTAGAGTGCCCAAAAATTTGCACTCGATGATGTGATGGTAGAGGGAATGGGCTTAAAGATGCCATTTGGAGTGGTGCTAGAAAGTTGTTGGAGATGGGATTATAGATGCCATCCAAAATTGATTGTTGAATTTTAATTTGTAAGCTGAAAGAATGAATACTAGAATGGCGTCCGTGTCTGGGGCGTATCTGTATTGTATCTGGAAGAGGCTTTTATTAAGTATCATAATGGAATCTGTGTCTGGAGCGTATATGTGCTGCACTTGAAAGTTGAATCAGAATGACATTCGTGTCTGGAGCGTATCTGTACTGCGTCTGAAGTTTGAATCTGAATGAGCATTAGGATAGCATCCGTATTGGGAGCGTATCTGAACTTTATCTGAAAGTTGAATCTGAATGAGTATCAGGATGGCATCCGTATCTGGTGTGTATCTGAACTGTATCGGTAGATTGAATCTGAATGGATATCAGGATGGCATTCGTATCTAGTGCGTATCTGAACTGTATCGGTAGATTGAATCTGAATGAGTATCAGGATGGCATTCATGTTTGGAGAGTATTTGAACTGTATCTGAGAGTTGAATGAGTATCAGAATGGTGTTCATGTCTGGAGCGTATTTGGATTGTATCAAAAAAAATTTTTTGAACATTGTGGATGGTAGCTATTAATCTTATCCTGAAAGGGGTAAAATGTTAGCTAAAATTCAAAGTCATGTTGCATGAAATGTATGATGTGATGCATTTGCTTTATCAATGTTTATGATATAAGGATGCAATGTATGCGTATGTGAGCCAATTTGCTGCATTGTAGTTGGATTGGGGAAAATAAACCCTTGACTACTGTTGAGGATATGGGGTGTAAATCTTCATGCTTTGAAGTCGAAGTTTTGATGAATTTTCGTTCTGAGAAAAAAACATTGTTGTAAGGGAAATGCCATGTGCTTCTTGTAAAATCCTATTGGGGAATCCTGAGAAATTTGACGACTTCTACCGGGGATCAATAATTTGAAACTTTGTTCCGTTGGGGATTTAAACGACGTACTGCAGGGGATTACTTATGGGGCATCCCTAGAGGTATTTCCCTATCCTTTCAACCTATTAGTAATTGCGGCTTTTTTTGTTTTGTTTATTTGTAAACAAAAATTATGTTCAAATGCATATGTTCAACAATGAGTCATTGGACATTTTTGTAAACAAAACACAAGCGTAAAGAAAAGACAAATAGTTTTTGCACTTTCAAAGGGATATCTTTGCATTGACTTTGAGTAAGTATTTTGTACAAGGGGACAAACATTCTGGTAAGAGAATGCTATCATAAAAAAGAAAAATTTGATACAAAGAAAAGATAGCTATGTGTAATAATCCCATGGGGTTTCCATTCTGCTATAGCCTTCGTATCTCTGAGCATCTTGTCTATTTGTTGCCTCGCCCGAAGATGATTGAATTGATTAGAAACTCTGAGTTTGTCAGTGGAGGCCAAAGTTTGTCCATAAAGTGATCCAACGGGACATAGTCGTACGCCTTAATTCCCTAACTTTTGCCTGGACCACCCTTTCGGGTTTTCAGTCCACCGGGAAACCCTTTTTTTCCCAAGTCGCCCCTTCGGGTTTTCAACTTGTCGGGTGTACATATTTTTTGTTTTATCCCTAATTTTTGTCCGAACCTTTTTGATTCGCCAGGATGCCCTTGTTTTGCCTAGGTGTGTCAACCTAGCGGGTCTCTTATGCGTAGTATCTTTTGACTATGTCCGCATTCGCAGGGTGTGGCAGGTCGTCACCATCCATGGTGGTCAAGATCATCTCCCCACCAGATAATATGTTTTTGATTACAAATGGTCCTTCATAGGTAGGAGTCCATTTGGCCCTGGGATCACCTTGTGGCAAGATGATGCGTTTGATCACTAAATCTCGAACTAGATACACTCAGCGCCTGACTTTCTTTTTGAAATCCTTGATCATCCATTTTTGATACATTTGACCATGGCAAACAGCAGAAAGTCTCTTTTCATCAATCAAATTCAGTTGATCAAGTCGAGTCTGGATCCAATCGTCTTTGTTCAATCCTGCATCCTTCATAATCCTCAGAGAGGGGATTTGAACCTCGATACGCAAGACAACCTCCATGTTGTAAACCAAAGAATAGGGTGTTACCCCGGTTGATGTGCGAGCTGTGGTACGATACCCGTGGAGAGAGAATGGTAACATCTCATGCAAGTCTTTGTATGTGACTGTCATTTTCTGTATGATCTTTTTAATGTTTTTATTTGCAGCTTCAGCAGTACCATTTATCTTTGGCCGATAGGGAGAAGAATTGTGATGCTGAATCTTGAATTGCTCGCGCAATGCGGTGATCATAGTGTTGTTGAGATTTGTACCATTGCCAGTGATGATCCTTTCCGGGATACCGTACCGGCAAATGAGATTTTGCTTGATGAAACAGGCAACAACATTCTTGGTAACGGAAGCGAAGGAAGCTTCCTCCACCCATTTTGTAAAATAATCAATGACCACTAAGATGAAACGGTGTCCATTGGAGGTCGTCGGCTTGATTTCCCCAATCATATTAATCCCCCACATAACAAAGGGCCAAGGAGCTATTAAGACATTCAGAGGAACCGGAGGTACATGTACTTTGTCAACATAAATTTGACACTTATGGAAGGTTCGAGAGTGTAGATAACAATCTGCTTCCATGGTAGACCAGTAATAGCCTTCCCGTAGGATTTTCTTTGCCATCGTATGCCCACTGGAATGAGTACCAAAAATTCCTTCGTGTAATTCAGCCATGATCCTTTCAGCTTTAACCTTATCTACGCACCGAAGTATCACATAGTCATGATTGCGTTTGTACAGGATGCCGTTACTAAGGAAGAACTTAGCAAAAAATATCCTTAAGAAATTCTTATCATTGATTGAAGCTACTTCTGGATATTCTTGAGCCTCGAGATACCTCTTGACTTCGTGAAACCAAGGCTGGTCCACTATTTCTTCAGTATTAATCTCATGACAGTGTGTTGGTTCATCCATTTGTTCAATGGTGATCTGGGGAGCCTCGTTATACCAATTATGTTTAAACATAGATGACATTGTGGCTAGAGCGTCTGCTAGCTGATTTTCTTCTCGCGGGAAATGCTCGAAGTTAATCTTCTCAAAATGTGGTAGCAATGTCAAAACATGTTCTTTATAAAGGATAAGGTTAGGGTGTTTGGTTTCCCATTCCCCTTTGATCTGACTGATGACCAAAGCTGAATCTCCAAACACATCTAAGGATTTGATTCCCAAGTCTATGGCAACTCTGAGACCAAAGATGCATGCTTCGTATTCCGCCATGTTATTTGTACAATTGAAGAAAAGTCTGGAAGTAAAGGGAGTATGAAACCCTTCTGGAGATATGAGTACAACACCAATACCATTGCCGAGTGCATTTGAGGCTCCATCAAAGAATAGGGTCCATTGGGATCCTTGTTCAGGTCCGTCATATGACCTGATTTCTTCACAGTTATCTAATCTCATGATGTATTCATCCGGAAATTTGAACTTCATGGACTGGTAGTCTTCTACAGCTTGGTGAGCAACGTGATCAGCTAGTACACTTCCCTTTATAGCTTTCTGGGTAGTATACTGTATGTTATATTCTGTCAGGATCATCTGCCATCTTACTATTCTCCCAGAAAGAGCAGGCTTCTCAAAAATGTATTTTATTGGATCCATTTTAGATATCAACAAGGTAGTATGAGTCAGCATATATTGTCTTAGCCGGAGAGCAGCCCATGCCAGAGCACAACAAGTTTTCTCGAACAATGAATATCTAGTTTCACAGTCGGTAAACTTTTTGCTCAGGTAGTAAATAGTGTGCTCTTTTCGGCCAGACTCGTCATGCTGCCCCAATACACACCCTCATTGTGTTTTCTAAAACAGTCAGATACATGATCAATGGTCTTCCCTCCACTGGTGGCATCAACACAGGAGGCTCTTGTAAGTATTCTTTGATTTTTTCAAAAGTAACTTGGCACTCGTCATTCCATTTGACTACTTGATCTTTCTTTAATAGTTTGAAGATTGGCTCACAAGTAGCTGTCAGGTGAGAAATGAATATGGCGATATAGTTCAAACGTCCCAAGAATCCTCTGACTTCCTTTTCAGTGCGAGGAGAAAGCATCTCTTGTATTGCTTTAACTTTGGCAGGATCGACCTCGATACCTTTGTTGTTGATGATAAAGCCTAAGAGTTTACCAGATCGTACCGCAAATGTGCATTTGTTTGGATTCAACCTAAGCTTGTACTTCTTCAGTCTATTAAATAGTTTATGTAAGTGATCAAGATGCTCTTCTTCTGTTTGAGATCTGGCTATCATATCATCCATGTAGACCTCTATTTCGTGATGTATCATGTCGTGAAATAGAGCTACCATGGCACGCTGATAGGTTGCCCCAGCGTTCTTTAGTCCGAATGGCATCACCTTATAGCAGAAAGTGCCCCACTGCATGACAAAGGTTGTTTTCTCCATGTCCCCAGGCACCATTTTTATTTGGTTGTAACCTGAGAATCCGTCCATGAAGGAAAACACTTTGTGTTGTGCTGTATTGTCAACTAGGATATCAATGTGGGGGAGTGGAAAATCATCCTTAGGGATTGCCCTATTCAAATCTCTGTAGTCCACACACATTTTCACTTTGCCGTCCTTTTTGGGCACGGGAACAACATTGGCAACCCATTGGGGGTAAGAGGTGACAACTAAGAATCCAGCGTTAAATAGCTTCATGACTTCTGCTTTAATCTTTTCTGACATATCAGGCCTCTGCGGCGAACTTTTTGTTTTACTGGCGGACAATCCTCTCTTATAGGCAGACGATGTACCACAATATCTTCATCAAGTCCTCGCATGTCTTCATACGACCAGGAAAATACTTCGACATAATCATGTAACAACTGAATCAGACGCTTCTTTATACTGGGTTCTAGATTGGCACCCACCTTGACCTTTTTTTTATCTTTTTTGGTACCTAGGTTGATTGTATCCACGGGTTCCTCATGAGGCTGAATGGTCCTCTCTTATTGTTGTAGCAGTCTGGCAAGTTCCCCTAGTACTTCATAATCTTCCTCACCTTCGTCTTCGGCTTGGTAGATTAGATCCTTAGAGTCACGAAAGGCCATAGCAGTATCGTTACCCATGGGATCCTGAATGGATGTATACCGGCATTGTGAGTGTGGGTGTGTGTAAGGGTATAATTATCTTTGAAAGAAAGTAGAATGTAAAAGAAAAACAATGAGCACAAAAGTTTGTATGCGAAAACGTCCATGATTCATTGATGTCATATGAAAAATGAGATAATAACCCTTACAAATTGACTATTGTGCCTCGGGTAAGACACAAGGTTTTAAGAGTGCAAATTGTTTTGAATATTACAAATCCAACAAAATGTAAAGACAAATTTTTTAGGGATGAAAGTGATCTGGACGAAGTCTCTAGCCTCCCAATTGCTGAGCCCTCCATTGACAGTCGGGAAGATCCAATCCTCTAGGTTGCAACCATCTTCACCATCTTCCACTGTGTTGACTTCACGGTTGCTGATCTTCAAGGGTGGCCCTCTAGCACGGGCACGACGTACATCCTTTTGAGCACTTGAAGTGAAACCTAGGCCAAACTTGTCAGACTTATATGGGATATCTGGGAGTTATCCCCAGATAGTGCATCCACCTTCTTCTACCACTGCTTTAGCATCTTTCAGTGACGACATCCAGAGTGGAGACCTTGTAATCTTGGGAACAACCTTGGTCACTGCCATATCTTGGGGGACCTCTTCAAAGTGTTGAAATGGAGTTTCAATGAATTCACCGTCTAATTCCACATATCTGAAGGAATTGAATTGGCTGATCATGTATTCTTCCTCTCCATGAACAGTGATAATCTTCCCTTGAACCGGATACTTCAGCATCTGGTGCAATATAGAGGTAACCACGTCAGCATTGAGGCTACCGGCAGAAAACACAGAGCTGCCACTGAACTTTATTTAGCCCGAAGGAAGGGGAAATATAGATAAAATCACAAAGGGAATGGATAAGATGGTCTTGCGACCAAGAGAAAGGGTAAGGGAGTCGGTTATGTGGTGGGAAGGTATTAGCACCCCTCACATCCGTTGTACTCAACAGGATCCATTTTGTTTGCTTGTCTTAAAGGGTGTATTTATCTACAACTATGCTTGCTTAAGGGGAAAGAAATGAGTTTTTTATTATTGCGTTTGTGAGGGTTTCGCGACCCTTTTCCTACGTATCCAATGAAGGAATCAGAACACCGTAGTTCCTCTAGAAAATGGTTGGTTTGTTTGTGTTTTTGAGTGGGCGACGTTAACGCACGCATTCTAGCAATAGGAACCGCCGGTATCGCGGTAGAACGAAGATAACATGCCCCTTGGGGGAGTTTTGCTTGTTTGAGTGTTTTTTGCGAGTTTTAAAATAAGTTCAAGTAATGATTAAAGAGTGTTTTTGGATTTTTGACTTGATTAAAAAAAGGTTTGTTTGGCTAAAAGTGGATGCGTATGAGATTTCGAAGATACGATGACCTAATGTAGAAGTTTTGATCTAAAAGGTGTGAGTTTAAAAAATGAATCTTTGGGGAAATTATCTTAAGTTTTAACAAAATAATAAATAAATGAAAGATGAATGAGGGTATTCGCACGATTAGACGAGACGTGTTTGGTGATGTGAAGTCAACTAAGCCAAAATATTTCCCTTGGGTTTGAGACGAACGAAAGATATTAACGATCGACGACAAAATTAATTAACATAACAATTGAACAATTAAATAATTAAATTATAATAGCATGCATTTGTAAACAATTAAATAAATAACGAAAAATTAAATAAAAGATTAAATAGCATGTTGGCAAAAAAATAAAAGATTAATTTATAACAAGCATATTTTGTGTTTTATAACGAAATAATTATATATAAACTAAGTCAATACTTAATAAAATTGGAAGTAAGGCTAAAGAATCAAGAAAAAAAAGGAAAATGGCCTAGCTGATAGTTGAACTCAGATTCTTTACATCACAACCACTTGACCCAACCACTAAACTAATGACACCTTTCTTTCATGTAATTTCTAAGCAAAAATAATAAAAAGAGTAGAACAATCGGGTTGGGCTCTAAATTTAGGCCCAAACCCGAACTGGCCCTTGGAGAAAAAATAAGGGTTTTCGAAACCCTAAGGAAACAAGGAGGGTGCGGCAACTTGCTTGTTATCACGTTGTAAAGAGGAAAACAAATTGATTTGTTAAATCCAAACAAAACAACAACAAAAAATGAACGATTCTCTCTCTCTCTCTCTCTCTCTCTCTCTCTCTCTCTCTCTGTTTTCTTTGAATCTTCATCCATCTTCATCAATTCTATCTTCTACAAACGCAATGTTAACATATGAGATTTGATCTTATGTAACCATGTTCGTAGATGAGAAGCGGTGGTGTGGTAAGACCGGCAGTTGTTTTTTTGTGGTGTTAACGGTGGGCAGATATGTCTCTGGCGTGATTCTCGCGGAACAGAGGAAGGGTAGTGTGAAGGAAGAGTTGACGGATGGGTTGTTGATGATGGAGAATGGAGGACAGTGGGAGGTGGAGGAACTTAGATGAGAATGGAGGTTGGCGTCGTTTTTGTTGAAGTTACAAGGGGGAGAGAGTGGTTGTATGAAATGTGATGGTGTTATGTGGCCGTGAGTTAACGGCGAGAGCGGGAGGCAGGAAGATTGACGGAAAGGAATGGAAGTGCTGAACGGAATTGAAGAGAGAAAATGGGTTTGTGAACAAATTCTAAATCCTCCTTGTTGTACCCCAATTTTCCCCCCTAAGATTCCCCTATCATATCATGTCAACTTGATCATAACAAAATCACATTAGGGTTGGTTCTTCCTTGTTTCTATCTCCTATCTTTAAGTTTGCTCTTGAGAAATATCCAAGCACCTTGGTTGTGTATTTTGTATATGTGTTGATAATTAACTTCTAATCAAAATACAAAAAAATGTTTGCCTTTGTCTTTGTCAAATTATGTTTTGTAGGTACCAAGTCGAACATCCAACAAATAAGGTCATGCAAAGTTGATTGATCCTGTATTGTGGCAAACAAATCCAGCATGCATCGAGCCATAAAGGTATGTATCGACTCATCTTGGTGTGTATAACCAGCATGTGTCAACAAATGCATATATGTATCGACTCATCTTGGTGTGTATAACCAGCATGTGTCGACACATGCATGTATGTATCGACTCATTCTGTTTGAATAACTAGCATGTGTCGACACATGCATGTATGTATCGACTCATCCTGTTTGAATAACTAGCACGTGTCGAC
Organism: Vicia faba; assembly: GCA_948472305.1. NCBI lineage: Eukaryota > Viridiplantae > Streptophyta > Magnoliopsida > Fabales > Fabaceae > Vicia > Vicia faba. The sequence continues at coordinate 1,393,289,729 of OX451741.1, read as the reverse complement.
ACATGCATGTATGTATCGACTCATCCTGTTTGAATAACTAGCACGTGTCTACGCATGCATGTATGTATCGACTCATCCTGTTTGTTTAACTAGCATGTGTCGACACATACGTGTTATGTATCAACTCATGCAGTTTGTGTGATTCTGTAATGTGTTGAAATAACAGTATGTATCGACACATAGAAGCATGTATTGACACATGCTGTGTTATACAGCTATGATGTATCGACGCATACCCCCTATGTATCAACTCATAATAGAAAAATGCACGTGTTTTTTTTTTGAAAAAAAGCCAGCAAATTCAAATTGTCATCATTTTGGCTCCAATTTTTTCTGCAAAATTTGAAATTATATCATTAATTCAAATTTGGATCCAAGAATCAATTACTAAATTACCACTAATCTCAATCCTAAAACTCTATAAATATAGACCTCATTTCATTCAAATCACAAGCTTTTGATAGCCAAAATCATCTTGCTAAAAAATCTCTCAATTCTCTCCATTTTACCAAATTCACTCAAAGCTCCATTTTCAAAAAAGTTAGTAAGCTTTGCATTGAAGCTTACTAATCTTTGAGGTAAACCTTCATCCAAACACTTTTTCTCCATCAATTCTCTACATCCATAATTTGGTGATTAATTCTTGTTGTTGAATTGAAGCAAGTTCTGAAGTTGTTTGATAACTCTCTAATTCTACCTTTGGTAAGTTGGATCATCATCTTTCACAATATAATCTCTTGTGGATTTCTGGTTTTGATTCATTGAGCACTGTTTTATGATTCCATTAGTGCTGTTTTTCTCATATTTTGATGGAATTTTCATGCTCAATTGGATCCATGATCATAAGGTGTTTGATGAAAAGTTGGAACAAGAATTTGATCTTTAAAATGCTGTTTTCTACTGATTTTTAACATGTTGCAATCAATTGTTGTAACATTGCAATTGATTGTCACAGAAAATTGATTTGATAAAAAAAACTGCACTGATGCAATAGGTTGCTGTCTAAGCACAATTGATTGTAACAGTGCCAAAAATATTTTTCTGCCTTATTTTGGGGCTGTTTTGACTCAAAACATTTTTTGCTCACTCTCTTTGATGGATAATTTGGATTACAATTTTAAATGTCCAATTTGTTTTTAAACTCAATGGACTTTGTGATGTATATGAAGTTGGATAAATGTTCATCAATTCAAATCTACCTAAGAGTGAATTATTTAATTCATTTTTGGTGCTTTGGATTAATGATATGTTTAGTGCTTTAATCCATCTAGAGGAGCGGTTGAATTTAAAGATGAAAGAATTTTGAAATGGTGATCCAAATTAGCTTATCATTCCCCTCCCTCTTCATCTAATCCCTTTCTTTTTTAATTGTGCTACATGTTATGGGATAGTGATCTCTATATCATTTATCCAAACATGAATTACATAAATTGCTATTTACCGGCCTCAAAATAGGTGCGACTTCTACATAAGTCCACTTACGATTGCTTAACATAGCGCTAAATTTTGTCCCGATTCAAATAAATGATCATTCGTGGCCCAAACTTATGATTGCAAGCCCGAGTATGTTAATTTGATCTCTTTGATCCAATAACCTTGGGATTCATTGTATGGAGGCTTTGGTTCTACGAATCCTCTAATGGATCTACATCACTTTTGGTCAACGCGGATCACTTAAACATCGTTGATCATTACATTTTACTTGTGAGAATTCCAAAATGGATGATATACTTGACAAAAAGAAAATGCAACTTGTTGTGTGGGGCTTTGGTTCTACCAATCCTCTAATGAGTTCCAAATGCAAGTTTCAAGATGGTCGTCCAACTAACCACTAATTTCTAACAATTGACTTTACTTTGTGCTTTTTATTTTTTATGCTTTATGTGCCATTTTATTTGAGCATTTACATTTCATGTCATTTTTATTTTTGTTCACTTGAGCATTTACTTTTATGTCATTTTTATTTTGCTCACTTGAGCTTTTCTTTTCCTTTTAAAGACACCTAATAATCAACATGAACCATAAAAATCTTTAATGAATACTTGGACTATTTGGTTACTATCCTTGGCATTTTGGAACATTGGACTTCTTGGACTTAGGATTAGAGACCTTGGCCTATCTTGGAGACTTTGTGACCTTAATTCATTATTTTGTCTGGAGTTCTTGAGGTTTACCTCGGGACATTGGGTTGTTTGTTTGTTTTGTATGCAGGTTATTGTGATTACATACTTTGTAATTGAAAATTCATCCGTATACAGCCGTTACTCTGCCAAATTTTTTGCGAAGACTTATTACACTTGAAGTTTGGTTCTCTCAAGAGGTCTAGTATCTTTGCTTGCTTGGTTTCAATCCAAAGAATGAGAATTCTATATTGACTCATAATGTCAAGTATTGGCTTCTTGTTGGTTAGATGGTTCTTATCCCTAGCTTTTACCTTATGCTTTAGGATAATCTCTTCATCTCCTCCCACATTCTTTAATTTCAAAAATCTTCTCCCTCATTTTAAAAACTCTTCTTATTTCTAAACTTGAACCACTTTCATAATAAACTTGGACTTAGGTCCATGCATTTTCAAAACATTTTCATAAATAAACTTCAATCAATTTATTAATACCTTGACATTTTTTGTGAGAAGACTAAAAGTCAATCAATCTCATTTCAAACCATGTTGCCACTTTGGCTTTTATCTTTAAAAGTTTTCTCAAAAGATTAGACTCTTGTCAATCCTTGTAGTGATGTAAACAACTACACTTCTACAAATATGTAGTAAAGAGAGATATTTTCCACTTGGGTGTTGAGTGAGGCATTGTTGATTTTAAAATCCAAGCCATATCCTCCACTTTGAGATGATGCAAATTCTCCTTTCTCATGATTGTGGGTAGTAAGTATGTTTTCCACACGGACAATGACGATGATGTCTTATCTCATAAAATTAACCAACACACTTGTGTTTCAAATTTTTTAAAAGAGGAACTACGTGTACCCTGATCCCTTATTGCACGAAAGGTGGTACGTAGGCACTAAAGGTTCGCAACCGCGACGAGTGCAAAAATCATAAAAATATTTCTTTTCTCACCTCCACCATCCATTTTATATATAACACATTTTCATAACCAAAATATACAGATTTTTCAAAGAGGTTCCTGCGGAGTACCATAGATGTTTAGGGTGCTAATACCTTCCCTTCGCATAACCAACCCTCTTACCTTGAATCTTTCTCCCTTATTTTGGGTTATTCGCTCTTTTCCCATTCCTTTGGAAACAATAAAGCGCGGTGGCAATTTTGATTTTGATTTGTATAAAGTCTAGTCAATCCAATGGCTTGGTCTTGAACATTTCTACCGCTACACTCCTCTCACATTTCTGCGTTTTGGTTTTACTAATAAGTTATCCTAAGTTATCTTACTCTTAGGATTGCTAGGTTAGTTGTTAAATCATTTCATTTTGATTAATGTATTATTGCATTTTTACAGTTAGTCCACAAAACGGAAACAACCAACAAGAAGATTATGGGAAGATAATGACGATGTCAGCTCATAACAGAAAAGATATACAGAAGAAAAAAGGTAAAGTGCGAGATGAAATTCATCAAAGTACCAAATCAGAGCCCCTCCGATGGGTTCTTCGAGCTCAGGTAAGGATTCTGCTCCTTCCTCTATTTTTTCTATTCTGGATATCTTACTGAGATTGTAGGAGCTTTCTGGCTTAGTTCTCCCTTTTAGCTCTTTTGGGCTATGTATTCTTTTTGCTATCTTCTTGCTGGATGGTTCTGCATATTATGTTTTACTTGGTAATTCTCTCCCTCTCGGTTTGCTGGTCTTTGTGTGTTTTTGGTAAAATCTTTTCTGTTTTTTTTTTTGTTTCCTTGTCCTGCCGGTTCCGTCCCTGTTGGTTTTCTGGTTGGTTCTTCTTATAATAAAACAAGGGTGGAAAATTGGAGGGAAGATTAATAAAATTTGAACATTATTGGAAAGCTGACTTGTGGCCTTAGAACGCAGGTTTTGGGTATGCCCATTTTGGTGCAAATTTGACCTGTATTATTTTGGTGTTTATATGCAGGCTGGACAGAATTATGCAGGCTATTTTGTAGGGTATGCAGCATGTTTTATCTTTTTATCTCTCATCTTTCTATGTCATAAAGCTTATCTACCTTTATCCTTTAATAAATCTGAAGGGTTTGCCATTAGGAAAGTGATGACAGGGTTTTGAGCTATTTGATAACTGCTATATCATTTGTTTTGTTTGATGTTGCTTCCTGTTCTGTTGTTCTGATGCTATTTGCTATTTTGTTGTTACGTTGCTGGCCTTTGGGCTGCTGTTGCTTGTTGGTTGCTGTGCTGCCTTATTACAATGTTGTTTGTTGCTTTTTGTGATGCAGTGGCTGCTATTGTTTTGTTTGTTTGTGATGCTGTTAGCAGTGTGCTTTTAGTTTGGACAGCTTGGTTATTTTTCCTTGGCAATAAGAAAGTATTTGCAATTTATTCTTTTCCTCCTTTTTGTTAACCAAAGAAAACCAACTTTTGTGATTTTCAAATTGGGAGAGAAAATAAATTATGATAAAAATAACTCCCTAAATGATTCCAAACGCAAACCCTTATGATGAGATACTAACTCCTTTTATCAATTAATTCTTGTTTGGAATTTTTTCATGTGTTTGATTGCTAACTTTTATTCTTTTTCTTTGTCTTGTTTCATGAACACGAGAATTGGACGATCAAAGCGAGGCAATGTGAAGAGAAGATCATGGCTAGTAAGGAGTGGACGCGTTTCTTGAAAATGAAGACTTGGAGAAGCACACATTATTTCTTTCTTTGTAAACCAAACAAATGTAGTTTGTATTTTACACTGTAATCCTTTTGGTTAATTTGTTCACAAGAATTGTACTTTGAATGATATCTCTTTAAATCGTATGAATGATGAATTAGTTGTACAAAAATTAACAACTCTTGAATCTTGATTGAAAGTAACAATTTCCACTTGAATGATTTGAATGCACACCTTGCTTTTATAACTTGAATTTCAAGAAATCATGAACAAATGTTGCAACGTGTATTTCAAACAATCATGCGCCTTATCTTTCAAAGTCCAAACAAACTCTCAAACAAAATAAATGCTTGAGAATTTAACTCCACTTGGTTAATTTTTTAAACCCAAAACAAACAGTCACTTAAACCTTATCTTCTCATTACGCTTGAACCAAACTTGCACTTCTCGACCAGAATCCTAGTTTTTGATATTCAACCCACAATAACTTGTAACTTAAGCAACAAAACACGCCTTGACGGTCATGACCTCCAGCCTCATTTCTTGTGCCCAAACTCCACATTTGTCAACTTAAACTTCAAATTCTCGACTCAAAGGCTTAGAGACTTTAAGAAGAAAACTTAAAATGCTAAGAGATGAAATTCTTAACCTAATTCCCTAAGCTTTGAGCCATCTTTGAGGCAGGCGAGAGAAACATCTTCCCAGAAACCAAAGACCCGAAACCCTAGCATCTTGACCAACACACATAGGGAAATAAACCCTAATCCAGGCTCTGATAAATTTTAGTGAGAACCACCCTTGTAACGTGATGACAAAATTCGTGCCACGATCCACTAATCGAGAACCAGATGCGTTTCCCTTTTACCTGATAAGAAAACCTCAAAATAAGATTAGACATAAAGAGGGCTCAGCCCTAATACCTCGAACCAAAGCGCCTGATTCCATGATATGCGGGATATGCAAATGACTGGGTAATAAAATGATGCAAATGGAATGCAAAGTCCAAAACCAGATAAAAAATAAAAGAGACAGGGCAAATTTGGGGTACGACAAGCATTATGAATCCATTGTCGGCCTAACAGGAAGGAGTATGAAGGGCGGATGTCCATCACATAAAAAGTTGAATTGAAAGTTTGGGTTCCAACCTTCATGGGAATGTCCAACTCCCCATGTACCATCCTCTTTGAACCGTCAAAATCCCTTACCACTATGTTGCTTGGCTTCAAAGTCAACCCCTCACAGTTAAGTCTATCAAGAGCTTTTTTGGGTAATACATTCAGAGATGAGCCAGTATCCACCAAAACATGTGCCAAAGTTGTGCCTCTACATTCCACTGAGACATGCAATGCCTCATTATGCTTTTTTCCCCTCGGCGTTAGATCAGCATCTGAAAAACCTAAATCATTGTCTGCAGTTAGACTGGCTGCGCAATCTTGAAATTGATCAGCAGATGTCTCTTGAGGTACATGGGCGGTTTTTAAGAACTTTACCAAGGCTTTTGCGTGTGCCTCGGGACATAGTAGTAACGTCAGCATGGAGATTTTAGAGGGAGTTTGCCCCAGTTGTTCAACTACATCGTAGTCGCTTCTCTTTATAATTTTTAGGATCTCCTCCATTTCTTTCTTGGAGGTATCATGGATAGTCAATGACTGAGCCTTCATCCGGACAGGCTCAATCATAACACCTTTTCCTCGAGTCTTAGTTAATTCAGTAGCAGGAGTGTCAATCAGAATGATTACAGGGGTTGTAACGGCTTTGTCAATTGGAGCATTTGTAGAGATGATTATAGGTGTGGGAGTAACCTTTGGAGCAGCTACAAGGATGATTACGGGTCCAGAAACTGCTTTTGGGGGAGCAATTTCTGGAGAAAAGATCCTACCACTTCGGGTAATTTTGCTAGTTCCTGCAATGTTACTGATGTCAGAGTTAACTTTCTCGGAGCTTGAATCTTCGGCGGCTGGCCAGTCCTGCTTGATACCATGGTAATAAACATCCCCTCCATAATTCCATGGTATGGTTTTGTCTGATGAGTATGGGACTGGTCCAGGCATTGTGATTATTAAAGGAGCTACTTTCGAAACTGATGTAATTCTAACGGGTCTTTTGGTGGAGACCCTGGAAGAATTGGCGGAAATGGTAATGATAGAAACATCTTCAAAATGAATAGGTGGAACAAAAGTATTTTCGAACAAAATATCTTTGTTATCTATTAGGCACTGAATGCCTACTTTCAACAAAAGGCAGTCGGTTGGGGAGGACAAACAGAGATGGCAAACTTCACCGCAGCCCGGGAACACACCGACATTCAACAAAATCATTTTGATGGTCAGAAGTGGGGTCATGAGTTCATCAATTAAAGTAACAAACAAATCTTCTTCAATGGCATTGGTATTGTGGCCATGTCTGGGCATAGGGGCAGAGATGACATTTGGCTTTTCAGGCGCATCGAACTCAATTTCTTTTGCTTCAATGAGGTCTTGTATTTTGTTCTTCAAGGCCCAACAGTTATTAGTATCGTGACCAGGACTTTCAGAGTGATATGCGCAACGGGCATTGGGATGATAATGAGGAGATGTTGTATTGGGGTTTTTCGGAGCTTCTTTCAAGGTTACCAAGTTGGATCTTAGTAGATGCGGTAACACTTGAGACGGGGTCATGTTGATTCTAGTGAACTTCCTGACTAGCCTTTCTACCCTTGGTTGATTATTTCTTTGTTGATCAAACACAGGCTTTGGGATCATAACAGCCCCCACCATTGGTCGGCGTTCGGCCCTATCTTGGTTTCTCTGCGGATATACGGCAGCCACCTCTTTCTTTCTGATTAAGGGATTCCTTACATCTGTAGAAGAGGATGTGTCTTTCTGGATCTTTCCATTCTTTATACTGGCTTCTATCCTCTCTCCAGTCAATATTAGTTCAGTGAAGCTTGCAGATGAACTTCCACTTAAATGATTGAAGAAGGGACCAGACAAGGTGCCCAAGAACATGTCCACCAATTCTCTCTCAAACAGAGGGGGTTGATCTCTTCCAGCCAAATCTCTCCATTTTTGTGCATAGTCTTTGAAACCTTCATTGGATACCATGGCCATACTCTGGAGTTGAGTACGGGTAGGTGCCAGATCAACATTATACTGGTATTGCTTGTAGAAACCAGTCAAGTTGAGTTGCAGACAGACTTTCTTGGAAGAAGTGCACCCATAAGTCTTTATCAGCAGTGTGGGGTTGAATTTTCCTCACGTATGACCGGATATGCATTTTAGGGCATGAAACTCTATCATGTTTAGCGAATACAGGCGCTTTGAATTTCGTAAGAATCACAATCCCCGCTACCAAACCCAATTTCTCAAAGTCCAAGCCTGGCACCTTTTGAATTTCCATCGCGCTCAATCGCTCTTCGAGATGTTTATACTTGTCATCAGCTGGAGGGTATTGTTCTTCAGATTAATCTTCCTCTTCTTCCTCCTCTTCCGATTCTGAGGGGACAACTGTTTCCTTTCCCTTACCATCTTGGTTGTCTCTTTCACCGGATGTTGTTGCAAAGTCCAAAGTCCTTCTTGTCTGCCCCTGAAATATTCTTCCCATGTTTAAGACTCTGGTCACTTTCTTTGTTTTTTTTTCCTCTCTTCAGCCAGCAGAGTCTTCAATTCTTCTTGCCCCTTGGCTAGGATCATAAGAAACTGTTGAAACTGCATATTCTGAGCTTGAAGATCTTTCACTGTTAGCTCGAGATCCATCTTACTGAAATAAACAGTAGAGATAAGAGGAGACTTTTTGCAAATGACCTGTTTATGTTATGATGATTAATATATGCATATGCAATGTTTTCAAGGATTTCAAAGATTCAAATTCGTTTTAGACAAAAAGGAAACACACGTTATATTAATAAGATAAAGTTTGAGTACATCAATGCCCCTAGGGAAATATAATACAAAAAACTCTATGATAGAAAGGTACTGCGCATCCTCTTTGGTGCAATGTAGGCATTCAGAGTTTGCTCCTTATGAAGTAGCCTAGTGAGCTCCAAAACCTTCTTCTCGCTTGCATAGTATTGGGCTTCGAAAGTATCTTGCTCCCCTTTGAGTTGTATCCAATCCCTTTGTAGGTCTTCAAGCGATGTGGTCATGTCAGGATGTAGGATAGTGTATGGAACGTCTCCCTCCATGACAGGCTTAATGATTACCGGGACAATGGAGGGGTAAGGCATCATAAGACTCTGAGCGCAAGCTCTTACTCACTTGAGGTAAGGCTCAAGAGGGATGGAATTCTTGTGCCCCAAATTCTTTCTATCCACCTTGTTTAACATCCTCCAAGCTCGGATAAATCTCTGGCGAAGACCTTGATTGTTGTTGTCGTAGTCAAATACCAAGCCTTGAATCAGCATCTCGTGCGGGCCATCCCTTCGGGCGTAACCAAACTGCCTTAAGGCTAAGCATGGGTTGTAGGTGATACCTCCCCTAATTCCAAGTAAAGGTAAATTAGGGAATTATCCACAATGTTCAACAATGATAACATTCTCCTTGGATCGGGAGCACCAATGAATGTCTGAATGTTTAAGCGTCATCAACCTTTGTGACCACCTCGAACCTTGCTCATTTTTTAATACAGATTGGGGAAGATGAGAAATAAACCATCTTTCCAAGAGAGGAGTACAACACATAAGGACACCTCTTTTCCTCATTGTGCGAGTGTGAAAAGAGTGTAGGATATCCCCTAGTAATGTAGGCACCGAGTTGCATGATATGAAGATTTTGACGGTGTTCACGTCTATGAGTTGGTCGGGATTTGGAAACAAAACCATCCAATAGATGAGGAGAGCCATAATTTCCTCAAAGGCTTGCAAGTCCAAGGAATTCCAACAACTTTGGGCTTTCTCAAACAGGAACTTTGCTAGGAAACCTTTGACACCACTCCTTGTTTCCCAATGAGTTGTGACATCAGATGAGTGCAAGTGTAGAGCTTGAGCAATCTCTTCTGGCTTTGGATCTCTTTCTGTACCATTGAATGGTAGTTGATTGATAATGGGAATCCTCAAGAGTTGGGATAATTCTAACCAAGTAGGTACAAGTTGATAGTAGAGAAAAGTGAAGCAATGGTGTAAAGGATCAAAGAACTGAAAGAGAACCTTCATCATGTCCTTATCTGTGTTGGAGGTGACCAAGTTGAGTAGGCGACCATGTCTCTCAGTGAATGGAGAGTCTTCAAGAATCCTTGAAACTAGCTCCTTAAGTTATGGAGGGATTCTAACAAGGTTGACTTGAATAGTTTTCCTGCGAAGTGAATCCATATCCTACAAAACAAGAACAAAGATGAATCCCAAAATCCTTGAAATGGTTAATGAATGTACATGATTTTCATGATGTTATGTACAAGTATGCATATACAAACAAAGCAAACAAGTCCTTAGGTTTAGGCTTGCATGGAGTTTTATAGGTAAGTACCCTCTTGAAGTTTAGTTGCTCAAACCTGTCCTAGTAATAGTAACCAGGTTCTAAGGAGCTCAATATCACTGGTTTGTTTCATTGGTTATTGTTTCAGCTCAAGCCTCTTTAATGGAGACCAAAATATCCCAAGAAACCAAACCTCAATGAGTGTAGTATCGAGTATCTACTAACTTCGGACTGCACCAAAGCCGGTCATCTCACTACATCCTAAAGGCCAAGTTGGTCAAGTAAAAGGTTCTAGAAGTTCATTAGTGCTTCATGACATCACTCAGTGGCCTCGTATTCTCTTTGATTAACTCAAAGGCTACCGGTACCCACAAATATGTCGCACTAACATAGCTATTGCTTAGACCATGTCGGTATATGCCGCACAGTTTCCACAACGTATTACTACTTACCTATAATGTATCCCAAATCCGGGTAGAGGATTCAAACCCAAATAAAGAACCATAATGTAAAGCATATAATTCAGACAATGTAAACAAGTAAATGTGATCTAAACCCTAAGGTAACCCCACTTTTATAATTTTCCCCAGCAGAGTCGCCAATTCTCTGGTACGGTGAGAGAACTGACTTGAAGGGTTTGCGTTTGATCGCAAATGTCGCGGTTAGCAAGAGTCGCCACCGAATTTTCTTTTATCCAAAAGGAAAGGTGAAAAAGCACAGGAAAAACCTTTGAGATTGTTTCTTGAGTTCGGGGGGTAGATTATGAAAAGGGAAGGTACTAGCATCCTTTTCATCCATGGTTTTCCATGGGCTCTTAGTTACTTACTAGATCACTTGCTTTTGTTTGAAATTGTGCTTTGTGTGGTTTTTGAAAGTATTTTGTAAAAGTGGCCATTGTTTAGGTAATCTTTGTAATGATTCTTGTTCGTTAGAATGTATACAAAGATATTGATCTTTTTGAAAATGTTTTCGATGTTTGTAAGAAGTTTGGAAATATGTGTGTTTTCCTTGAAAATAGCAAGGATATTTGTTTTGAAATGGAGCAAGTAATTAAGAGCAATCTACCTACTTAAATGTCTTTCTTGTTCATTTTATTTTCCTTTAATATTGTTGTCTTACCATTGATTTGGTAAGAAACCCTATCTTTGGATATAAACGGGACGGGTGTGGGTCATCGTATAGCCATGATTAGCAACGTTGCAAAGTATCTTAGCATTTTTGAGGGACTAAGATCATTTTTGTAAGGCAACTTTGAATAGCGTCATTGAGGGACTAGGATCTTGTATTTGTTTGTTTTGCTAAGATACCTTACATGCGTAATATGGCCATTTTTTGTATAAGGCAACCAAGTGGGATAACCCTAGGGGTGTTTGTGTGCAAGTGTGTCATTTTCATGCTTGATTTTGTCTTGAATTAGGGTTTTCTATTTGATTGCTTTTATCTTGCCATGCAAACCCTAATTACTAGCATGTTATATAAAAACGATAAATTATGAAATTTAAAGTTACTACGCTATTACATCATTTGTGGGAGGGGGTTATACAATTTATGATTGGGGATTGCAATAATATAAATCTAATTAATCTATTATAACTAAATTAAATTTGTACAAATAATTGGAATAAATAGTATACAAGATGAATTACATATGCAAAGATTTGTATAAATAAAGGCTAAAATGTTTGGATTAAAGCTCTAGCAGCTGAGTAAACATTTAATTATGGAGTGAGAAACAAGTTTGAGGCCTGCAAAGCAAAGATTATGTATCCTAGGCTTGGATTTGAATTTTTGTTCATCATGAAATGGCTTGAAATCAAAGTGATAAATCACCAACTTTATCTCTTCGATTCTCCCATCTCAAGAATGATCTCAAGGAGTTCTTTGACATTTTGGAAAGCTTGCAATGTGTTCTACAACTCATATTTGAATTTCTTTTGAAAATTCCATTTGGAACTATGTGAAAAATTGCCATGAAGTTAGGTCAAAAATCTGTCTAACTAGGGCAAAATTTCACTATATTATTTTAGTTCATGAGCATGTATTCCCAAAATTATATCTTGATATCCAAGCATTTTTAGGAGTAATTGTGTGAAGCAAAGTTGTATATTTCATGGATATCTATAACTTTCATGTTGGATGTTTCCTTTGAATCATCTTGCATCATAGTGAAAATTTGGCTCAAAATTGAGAAAAAATAAGAAATTTTCTATACTTAGAAAAATTTCTAAGTTAAGAAATTTCAACTTTTCAAAACAAAATCTTGAATCCTTGATTTCTTGATGAACAAGCTTCACATTTTGATATGTTTTGATGAATTATGAACTTTGGCACTTGATTTTGACCAAAAAGTCAAAGTTTGACTTTGCAACCCCTAAAAAACACCAACCCATACGAACTACGAATTGGGACTCTTATTCCTCATAAGAGGATACGTAGGCATACGATCAAAAATTCGTGGCGAGTTCCCTTATAAAAAATTAAACCCTTTCCTCCTAACGAAAATTTAAAACCCTGTTTAACCGGAAACCTAAACCTAAAACCTAGTATCCTTGTGAACAAATGTTGTACCCCAAAATTTACCCTCTCATGTTTTCCAAGATCTTCCCTTTGCATGGTGGTTACAAACACTTGCTTAAACAAAATAAAGTTTTTGAAGACGGTCAAGTGTCTTTCGATGGGCATCTGAACAAGGTATTTCGACTAGCATCTTGACAAAGGTGTTTCGAATAGTATCTTGACAAAAGTCTTTCGACTGGCATCTTGACAAAAGCCTTTCGATTGACATCTTGACAAGGTCGTTCGATGGGCATCTGAACAAGGTGTTTTGATTGAACCTCTAAAACCCTTCGATCAAGCTTTGGGTCCACAACTATCATTCCATCAGTACCTTCTCTGTGCTTGCCTTCAACGTATAAGGCACCGACTTCCTCTTCATATTTGGCTTCGATTCACAAGGCAAGAGCTTCTTTCCTGTGTGCTTCGACCCATAAGGAAATGACTTCCTCTGTGCATTCCTTCAGCGCACAAGGCAAAAGGCTTCTTTCAACTTGCCTTTGATGCACAAGGAAAAGGCTCCCTCTTCAACTTGCCTTCAGCGCACTAGGAAAATACTCCCTCTGTGCGTTCCTTCAGTGCACAAGGAAAAGGCTCCCTCTTCAATTTACCTTCGATTCAAAAGGCCAAGACCCTCTTAACTGGCCTTCGATTCACAGAGCAATGGACTCCTTCATGCTAGCATCCACAAGACATTGGCTTCCTTTGTGCTAGTTTCGACTGGGTAATGGTTCCCTTTGAAACTGCTTGTGTCGACTTTATTTTTGAACCCTTCAGCATATAATTGCTATATTATGAGCACACATTGGTGGCCCATTCGAAGAATACATAAGGCATACATGTGGGCTATTCGAAAGACACACAAAAGGGACATTCGAAGGATATACATGAGGTCCATTTGAAGGAGACACATAATTATTGAAAACAAGTTTATCTTATGATGAGTCTTGGTCCAAGATGCTTGCTGACCCAAAATCTAACATGTTGTTAAGCCCAAGCCTCCTACGCAATAGAATTTGAAGGAAGTGTCAAAAGAAGCTTCGGCTGGCCATAGTGAAGTGTTTGATTGGGCTAGTTGGAGCACTCGCAGGGAGCAGTTCAGAGCCAATTGAAGGACCAGGAGTTGGAGCATTCGAAAGAGCTTGGGGGCGAAACATGTCCAGGTTTACTCAATATTTCAAAATGGAAAGAATCATCCAAATATCTCCAACTTTCAATATGTTAGATTTTTGTCTCATGGCCTTGAAAGCCTTTGTCTCTTTCCATACTTACTCTCCCCACACTCCTATATATACAAGGCTAACACCACAGTGCCAAGGGCGAAAAAAAAGAGGAATAAAGGAGATTACACGCACACGCTGCCCCAAAAAGCATACCAAAATTCTAAAAATCTCATAGTTCGAAACTAGTTTTGCATGTACCCTCAGTCCAAACGAATACTAGATTCGTGTTCCTGAGCTATCCAGGAGTCCACACCAGCTCCTAGGCAAGCATCTTCATGCCCGAGGCCACAGATCCAGGCATCTTCGATTGGTAAGGGTTTGCAAAACCGAAACTGCACATTAGTACCATCTAAGTATATATTGCGCATATATTATTGTTACTAATGATATTTGTGTTTGAAGGAATGTATTGCATACAAGCTAAAGTGCAGGGATGAGATCGTTCCATTGTTGGGGCACGATCTAAGTTTCTTTCGAATTTCATGACTTAGGATGTTTCAGGTCAAAAAAAACCCAGATTCGAACTCAAGGGGGTCGAATTCAGGGAGGGTCGAATTAAGGGAAAGGACCTGGGTTCGACACCTAAGTCATGATTTTATTTTTGCTAAAAAAATTTCTGGCAGATTCAGTGCCCCCATAGGCAATCCATCAGACGCCTGCAACAATAGCCTCTTCTGGATCGAAGGCCAAACCCTTCCCTGGATCAAAGGAAAACATCCTTCCCTGATCGAAGGATAACATCCTTCACTAGATCGAAAGCCCTCCTTCGCTGGATCGAAAGTCATCCTTCATTGGATCGAAATCCATCTCTTTCGTTAGATCGAAGGACTTTTCTTCTTGTATTTTTCTTTTTTCTTTTTTGTTACTCATTTCTTTTAATAGTTTCCCTCTTTAAATCAACATCAAATTAAAAAAATTATCATAAAAATTAGGATTAGATTTTTATTAATTAAATTAATTTTTGAATTAATTAATTAATTAATTTCAACATCTTTTTTTTCAAAAAAAAATTAAAAAAAATTAGAATTTAGGTTTAATTTTATCTTTTAATTTATTTTCTTTTCATAAAAAATCAAAAACAAAACAAAAAGATTTTATTCTTTGGATTTTAGACGTCTTTTTAAATTCGCACGTTATTATTCTTTCGCACTTCCTTTTATTATTGTAACTGTATATTAGGATGTAATAGATGATTAGTAGGACATTTACTGCTTTTATTTCCCCCATTTTTGGAATTGTAATAATCCCCCTCCCCAAAGCCTTGTAATAGATAGGTTTTATATTTATGCACTTTTAATTATTGCAATTATTAACTGCTAGATGTATGACTAATTGGATTGTATGGCAAGAAATTAAAAACAACGCTAGCAAACCTAACACAAAAGACAAAAAAACCGAATACAACACCCTTGCACATATACACCTCTAGGGTACTCCCATCTTTGGTTTCCTTCGGAAAATAAAACAGTCATGTCCCTCGAAAGTAGGGACGCTTTAGCAAAGACCCTCGAATCAAAAGATCATAGTCCCTCGATGACCCTACGGTGTTGCCTCTTGGTAAATGATCTATTTCCTTAAACAAAATTGCTAAAGCGTCTCTATATGTTGCCTTTATGAATGTACGATGACCCACGAATGTCCCTCACATATCCAACGATAGGGCTACCTACTCACTAATAGTAGGATAGCACGGTCTAAAGGAAGGGAGGAAAAGAACAAACCTTTCGAGTAAACGTAGATGGTTCCTAGATGCTATGCTCAAAACAAGCTTTTACACTTACACAAAACAACTTTCAAAAACCATTTCAAAAATGCTTTATCAACACTCTTGAGGACTGATACAAGAGTCATCATAAAGCAAACCGCCTCACTATGGCATTTCAAAATACTTTTCAAAACACATAAAAAGAACAAGGTATTTTTCAAATGAGCTAAGCATCTAAGAGCCCGTAGATAACTACAGATGGAAAGGGTGCTAACACCTTCCCTTTCCATAATCTACCCCCTTACTCAGAAATAATCTCGAAAGGTCTTTTTCTGTTCTTTTCACCCTTTCCTTTGTTGGATAAAAGAAAATTCGGTGGCGACTCTTGCTTACCGCAACATTTGCGAATAAAAATGCAAAACCAGTATAACAGTCAGTTCTGCCACCGTATTATAGAACTGGCGACTCTGCTGGGGAAAATAAAAAGTGGGGTTACCTTAGAGCTTAGGTCATATTTAATTTTCTTTCCTTGTATGCTTTGATTTCTTTATCTTTAAGGGTTTTTGCTTGGGTTTACTTTTAAAGATCCTACACCCGGATCTAGGGCACCTTTTAGGTAAGTAGCAATAGATCGTGGGGATTGTGCGGGGTATACTGACACGGTTGAAATGATAGCTATGTTGGTGTGACACATTTGTTGGTACAGGTAGCCCTTGAGTAGTCAGGGAGAATACGGGGCCGTTGTGTGGTGTCACAAAGCACCAACTAACCTTATAACCTTTAATTTAACAACTTGGCCATTAGGAAGTAATGAGATAGTCGGCTTTGGTGTAGTCCGAAGTTGGTTAATACTCGATACTACACTCATTGAGATCTGACTTCCGGGATATTTCGGTCGCCAATAAAGAGGCTTGCGCTGAAACAATGCCCAATGAAGAAAGATCAATGATATTGAGATCCCATAGAACCTGGTTACTATTAATAGGACATGTTGAACCAACTAAACTTCAATAGGGTACTTACCTATGGAATCCATGCAAGCCTAAACCTAAGGATCTGTTTGTGTGATTGTATATATCTATTTGTACATAACATCATAACATTTGCACATCACACTAACCATTTCAATATCTTTTAGGAATTATCTTTGTGTCTGTTTTATAGGACATGGCTCCCATTCACAGAAATACTATCCAAGTAAACCTTGTAAGGGTGCCTCCTCAACTCAAAGAGTTGGCATCAAGGGTTCTTGAGAATTCCACATTCACTAAAAGACACGGTCGACTCCTCAGTTGGTCACCTCAAGCCCTGATGAAGACATGGTGAAAGTTCTCTTTTAGTTCTTTGACCCTTTACATCATTGCTTTACATTTCCCGAGTACCAGTTGGTGCCTACTATGGAAGAGTTTTCTCAGTTATTGGGAATGCCTATTCTCAATCAACTACCCTTCAACGGTATGGAAAAATACCCAAAGCCTGAGGAAATTGCTCAAGCCCTGCATTTACAATGGTCCGACGTTTTGGGAAGTTGGGAAATAAGAAGCGGTATCAAAGGGTTTCTAGCCAAGTTTTTATTTTAGAAAGCTTATAATTTTTGGGATACTTTGGACTTACAATCCTTTGAGGAGGTATTTGTCCTTCTCATCTATGGGATGGTACTGTTCCCTAATCCGGACCAACTCATAGATGTGAATGCGGTCAAAATTTTCATGTCTCGTAATTCGGTGCCTACCTTACTTGGAGACATTATGCACTCTTTTCACACCGCACTATAAAGAGAAGAGGAACCCTCATGTGTTGCACTTCTCTATTGGATATGTGGTTTATTTCACACCTACCTCGATCTGTGTTGAATAATGAGCAAGGCATGCGTTGGTCTAATAGGTTGATGTCTATCACACATTCAGATATTCACTACTGTCCTCGATCTGTTGAAGGAGTTACCATCATTGATCGATGTGGGGAATTCCCTAATGTCCCTGTCCTAGGCATTAGGGGAGGAATCACTTATAACCCTTGTTTGGCGTTGCGACAATTTGGGTATGCTAGGAGGGACGGTCCTTATGATGCATTGATTCAGGGAATTACATTTGACTATGAGAATGATGTCCAATGGTACCGTCATAGGTTCATCCGAGCTTGGGGCATGTTGAACAGAGTGGATAGCAAGACATTGTGGCATAAGAACTTCATCCCTTTGGAGCCTTATCATAAGTGGGTGCGAGCACGCGCTCAAAATCTCATGATGCCTTACCCCTTCCGTTCTACCTATCATTATGGAACCTGTTGCCGAGACAGATGTACCTCATACTATTCACCATCCTGACATGCCAACTACTCTCGTGGAATTACAAAGATCTTGGATTCAACTTAAAGAGGAATGAGAAACATTTGAATCCTAGTTCTACGCAAGAGAGAAGAAAGTTTTGGAGCTTACAATACAACTACATGAAGAACAAAGTTTGAATGCCTACATCGCACCAAAGAGGATGCGCTCATAGAAAGCATGAGTCCTGTTTGATTTAGGAGTTTTGTTTTATCTGTGTTTCTTCCACTGTAAGCCCAAGAGGCATCATTGTAATCATTAAAACTTATGAATGCAATTAATGTTTTTTCTTTCTTTGTCTAAGAAAATTTAAAATCTTAAAAGTCCTTGAAAACATTGCATAAGCATATCATGCATTTCATTGCATAAGCAGGTATTTTGAGACAGGTTTCTTATTCTTTTCACTGTTTATTTCAGCAAAAGAAATGGATCTTGAACAAACAGTAAAGGATCTTCAAGATCAAAATGCTCAGTTCCAACAAATGTTCCTGGCTCTGGCTAAGGGGCAAGAAGATCTGAAAGCTCTGATCATGAAAGAGAAGACCAAGAAGGCAAAGAAACCAGCTGGTGTCTTGAATTTGGGAAGAAGTTTCAGAGGACCGGCTAAGCGGACTCTATATTTTGCAACCCCGTCAAATGAGGGGGACAATCAAGAAGAGAAGCCAACGGAAGAAAACAACAACCCAGTGTCTGAGGAAGATGAAGTTGACTATTCTGAGGAGCAATATCCTCCTGCTGGTGATAAATACAAATAGCTGGAGGATCGTCTCAATGCTATGGAGATCTAGAGGGTACCCGGGCTAGATTCTGAAGAGCTAGGACTGGTCTCAGGGGTGGTCATCCCGCAGAAATTCAAGGTCCCCACCTTTGCTAAGTATGACGGTGTCTCCTTCCCTAAGCTGCACTTAAGGTCATATGTTAGAAAGATTCAACCCCACACCACTGATAGGAATTTATGGGTACATTTCTTCCAGGAAAGTTTTGCAGGGACTCAGTTGGAATGGTTCTATCAGCTGGAGAGAACCAATATCCGCAATTGGGAAGATTTAGCTACTGCTTTCTACAAGTAGTACTAATATAATGCTGACCTCGCCCCAACTCATACACAATTGCAAAGCATGTCTATGGGTTCTTGAGAGGGTTTCAAAAATTATGCCTAAAAATGGAGAGACCCTGTGAGGAGAGTCCAACCTCCTTTGTCTTATAGAGAGTTGGTAGACATGTACTTGGGCACATTGTCTGGTCCATTCTTCAACCATCTAATTGGAAGCTCTTCAGCTGGGTTTATTGAGCTATTTTTGACTGGTGAGTGGGTAGAAGCTGGCATCAATAGTGGTAAGATCCAGAGAGATGCACCCTCTAGTACGGAAAAGATACCCTTCCTTGGAAAGAAGGAGGTCAGTGCTGCTTATGGCCAGAGAAATCAAAACAAAACTGAATGCCGCCCGATGGTAGGGGCTGTTATGATTTC
Source organism: Vicia faba (assembly GCA_948472305.1). Lineage (NCBI taxonomy): Eukaryota > Viridiplantae > Streptophyta > Magnoliopsida > Fabales > Fabaceae > Vicia > Vicia faba. The sequence continues at coordinate 1,393,270,300 of OX451741.1, read as the reverse complement.
CAATCCTGCCTCAAACTAACAATGAAACAATCAGTGCATGCCAGATGCACCCAGAAGACAGTTCACCCGGATCAACATGACCTTATCCCAGGTTTTGCCACATTTTCTGAAGTCCAATCTGGTGACCCTAAAGGAGGCCCCTAAGAATCCCAATACTGCGTCTCCCCCTACAACCCAAATGCCCGATGTTCCTACCACTCTGAAAGTCCGGGACATGATACAAACGATTATCGGGCTCTGAAAAATAAGGTGCAGGATCTTATCGAAGCAAAGGAGATTGAGTTTGACATTCTAGAGACACCTAATGTAATAACTATGCCAATGCCCAAATATGGACAGCGTGTCAATATTGTTGATGATGACCAGTTTATTTCTTCTATGGATGAGTTAGCTACTCCTCTTCTAACTATTAAAAGGAATTTGTTTCGAGTCAGTTTATTTATGGGATGTGGTGAAGGTTGCCACTAATGTATGTCTCAACCAGATGGTTGTTTGTTGTTAAAGATGGGCGTCCAGCGCCTGATGGTTAACAATGAAATTTTGTTTGAGAAAGTTCCCCTTGCAAGAAATTTGTGTGAAGATGTCTCAATAATTACCATTTCCGACAATCCTCTCAGGGTCTCCTCCAAAAGACCCGTCAGGATTACATCTGTTCCCAAGTTTTCTCCCTTGATAATCATCCTTCCTGGGCCAATACCATATTCCTCTGATAAAGTTGTTCCCTATAATTATGGGGCTGACGTCTATTACCATGGCGTCAAGCAAGACCTATTGGCTGTTGAAGATAAAGTTGTTGAAGATACCAATCCTGACATCTACAACATCGTTGGGACCAGTAAAATTACGAGAAGCGGAAGAGTTTTCTCTCCCGAAATCTCTCCGAAGACTGTTGCTACTCCTGTGATTATTCCTACTGCTGCTCCTGTTAGTACTCCCATTGCTACTCTTACTGTTATTCCTGCTGTTATCCCTGCTACTGGGCCAGCCGAGACTCGGGGAAAAGAGGTATTGGTTGAGCCTGTCCAGACGAAGGCACATAAAGAAGTCGTTCCTGAGGCTTTTAAAAAATAAATGGAAGAGATACTAAAGATAATAAAGAAAAGTGATTACAATGTCGTGGATCAGTTGGGGCAGACCCCTTCAAAAATATAAATGTTGGCTTTACTTTTGTGCTCTAAAGCCCATGCTAAGGCTTTGGTAAAGTTCCTAAACTCCGCTCAGGTGCCTTAAGTGACTTCTGCTGATCAATTTAAGAACTGTGGTTCCATCCTGACTGCTGATAACGGACTGGGTTTTTCTGACGCTGATCTAACTCCCAAGGGAAGAAAGCATAATGATGCCCTACATGTCTCCATTGATTGTAGGGGCACCAGCCTAGCTCATGTTCTGGTGGATATGGGTTCATCACTGAATGTGTTACCCAAGAATGCTTTAGACAGGTTGGATTGTGAATGACTCACACTGAAGCCTAGTAGTATTATGTTGAGGTCTTTCGATGGTTCCAAGAGAATGGTGCACGGGGAGGTGAACATCCCTATCAAAGTTGGTACTCAAACTTTTGACTCAACTTTCTACGTGATGGACATTCGCCCGTCTTATTCCTGCTTATTGGGTCGACCTTGGATCCATGGGGCCGTTGCTGTTACTTCTACTCTACATCAGATGTTGAAGTACCCAGTCACGGGAAAATTATCATGGTTTGTTGTACCATAAAATTTGCCCTCCCATTTTTACTCAAGACATGCTCATTTAGGTCCTCAATTGCTCAAGGTTGACCAAAGAATTGATCAGACAAATTCTCCTCCTAAGCAATGAACCTCTAACTAGGGTTTCACTTTTCACCAAGATGTGTGAAATCCAAAGGTCTCAAATGTGTTCCATGGTCCAAATATTCCTTCAAGATAGTCCATGACAAATTTCATGCCTTACACTACAAGTTTTCTCTGTCAATTGCTCAAATGCTTGAAAATCAACTATACTAGGTCAAAAGTCAATTGTGGCCCACATACAGTCAAACTTCAAGGTTTTTGGTCAACATCAACATTTTTAAGTGATATCAATCATTTGATCAAGGGTCGATCATGATTCCTCAAGAAATGCTCCTAATCTATCAAAAGTCAAGAATTGCTAAATTAAGGTTTCTATAGGAAAAGTCAACTGAACTTTGACCAAGCATAACTTTAACATACTTCACCCATTTCCCCCCAACCAAAGCTCATTTTGAAGAGAATCTAATCTTCCATTTTGTCCTCAAGTTCAAGAGATGCATCATTTGAAAGATACAAGCTCATACATTACAGGTCATTTTCAGAAAGTCAACAAAAGACACTTTTTTCCAAGACCTTTTACATCAAGATAAAGTCTTCAAATGCAAAATTGATCAAACGAGGGATTGAAGTGGACATCCTGGGCTTTCCAAAAAGTTATAGATCATCATCATGAGATAAAAATTGAGCAAGTTATGGGTTTCCCAAGTTGGGCAAATTTGTGAAAATGCAAAAAGTCAACTTAGAGAATAAAAATGCATTTTTAAGTTCATGGACCTATTCTTTAGGATTCAAGCATGCTCATGACTTACTCAAGGACCCTTAAACTCATTCTTACCATGCCTTTCAATTTCTAGCTATTTTATTTACATTTTATTTTATTTTGTTCAAATAAATATAAAATAAAATGCATAAGATAATGGATATTTGTTTTGGACATATGGGCTAACATTTTGGATCAGTTTTAGGCCCAAGAATCCGTGCCAAGATGTCCAGGTACATTCAAGGATGGAAATGGCATGGGATCTTCATTTTTAGCATGTTTTCAAATTTTGAATAATGGCTTTAAACATGACCTTAATGCCTTGGATTCTTTCCTTGTAACCTTGCTCCCTCCTCTCCTCTATTTATACGAGCCATGTGCAAGCATTATGGCCGCGTACATAGCCTAGAGAGAACGCTCCAAAATTGCAAAAATATCCAAAGTTGTGAAATTCCAAAATCCATCCTCCAACCTTCCTCCATTCAAACCAGGCGTTGCGACGTGCTCCTGAGGTCTCCAGGGATTATTTCCATACCTTACACTATCTTGAAACCTCTTGAATCACGCACACGAATCACACCGTGGGTAATATTTTTTCGTCCAATTCAATCTCCTTTAATATGCATTGTTAAAACTTTTAACATTTGCAAATGTGTTCATAGTCATGTTTAGAACAAGTTGAACGTGGAATATGTGAGGTTTAGGGCCAGAATCACAAGATGCCATGTTTGGCCCCGATCGGTAGCTTTGCACCGAAACGCAAAATCCAGGGACTTTTAGCCTAAAATAGCATCAGATTTGGATTCACGGCATTGTTTTAAGAGGGGTATGGGTACTTCGTCACTTTAATTGCACCTTTTTTGCAGGTTGGGGTTTTGACCCCACCGGAGAAGATAACCGGAAGGTTGACTCTGGTGGGTTGACTCCGAGAAGCCATCGTGTCTTTCTCACATTGGCCATTTTGAATAAGCAGCGCGCATTATTAATTATTTTCCATATTTTTGACTGATTCTATTATATATATTTATTGGTTTGTATAAATTAATGAATGGTTAGCTAGCTTGGTGGTGAAGGGCCAGTGTATAATGTTGGAAGGCCTGGGTTCGATCCCAAGTCTTGAATTTTCCATTTTTTCATATTTGTTTTACAGATCCTGTGATGTGCAGACCCATACGTGTATCCCACTCCTCATACCTAAGCCATCAGATGCCAATGCAAAAAGATCTGGCTATCCTAGGATGCGTTTCCACCCTATAGCCTCAAAGATAACACTCACCAGATTATTGTTTAGAACGTTGGGTTCAATTTGAGTGGGCCTAAACAAAAATTTCAAGTCTCACCCCCATTGTGTTTTTGACACCAGGCCCAGTCCATTTCATTTTTTTAAAAATTTATTCTACTTGTTTATTTATTTTCTATGCTTTGCTTAAAAATCATTTTTTTTATCATAAAATAAAAAAATAACAATAATAATTAGACTTAGGGTTTTCTAAAATTAATTTTAATTTTGTAAATTAATTAAGTTAATTATTTTGACTTTATTTTATCAATTTAAAATCAATTAGAATTAGATTTATTTCACCCAATATTTTCTTAATAAAAATACAAAAAATATTATAATTAGGTTTAAATTCATTTAATATTTATTTTTTTATTATTAAATTTAGATTTAAGGTAGTTTAATTGTTTTCTTAAAATAAACAAAAACCAAAAGATTTTCTTATTTCACTTAGATTTTTTTAAAGGTTTTTAGACGTTTCTTTCCATTTCGCACGCGTTGTTTATTTTCGCACTTCTTTATATACTAATGTATCTGCTGATGGAATGTAATAGAATTAACTAGGACGTTACTTTACCGCTTTCTTTATTTCCCCCCATTTTTGGACATGTAAATAACCTCTCCCAAAAGCATTGTAATAACGTAGATTTAACTTTTTGCACTTTAAATTTCTGCAATATATTAACTGCTAGACTAGTAAGATTGTATATCAAGAATAAAATCAAACGCTAGAAAACCTAACACAAAAGACTAAAATAACTGAACCTGACACACTTGCACATATACACCTCTAGGGTACGCCCACTTTGGTTGCCTTTCGGAAAATAAAACAGTCATGTCCCTCGAAAGTGGGGACGCTTTAGCAAAGACCCGTAAATCAAAAGATCATAGTCCCTCGATGACCTTACAGTGTTTCCTTTCGGTAAATGATCTAGTCCCTTAAGAAAAATTGCTAAAGTGTCTCCATATGTTGCCTTTATGACTGTACGTCCCTTCAAATGTCCCTCAAACATCCAACGATAAGGCTACCTACTCACTAATAGCAGGATAGAACTGTCTAAAGGATAGGAGGTAAAGAACGAACCTTTTCGAGTATAAGTAGATAGTTCCTAAATGTTTTCTCAAAACAAATTTTCACACTTACACAAAACATTTCAAAAACACTTAAAAAAACGCTTTATCAATACTCTTGAGGACTGATACAAGAGTTATTATAAAGCGAATCGCCGCACTATGGCATTTTCAAAACACACAAAAGCACAATGTATTTCAAAAAATAATCTAAGCATCTAAGAGCACATAGAAAACTACAGATGGAAAGTGTGCTAACACATTCCCTTTCCATAATCTACCCCCTTACTCTGAAAATTCTTGAAAAGCTCTTTTTCTGTTCTTTTCACCCTTTCCTTAATTTGGATAAAGGAAAAGTCGGTGGCGACTCTTGCTTACCGTAACATTTGCGAACACAAATGCAAAACCAGTACAATAGTCAGTTCTACCATCGTATCACAGAACTGGCGACTCTGCTGGGGATATGAATAAAAAATGGGGTTACCTTAAGAGTTAGTTTATTATAAAACTGTTGTAATTGCCTGCTTTGTATGATTTATCCTTTGAGGGTTGTTTGGGTTGTTACTATAGATCCTACATCCGAATTTGGGGGCATCTTTTTAGGTAAATAGAAATAGATCATAGAGAATGTGCGGCGTAGACCGATATGGTTGAAGCGATAACTGTGTTGGTGTGACACTTTGGTTGGTATCGGTATCCCTTGTGTTGAATCGAGGAGAATACGAGGCCGGTGCATGGTGTCGTGAAGCACTAATGGACCTTAGAACCTTAGTTGAACAAACATGGCCATTAGAAAGTGGTGAGATAGCCGGGCTCGGTGTAAAGCTGGGGATTGGTTGATACTCGATGGTACACTCATTGAGATCGGACTTTCGAAATGTTTCTGCTGCAAGAAAATATTGCTAAGCTGAAACAATGTCTGATAGAGAAAGATCAGTGATATTGAGACTCCTTAGAATCTGGTTACTTTTCTAAGAGAGGTTGAACCAACTAATCTTCAAGAGGATATTTACCTATAAACTCCATGCAAGCCTAAACCTAAGGTCTTGTGTGTTTTGCTTGTGTGTGATTAATTTGCTTGAACATGACATCATGCATCATGTTGTACCCCAAAATTTACCCTCTCACTTATCAATAATTTTCTCACAAGATCTCTTTGACTCAAGACTGCATTAGGGTTTGACCAACTCAAGACACCTCCTCATGCACTGATGACCAAAATTAGGGTTTAAGTTTGCACAAGGATTTTTGGACTATCAATGCTTCTTATGACTTTCATGGATCATTATGGATCCTCAAGATTACTCATGTCAAGTTTCAAGCTTTGTATCACACTTTTGATCGGGCAATTGGACAGTTGACCTAAAAATCAGCTGTATTGGGGAAAAAGTCAACCATGGCCAATTTTCAGTCAAACTTCATAATTTTTTATCCACATCGACATCTTAGAGTCATATGTATCATTTGATCATGTTTGGATCATGATTCCCCAAGAACTTTGATCAAATCATAAAAGGGCAAAATGGTCAAAATTAAGGTTTTGACTGAGAAGGTGCCATTTCTGATTTTTGACCTATCAAATGATCAATTGGTTTGAAACATGATTTCAAGAGTTAAATTTCATCATTTTTACCTAATGACATGATTTAAAACATTACAAATTCATTGGATTGTCAGATGAATTTTCCAGTCAAATGATCAAAAGTCAACTATATACTGAAAAGTCAAACTTTGACTTTTTGGTCAAATTCAAGTGCCAAGGATCACAATTCATCAAAAAATGTCAAAATGTGAAACTTGTTCATCAAGAAATCAAGGATTTAAGATTTTGTTTTGAAATTTGAAATTTCTTAACTTAGAAATTTTTCTTAGAAAATTTCTTATTTTTTCTCAACTTTAGGCCAAATTTTCACCATGATACAAAATGATTCAAAGGAAGTTCCCAACATGAAAGTTGTAGATCTCCATGAAATCTACAACTCTGCTTAACACAATTTCTCCTAAAGATGCTTGGATCTCAAGATATAATTGTGAATACATGCTCATGAACTAAAATAACTTAGTGAAATTTTGCCCTAGTTAGGCAGGTTTTTGGCCTAACTTCATGGCAACTTTTCACCTAGTTCCAAGAGGAATTTTCAAAAGAATTTTAGAGATGGGTTGTAGAGCACATTACAAGCTTTCCAAAATGTCCCAGAACTCCATGAGATCATTCTTGAGTAGGGAGAATCGAAGAGATGAAGCTAGGGTTTTATCACTTTGATTATAGGTCATTTTCATGAAGAACAAGTTTTCAAATTTGAAAATTGGTTGAACAATCTTCAGTTTTCAGGCCTTAAACTCGTTTGTCACTCCACCATTAATGAATTGCACAAGGTTTCATGCCCTAAAGCTAAGCATTCAATGCATTGTACAAGAAAATAGACATTTTTGCAAGAAAGGCAACATTGCCATTTTGGAAAAGCATGCTTTTTGCATTTTTTTTTCATTTCTTGAGCCTTGGACTTGTTCTTTCTGCATAAACCAAGCCTCTAAACCTGAACCAAACATGTTTAAAGCTTCAAGCCACCCTACAAAGGTCAGAATCATGCTTTAAGAAGTCACTTCTCACACTTGCTTCAAAAACAAGAAATGTAGCAAGACATGTGATCTTGTACTTCTGAGAAAGCACAAGTCCTCCAACCTTTTGCGCTATATAAAGCCATCATTTTGCAACTAAAACCACGCATGCCCAAGCCCTGAAACACCCTAGAATCAGAAGTTGAATACCAAGCCTCCAAACTTAACATTTCTGACTTGTGAACTGAATCTTCAATTTCACTCGTGCGTTTTCAGGCCTTTCGCTTTCCCAAGCTTCCTTACCTTACAATTAAACCATCCCACACCCTGAAATATCACTATAACTCCATCTTCCCCATTGTTGAAGTTCAAAAACAGAGTAAGACAGGTGGACTTCTCCAGACCATTCCAGCCACCCTTAAGACAAGCTAAGCATTGCATTAGCTTCCTAGAGGTTCAAGGAAGATAACCTGATCATCACAGCATCCTAAAGCAAGCTCATTTTCAAAACACGATTCCCATTTTCAAGATGAGTTTTCTATTTTTCTAACTCTTAATATAGGCATAGTTAGCTCTCCATTTGTGAATATTGAATGTAGACATCATGGTTACGAAGTTGTACATATAAATAGCTTGTATTTGTTTGTCTTGTGTTTAGAGAATTTTAAGTTTGAAGTTTATGAAAAAATTAGGTTAAGAATTAGGGCCAATAAAATTCTCTCTGATCTTGGACTTATAGTTTTAGTTATGTACTTGGTTATAATCGTGAGGTAAAATGCTATAATGGTCATGTTATCACTTTCCATTTTTATTGAGAAATGAAAAAGTTACAGGAGGTCCGGCTGGCTAGAGGTAGAAGATGAAGTACAGGGCAAGGCAATGTTTTATGTTATGTATTTTTGTTTTCATTTAGACTAACAGATGTACAGCCACCCCAGTGGTAAGGCAGCGTGCAAAAATGCCCTAAGTCACGGGTTCGAGCCTTAGCGCTGCCTTTTGCAATTTTTCATACTTTTTTCCATTTTTTTTGTTGTTTTTGCAGCATGGGCTTCAGCACATTGGGCCCTAGTGTTTTTTGCTAACTCCTGCCCCCATTTTCCTTCAGCACCCCTGGCCCAAATATTTTATTTACTTGTTTTATTTTTATCTTTATTTTATCAAATATATTTTCTTAATAATAAAAAATAATAAAAAATATAAAAAAGATAAATATTATATTTTGTTTTATTTTATTTTATTTTTCTCATAAAAAATATTTTTATTTAGTTATATATTATCTATTTTTGTTAAATAAGCTTGTATGTTAAATTAAAATTAGGTTAAATACTTATTTTTCTTCACACCTATTAAATATTTATTTTAACATATAAAAAAACCAAAATACTTCATAAATACCATATATTATTTTCAATACAAAAATACAAAAATACTTAAAGAAATTTATTTCCTTTTAATAAATTAGAATTAGGGTTTAATCAAAATCTTTTCTAAAAATAATTTCCTTCCTTAATTAATTTAAGTTTAATCTTAATTTGTTTATTAGGCTTAGGTTAAAACTTTTTTTACATAAAAAGAACAAAACAAAATCTTCTTTTGCATTTACATATCTTTGCATATCTAAATTATCTTGTACAGTATTTATTCCAATACTTTTATAAATTCAATTTGGTTGTAATATCTTAATTAGGTTTATTTATAGCAAATCCCCATTCATAAATTGTATCCCCCTCCCACAAAGTATTGTAATAGTGTAGTAATCTTTAAATTTCGCAATTTATCGCTTTTATATAAAATGCTAGTAATTCGGGTTTGCATGGCAAGATAAAATCAATCAAATAGAAAACCCTAATCCAAGACAAAATCAAGCATGAAAACGACACACTTGCACACAAGACACCCCTAGGGTTATCCCACTTGGTTGCCTTATACAAAATAGCCATATTACGCATGTAAAGTGTCTTAGCAAAAACAAACAAATACAAGATCATAGTCCCTCGATGACGCTATTCAAAGTCGCCTTACAAAATGATCTTAGTCCCTAAAAAAATGCTAAGATACTTTGCAAAATTGCTAATCATGGCTATACGATGACCCACGCCCGTTCCGTTTACATCCAAAGATAGGGTTTCTTACCAAATCAATGGTAAGAAAACAATGTCAAAGGAAAAGAAAATGAACAAGACATTTGAGTAGGTAGATTACTTTTAATTACTTGCTCCATTTCAAAACGGATATCCTGCTATTTTCAAAACAAACACCTACACATTTCCAAACATCCTACAAAATTGAAAACATTTTCAAAAAGACAAACATATTTGTATACATTCTTACGAACGAGAATCATTACAAAAGATTGCCTAAACGATGGCCTCTTTTACAAAATAATTTCAAAACCACACCAAGCATAATTTCAAACAACAAAAGCAAGTGATCTAGCAAGTAACTAAGAGCCCATGGAAAACCATGGATGAAAAGGATGCTAACACCTTCCCTTTTCATAATCTACCCCCGAACTCAAGAAACAATCTCAAAGGTCTTTCCTGTGCTTTTTCACCTTTCCTTATTGGATAAAAGAAAAGTCAGTGGCGACTCTTGCTAACCGCAACATTTGCGGTAAAACGCAAAACACCCAAGTCAGTTCTCCCATCGTATCACAGAACTGGCGACTCTGCTGGGGAAAATTCTAAAAGTCGGGTTCCCTTAGGGATTAGATCACATTTACTTGCTTACATTGTGTGATTTGTTTGCTTTACATTATGGTCCTTTGTTTGGGTTTGAATCCTCTACCCGAATTTGGGATACATTATAGGTAAGTAGCAATACGTTGTGGAAACTGTGCGGGGTATACTGACATGGTCTAAGCAATAGCTACATTAGTGCGACATATTTGTGGGTATTGGTAGCCTTTGAGTTAATCAAAGAGAATACTGGGCCGCTGAGTGATGTCATGAAGAACTAATGAACTTTTAGAACCTTTACTTGACCAACTTGGCCTTTAGGATGTAGTGAGATGACCGACTTTGGTGCAGTCTGAAGTTGGTAGATACTCGATACTACACTCATTGAGGTTTGGTTTCTTGGGATATTTTTGTCACCATTAAAGAGGCTTGAGCTGAAACAATGACCAAGGAAACAATCCAGTGATATTGAGCTCCTTAGAACCCTGTTACTATTACTAGGAAGGTTTAAGCCAACTAAACTTCAAGAGGGTACTTACTTATAAAACTCCATGCAAGCCTAAACTAAGGACTTGTTTGCTTTTCTTGTATATGCATACTTGTACATAACATCATGTACAACATGAACATCATATACATTCACTAACCATTTCAAGGATTTTGCGGATTCACCTTTGTTCTTGTTTTGTAGGATATGGATTCACTTCGCAGGAAAACTATTCAAGTCAACCTTGTAAGAGTTCCTCCACAACTTAAGGAGCTAGCTTCAAATATTCCTGAGAACTCACCATTCACCGAAAGACATGGTCGTCTACTAAACTTGGTCACCTCTAACACAGATGAGGATATGATGAAGGTGCTCTTTCAGTTCTTTGATCCTTTGCATTATTGCTTCACATTTCCCGACTATCAACCTGTGCCTACTTTGGAAGAATTCTAAAAACTCTTGAGGATTCTCATTCTCAATAAACTACCTTTCAATGGTACGGAAAGAGATCCAAAGCTAGAAGAGATTTCTCAAGCTCTACACTTGCACTCATCTGATGTCACAACTCATTGGGAAACTAGGAGTGGTGTCAAAGGCTTCTTAGCAAAGTTCCTATTTGAGAAAGCGCAAAGTCATTGGAATTCCTTAGACTTGCAGGCCTTTGAGGAAATTGTGGCTCTTCTCATCTATGGGATGGTTTTGTTTCCAAATCCTTACCAACTCATAGATGTGAATGCCGTCAAAATCTTCATGTCACGCAACCCGGTGCCTACATTGCTAGGGGATATCCTACACTCTTTTCACACTCGCACAATGAGAAAAAGAGGTGTACTTATGTGTTGCACCCCTCTCTTGGCAAGATGGTTTATTTCTCATCTTCCCCAATCAGTCTTAACGAATGAGAAAGGTTCAAGGTGGTCACAAAGGTTAATGACGCTCAAACATTCATACATTTATTGGTGCTCCCGTTCCAAAGAGAATGTTATCATTGTCGACCATTGTGGAGAATTTCCTAATGTCCTTTTACTTGGCATTAGGGGAGGAATCACCTATAACCCTTGTTTAGCCTTAAGACAATTTGGTTATGCCCGAAGGGATGGCCCGCATGAGATGTTGATTCAAGGTTTGGTATTTGACTACGACAACAACGATCAAGGTCTTCGCCCAAGATTTATGCGGGCTTGGAGGATGCTGAACAAGGTAGATAGCAATACTTTGGGGCACAAGAATTCCATCCCTCTTGAGCCTTACCTCAAATGGGTACGAACTCGCGCTCAAAGTCTTATGATACCTTATCCCTCCATTCTCCCGATAATCACTGAGCCTGTCATGGAGGGAGACGTTCCATACACTATCCTACATCCTGACATGCCCACATCTCTTGAAGACCTACAAAGGGATTGGATACAACTCAACGAAGAGCGAGATACTTTCGAAGCCCAATTCTACGCAAGCGAGAAGAAGGTTTCGGAGCTCACTAGGATACTTCATTAGGAGAAGACTTTGAGTGCCTACATTGCACCAAAGAGGATGTGCACTACTTTTCTATCTTTGAGCTTTTGTATTATTTTGGCCAAGGGGCATTGATGTACTCAAACTTTATCTTATTAATATAATGTGTGTTTCCTTTTTGTCTAAAGAGAATTTGAATCTTTGAAATCCTTGAAAACATTGCATATGCATATACCATTCATCATAACATAAGCAGGTTTTTGCAACAAGTCTTCTCATCTCTCTACTATTTATTTCAGTAAGATGGATCTCGAGCAAACAGTGAAAGATCTTAAAGCTCAGAATACGCAGTTTCAACAATTTCTTATGACCCTAGCCAAGGGGAAAGAAGAATTGAAGACTCTACTGGCTGAAGAGAGGAAAAAGATAACAAAGAAAGTGACCGGAGTCTTAAATATGGGACGAATATTTTAGGAGCAGACAAGAAGGACTTTGAATTTTGCAATAACATCCGGTGAAGGAGAAGGGAAAGGCAAGGAAACAGCTGTCCCGTCAGAATCGGAAGAAGAAGAGGAAGAAGAGGAAGACTACTCTGAGGAATAATACCCTCCAACTGATGACAAATACAGACATCTCGAAGAGCGTTTGAGCGCGATGGAAATACAAAAAGTGTCGGGCTTAGACTTTGAGGAATTGGGACTAGTGTCAGGGATTGGGATTCCTCCAAAATTCAAAGTGCCTTTGTTTGCAAAATATGATGGAGTGTCATGCCCTAAAATGCATCTCCGGTCATATGTGAGGAAAATTCAACCCCATACTGCTGATAAAGACTTATGGTTGCACTTTTTCCAAGATAGTATGTCTGGAACACAACTCGACTGGTTTTACCAACTAGAAAGAGCCAACGTCCACAATTGGGAAGATCTTTCCGCAACTTTCTACAAGAAATATCAATACAATGTTGATTTGGCACCTACCCGTACTCAACTCCAGAGTATGACCATGGCTTCCAATGAAGGTTTCAAGGATTACGCACAAAAATAGAGAGATTTGACTGGAAGAGTTCAACCCCCTCTGTCTGAAAGGGAATTGGTGGACATGTTCTTAGGCACCTTATCTGTCCCCTTCTTCAACCATTTAATTGGAAGTTCATCTTCCGGCTTTACTAAACTAATATTAACCGGAGAGAGGGTGGAAGCTGGCATAAAAAGTGGAAAGATTCAGAAGGATTCATCTTCTTCTACGGCTGTAAGGAAGTCTTTCATTAGGAAGAAAGAGGTAGCTGTTGTATATCCTCAAAGGAACCATGATAGGGCCGAACGTCGACCAATGGTGGGGGCTGTTATGATTCCCAAGCCTACATCTGATCAATAAAGAATTAATCAACCAAGGGTGGAAAGGCCGGCCAAGCAATTCACCAGAATCAACATGACTTTGTCTCAAGTATTATCGCATCTTCTGATATCCAACTTGTCAAACTTGAAAGAAGCTTCGAAAAACCCCAATACAATGTCCCCTCATTATCACCCCAATACCCATTGCGCATATCATTATGAAAGTCTTGGTCACGATACTAATAATTGTTGGGCCTTGAAGAATAAAATACAAGACCTCATTGAAGCAAAAGAAATTGAGTTTGATGCGCCCGAGAAGCCAAATGTCATTTCTGCTCCTATGCCCATAAATGGTCACAATACTAATGCTATTGAAGAAGATTTGTTCGTTACCACAGTTGATGAACTCAAAACTCCACTTCCAACCATTAAGATAAACTTGTTGAAAGTCGGTGTGTTCTTGGGCTGTAATGAAGTTTTCCATCTCTGCTTGTCCTCACCAACTGATTGCCCTTTGTTGAAAGCAGGCATTCAGCGCCTGATAGATAACAAAGAAATTTTGTTTGAAAGTACTCTTGTTTCACCTATTCCTGTTGAAGATGTTTCAATCATTACCATTTCCGCCAATTCTTCCAGGGTCTCCACCAAAAGACCCGTTAGAATTACATCGGTTCTGAAAGCAGCTCCTCTAATAATCACAATGCCTGGGCCAATCCCATATAAATCAGACAAGACCGAGCCGTGGAGTTACGGAGGGGATATTTACTACCATGGCATCAAACAAGACTAGTCAGACGCCGAAGAGATAAATTCCGAAGAAGAAGATTCCGACATCAGCAATATTGCCAGAACTAGCAAAATTACCCGAAGTGGTAGGATCTTTTCTCCAGAAATTGATCCACCAAAAAAGGTTTATGGACCCGTGATCATACTCGTAGCTGCTCCAAAGGTTACTTCCGTACCCATAATCATCTCTGTAAGTGCTCCAATTGACGAAGTCGTCACAACTCCTATTATCATTCCTACCAACACTCCTGCTGCTGAAACTCGAGGAAAAAGTATTTTGGTCGAGCCTGTCCGGATGAAGGCCCAACCATTGACTATCCCCGAAGCTTCCAGGAAAGAAATGGAGGAGATCCTAAAAATTAGAAAGAGGAGCGACTACGATGTAGTTGAACAATTGGGGCAAACTCCCTCCAAAATCTCCATGCTGGCATTACTACTATGTTCCGAGGTACATGCGAAGGCCTTAGTGAAGTTCCTAAAAACAGCCCATGTGCCTCAAGAGACGTCTGCTGATCAATTCCAAGACTGCGTAGCCAGCTTGACAACGGATAATGGCATAGGTTACTCGGATGCTGATCTGACACCGAGGGGAAGAAAGCACAATGAGGCCTTACATGTCTCTGTGGAATGTAGGGGCACAACTCTGGAATATGTTTTGGTGGATACTGGATCATCCCTGAATGTATTACCCAAAAAAGCTCTTGACAGACTTGACTACGAGGGGCTAACGTTAAAGCCAAGCAACATAGTAGTAAGGGCATTTGATGGCTCGAAGAGGATGGTGAACGGGGAAGTGGATATCCCCCATCAAGGTTGGGACTCAAACTTTCAATTCAACCTTTAATGTAATGGATATTCACCCTTCTTACTCCTGCTTGCTAGGCCGACCATGGATCCATAATGCTGGCGTTGTTACCTCTACACTCCACCATATGCTGAAGTATCCGGTGGAAGGGAATATTACCACTGTCCCTGGAGAGGAAGAATACATGATCAACCATCTCAATTTCTTCAGATATTTGGAATTGGACGGTGAATTCATTGAAACTCCATTTCAACACTTCGAAGAGGTCTCCCAAGAGGTGGCAGTGACCAAGACTGTGTCCCAGATTCCCAAGATTACAAGACCTCCACTCCGGATGTCATCACTAAAGGACGCCAAAGTCGTGGTAGAGGAAGGTGGATGCCTCATATGGGGGCAACTTCTGGATATCCTGTATAAATCTAACAAGTTTGGCCTAGGTTTCACTTCAAGTGCTTAAAAGGCTATATGTCATGCCCGTGCTGGAGGGCCACCCTTGAAGATTTGCAACCGTAAGGTCAACGCGGTAGAAGAGGGTGAAGATGATTGCAAACTGGAGGATTGAATCTTTCCGACTGTCAATGGAGGGCTCAACAATTGGGAGGCCAAAGATTTCATCCCAATTACTTTCATCCCTCAGTAATTTATCTTTACATTTTGTTGGATCTGTAATATTCAAAACAATTCGCACTCTTAAAACCTTATGTCTTATCCGAGGCACAATGGTCCATTTGTAAGGGTTATTATTTCATCTTCATATGACATCAATGAATCATGGATGTTTTCGCATTCAAACTTTTGTGCTCATTGTTTTTTCGTTTACATTTTATTTTCTTTCAAAGATAGCTATACCCTTACACACACCCACACTCACAATGCAGGTATCCATCCATTTGGATCCCATGGGTAACGATACTGCTATGGCCTTTCGTGACTCTGAGAATCTAATCTACCAAGCCGAAGACGAAGGTGAGGAATATTGTGAAGCACCAGGGGAACTGGCCAGACTGCTACAACAAGAACAAAGAACCATTCAGCCTCACGAGGAACACGTGGATACGATCAACCTAGGTACCGAAGAAGATAAAAAAGAGGTCAAAGTGGGTGCCAATCTGGAACCCGGTATCAAGAAGTGTCTGATTCAGTTGTTGCATGATTATTTCTAAGTATTTGCCTGGTCATATGAAGACATGCCAGGACTTGATGAAGATATTATGGTACATCGTCTGCCTACAAGAGAAGATTATCCGTCGGTAAAGAAAAAGGTACGTCGAATGAGGCCTGATATGTCAGAAAAGTTTAAAGCAGAGGTCATGAAGCAATTTAGCGCTGGATTCATGGTTGTCACCTCTTACCCCCAATGGGTTGCCAATGTTGTTCTCGTACCTAAAAAAGACGGCAAGGTGCGAATGTGTGTGGACTACCAAGATTTGAATAGGGCAAGCCCTAAAGATGATTTTCCACTCCCCCATATTGATATCCAAGTTGACAATACGACACAACACAAAGTGTTTTCCTTCATGGATGGATTCTCAGGTTACAACCAAATCAAAATGGCACCTGAGGACATGGAGAAAACAACATTTGTCACACAGTGGGGCACATTCTGCTACAAGGTGATGCCATTCGGACTGAAAAATGCTGGGGCAATCTATCAGCATGCCATGGTAGCTTTATTTCATGACACGATACATCATGAGATAGAGGTCTACGTAGACGATATGATAGCCAGATCGCAAACAGAAGAAGAGCATCTTGACCACTTACAAAAGCTGTTTGAGAGATTGGAGAAGTACAAGCTGAGGTTGAATCTAAACAAGTGCACATTTGGGGTACGGTCCGATAAGCTCCTAGGCTTTGTCGTTAGTAACAAAGGTATTGAGGTCGATCCTGCCAAAGTTAAAGCAATACAAGAGATGCCTGCTCCTAGTACTGAGAAGGAAGTCAGGGGATTCTTGGGACATTTGAACTATATTTCCAAATTCATTTCTCACCTGACAGCTACTTGTGAGCCAATCTTCAAACTATTGAAAAAAGACCAAGTAGTCAAACGGAACAATGAGTGCCAAGTTGCTTTTGACAAAATCAAATAGTACTTACAAGAGCCTCTTATGTTGATGCCACCAGTCGAGGGAAGACCATTGATTATGTATCTGGTTGGTTTAGAAAGCTCAATGAGGTGTGTATTGGGGCAGCATGACGAGTCTGGCCGAAAAGAGCACGCTATTTACTACCTGAGCAAAAAGTTTACCGACTATGAAACCAGATATTCACTGCTCGAGAAAACTTGTTGCGCTCTGGCATGGACTGCTCGCCAGCTAAGACAATATATTTTGACTCATACTACCTTGTTGATATCTAAGATGGATCCGATAAAATACATCTTCGAAAAGCCTGCTCTTTCTGGGAGAATTGCGAGATGGCAGATGATCCTAACAGAATATGACATACAATATACCACCCAGAAAGCTATAAAGGGCAGTGTGCTAGCTTATCACCTTGCTCACCAAGCTGTAGAGGACTATCAATCCATGAAGTTTGAATTCCCGGATGAAGACATCATGACATTAGACAACTGCAAAGAAATCAGGCCCTATGACAGACCTGAAAAAGGATCCCGATGGACCCTGTTCTTTGATGGAGCATCCAATGCACTTGGTAATGGCATCGATGTTGTACTCATATCTACGGAAGGGTGTCATACTCCCTTTACTTCCAGACTTTTCTTCAATTGTACGAACAACATGGCGGAATACGAAGCATGCATCTTTGGTCTCAGAGCTGCCACAGACTCGGGGATTAAATCATTGGATGTATTCGAAGACTCAGCCTTGGTCATCAGTAAGATCAAAGGGGAATGGGACACCAAACACCCAAACCTTATCCCTTACAAAGAACATGTTTTGAAATTTCTATAATATTTTGAGGAGATTACCTTCGAGAACTTCCCGCGAGCAGAAAATCAGCTAGCAGACGCTCTAGGCACAATGTCGTCTATGTTTAAACTTAATTGGGATAACAAGGCTCCCTAGATAACCATTGAACGGATGGATGAACTAGCACACTGTCACGAGATTAATACTGAAGAAGTAGTGGACCAGCCTTGGTTTCACGAGGTCAAGAGGTATCTCGAGGCTCAAGAATATCCAGAAGGAGCTTCAATCAATGATAAGAAGTTCTTAAGCAGATTCTCTGCTAAATTCTTCCTTAGTAATGGCATCCTGTACAAACACAACCATGACTCTGTATTGCTTCGGTGCATAGATAAGGTTGAGGCTGAAAGGATCATGGCTGAATTGCATGAAGGTACTTTTGGCACCCATTCCAGTGGGCATACGATGGCGAAGAAGATCCTACAGGCAGGCTATTATTGGTCTACCATGGAAGCAGATTTCTATCAACACTCTCGAACCTGTCATAAATGACAGATCTATGCCGACAAAGTGCATGTACCCCCGGTTGCTCTGAATGTCTTGACGACTCCTTGGCCTTTTGCTATGTGGGGAATTGATATGATTGGGGAAATCAAGCCGACAGCCTCCAATGGACATCGCTTCATCCTGGTGGCCATTGACTATTTTAGAAAATGGGTGGAGGCAGCTTCCTTCGCTTCCGTTACCAAGAATGTTGTTGCCCGTTTCATCAAGCAAAACATCATTTACCGGTACGGTATCCCAGAAAGGATCATCATTAACAATGGTACAAATCTCAACAACACTATGATCACCGCATTGTGCGAGCAATTCAAGATTCAACATCACAATTATTCTCCCTATCGGCCAAAGATGAATGGTGTTGTAGAAGCTGCAAATAAAAACATTAAAAAGATCATACAGAAAATGACAGTCACATACAAAGACTGGCATGAGATGTTACCATTCTCTCTCCATGGATATCATACCATGATTCACACATCAAATAGGGAAACACCCTATTTCTTGGTTTATGGCATGGAGGTTGTCTTTCCTATCAAGGTCCAGATCCCCTCTCTAAGGATTATGAAGGATGCAAGGTTAAATAAAGACGATTGGATCTAGACTCGACTCGATCAACTGAATTTGATTGATGAGAAGAGACTTACTGCTGTTTTCCATGGTCAAATGTATCAAAAACATATGATCAAGGCTTTCAACAAGAAGGTCACACGCCAAGTGTATCAAGTTGGAGATCTAGTGATCAAACGCATCATCTTGCCACAAGGTGATCCCAAGGGCAAATGGACTCCTACCTATGAAGGACCATTTGTGATTAAAAACATTTTTCTGGTGGTGCAATGATCTTTACCACCATGGATGGTGACGATCTACCACACCCTGCGAACGCGGACATAGTCAAAAGATACTACACGTAAGAGAACCGCTAGGTTGACACACCTAGGCAAAACAAGGGCATCCCGGCGAACCAAAAAGGTTCGGGAAAAAATTAGGGATAAAACAAAAAAATATGTACACCCGGCAAGTTGAAAACCCGAAAGGGCGACTTGGGCAAAAAAGGGTTTCCCGATGGACTGAAAACCCGAAAAGGCAGTCCAGGAAAAAGTTAGGGAATTAAAGCGTATGACTATGTTCCGTTGGATCATTTTATGGACAAACTTTGGCTTCAACTAACAAACTCAGAGGTTCTGATCAATTCAATCAGCTTCGGACAAGGCAACAAATAGGCAAGATGCTCAGAGATACAAAGGCTATAGCAGAATGGAAACCCCATGGGATTTTTTGTACACATAGCTATCTTTTCTTTGTATCAAAATTTTCATTTTTACGACAACATTATCTTACTAGAATTTTTGTCTCCTTGTACAAAAATACTTACTCAAAGTCAATACAAAATATTCCTTTGAAAGTGCAAAAACTATTTGTCTTTTCTTTACACTTGTGTTTTGTTTACAAAAACGTCCAATGATTCATTGTTGAGCATATGCATTTGAACATAATTATTGTTTACAAATAAAACAAAATAGGAAAGACAATTACTGATAGTTTGAAAGGATAGAGAAATGTCTCTAGGCTATTCCATAAGTAACCTCCTGCAGTACGTCGTTTAAATCCCCAGCGGAACAAAATTTCAAATTATTGATCCCACGTAGAAGTCGTCAAATTTCTCAGGATTCCCCAACAGGATTCTACAAGAAGTACACGACATTTTCCTTACAACAAGAGTCTATTTGTCAAAGCGAAATTCATCAACAGTTCGAATTCAAGACATGAAGACTTACATATCCTCAGCAACAGTCAGGGATTTATCCTACAACAATAGAAAAAATTATCTCACATACGCATACATTGCATCCACATATCATAAACATGGATAAAGCAAATACATTAAATCATACATCTCATGCAACATGACTTTGTATTTTAGCTAACATTTTACCCTTTTCAGCATAAGATTAACAGCTACCATTAATAATATTCAATCTTAATACAATTCAGATACGCTCCAGACACGGATGCCGTCCTGATACTCATTCAGATTCAACCTTTTGATACAGTTCAGATACGCTCTAGACGCGGATGCCGTCCTGAAACTCATTCAACTCCCAGATACAGTACAAATATGCTCTAGATACGGATACCATTCTGATACTCATTCAGATTCAACTTTCAGATACAACAAAGATACGCTCCAAACACGGATGCCATTTTGATATTTATTCGGATTCGACTTTTAGATACAGTACAGATACGCTCCAGACACGGACGCCATTCTGATACTCATTCTTCCAGCTTACAAATTAAAATTTAACAATCACCTTTGATGGCATCTTTAAGCCCATCTCCTACAACTTTCTTTCACCTCTCCAAATGGCATCTGTAAGCCCATTCCTTCTATCATTACATCATCGAGTGCAAATTTATGGGCACTCTAGTATCCAATCATCTTCGACCTTTGAGTCACGAATGGAAAAGCTCGCCAGTATAACTCTTCAGGTTTAAGAAGATTGAACAGGGGCAGCTGTTGTACCCTAAAATTTACCCTCTCACTTATCAAGAATTTTCTCACAAGATCTCTTAGACTCAAGACTGCATTAAATTTTGACCAGCTCAAGACACCTCCTCATGCACTGATGACCAAAATTAAGGTTTGAGTTTGCACAAGGATTTTTGGACTATCAATGCTTCATATGACATTCATGGATCATTATGGATCCTCAAGATTACTCATGTCAAGTTTCAAGCTTTGAATCACACTTTTGATCAGGCAATTGGACAATTGACCTAAAAATCAATTGTATTAGGGAAAAAGTCAACCATGGCAAATTTTCAGTCAAATTTCATAATTTTTGATCCACATCAACATCTTAGACTCATATGTATCATTTGATCAAGTTTGGACCACAATTCCTCAAGCAATTTGATCAAATCATCAAAAGGGCAAAATGGTCAAAATTAGGGTTTTGACTGAGAAGGTGCCATTTCTGATTTTTGACCTAGCAAATGATCAATTGGTTTGAAACATGATTTAAAGAGTTCAATTTCATCATTTTTACCTAATGACATGATTCAAAACATTACAAATTCATTAGATTGACAGATGAATTTTCCAGTCAACTGATCAAAAGTCAACTGTATACTGAAAAGTCAAACTTTGACTTTTTGGTCAAATTCAAGTGCCAAGGATAACAATTCATCAAAACATGTCAAAATGTGAAACTTGTTCATCAAGAAATCAAAGATTGAAGATTTTGTTTTGAAATTTGAAATTTCTTAACTTAGAAATTTTTCTAAGTATAGAAAATTTCTTATTTTTTCTCAACTTTAGGCCAAATTTTCACCATGATACAAAATGATTCAAAGGAAGTTCCCAACATGAAAGTTGTAGATCTCCATGAAATCTACAACTTTGCTCTTGGATATAAAGATATAATTTTGTGAATACATGCTCATGAACTAAAATAGCTTAGTGAAATGTTGCCCTAGTTAGGCAGATTTTTGGCCTAACTTCATGGCAACTTTTCACCTTGTTCCAAGAGGAATTTTCAAAAGCATTTCAAAGATGGGTTGTATAGCACATTACAATCTTTCCAAAATGTCCTAGAACTCCATGAGATCATTCTTGAGTAGGGAGAATCGAAGAGATGAAGCTAGGGTTTTATCACTTTGATTATAAGTCATTTTCATGAAGAACAAGTTTTCAAATTTGCAAATTGGCTGTACAATCTTCACTTTTCAGGCCTCAAACTCGTTTGTCACTCCACCATTAACGAATTGAACAAGGTTTCATGCCCTAAAGCCAAGCATTCAATGCATTGTACAAGAAAATAGCCATTTTTGGAAGAAAGGCAACATTGCCATTTTGGAAAAGCATTTTTTTGCATTTTTTTCATTTCTTGAGCCTTGGACTTGTTCTTTCTGCATAAACCAAGCCTCTAAACCTGAACAAAACATGTTTAAAGCTTTAAGCCACCTACAAGGTCAGAATCATGCCTTAAGAAGTCACTTCTCACACTTGCTTAAAAAACAAGAAATGTAGCAAGACATGTGATCTTGTACTTATGAGCAAGCACAAGTCCTCCAACCTTTTGCTCTATATAAATCCATCATTTTGAAACTAAAACCATGCATGCCCAAGCCTTGAAACACCATAGAATCAGAAGTTGCATACCAAGCCTCCAAACTTTCCATTTCTGACTTGTGAACTGAATCTTCCATTTCACTCGTGCGTTTTCAGGCCTTTTGCTTTCCCAAGCTTCCTTACCTTACAAGTAAACCATCCCACACCCTGAAACATTACTGTAACTCCATCTTACCCATTGTTGAAGTTCAAAAACAGAGTAACACAGGTGGACTTCTCCAGACCATTCCAGCCACCATCAAGACAAGCTAAGAATTGCATTAGCTTCCTAGAGGTTCAAGGAAGCTAACCTGTTCATCACAGCATCCTAAAGCAAGCTCATTTTCAAAACACGATTTCCATTTTCAAGGTGAGTTTTCTGTTTTTCTAACTCTTAATACAGGCATAGTTAGCTCTCCATTTGTGAATATAGAATGTAGACATCATTGTTACGAAGCTGTACATATCCATAGCTTGCATTTATTTGGCTTGAGTTTAGAGAATTTTAAGTTTGAGGTTTTTGAAAAAATTAGGTTAAGAATTAGGGCCAATAAAATTCTCTCTGATCTTGGACTTATAGTTTTAGTTATGTACATGGTTAGAATCGTGAGGTAAAATGCTATAATTGTCATGTTATCACTTTCCATTTTTATTGAGAAATGAAAAAGTTACAGGAGGTCCGGCTGGCTAGAGGTAGAAGATGAAGTACAGGGCAAGGAAATGTTTTATGTTATGTATTTTTGTTTTCATTTAGACTAACAGATGTACAGCCACCCCAGTGGTAAGGCAGCGCGCCAAAATGCCCTAGGTCACGGGTTCGAGCCTTGGGGCTGCCTTTTGCAATTTTTCATACTTTTTTCCATTTTTTTGTTGTTTTTGCAGCATGGGCTTCAGCACATTGGGCCCTGGTGTTTTTTGCTAACCTCCTGCCCCCATTTTCCTTCAGCACCCCTGGCCCAAATATTTTATTTACTTGTTTTATTTTTATTTTATCAAATATATTTTCTTAATAATAAAAAATCATAAAAATTATAAAAATGATAAATATTATGTTTTGTTTTATTTTATTTTATTTTTCTCATAATTTTTTTATTTAGTTATATATTATCTATTTTTGTTAAATAAACTTGTAAATTAAATTAAAATTAGGTTAAATATTTATTTTTCTTCACACCTAAATATTTATTTTAACATATAAAAAGACCAAAATACTTCATAAATACCATATATTATTTTCAATACAAAAATACAAAAATACTTAAAGAAATTTATTTCCTTTTAATAAATTAGAATTAGGGTTTAATCAAAATCTTTTCTAAAAATAATTTCCTTCCTTAATTAATTTAAGTTTAATCTTAATTTGTTTATTAGGCTTAGGTTAAAACTTTTTTTACATAAAAAGAACAAAACAAAATCTTCTTTTGCATTTATATATCTTTGTATATTTAAATTATCTTGTACATTATTTATTCCAATACTTGTATAAATTCAATTTGGTTGTAATAGCTTAATTAGGTTTATTTATTGCAAATCCCCCTTCATAAATTGTATCCCCCTCCCACAAAGTATTGTAATAGCGTAGTAATCTTTAAATTTCGCAATTTATCGCTTTTATATAAAATACTAGTAATTAGGGTTTGCATGTCAAGATAAAATCTATCAAATAGAAAACCCTAATCCAAGACAAAATCAAGCATGAAAATAATACACTTTCACACAAGACACCCCTAGGGTTATCCCACTTGGTTTCCTTATACAAAATAGCCATATTACACATGTAAAATGTCTTAGCAAAAACAAACAAATACAAGATCATAGTCCCTCGACGACGCTATTCAAAGTCACCTAACAAAATGATCTTAGTCCCTCAAAAA
This sequence comes from Vicia faba, assembly GCA_948472305.1. Taxonomy (NCBI): domain Eukaryota; kingdom Viridiplantae; phylum Streptophyta; class Magnoliopsida; order Fabales; family Fabaceae; genus Vicia; species Vicia faba. The sequence goes on along the minus strand of OX451741.1, from coordinate 1,393,245,895 downwards.
TATGCTAAGATACTTTGCAACATTGCTAATCATGGCTATACGATGACCCACGCCCGTCCCGTTTACATCCAAAGATAGGGTTGCTTACCAAATCAATGGTAAGACAACAATGTCAAAGGAAAAGAAAATGAACAAGAAAGACATTTGAGTAGGTAGATTAATTTTAATTACTTGCTCCATTTCAAAACAAATATCCTTGCTATTTTCAAAACAAACACCTACACATTTCCAAACATCCTACAAAATTGAAAACATTTTGAAAAAGACAAACATCTTTGTATACATTCTTACGAACGAGAATCATTACAAAAGATTGCCTAAACGATGGCCTCTTTTACAAAATACTTTCAAAACCACAACAAACACAATTTCAAACAACAAAAGCAAGTGATCTAACTAAGAGCCCATGGAAAACCATGGATGAAAAGGGTGCTAACACCATCCCTTTTCATAATCTACCCCCGAACTCAAGAAACAATCTATAAGGTCTTTCCTGTGCTTTTTCACCTTTCCTTATTGGATAAATGAAAAGTAGGTGGCGACTCTTGCTAACCACAACATTTGTGATAAAATGCAAAACACCCAAGTCAGTTCTCCCACCGTATCACATAACTGGAGACTCTGTTGGGGAAAATTCTAAAAGTCGGGTTACCTTAGGGATTAGATCACATTTACTTGCTTACATTGTTTGATTTGTTTTCTTTACATTATGGTCCTTTGTTTGGGTTTGAATCCTCTACCCGGATTTGGGATACATTATAGGTAAGTAGCAATACATTGTGGAAACTGTGCGGGGTATACCGACATGGTCTAAGCAATAGCTATGTTAGTGCGACATAATTGTGGGTATCGGTAGCCTTTGAGTTAATCAAAGAGAATACTGGGCCGCTGAGTGATGTCATGAAGAACTAATGAACTTTTAGAACCTTTACTTGACCAACTTGGCCTTTAGGATGTAGTGAGATGACCGGCTTTGGTGCAGTCCGAAGTTGGTAGATACTCGATACTACACTCATTGAGGTTTGGTTTCTTGGGATATTTTTGTCACCATTAAAGAGGCTTGAGCTGAAACAATGACCAAGGAAACAATCCAGTGATATTGAGCTCCTTAGAACCCGGTTACTATTACTAGGAAGGTTTAAGCCAACTAAACTTCAAGAGGGTACTTACTTATAAAACTCCATGCAAGCCTAAACTAAGGACTTGTTTGCTTTTCTTGTATATGCATACTTGTACATAACATCATGGACATCATGAACATCATATACATTCACTAACCATTTCAAGGATTTTGCGGATTCACCTTTGTTCTTGTTTTGTAGGATATGGATTCACTTCGCAGGAAAACTATTCAAGTCAAACTTGTAAGAGTTCCTCCACAACTTAAGGAGCTAGCTTCAAATATTCCTGAGAACTCTCCATTCACCGAAAGACATGGTCGTCTACTAAACTTGGTCACCTCTAACACAGATGAGGATATGATGAAGGTGCTCTTTCAGTTCTTTGATCCTTTGCATTATTGCTTCACATTTCCCGACTATCAACTTGTGCCTACTTTGGAAGAATTATCCAAACTCTTGAGGATTCCCATTCTCAATCAACTACCTTTCAACGTTACGGAAAGAGATCCAAAGCCACAAGAGATTGTTCAAGCTCTACACTTGCACTCATTTGATGTCACAACTCATTGGGAAACTAGGAGTGGTGTCAAAGGCTTCTTAGCAAAGTTCCTATTTGAGAAAGCCCAAATCCGTTGGAATTACTTAGACTTTCAGGCCTTTGAGGAAATTGTGGGTCTTCTCATCTATGGGATGGTTTTGTTTCCAAATCCTGACCAACGCATAGATGTGAACACCGTCAAAATCTTCATGGCATACAACACAGTGCCTACATTGCTAGGGTATATCCTACACTCTTTTCACACTCGCAGAATGAGGAAAAGAGGTTTCCTTATATGTTGCACCCCTCTCTTTGCAAGATGGTTTATTTCTCATCTTCCCCAATCAGTCTTAAAGAATGAGCAAGGTTCAAGGTGGTCACAAAGGTTAATGACGCTCGAACATTCAGACAATTATTGGTGCTCCCGTTGGAAAGAGAATGTTATCATTATCGACCGTTGTGGAGAATTTCCTAATGTCCCTTTACTTGGAATTAGTGGAGGAATCACCTACAACCCTTGTTTAGCCTTAAGGCAGTTTGGTTATGCCCGAAGGGATGGCCCACATGAGATGCTGATTCAAGGTTTGGTATTTGACTACGACAACAACGATCAAGGTCTTCGCCCGAGATTTATCCGAGCTTGACGGATGCTAGACAAGTTAGATAGAAAGACTTTGGGCACAAGAATTACATCCCTCTTGAGCCTTACCTCAAATGGGTACAAACTCGCGCTCAAAGTCTTATGATGCCTTATCCCTCCATTCACCCGATAATCATTGAGTCTGTCAAGTAGGGAGACGTTCCATACACTATCCTACATCCTGACATGCCCACATCTCTTGAGCCTTACCTCAAATGGGTACAAACTCGCGCTCAAAGTCTTATGATGCCTTATCCCTCCATTCACCCGATAATCATTGAGTCTGTCAAGTAGGGAGACGTTCCATACACTATCCTACATCCTGACATGCCCACATCTCCTGAATACCTACAAAGGGATTGGATTCAACTCAAAGGAGAGCGAGATACTTTCGAAGCCCAATTCTTCGCAAGCGAGAAGAAGGTTTTGGATCTCACTAGGCTACTTCAAGAGGAGCAGACTTTGAATGCCTACATTGCACCAAAGAGGATGCACAATACTTTTCTATCTTAGGGATTTTGTATTATTTTTCCCAAGGGGCATTGATGCACTCAAACTTTATCTTATTAATATAATGTGTGTTTCCTTTTTGTCTAAAGCGAATTTGAATCTTTGAAATCCTTGAAAACATTGCATATGCGAATACCATTTATCATAACATAAGCATGTTTTTGTAACAAGTCTCCTCATCTCTCTACTGTTTATTTCAGTAAGATGGATCTCGAGCAAACAGTGAAAGATATTCAAGCTCAGAATACACAGTTTCAACAGTTGCTCATGACCATAGCCAAGGGGAAAGAAGAATTGAAGACTCTGCTGGCTGAAGAGAGGAAAAAGAAAACAAAGAAAGTGACCAGAGTCTTAAACATGGGAAGAATATTTCAGGGGCAGACAAGAAGGACTTTGAATTTTGCAACAACATCCAGTGAAGGAGAAGGGAAAGGAAAGGAAACAACTGTCCCTTCAGAATCGGAAGAAGAAGAGGAAGAAGAGGAAGACTACTCTGAGGAACAATATCCTCCAGCTGATGACAAATACAGACATCTCGAAGAGCGTTTGAGCGCGATGGAAATACAAAAAGTGTCGGGCTTAGACTTTGAGGAATTGGGACTAGTGTCGGGGATTGTGATTCCTCCGAAATTCAAAGTGCCTTTATTTTCAAAATATGATGGAGTGTCAGGCCCTAAAATGCATCTCCGGTCATATGTGAGGAAAATTCAACCCCATACCGTTGATAAAGACTTATGGGTGCACTTTTTCCAAGATAATCTGTCTGGAACACAACTCGACTGATTTTACCAACTAGAAAGAGCCAACGTCCACAATTGGGAAGATCTTGCCGCAGCTTTCTACAAGAAATATCAATACAATGCTGATTTGGCGTGTACCCGTACTCAACTCCATATTATGGCCATGGCTTCCAATGAAGGTTTCAAGGATTACGCACAAAAATGGAGAGATTTGGCTGGAAGAGTTCAACCCCCTCTGTCTGAAAGAGAATTTGTGGACATATTCTTAGGCACTTTATCTGGCCCCTTCTTCAACCATTTAATCAGAAGTTCATCTGCCGGCTTTACTGAACTAATATTAACCGGAGAGAGGGTGGAAGCTGGCATAAAAAGTGGAAAGATTCAGAAGGATTCATCTTCTTCTACAGCTGTAAGGAAACCTTTCATCATGAAGAAAGAGGTAGCTGTTGTATATCCGCAAAGGAACCAAGATAGGGCCGAACGCCGACCAATGGTGGGGGCTGTTATGATTCCCAAGCCTACATCTGATCAACAAAGAAGTAATCAACCAAGGGTGGAAAGGTCGGTCAGGAAATTCACCAGAATCAACATGACTTTGTCTCAAGTATTACCACATCTTCTGAGATCCAACTTGGAAACCTTGAAAGAAGCTCCAAAAAACCCCAATACAACGTCCCCTCATTATCACCCCAATTCCCGTTGCGCATATCATTCTGAAAGTCCTGGTCACGAAACTAATAACTGTTGGGCCTTGAAGAACAAAATACAAGACCTCATTGAAGCAAAAGAAATTGAGTTTGATGCGCCCGAGAAGCCAAATGTCATTTCTGCTCCAATGCCCAGACATGATCACAATACCAATGCTATTGAAGAATATTTGTTTGTTACCATAGTTGATGAACTCATAACTCCACTTCCAACCATTAAGATAAACTTGTTAAAAGCTGGTGTGTTCTCGGGCTGTAATGAAGTTTTCCATCTCTGCTTGTCCTCACCAACTGATTTAACTTTGTTGAAAGAAGGCATTCAGCGCCTGATAGATAACAAAGATAGTTTGTTTGAAATTACTCATGTTTCACCTATTCCTGTTGAAGATGTTTCAATCATTACCATTTCCGCCAATTCTTCCAGGGTCTCCACCAAAAGACCTGTTAGAATTACATCGATTCCGAAAGCAGCTCCTCTAATAATCACAATGCCTGGGCAAGTCCCATATAAATCAGACAAGACCATGTCGTGGAATTACGGAGGGGATATTTACTACCATGGCATCAAACAAGACTGGTCGGTCGCCGAAGAGATAAATTCCGTAGAAGAAGATTCCGACATCAGCAATATTGCCGGAACTAGCAAAATTACCCGAAGTGGTAGGATCTTTTCTCCAGAAATTGCTCCACCAAAAATGGTTTATGGACCCTTGATCATACCCGTAGCTGCTCCAAAGGTTACTTCCATACCCATAATCATCTCTGCAAGTGCTCCAATTGACGAAGTTGTCACAACTCCTATTAGCATTCCTACCAACACTCCTGCTGCTGAAACTCGAGGAAAATGTATTCTGGTCCACCCTCAAGACAAGCTAAGCATTGCATTAGCTTCCTAGAGATTCAAGGAAGCTAACCTGATCATCACAACATCCTAAAGTAAGCTCATTTTCAAAACAAGATTTCCATTTTCAAGGTAAGTTTTCTGTTTTTCTAACTCTTAATACAGGCATAGTTAGCTTTCCATTTGTAAATATAGAATGTAAACATCATTGTTACAAAGCTGTACATATCCATAGCTTGCATTTATTTGGCTTGAGTTTAGAGAATTTTAAGTTTGAAGTTTCTGAAAAAAATTAGGTTAAGAATTAGGGCCAATAATATTCTCTCTGATCTTGGACTTATAGTTTTAGTTATGTACATGGTTAGAATCGTGAGGTAAAATGCTATATTGGTCATGTTATCACTTTCCATTTTTATTGAGAAATGAAAAAGTTACAGGAGGTCCGGCTGGCTAGTTGTAGAAGATGAAGTACAGGGCAAGGCAATGTTTTATGTTATGTATTTTTATTTTCATTTAGACTAGCGGATGTACAGCCACCCCAATGGTAAATCAGCGCGCAAAAATGCCCTAGGTCACGGGTTCGAGCCTTGGCGCTGCCTTTTGCAATTTTTCATACTTTTTTTCCATTTTTTTTTTGTTTTTACAACATGGGCTTCAACACATTGGGCCCTGGTGTTTTTTGCTAACCTCCTGCCCCCATTTTCCTTCAGCACCCCTGGCCCAAATATTTTATTTACTTGTTTTATTTTTATTTTTAGTTTATCAAATATATTTTCTTAATAATAAAAAATCATAAAAAATATAAAAATGATAAATATTATATTTTGTTTTATTTTATTTTATTTTTCTCATAAAAATATTTTTATTTAGTTATATATTATCTATTTTTGTTAAATAAACTTGTAAATTAAATTAAATATAGGTTAAATACTTATTTTTGTTCACACCTATTAAATATTTATTTTAACATATAAAAATAACAAAAAACTTTATAAATACCATATATTATTTTCAATACAAAAATACAAAAATACTTAAAGAAATTTATTTCCTTTTAATAAATTAGAATTAGGGTTTAATCAAAAAATTTTCTAAAAATAATGTCCTTCATTAATTAATTTAAGTTTAATCTTAATTTGTTTATTAGGCTTAGGTTAAAACTTTTTTTACATAAAAAGAACAAAACAAAATCTTCTTTTGCATTTACATATCTTTGCATATTTAAATTATCTTGTACATTATTTATTCCAATACTTGTATAAATTCAATTTGGTTGTAATAGCTTAATTAGGTTTATTTATTGCAAATCCCCATTCATAAATTGTATCCCCTTCCCACAAAGTATTGTAATAGTGTAGTAATCTTTAAAATTCGCAATTTATCGCTTTTATATAAAATGCTAGTAATTAGGGTTTGCATGGAAAGATAAAATCAATCAAATAGAAAACCCTAATCCAAGACAAAATCAAGCATGAAAATGATACACTTGCACACAAGACACCCCTAGGGTTATCCCACTTGGTTGCCTTATAAAAAATAGCCATATTACGCATGTAAAGTGTCTTAGCAAAAACAAACAAATACAAGATCATAGTCCATCGATGACGCTATTCAAAGTCGCCTTAAAAAATGATCTTAGTCCCTCAAAAAAATGATAAGTGCTTTGCAATATTGCTAATCATGGTTATACGATGACCCACGTCTGTCCCGTTTACATCCAAAGATTGGGTTGCTTACCAAATCAATGGTAAGACAACAATGTCAAAGGAAAAGAAAATGAACAAGAAAGACATTTGAGTAGGTAGATTACTTTTAATTACCTGCTCTATTTCAAAACAAATATCCTTGCTATTTTCAAAACAAACACCTACACATTTCCAAACATCCTACATAATTGAAAACATTTTCAAAAAGACAAACATTTTTGTATACATTCTTACGAACGAGAATCGTTACAAAAGATTGCCTAAATGATGGCCTCTTTTACAAAATACTTTCAAAACCACACCAAGCACAATTCCAAACAACAAAAGCAAGTGATCTAGAAAGTACTAAGAGTCCATGGAAAACCATGGATGAAAAGGGTGTTAACACCTTCCTTTTTCATAATCTACCCCCCGAACTCAAGAAACAATCTCAAAGGTCTTTCCTGTGCTTTTTCACCTTTCCTTATTGGATAAAAAAAAAGTCAGTTGCGACTCTTTCTAACCGCAACATTTCTGATAAAACGCAAAACATCCAAGTCAGTTCTCCCACCGTATCACACATCATAACATCCATATTTAATTTCATTTACCATTTCAAGGACCAAGGGAATTTATATTTGTTCTGTTTTGCAGATCATGGCTTCTGCTCGTAGAAATACCATCTGAATCAGCTTTGTAAGAATACCTCTCCAACTCAAAGAGCTAGTGTCAAGGGTTCCTTAGACTTCTTTGTTCACCAAGAAATATGGTCGACTTCTCAATCTAGTTACCTCGGGCTTTGATGAGAAGATGATGAGTGTACTCTTTCAATTCTTTGACCCTAAACACCATTGCTTCACTTTCCCAGACTATCAGTTGGTACCCACCATGGAAGAATTCTCTCAAATATTTAGTATACCTATTCTTGATCATATGACTTTCACCGGTTTAGAAGAAGCTCCAGAGCCAGAAGTTATTGTAACAACTTTGCATCTGAAATGGTCTGACATTGTATCCAACTGGGAAACAAGAAGCGGAGTCAAGGGTTTTCTAGTCAAATTCCTACTAGAGAAGGCTCATCTATTTTGGAATGATTTAGATTTCCAAGCTTTGGAGGAGGTTTTGTCCCTTCTAATCTATGGTTTAGTGTTGTTCCCTAATCCAGACTTACTCATAGATGTGAATTCTATCAAGGTTTTCCTCTCTAGTAACCCTGTGCCTACTCTACTCGGAGACATCTTGTATACCCTCCACACCCGCACCATGAAGAGAAAAGGGATTCTTATGTGTTGCGGGCCATTGCTGTCAAGGTGGTTTATTTCACACCTCCCTAAATCTATATTAAAGAATGAAGAAGGTTTGGCTTGGTCGCGAAGGATAATGTCACTTTCTCACTCGGATATTCTCTGGTATTCCCGATCTATGGGAGATATTTCTGTCATTGACCGCTGTGGGGAATTCCCTAATGTCCCACTACTTGGAATTAGGGGAGGCATAACTTATAATCCTTCTCTGGCTCTGTGAAAATTTGGTTATGCTCGAAGGGATGGTCCCAACGATATGCTTATTCAAGGCATTGTGTTTAACTACAAGGATGAAGTTCAAGGGTATCGTCAGAGGTTCATACGAGCTTGGGGCATGGTAAATAAATTTGATATTAAGATCTTGTGGCCTAATACCTATGGAACCTTATCTCTAATGGGTAAGAGCTCGCGATAAGAACCTTATAATGCCGTATATAGCCATCTTACCAGTGGTTGTGGAGCCCATCACCGAAGGAGATGTTCCTGATACAGTTCTCCATCCTGACATGCCCACTGATCTTGAAGAGCTACAGAGATCCTGGATTCAGTTGAAGAAAGAACGAGATACCTTTAGAGATCATTTCTATGTCAATGAGAAGAAAGTGTTGGAGCTCACGAAGCAACTTCACAAAGAAAAAAGTCTTAACGTCTATCTCGGCACAAAGAGAAAGCGCCCATGGGAAACCTGGTTTCTTGGATTTTAGAATTTTTTTCCAATTGTAAGCCTAAAAGGAAATTGTATTTTGAATTCTACTAATAAAATCTTTGTTTCATTTTGGTTCACAAATTTAAACTTCCCGAAGTCCTTGAAAACATCGCATAAGCATAACATACACTTCATTGCATAAGCAGGTATTTCAAGACAGGTTTCTTATTCTTTTCGCTGTTTATTTCAGAAAAATAAATTGCTCTCAAACAAAAAATAAAGGATCTCCAAGCTCAAAACACTAAGTTTCAACAGATGTTCCTGGCTCTGGCCAAGGGGCAAGAAGATCTGAAAGCTCTGATCATCAAAGAGAAGACCAATAAGGCAAAGAAACCAGTTGGTGTCTTAAATTTGGGTAGAATATTCAGAGGACCGGCTAAGCGAGCTCTAAATTTCGCAACCCCGTCAAATGAGGGGGATAATCAAGAAGATAAGCCAACGGAAGAAAACAACAACCCAGGGTCTAAGGAAGATGAACCTGACTATTCTGAGGAGCAGTATCCTCCTGCTGATGATAAATACAAACAAATGGAGGATCGACTCAATTCTATGGGGATCTAGAGGATACATGGGCTGGATTTTGAGGAGCTAGGACTTGTCTCAGGGGCGATCATCCTGTAGAAATTCAAGGTCCTTACATTTGCTAAGTACGACGGTGTCTCCTGTCCTTAGCTGCATTTAAGGTCGTATGTCAGGAAGATTCAACCCCGCACTACTGATAGGAATCTGTGGGTCCATTTCTTCCAGGAAAGTTTGGCAGGGACTCAACTGGTATGGTTCTATCAATTGGAAAGAACCAACATTCGTAATTGGGAAGATTTGGCTGCTGCTTTCTACAAGCAGTACCAATATAATGCTGACCTCGCCCCAACTCGTTCGCAATTGCAAAGTATGTCTATGGGTTCCGGTGAGGGTTTTAAACATTATGCCCAAAATTGGAGAGACCTTGCGGGAAGAGTCAAGCCTCCTTTATCTGATAGGGAGCTGGTGGACATGTTCTTGGGCACGTTGTCGGGTGCGTTCTTTAACCATCTGATTAGAAGCTCTTCTGTTGGGTTCACTGAACTGATACTGACTGGTGAACGGGTAGAAGTTGGCATCAAAAGTGGTAAAATACAGCAAGATACATCCTCCAGTACTGCAAAGAGACCTTTCACTAGAAAGAAGGAGGTCAGTGCAACTTATGGCCCAAGAAATCAAAACAAAACTGAACGTCGTCCGACGGTAGGGACTGTTATGATTTCCAATCCTGCCTCAAACCAACAACGAAACAATCAGCGCAGGCTGAATGCACCCAGAAGACAGTTTACTCGGATCAACATGATCCTATCCCAGGTTTTACCACACCTACTGAAGTCCAACCTGGTGACCCTAAAAGAGGCCCCGAAGAATCCTAATACTGCCTCTCCCTGCTACAAACCAAATGCTTTATATGCCTACCATTCTGAATCTCCAGAGCATGATACAAACAAATGTTGGGCTTTAAAGAATAAGGTATAGGATCTCATCAAGTCAAAGGAGATTGAGTTTGAACTTCCAGAGACACCTAATGTAATAACTGCGCCAATGCCCAATCATGGCCAAGGTGACAATGTTGTTGATGATGATCGGTTTGTTTCGTCTGTGGATGAATTAGCTACTCCTCTTCTGACTGTTAAAGAGAATCTATTGTGAGTCGGTTTATTTCCTGGCTACGGTGAAGGTTGCCACTTATGTATGTCTCTACCAGATGACTGTTTGTTGTTAAAAATGGGTGTCCAGCGCCTGATGGTTAACAAAGAAATTATGTTCGAAAAAGTTCCCCTTACAAGAAGTTATTGTGAAGATGTATCAATAATTACCATTTCCGACAATCCTCCTAGGGTCTCCACCAAAAGACCCGTCAGGATTACATCTGCTCCCAAGTTTTCTCCCTTGATCATCACCCTCCCTAGGCCAATACCATATTCCTCGGATAAAGCTGTTTCCTGGAATTATGGGGCTGACGTCTATTACCATGGCGTCAAGCAAGACCTGTTGGCTATTGAAGACAAAGATGCTGAAGGTACTGATCCTGACATCGAAAATATCGTCGGGACCAGTAAAATTACAAGAAATGGAAGAGTTTTCTCTCCCGAGATCTCTCAAAAGACTATTGCTACTCTTGTGATTATTCCTGCTGCTACTCCTGCTAGTACTCCCATTGCTACTCCTACTATTATCCTTGTTGTTATCCTTGTTGCTGGGTCGGTCGAGACTCGGGGAAAAGAGGTATTGGTTGAGCCTGTCCAGACGAAGGCGCACAAAGAAGTCATCCCTGAGGTTTCTAAAAAGGAAATGGAAGCGATACTAAAGATAATCAAGAAAATTGATTATAATGTCGTGGAGAAATTGGGGCATACCCCTTCAAAAATCTCAATGCTGGCCTTACTTTTGTGCTCTGAAGCCCATGCTAAGGCTTTAGTAAAATTCTTGAATTCTGCCCATGTGCCTCAAGAGACCTCCATTGATCAATTCGAGAATTGCGTAGCCAGCCTGACCGCTGATAATGGACTAGGTTTTTTCGACGCTGATTTAACTCCCAAGGGAAGGAAACACAATGATGCCCTGCATGTCTCCATTGAGTGCAGGGGAACTACATTAGCCCATGTTCCGGTGGATACAGGTTCATCGCTGAATGTCTTACCCAAGAATTCTCTGGACCGGTTAGATTGCGAAGGACTCACACAAAAGCCTAGTAACATTGTTGTGAGGGCCTTCGATGGTTATAAAATAATGATGCACGGGGAGGTGGACATCCCTATCAAAGTTGGTACTCAAACCTTTAATTTCACCTTCTATGTGATGGACATCCGCCCATCTTATTCCTGTTTATTGGGTCGAATTATGATCCATGGGGCTGGTGCTGTTACTTCTACCCTACATCAGATGCTGAAGTACCCAGTCAATGGGAAAATTATCACCGTCCATGGGGAGGAGGAATACATGGTGAGCCACCTGAACTCTTTCAGGTATGTTAAAATGGACGACGAATTCATTGAGACCCCCTGTCAGAACTTTGAGGAGGTTCCACAGACGGTTGCTGCAACCAAGACTGCTACTGGTGCTCCAAAGACTATCAGACCTCCGCTGAAGATGGCTTCTCAAAGAGATGCCAAAGCAGTAGTTGAAGACTGTGGGTTTACCATTTAGGGCGAACTTCCAGACATTCCTTACAAATCTGACAAGTTTGGTTTGGGTTTTACTTCAGGAACCCATAAAGTTGTTCGTCGTGCTCGCATTGGGGAACCACCATTACGGATCAGCAACCAGGGAGTCAATGCTCTGGAAGACAGTGATAGTGATTATGACCTGGACAAGTGGATCTTCCCAACCATAAGCGATGGACTCAGCAATTGGGAGGCCAAAGATTTTTTGCCCATTACTTTTATTTAAGAGTAATTTGTCTTTTTGTTTTTGAGGATATGTAATATTTGAACAATTGAAACTTTAAAGCCTTGTGTCTTACCTGAGGAACAATGGTCTATTTGTGAGGGTCATTACTTCATTTTCATATGTCATCAATAAAACATTGGACGTTTTGCATGAAAATTTTGTGCTCTTTGTTTTTCTTTTCTGCTTTTTACTTTATCAAAAAATATACAGCTATGCTCTTACATACACCCACGTATCAAACTGCAGATCCACATCCACTCTGGATCCCATTGATAACGGTTCTGCAATTTCCGGTTATGACTTTGAAAATCCGATCTACAAAGCCGAGGACGAAGGTGAGGAAGATTGTGAAGTACCAGGAGAACTTACCAGACTGTTACAACAGGAAGAAAGGTAAATACAACCTCATGAAGAGCCGATTGAGACAGTGAACTTGGGTACTGAAGAGGATAAGAAAGAAGTCAAGATAGGTGCCAATATGGAGCATAGTGTCAAAGAATGGTTAATTAAAATGCTACATGACTATGTTGAGTTCTTTGCCTGGTCATATGAAGACATGCAGGGACTTTGCACTGATATTATGGTTTATCGCTTACCGACGAAAGAGGATCTCCCTCCCGTGAAACAGAAGGTTCGTCGTATGCGGCCAGAGATGTCAAAGGAGATCAAGGCTGAAGTCATGAAACAGTTCAACGCTGATTTCTTAGTTGTCACCTCTTATCCATAATGGGTTACCAACGTTGTTCTGGTACCTAAGAAGGATGGTAAGGTACGTATGTGTATGGATTACAGAGACCTGAATAGGATAAGCCCCAAGGATGATTTTCCGCTTCCCCATATTGATGTTCTGGTTGATAACACCGCATAGCATAAGGTATTCTCCTTCATGGATGGTTTCTCCGGATACAATCATATCAAAATGGCACCCAAAGACATGGAGAAAACGACTTTCGTCACACAGTAGGGCATTTTTTGCTACAAAGTTATGCCATTTGGGTTAAAGAACGTCGGGGCTACCTATCAGCATGTTGTGGTAGCTTTTTTTCATGATATGATCCATCATGAGATATAGGTCTATGTTTATGATATGATAGCTAGGTCTCAGACTGAAGAAGAGCACCTTGATCATCTACAAAAGCTGTTTGAAAGGCTGAAAAAGTACAAACTGAGGTTGAACTCAAATAAGTTCACTGTGATACGGTGGGAGAACTGACTTGAGGTTTTGCGTTTGTATTCGCAAATGTTGCGGTTAGCAAGAGTCGCCACCGACTTTTATTTTATCCTAAGGAAAGGCTAAAAAGCACAGCAAAAACCTTTTGAGATGTTTTCTTGGGTTCGGGGAGTAGGTTATAGAAAGGGAAGGTATTAGCACCCTTTTTATCCATGGTTATCCATGGGCTCTTAGTTACTTGCTTAGATCACTTGCCTTTTGTTTTCAATTGTTTTAAATGGTGCTTGAGTGTGAGTGGGTTTGAAAATATTTTGAAAAGAGGCCAATGTGGTGGCAACCTTTGTAATGATCCATGTGGGGATGTATACAAAGATGTATGTCTTTTGAAAAGGTTTTCATTTGTTTTTTGAAAGTTTGTTTTGAAAGTTATTTTGGAAGTGTAGTGAGGTATGGTTTTGAAATTAGGCAAGTGTTTTGTTTTGCAAGTTTGATTCAAGTAACTAAGAGGTTATCTACTCCTAAATTTCTCAAAAGATTATTGCTATGTTTTAACCCTTTTAACAAGTTTGCTCCACCATTGAATTTGGTGGACAACCTTATGTTAGGATGTGAAAGGGACAGGCGCGGGTCATCGTTTAGACCATAATTGCAACGGCGTTGAATGTCTTTGGGCAATTTTCCTTAAGGGACTTGATCATTTGTTTTTGTTTGTTTTTTTTGAAAGGTTTTATCGAGGGACTATGATCATTCAAATTGTTTGCTTTGCCCAAAGATGTTCAACATACAATATGGCCCAATTTTGAAAGCAACAAAGTGGAGTACCCTAGGGGTGCAAGTGTGAGATGTGTGTTCATTTTCATGCTTATTTATCTTGAGATTAGGTCATAACTATTTTTTTATCGTTTTTTCGCATACAAACCCTAATTCTAACATGGCATAATTAGAAAGCGTATAAAGTGAAAAATTTATTTACTAAGCTATTACAAAACCAAATATGGGAAGGGGGGTACAAATGTTCAAATGGGGGTATTGACAAGAATTTAAATCTAAATTATTACATCAATTTGAATATTTGCAATGTAAGTAATGTACAATAATTAAATAAATAAAGATGGAATAAAAATGCAAGATGCAAAAATGTTTTGTATATATATGAAAAAAAAAATGTTATTTATGTGAAAAATATTTAAAGATATTATTTTTTTTGGAGTATTTTGAATTTAGGGCAAAAACCCTAATTTTAATGAAAATGGATATTAATTGATTTAATACAAGTATTTATTTATTATTTACAAAAAATAAAAATAAAAATGAAGTATATTATGGAAAAAGTATTTTTTGTATCAAATATTAATAAAATGAAAAATTCAAGTCTTTTTATATTTTAACTTAAATATATATATATATATATATATATATATATATATATATATATATATATATATATATATATATATATATATATATATATATATATATATATATATATATATATATATATATATATATATATATATATATATATATATATATATATATATATATATATATATTAAATCTTAAATATATATTATACACAAAATAAATATTTATTTAATATTTTAATAAAATAAATAAAAAGGGTATTTTTATGTGAAATATTTTCAGAAGGTAAATAAAAATAAAAAAGTATTTACACTATTTTTCTATTTATTCTAGTAATAGTATATATATAATATTTATATACAAACCAAAGAAATAAATCAAATAAATATGCCATATATTCAAAAAATGATGGAAAAAATATTTTTATTTTTTTAATGTCATGAGAAAAAATAAACAAAGTCAATCAAAAAAGAAAAAGTCAAAAAGAGTAAAAAATGAAGCAAATGGGCTCAGGGGGTTCATGAGTAATGAAGTGGTGCAAATAAGAAAAAATTCCAGGCCCAGCCCAGAAGACCTGTCTTCTTCAACCTCTGAACAATATCCTTCAAGCAAACACGCGTTTTTTATCTCTGGATTCCTGGACTTTCAAGCAAAACTCATAACATGAAAAGTGTAGAGCATTAAGAGACGGTTTCAACCATGTAAAGAACTTGACCTAACTCTCTAAGATGAGGGAGAATTTCTCCTCCCCCAATTTCTGACCTAACTTTTCATCAATGTTCAGACATAAAATTCTCTAAGCACACGAAATATAAATGAAATCTAATCATATGAGCATGTTCAGGGCTATGATTGTGACATGTTTTCTTCACAAACCTAAAGCTAACAATGCCTAATAAGGGAGATGGAACTTCATGAATGTACCTGTTCAGTTGGAATCGAGCTTTGCAATGGAGGATGTTTCAGAGTGAAATGATGACTTGTATAGCTTCCTTGAAGTGTAAGGATGCTTTTCCAAGTCCTACTTTGTCTTGAAACTCCCTGAATCGAGCTAGTGAACTCCAACTGCAAAACAGAAATTTAAAAATGGTGAAGTGGCTTGGAGGTGTTACAGGTCAGGTTTCAAGTCATGGTTAGCTTGCATAAGTTGTAAGGAAGGTAAAGGAACAGGTTTGGGCAAGAATGCTTGAAGGGATTGAGAGATAGCACTCAATCTGCAGGGGTTGCCCTGTTTGAGCAGTTTCAAGGTGATTATGGCAATGGGAGTGTTTGAGAGGCCAAGGGATCGTGTGTTAGCTTGGATATGTTATGTGTAAGGTGTTTGATAATTTCTTTCTTGTGTTTGTAAGCTGAAGAGAGAGTTGGTACAAGTTATGGACTTTTCTTGAACTTGAAGCAAACAAATGCAACTTGGCTTTCTAGGTCAGTAGAGGACCCCCTAATGTGCTGCATAATCCTCTCTTGATCAGTGTGTTATGCACATAATCTTGTGCCAAGCAGATTTTCCATGTACTTTCTTGATTTGCAATTGGACATAAAGTTAATCTTTTCAAAAATGGAAAGTTCACTTTATCTAATTTAGGATTAATCTTGCATACAATGCTTGCACTCAAAGAACAACACTTTAACACATTGAATATGAATTAAATTATTGAGTATGGAATGGTTCAAGGACCTGTAATCAAGCATAAAGCAAGCTGAGTTTCAAATGGTAAGGTTATGGACATGTTTTGATGAAGAACAAAAGTGAATTTTTGCCAACTTGTGAAATTCGAATCTCTCAAGTTATGAGGTTGTTTGAGAAGTTTTTGGACATTTTGGAAAGCTTGGAATGTGTAATACAATCCATCTTTAAAATGCAAGTTGAAATTCCAAGTGGAAGGGTATGAAAAGTGGCCTTGAAGTGGGGTAGAAAACCTTGTCAAAATAGGTTAAAATTTCACTAAGTTAAAAATGGTTCAGTGCCCTTATTCAAAAAATTGTAACTTGAGATACAAGCTTAAAATGAGAAAACTTTGTGAATCAAAGTTGTAGATTATGCAACAAGCTACAACTTTCATGTTTTGACTTTTGTTTGAATCCAAATGGATCTTGGTGAAAAGATGGGGCAAAGTTGGGAAAAAATTAGGGTTTTTCATAACTTAGAAAAATTCTAAGTTATGAAAAATTCCATTTTAAAACCCTAATTTGCATTTTGTGATTTCTTGGTGAACAAGTTTCATGATTTGGCATATTTTGATGAAAAATGAATCTTGACTCTTGATTTTGACCAAAAAGTCAAAGTTTGACTTTTCAGTATACAGTCAAAATTGATCAATTGACTGGGAAATTCAACTGTCAATCTTGTGTACTTGGGATCTTTTGATCTTGTTGAGCATGTCAAGATAATTCCATGGGGTCCTTGAGTCCATATGTGAGCTTGATTTGCCATTGGCTAGGTCAAACAGTCAAAAATTACCTTTGTGCAGTCAAAACCCTAAAAATGACCATTTTGCCCTTTTGATGATCTGATCAAATTTCTTATGGAATTGTGATCCAAACTTGATCAAATGGTCCATGTGAGTTCATAATGTTGATGTGGGTCAAATTTCATGAGGTTTGACTGTCAATTGGCCACAGTTGACTTTTCCCCAATACAGCTGATTTCTAGGTCAACTGTCCAATTACCTGGGCAAAACTTGGAATCAAGACTTGAAACTTGGTGAGGATAAACTTGGGAGTCCAACATGAAACATGAAAGTCATCTTAGGCATTCTAGGTCAAAACATCCTTAGGCAAACACAAACCCTAATTTGAGTCCATAGTGCAAGGAGAAGCCTTGAGCAGAGGAAACCCTAACTGGATCTTGATCCTCAAGGGTCTTGTGATGAGAAAATGTTGAGGAAATGGGAGGGCAAATTTTGGGGTACCACAGTTGCCCCTGTTCAATCTTCTTGAACCTGAAGAGTTAGATTGGCAAGTTTGCCTTTCGCGACTCGAGGGTAAAAGGATATTGGACACTAGAGTGCCCGGAAATTTGCACTCGCATGTTGAAGTGTTAGCAATGTGATGTCAGGAATGGGCTTACAGATGCCATTTGGAGAGATGGTGGATAGGGAGATGGGCTTATAGATGCCATCTGGAGATGTGACAGAAACTTGTCGGGAATGGGCTTATAGATGCCATTTGGAAAGTGTCGATCGCATAAGAGATTCCTTAGCGAGAACTTGTGTATTTGAGAAAGACGGATGTTTTCCTGGCTTGTTACAGGTGTTTGATCTTCAGTCTCCTTATGCAGATATGCCCTGGCTAGATACAGGTATCGAATCTACAATTGGTTGCTCACAGATGTGCCCTGGCTGGATACAGGAGTCGAATCTGGAAATAGTTGTTAATAGATGTGCCCTGGCTGGATACAGGAATCGAATCTTCGAACTCTTCAGACGTGCCCTGGCTAGATATAGGAATCGAGTCTGGAAACGTGGTCAACAGATATGCCCTGGCTGGATACAGGAATCGAATCTGGAGATGTTGTAGTTGATAGATGTGCCATGGCTGGATACAGGAATCGAATCTTTGAACTCTTTAGACGTGCCCTGGCTAGATACAGGAATCGAGTCTGGAAATAGTCGTCAATAGATATGCCCTGGCTGGATACAGGAATCGAATCTTCGAACTCTTCAGACGTGCCCTGGCTAGATACAGGAATCGAGTCTGGAAACTGATCACTCTCAGATGTGCCCTGGCTAGATACAGGTATCGAATCTGGAACTGTGACAGTTGAAGGTAGTTGTTTTTGGGATTGTCTTTTTCCTGAAAAGGAAAAAACATAAGTTGTATGCAACGTCATGATGTATGATATGCACGATGTCATGATGTTCAACATGAGATGGTGTTGTATGCACTTTATCATATATGTAAGCAAGATGTATGAAAATGTGAAATGTTTATGAATGTAATTTCATCTTTAGGAAAATAAATCCTTGACGAACGGCCGGGGAGTTGCTCCGTGGAAGAGGTGCTTGGCCAAAGTTTATGAGAGGCCTGCTGAGGACTTTGATGATGGATTCCGCTGGGGATAATGATGATAAACTCCGCTGGGGATAATGATGATAAACTCTGCTGGGGATTGAAGGAACTTTGCCGAGGGCGGTCTTCCGTGGTTTTTAGCTGAGGATAACCCAGTTATAAGTCCTTGTGAGGAAATAACTCTAAATAAAACTCGGGAGAGACGTCCGTACTCTGCAGGGGATAAGCTTCCAGAATCTACTGGGGAATGTTGTGCTTTTTCAGGATTATCGGGGAGTCAACTCTGCTTGAGGAAAGTATTGCTGAATCTTGTTTTACTCCGCGGGGAGTTGAGATGATTTGGCCATATTCTTCAGTTGAACCTACCTTGGTACCTTGGCGGACAAAACAACCAGACTGCATTAGACAACTTCACATTGCCCCTGTCTCTGATGTCACCTGTAATCAATCTCTTGTTTTATGTGTAAACATTTACGAATCAGCAATTTAATGTCAAATGCATATATAAAAAATGAACATTGGACGTTCTTCGCAAGACAAAACAGAAAAAAGAAAAACAATGGTAATTTGTATGGACAAGTGAATTTGTATTGATTTAAACTTTGCCTGTGAATAAGCGTTTTTGTACAGGAGGCTGACATCCTAGTAAGAGGACGCCGCCAAATAATATAGAGTTTACAATTTGAAAAAGGAAACAAAACAGCTATGTGAACAATCCCACTGGGTTCCAACTCTGCTATCGCCTTTATGTCTTCGAACGTCTCATCGCTTTGCTACCTAGTTGAAGATGAAGCTGATTGGTCGATGCCGTATTCTGAGCCAGATAGTTGATGCCGAATTCCGGATGCGAAGTGATCCAATGAGACATAGTGTTACGCTTTTATCCCTAACTTTTGCCTGGACCGCCCTTTCGGGTTTTCAGTCCACCGGGATACCCATTTTTGCCCAAGCCGCCCTTTCAGGTTTTCGACTTGCCGGGTGTACAGATTTTTATTCATTTCATCCCTTATTTTGCCCGAACCCTTTTGGTTCTCCGGGAAGCCCTTATTTTTGCCTAGGTATGTCAACCTAGCGGGTCTTTTACTTATGCGTAGTATTTTTTCACTATGTCTGCATTGGCGGGGTGAGGAAGGTCGTCACCATCCATGGTGGTTAGGATCATGGCTCCTCCTGAGAACACACGTTTGACCACAAATGGCCCTTCGTACGTAGGGGTCCATTTGCCCCGGGGATCACTTTGAGGAAGGATGATGCGTTTGATTACCAGGTCCCCAACTTGATACTCTTGTGGTCTGACTCTCTTGTTAAATGCCCTGATCATCCGTTTTTGATACGTTTTACCATGACAGATAGCAGTGAGCCTCTTTTCGTCAATCAGATTTAATTGATCAAGTCGAGTTTGGATCCAATCATCTTCATTCAAGTCTGCATCCTTCATTATCCGGAGAGAGGGTATCTGGACTTCAATTGGCAAGACTGCCTCCATGCCATAGACCAAGGAGAAGGGAGTTGCCCCGGTTGACGTCCTTGCCGAGGTGTGGTACCCATGAAGAGCGAACGGTAACATCTCGTGCCAATCTTTATAGGTCACTGTCATCTTCTGCACAATTTTCTTGATATTTTTATTAGCTGCCTCTACAGCCCCATTCATCTTCGGCCGGTAGGGAGAAGAATTGTGGTGCTGTATCTTGAATTGTTCACAGAGTTCAGTGATCATTTTGTTATTGAGATTGGTACCATTGTCCGTAATGATTCTTTCCGGGACTCCGTACCGACAGATCAGATTATGCCGGATGAAACGTGCCACGACGCTCTTGGTTACTGTGGCATAGGAAGCTGCCTCAACCCATTTCGTGAAATAATCGATCGCCACCAAGATGAAGCGATGCCCATTGGATGCCGTCAATCGGATCTCACCGATCATATCGATGCCCCACATTGCGAAAGGCCAAGGTGCCGTCAGGACATTCAAAGGAACCGGAGGGATATGCACCTTGTCAGCATAGATCTGGCATTTATGACAAGTTCGGGAGTGTTGGTAACAATCGGCTTCCATTGTGGACCAGAAATATCCTGCCCGAAGGATTTTCTTAGCCATGGTGTGTCCACTGGAATATGTTCCAAATGTGCCTTCATGCAGTTCTATCATGATTTTCTCTGCTTCTGCCTTATCCACACAACGTAGCAGAGTTGAATCATGATTCCGTTTGTAGAGAATGCCGTTGCTGAGGAAGAATTTTGCAGCAAACCTCCTCATGAACTTCTTATCATTGACAGACGCACCTTCAGGGTATTCCTGAGCTTCCAAGTACCTCTTCACCTCATGATACCAGGGTTTTTCAATCACCTTCTCAGCCTCGAGCTCGCAGCAGTATGCCGGTTCATCCAACTTCCAGATAATGATTCGGGGAGCCTCATTGTCCCATTTAACTTTGAACATTGAAGACATCGTAGCTAGGGCGTCCGCTAGCTGATTCTCCTCTCTAGGGAAGTGTTCGAAAGTTATTTCTTCAAAGTGGGGGAGTAAGGTCAACACGTACTCCTTGTAAGGAATAAGATTCGGGTGTTTCGTATCCCACTCGCCTTTGATCTGATTGATCACGAGAGCGGAATCTCCGAAGACACTTAGAAACTTGATCCTCAAATCGATTGCAGCTTGTAAACCCATGATACATGCCTCATATTCTGCCATGTTGTTGGTGCAGCTGAAACATAATCGGGCGGTGAGGGGAGTATGAGTTCCTTTGGGAGATATGATTACGGCGCCGACGCCGTTACCCAAAGCATTGGAGGCTCCATCAAAATGCATAGACCATCGGGATCCTTCCTCAGGTCCTTCATCCGGTCCAGGTACTTCACAGTCAGTTACCACCATGATGTCTTCGTCCGGAAAATAAAAGTTCAATGATTGGTAATCGTCCACAGGTTGGTGTGCCAAATGATCTGCCAGTACACTTCCCTTAATTGCTTTTTGAGTTGTATACTGGATATCATATTCTGTCAAGATCATTTGCCATCTCGCTATTCTTCCAGACAGAGCGGGCTTTTCAAATATGTATTTGATGGGATCCATTTTTGAAATCAATAAAGTAGTGTGAGCCAGCATATACTGTCTCAGCCGGCGAGCAGCCCATACAAGAGCGCAGCAAGTTTTCTCAAGCAGTGAGTAACGAGACTCACAGTCGGTAAACTTTTTGCTCAAGTAATAAATAGCGTGCTCTTTTCGGCCAGACTCGTCATGCTGCCCCAGCACACACCCCATTGAATTGTCAAGTACTGTCAAGTATAGTATCAGAGGTCTTCCTTCCACCGGTGGCATAAGAATGGGTGGCTCTTGGAGATATTCCTTTATCCTTTCGAAGGCGGCCTGGCATTCATCGTTCCAGCGTACTACTTGATCTTTCTTCAGTAATTTGAAGATTGGCTCACAAGTAGCAGTTAGGTGTGAGATGAATCAGGCAATGTAATTCAGTCGTCCTAGGAAACCTCTGACTTCTTTCTCTATTCTTGGAGTCGGCATCTCTTGTATGGCTTTTACCTTGGCAGGGTCCACCTGGATACCCTTATCACTCACAATGAAACCTAACAATTTTCCGGATCTTACCCCAAAGGTGCATTTGTTGGGATTCAACCTTAGCTTGTATAACTTGAGTCGGTCAAATAACTTCCTCAGATGGTCAAGGTGCTCCTCCTCAGTTTGAGACCTTGCAATCATGTCATCAACGTATACCTCAATCTCATGATGGATCATATCATGAAATAAGGCAACCATGGCACGTTGATAGGTTGCCCCAGCATTTTTCAATCCGAATGGCATGACCTTATAACAGAAGGTGCCCCACTGAGTCACAAATGTAGTCTTCTCCATATCCTCTGGAGCCATCTTGATCTGATTATACCCTGAAAAACCATCCATGAAGGAGAACACCTTGTGTTGAGCTGTATTGTCAACAAGGACATCAATGTGAGGTAGGGGGAAGTCATCCTTGGGGCTGGCCCTGTTCAGATCCCTGTAATCAACACACATTCTGACTTTACCGTCCTTCTTCGGTACTGGCACCACATTGGCAACCCACTGAGGGTAAGAAGTCACCGCAAGGAACCCGGCATCAAACTGCTTCATAACCTCGGCCTTGATCTTTTCAGACATCTCTGGACGCATCCGTCGGACTTTTTGTTTTACCGGAGGGCAATCTTCCTTGGTTGGCAGGTGGTGAACTACAATGTCGGCATCCAAACCAGGCATATCTTCATAGGACCAAGCAAAAATCTCCATGTAATCCTGTAGCATCTGGATCAATCGTTGCTTCATGCTGAGCTCTAGATTGGCACCAATCTTGACCTCTTTCCTATCTGTCTCAGTACCCAGGTTAATTGTCTCCACCGGCTCTTCATGTGGCTGAATAGCCCTCTCTTCCTGTAGTAGCAGTCTTGCGAGTTCACCAGGCACTTCGCAATCATTTTCACCTTCGTCTTCGGCCAAGTTGATCGGATTCTCAAAGTCATAACTGGCGGTAGCAGAGCTGTTACCAGTGAGATCCAGAGTGGATTGAAACCTATATAAGTGAGTGTGTAAATATAGCTGTTTTGCAATATATATAACACAGAAAGGAAAAGAGCACAAGATTTGAAATGCAACAAACGTCCAATGTTTTGATTGATGATATATGAAAATGTCATACAAAAAGCCCTCACAAATGGAGCTACGATGCCCCGGGTAGGACACCGAGCCAACAAAGTTTTAACATATTGTTTGTTACAAATTGGAAATCAAAAGAAATTAATTACTGCGTGACAAATGTGATAGGGGTAAAATCCTTTGCCGTCCAGTTGCTTGGTCCGTTGCTGGTAGTCGGGTAGATCCAACTGTCAAACTCTGCTTCCTCTACATCCTCCTCGATAGCATTCACCCTTGAGCTGGAGATAAACACCGGAGCCTTTCTGACCTTCTCCTTGCGCACAGCCCTCTGAGCCTCTACAGTAAAGCCCAGCCCAAACTTGTCGTTCTTCTGAGTAAAGTCAGGAAGCTGACCCCAGTTTTCACAATTGCCTTTCTGAACCACAGCCCGGGCATCCCTTAGGGAAGCCATCTTCAAGGAAACATTCTCTTCGACTGTAGTTTCTGCTGCTGCTGAAATTGGATGCACCTCCTCGAAATGCTGAAAGGGGGTTTCAATAAACTCCACGTCCATCTCAATGTATCTGAAGGAATTCAAATGGCTCACCATATACTCCTCTTCTCCTTGCACAGTGACGATCTTCCCCCTGACGGGATACTTCAGCTTCTGGTGCAAGGTGGAGGTCACTGCCCCAGCTTTATGGATCCAAGGTCGACCCAGTAGACAAGAGTACGATGGACGTATATCCATCACATAAAAAGTAGAGTCGAATACTTGAGAGCCCACACGAATAGGGATGTCAACCTCTCCATGAACCATCCTTTTTGAACCGTCAAAGGCCCTGACGATGATATTGCTGGGCTTCAGTTCTAGGCCTTCATAATCCAAACGGTCTAAAGCCTTTTTCGGTAGGACATTCAAGGAAGAACCAGTATCCACCAATACATGCGCCAGAGTAGTGCCCCTGCATTCGATAGAGACATGCAGGGCATCATTGTGGTCTCTTCCCTTCACAGTCAGGTCAGCATCTGAAAAACCCAAGCCATTGTCTGCTGTCAGATTTGCTACGCAATCAGTGAACTGGACTGCAGACGTTTCCTGCGGCACATGGGCCGTTTTGAGAAATGAGATCAAGGCTTTAGCATGGGCCTCGGAGCATAGCAACAAAGAGAGCATGGAGATCTTAGAGGGAGTATGCCCCAGCTGCTCGACAACATTGAAATCACTTTTCTTTATTATTTTCAGGATCTCCTCCACTTCTTGTTGGGAGGCCTCAACATTTATAGGTATTGGTGCCTCCATCCGGGCAGGCTCTTCTTCAATCTCTTTGCCCCGAGTATTATATGACTCGGCGGCAGGGGAAATAACTTGATCAGCAGCAGGAACAGGTAAACTTGTAGGTGTTATAAGAAGGGGTTTTCGAACAGCGGGCGGTGCAATGTCAGGCGAGAAGAGCCTGCCACTGCGGGTGACCTTGGCTGGACCAGTGATATCGCAGATACTGGCGCCAGCGTCGAATTCTTGTTTGATTCCATTCACATATACGTCTGCCCCATAATGCCAGGGGACAGCTCTATCAGATACGTAGGGGAGAGGCCCCGGAACAGTAATAATCACAGGTGCAACAGTCTTGATTTGAACAGGCTTCTTTGGGAGAGCCTTGATTGGATTATTGAAGATGGTAACCACAGAAAATTCTTTTACCGGAACCAACTGAACAGCAGACTTCTTAAACAGAATCTCCTTGCTATCCATTAGGCTTTGGACGCCTAACCTCAGCAAGGGACAACCAGATAGGGAAACAGCACAGAACAGGCAACCTTCATTGCAACCCGGAAATAAACCGGCCCGCAGTAGGTTCTTCTTGACGGTCTTCAAAGGGGTAACAACTTCATTTACCGAAACAGCATACATTTCTTCCTCAATGGCATTTACTCTATGCTGGGGCATAGGAGCAGTTACAACATTTGGTCTTTCCGGTGCTTCAAACTGAATTTCCTTTGCGTCGATCAGATCTTGCACTTTGTTTCTCAAGGCCCAGCAATCATCAGTAGTGTGCCCGGGACTATCAGAATGATAAGCACACCGGGCATTCGGGTTATACTTAGGAGACGCAGTGTTGACAACCTTAGGAGCTTCTTTGAGGGTCACCAGGTTGGTGGATAACAGTTGGGGTAAAATTTGAGATAAGGTCATACTCAGTCGGGTATACTGCCTCTTGGGCCTTTCGCTTCTTTGTTGATTGTACTGCTGAGGAGCAGCAACAGGTTTTGAGATGACCAAAGCATTGATGGCTTGGCGACTTTCGGGCTTGACTTGTCTTCTAGTACCATAGACGGCACTTGCTTCTTTCTTAAACGGCCTCTTCTCAGCACTTGTGGAGGCAGCCTTTTGTATCTTGCCTGACCTGATGCCAGCTTCAATTCTCTCTCCCGTCAATATCAAATCTGTAAACCCAGCGGAGGAGTTACCAACCAAATGATTGAAAAACGGACCAGACAACGTCCCTAGAAACATATCAACCAGCTCTCGATCAGTCAATGGAGGCTGCACCCTGCCAGCCAAATCTCTCCATTTTTGAGCGTACTCTTTGAACCATTCACCCGTTCCTAGAGACATACCCTGAAGTTGGGTACGCGTAGGAGCGAGATCAGAATTGTATTGGTATTGTCTATAAAATGCGGTTGCCAAATCTTCCCAGTGTCGGATGCTAGTTCCATCTAGTTGGTAGAACCATTCAAGCTGTGACCCTGAGAGGCTATCTTGGAAGAAGTGAATCCAGAGGTTCTTATCTGCCGTGTAAGGTTGGATCTTCCTTACGTACGACCTCAGATGTAGCTTTGGGCAGGAGACCCCATCATACTTGGCGAAGGCAGGCGCCTTAAACTTGTGTGGGATTACTACCCCAGAAGATAACCCCAAATCTCCGAAATCCAGTCCCGGCACATTCTGAATTTCCATGGCGCTTAAGCGGTCCTCTAATTGCTTGTATCTGTCAGCAGCGGGTGGGTATTGTTCGTCGTTATAGTCCGTCTCGTTGTCGGAGACTGCGGGACTAGGAGCTCCTCCCCCTTGGGGACTGTTTTTCTCAGCAGAAGAAGTAGTTGGATCAGCTTCATTATGGAGTGTGTTCCCAAATCTCCGTCCGGTGTTGAACAACGCAGTCCTCTTTTTCTTCTTCTTCTTCAGGAGTAGAGTCTTCAACTCTTGCTGACCTTGGGCTAGGCTTAGGACCATCTCTTGAAACTGTGCATTTTGGGCCTGAAGGGCCTTGATTGCTTGCTCACTGGATGAGTCTGGATTCATGATGACTGTTCAAAATAAACAGCGAAGGAGATTAAGCAACCTGTGAAATAGGGTACCTGCTATGCATATGGTGCAATGGAATGCGTATGTTTTATGTTTTCAAAGACAAACAAGATTCAACTTTGTAGACAAAAAGGGAAACACACTTCATTAGATTAAAATTTTCAATTGTTCAACAATTTTCCCTTAGGCATTACAGGAATGAAAAATACTGAAAGGAAATAAACTATAAAAGGAAACATCCAAGGCTCATCAATGCTCCCATGGCCTCCTCTTTTCAGTGCTGATGTAGCTGTTCAGGACCCGCTCTTCCTCCAATTGCTTAGTCAGCCTCTGGATCTTCCGTTCCTGCTCGTTGAACTTCTCCCGATAGAAATCCCGTTCTTCCTTTAGCTGCGCCCAAGATCTCTTCATGGTGTCAAAATCAGTAGGTATCTGAGGAGGGAGGACAGTTGGAGGAACCCCATCTTCATCAGGAGATTCAAGAATGAGAGGTCTAACAGCTTCGTAGGGCATACCTAACCTTTGAGCACGAATGCGGACCCATTTGCAATAGGGCTTCAATGGCAGAGAAGTCTTTGGTCCTAACTCATGTGGGTTGGCTTTGTGGATTCTGTCCCAGGCTCTGATGAATCACTGGCGTAGTTTGTCACTGTCTGCCTGAAACTCAAAATGGAAGTGAGGAACCAACATTTCATGAGGCCCATCTCCTCTGGCTCTTCCAAACTGACGGAGAGCTAAACACGGATTGTAAGAGATTCCTCCTTGGATACCAATCAACGGAACATTAGGGTATTCTCCGCAACGGTCAATAACAGCTACCTCATCCAAACCTCTGAGAGTCCAGGTGATGTCATTATCAGTGAGAGACATTAACCTCCGAGCCCAACCTTTTCCTTCTTCATTCTTCAGCACGAACTTAGGAAGGTGCGAAATAAACCACCTTACTAGCAAAGGAGCACAACACCACGGAGTTCCCCGTTTTCGAGCAGTACGAGCATAGAGTTGTTGTAGAATATCACCCAAAAGAGTGGGTACCGGATTCCGAGACATGAAGATCCTTATGACATGGATACTGATAAAGGTGTCAGGGTTGGGAAACAATACCAGACCATAGATCAAAAGAGCCATAATATCCTCGTATGCCTTGAAGTCCAAGTCATTCCAGAAATCATTAGCCTTGCCAACCAGAAATTTGACCAAAAAGCCCTTGATCCCATTTCTAGTTTCCCAGTTGGACAATACCTCTTCTTTGGTCAAGGGGAGAATTGCAGCAATATCTTCAGGCCTAGGAGTCTTTTCCAAACCAGTAAATGGAGTTTGTTCCAAGACAGGGATCCCAAGCAAATAAGAAAATTCTTCCAGGGTAGGAACCAGCTGGAAGTCTTGAAAGGTGAAACAGTGATACAGAGGGTCATAAAACTGGGTCAGAACACTTATCAGTTGTTGGTCCCACTTTGCAGTGACCAAGCCAAGGAGAGAACCATGTCTGTTGATGAAGGAAGAAGTGTTTGGAATCCTACCAACCAAATCCTTGAGTAACACTGGTGGTTGAACAAAGTTGAGTCGGACAGTATTCCTACGCACGGGCATCATGATGTCCTACAAAACAGAGCAAAGATGAAACCTTTTTTGTCTTTGAAATGGGTTAGCCCTTTATACAGGATGCATGCAATGGTATGATGGCATGATGCTATGATGAAGCACACCACAAGTATTCACATAGGTAAATAAGGCACACAAGTCACACAAGACACCCTTAGGTTTCAGGCCAGCATGAGTTTCAGGTATTACCCTCTTTTGGTTTTGTTGGTTAAAACCTGTCCTATCAAAAGTAACCGGGTTCTAGAGGATCTCAAATCATTGGCTACCCTCAATCGGTCATAACTCCAGCATCGCAATCTTTTCTCGCGGCCAGAACCATCTCGAGAGTTTAGCCTCAATGAGTGTAGCATACTGCTACTGTCCTAATAGCCAAGTTGGTCAATTTAGGGTTCTAAGGTTGGTTGGTGTTTAATGACCCCTTAGAAGACCTATATTCTCCCCGTTGCAACACAAGGGATATAGGTACAGACTAAGATGCCACACCAACGTAGCCACTGCTTCACCCATGTCGGTCTACGCCGGACAGGTCCCTCACAGATTATGCTACCTAAACAGGGTATTTCCCAGATCCGGGTTAGGATCTATGAAACTCCGATGCAAAGCCCACAAATATAAAAGCAAGCAAAGCAAACAATTGAAAACAAAGGTGATCTAAGCCCTAAGGTTACTCCACTTTTAAGTTCATCCCCAGCAGAGTCGCCAGTTCTGTGATACGGTGGGAGAACTGACTTGAGGTTTTGCGTTTGTATTCGCAAATGTTGCGGTTAGCAAGAGTCGCCACCGACTTTTATTTTATCCTAAGGAAAGGCTAAAAAGCACAGCAAAAACCTTTTGAGATGTTTTCTTGGGTTCGGGGAGTAGGTTATAGAAAGGGAAGGTATTATCACCCTTTCTATCCATGGTTATCCATGGGCTCTTAGTTACTTGCTTAGATCACTTGCCTTTTGTTTTCAATTGTTTTAAATGGTGCTTGAGTGTGAGTGGGTTTGAAAATATTTTGAAAAGAGGCCAATGTGGTGGCAACCTTTGTAATGATCCATGTGGGGATGTATACAAAGATGTATGTCTTTTGAAAAGGTTTTCATTTGTTTTTTGAAAGTTTGTTTTGAAAGTTATTTTGGAAGTGTAGTGAGGTATGGTTTTGAAATTAGGCAAGTGTTTTGTTTTGCAAGTTTGATTCAAGTAACTAAGAGGTTATCTACTCCTAAATTTCTCAAAAGATTATTGCTATGTTTTAACCCTTTTAACAAGTTTGCTCCACCATTGAATTTGGTGGACAACCTTATGTTAGGATGTGAAAGGGACAGGCGCGGGTCATCGTTTAGACCATAATTGCAACGACGTTGAATGTCTTTGGGCAATTTTCCTTAAGGGACTTGATCATTTGTTTTTGTTTGTTTTTTTTGAAAGGTTTTATCGAGGGACTATGATCATTCAAATTGTTTGCTTTGCCCAAAGATGTTCAACATACAATATGGCCCAATTTTGAAAGCAACAAAGTGGAGTACCCTAGGGGTGCAAGTGTGAGATGTGTGTTCATTTTCATGCTTATTTATCTTGAGATTAGGTCATAACTATTTTTTTATCGTTTTTTCGCATACAAACCCTAATTCTAACATGGCATAATTAGAAAGCGTATAAAGTGCGAAATTTATTTACTAAGCTATTACAAAACCAAATATGGGAAGGGGGTACAAATGTTCAAATGGGGGTATTGACAAGAATTTAAATCTAAATTATTACATCAATTTGAATATTTGCAATGTAAGTAATGTACAATAATTAAATAAATAAAGATGGAATAAAAATGCAAGATGCAAAAATGTTTTGTATATATATGAAAAAAAAATGTTATTTATGTGAAAAATATTTAAAGATATTATTTTTTTTGGAGTATTTTGAATTTAGGGCAAAAACCCTAATTTTAATGAAAATGGATATTAATTGATTTAATACAAGTATTTATTTATTATTTACAAAAAATAAAAATAAAAATGAAGTATATTATGGAAAAAGTATTTTTTGTATCAAATATTAATAAAATGAAAAATTCAAGTCTTTTTATATTTTAACTTAAATATATTGATAAACATATATATATATATATATATATATATATATATATATATATATATATATATATATATATATATATATATATATATATATATATATATATATATATATATATATATATATATATATATATATATATATATATATATATATATATATATATATATATATATATATATATATATATATATATATATATATATATATATATATATATATATATATATATATATATATATATATATATATATATATATATATATATATATATATATATATATATATATATATATATATATATATATATATATATATATATATATATATATATATATTAAATCTTAAATATATATTATACACAAAATAAATATTTATTTAATATTTTAATAAAATAAATAAAAAGGGTATTTTTATGTGAAATATTTTCAGAAGGTAAATAAAAATAAAAAAGTATTTACACTATTTTTCTATTTATTATAGTAATAGTATATATATAATATTTATATACAAACAAAAGAAATAAATCAAATAAATATGCCATATATTCAAAAAATGATGGAAAAAATATTTTTATTTTTTTAATGTCATGAGAAAAAATAAACAAAGTCAATCAAAAAAGAAAAAGTCAAAAAGAGTCAAAAATGAAGCAAATGGGCTCAGGGGGTTCATGAGTAATGAAGTGGTGCAAATAAGAAAAAATTCCAGGCCCAGCCCAGAAGACCTGTCTTCTTCAACCTCTGAACAATATCCTTCAAGCAAACACGCGTTTTTTATCTCTGGATTCCTGGACTTTCAAGCAAAACTCATAACATGAAAAGTGTAGAGCATTAAGAGACGGTTTCAACCATGTAAAGAACTTGACCTAACTCTCTAAGATGAGGGAGAATTTCTCCTCCCCCAATTTCTGACCTAACTTTTCATCAATGTTCAAACATAAAATTCTCTAAGCACACGAAATATAAATGAAATCTAATCATATGAGCATGTTCAGGGCTATGATTGTGACATGTTTTCTTCACAAACCTAAAGCTAACAATGCCTAATAAGGGAGATGGAACTTCATGAATGTACCTGTTCAGTTGGAATCGAGCTTTGCAATGGAGGATGTTTCAGAGTGAAATGATGACTTGTATAGCTTCCTTGACGTGTAAGGATGCTTTTCCAAGTCCTACTTTGTCTTGAAACTCCCTGAATCGAGCTAGTGAACTCCAACTGCAAAACAGAAATTTAAAAATGGTGAAGTGGCTTGGATGTGTTACAGGTCAGGTTTCAAGTCATGGTTAGCTTGCATAAGTTGTAAGGAAGGTAAAGGAACATGTTTGGGCAAGAATGCTTGAAGGGATTGAGAGATAGCACTCAATCTGCAGGGGTTGCCCTGTTTGAGCAGTTTCAAGGTGATTATGGCAATGGGAGTGTTTGAGAGGCCAAGGGCTCATGTGTTAGCTTGGATATGTTATGTGTAAGGTGTTTGATAATTTCTTTCTTGTGTTTGTAAGCTGAAGAGAGAGTTGGTACAAGTTATGGACTTTTCTTGAACTTGAAGCAAACAAATGCAACTTGGCTTTCTAGGTCAGTAGAGGACCCCCTAATGTGCTGCATAATCCTCTCTTGATCAGTGTGTTATGCACATAATCTTGTGCCAAGCAGATTTTCCATGTACTTTCTTGATTTGCAATTGGACATAAAGTTAATCTTTTCAAAAATGGAAAGTTCACTTTATCTAATTTAGGATTAATCTTGCATACAATGCTTGCACTCAAAGAACAACACTTTAACACATTGAATATGCATTAAATTATTGAGTATGGAATGGTTCAAGGACCTGTAATCAAGCATAAAGCAAGCTGAGTTTCAAATGGTAAGGTTATGGACATGTTTTGATGAAGAACAAAAGTGAATTTTTGCCAACTTGTGAAATTCGAATCTCTCAAGTTATGAGGTTGTTTGAGAAGTTTTTGGACATTTTGGAAAGCTTAGAATTTGTACTACAATCCATCTTTGAAATGCAAGTTGAAATTCCAAGTGGAAGGGTATGAAAAGTGGCCTTGAAGTGGGGTAGAAAACCTTGTCAAAATAGGTTAAAATTTCACTAAGTTAAAAATGGTTTAGTGCCCTTATTCAAAAAATTGTAACTTGAGATACAAGCTTAAAATGAGAAAACTTTGTGAATCAAAGTTGTAGATTATGCAACAAGATACAACTTTCATGTTTTGACTTTTGTTTGAATCCAAATGGATCTTGGTGAAAAGATGGGGCAAAGTTGGGAAAAAATTAGGGTTTTTCATAACTTAGAAAAATTCTAAGTTATGAAAAATTCCATTTTAAAACCCTAATTTGCATTTTGTGATTTCTTGGTGAACAAGTTTCATGATTTGGCATATTTTGATGAAAAATGAATCTTGACTCTTGATTTTGACCAAAAAGTCAAAGTTTGACTTTTCAGTATACAGTCAAAATTGATCAATTGACTGGGAAATTCAACTGTCAATCTTGTGTACTTGGGATCTTTTGAGCTTGTTGAGCATGTCAAGATAATTCCATGGGGTCCTTGAGTCCATATGTGAGCTTGATTTGCCATTGGCTAGGTCAAACAGTCAAAAATTACCTTTGTGCAGTTAAAACCCTAAAAATGACCATTTTGCCCTTTTGATGATCTGATCAAATTTCTTATGGAATTGTGATCCAAACTTGATCAAATGGTCCATGTGAGTTCATAATGTTGATGTGGGTCAAATTTCATGAGGTTTGACTGTCAATTGGCCACAGTTGACTTTTCCCCAATACAGCTGATTTCTAGGTCAACTGTCCAATTGACTGGGCAAAACTTGGAATCAAGACTTGAAACTTGGTGAGGATAAACTTGGGAGTCCAACATGAAACATGAAAGTCATCTTAGGAATTCTAGGTCAAAACATCCTTGGGCAAACACAAACCCTAATTTGAGTCCATAGTGCAAGGAGAAGCCTTGAGCAGAGGAAACCCTAACTGGATCTTGATCCTCAAGGGTCTTGTGATGAGAAAATGTTGAGGAAATGGGAGGGCAAATTTTGGGGTACCACAGTTGCCCCTGTTCAATCTTCTTGAACCTGAAGAGTTAGATTGGCAAGTTTGCCTTTCGCGACTCGAGGGTAAAAGGAGATTGGACACTAGAGTGCCCGGAAATTTGCACTCGCATGTTGAAGTGTCAGCAATGTGATGTCAGGAATGGGCTTACAGATGCCATTTGGAGAGATGGTGGATAGGGAGATGGGCTTATAGATGCCATCTGGAGATGTGACAGAAACTTGTCGGGAATGGGCTTATAGATGCCATTTGGAAAGTGTCGATCGCATAAGAGATTCCTTAGCGAGAACTTGTGTATTTGAGAAAGACGGATGTTTTCCTGGCTTGTTACAGGTGTTTGATCTTCAGTCTCCTTATGCAGATATGCCCTGGCTAGATACAGGTATCGAATCTACAATTGGTTGCTCACAGATGTGCCCTGGCTGGATACAGGAGTCGAATCTGGAAATAGTTGTTAATAGATGTGCCCTGGCTGGATACAGGAATCGAATCTTCGAACTCTTCAGACGTGCCCTGGCTAGATACAGGAATCGAGTCTGGAAACGTGGTCAACAGATATGCCCTGGCTGGATACAGGAATCGAATCTGGAGATGTTGTAGTTGATAGATGTGCCCTGGCTGGATACAGGAATCGAATCTTTGAACTCTTCAGACGTGCCCTGGCTAGATACAGGAATCGAGTCTGGAAATAGTCGTCAATAGATATGCCCTGGCTGGATACAGGAATCGAATCTTCGAACTCTTCAGACGTGCCCTGGCTAGATACAGGAATCGAGTCTGGAAACTGATCACTCTCAGATGTGCCCTGGCTAGATACAGGTATCGAATCTGGAACTGTGACAGTTGAAGGTAGTTGTTTTTGGGATTGTCTTTTTCCTGAAAAGGCAAAAACATAAGTTGTATGCAACGTCATGATGTATGATATGCACGATGTCATGATGTTCAACATGAGATGGTGTTGTATGCACTTTATCATATATGTAAGCAAGATGTATGAAAATGTGAAATGTTTATGAATGTAATTTCGTCTTTAGGAAAATAAATCCTTGACGAACGGCCGGGGAGTTGCTCCGTGGAAGAGGTGCTTGGCCGAAGTTTATGAGAGGCCTGCTGAGGACTTTGATGATGGATTCTGCTGGGGATAATGATGATAAACTCCGCTGGGGATAATGATGATAAACTCTGCTGGGGATTGAAGGAACTTTGCCGAGGGCGGTCTTCCGTGGTTTTTAGCTGAGGATAACCCAGTTATAAGTCCTTGTGAGGAAATAACTCTAAATAAAACTCGGGAGAGACATCCGTACTCTGCAGGGGATAAGCTTCCAGAATCTACTGGGGAATGTTGTGCTTTTTCAGGATTATCGGGGAGTCAACTCTGCTTGAGGAAAGTATTGCTGAATCTTGTTTTACTCCGCGGGGAGTTGAGATGATTTGGCCATATTCTTCAGTTGAACCTACCTTGGTACCTTGGCGGACAAAACAACCAGACTGCATTAGACAACTTCACATTGCCCCTGTCTCTGATGTCACCTGTAATCAATCTCTTGTTTTATGTGTAAACATTTACGAATCAGCAATTTAATGTCAAATGCATATATCAAAAATGAACATTGGACGTTCTTCGCAAGACAAAACAGAAAAAAGAAAAACAATGGTAATTTGTATGGACAAGTGAATTTGTATTGATTTAAACTTTGCCTGTGAATAAGCGTTTTTGTACAGGAGGCTGACATCATAGTAAGAGGACGCCGCCAAATAATATAGAGTTTACAATTTGAAAAAGGAAACAAAACAGCTATGTGAACAATCCCACTGGGTTCCAACTCTGCTATCGCCTTTATATCTTCGAACGTCTCATCGCTTTGCTACCTAGTTGAAGATGAAGCTGATTGGTCGATGCCGTATTCTGAGCCAGATAGTTGATGCCGAATTCCGGATGCGAAGTGATCCAATGAGACATAGTGTTACGCTTTTATCCCTAACTTTTGCCTGGACCGCCCTTTCGGGTTTTCAGTCCACCGGGATACCCATTTTTGCCCAAGCCGCCCTTTCAGGTTTTCGACTTGCCGGGTGTACAGATTTTTATTCATTTCATCCCTTATTTTGCCCGAACCCTTTTGGTTCTCCGGGAAGCCCTTATTTTTGCCTAGGTATGTCAACCTAGCGGGTCTTTTACTTATGCGTAGTATTTTTTCACTATGTCTGCATTGGCGGGGTGAGGAAGGTCGTCACCATCCATGGTGGTTAGGATCATGGCTCCTCCTGAGAACACACGTTTGACCACAAATGGCCCTTCGTACGTAGGGGTCCATTTGCCCCGGGGATCACTTTGAGGAAGGATGATGCGTTTGATTACCAGGTCCCCAACTTGATACTCTTGTGGTCTGACTCTCTTGTTAAACGCCCTGATCATCCGTTTTTGATACGTTTTACCATGACAGATAGCAGTGAGCCTCTTTTCGTCAATCAGATTTAATTGATCAAGTCGAGTTTGGATCCAATCATCTTCATTCAAGTCTGCATCCTTCATTATCCGGAGAGAGGGTATATGGACTTCGATTGGCAAGACTGCCTCCATGCCATAGACCAAGGAGAAGGGAGTTACCCCGGTTGACGTCCTTGCCGAGGTGCGGTACCCATGAAGAGCGAACGGTAACATCTCGTGCCAATCTTTATAGGTCACTGTCATCTTCTGCACAATTTTCTTGATATTTTTATTAGCTGCCTCTACAGCCCCATTCATCTTCGGCCGGTAGGGAGAAGAATTGTGGTGCTGTATCTTGAATTGTTCACAGAGTTCAGTGATCATTTTGTTATTGAGATTGGTACCATTGTCCGTAATGATTCTTTCCGGGACTCCGTACCGACAGATCAGATTATGCCGGATGAAACGTGCCACGACGCTTTTGGTTACTGTGGCATAGGAAGCTGCCTCAACCCATTTCGTGAAATAATCGATCGCCACCAAGATGAAGCGATGCCCATTGGATGCCGTCGGTCGGATCTCACCGATCATATCGATGCCCCACATTGCGAAAGGCCAAGGTGCCGTCAGGACATTCAAAGGAACCGGAGGGATATGCACCTTGTCAGCATAGATCTGGCATTTATGACAAGTTCGGGAGTGTTGGTAACAATCGGCTTCCATTGTGGACCAGAAATATCCTGCCCGAAGGATTTTCTTAGCCATGGTGTGTCCACTGGAATGTGTTCCAAATGTTCCTTCATGCAGTTCTATCATGATTTTCTCTGCTTCTGCCTTATCCACACAATGTAGCAGAGTTAAATCATGATTCCGTTTGTAGAGAATGCCGTTGCTGAGGAAGAATTTTGCAGCAAACCTCCTCATGAACTTCTTATCATTGACAGACGCACCTTCAGGGTATTCCTGAGCTTCCAAGTACCTCTTCACCTCATGATACCAGGGTTTTTCAATCACCTTCTCAGCCTCGAGCTCGCAGCAGTATGCCGGTTCATCCAACTTCCAGATAATGATTCGGGGAGCCTCATTGTCCCATTTAACTTTGAACATTGAAGACATCGTAGCTAGGGCGTCCGCTAGCTGATTCTCCTCTCTAGGGAAGTGTTCGAAAGTTATTTCTTCAAAGTGGGGGAGTAAGGTCAACACGTACTCCTTGTAAGGAATAAGATTCGGGTGTTTCGTATCCCACTCGCCTTTGATCTGATTGATCACGAGAGCGGAATCTCCGAAGACACTTAGAAACTTGATCCTCAAATCGATTGCAGCTTGTAAACCCATGATACATGCCTCATATTCTGCCATGTTGTTGGTGCAGCTGAAACATAATCGGGCGGTGAGGGGAGTATGAGTTCCTTTGGGAGATATGATTACGGCGCCGACGCCGTTACCCAAAGCATTGGAGGCTCCATCAAAATGCATAGACCATCGGGATCCTTCCTCAGGTCCTTCATCCGGTCCAGGTACTTCACAGTCAGTTACCACCATGATGTCTTCGTCCGGAAAATAAAAGTTCAATGATTGGTAATCGTCCACAGGTTGGTGTGCCAAATGATCTGCCAGTACACTTCCCTTAATTGCTTTTTGAGTTGTATACTGGATATCATATTCTGTCAAGATCATTTGCCATCTCGCTATTCTTCCAGACAGAGCGGGCTTTTCAAATATGTATTTGATGGGATCCATTTTTGAAATCAATATAGTAGTGTGAGCCAGCATATACTGTCTCAGCCGGCGAGCAGCCCATACAAGAGCGCAACAAGTTTTCTCAAGCAGTGAGTAACGAGACTCACAGTCGGTAAACTTTTTGCTCAAGTAATAAATAGCGTGCTCTTTTCGGCCAGACTCGTCATGCTGCCCCAGCACACACCCCATTGAATTGTCAAGTACTGTCAAGTATAGTATCAGAGGTCTTCCTTCCACCGGTGGCATAAGAATGGGTGGCTCTTGGAGATATTCCTTTATCCTTTCGAAGGCGGCCTGACATTCATCGTTCCAGCGTACTACTTAATCTTTCTTCAGTAATTTGAAGATTGGCTCACAAGTAGCAGTTAGGTGTGAGATGAATCGGGCAATGTAATTCAGTCGTCCTAGGAAACCTCTGACTTCTTTCTCTGTTCTTGGAGTCGGCATCTCTTGTATGGCTTTTACCTTGGCAGGGTCCACCTGGATACCCTTATCACTCACAATGAAACCTAACAATTTTCCGGATCTTACCCCAAAGGTGCATTTGTTGGGATTCAACCTTAGCTTGTATAACTTGAGTCGGTCAAATAACTTCCTCAGATGGTCAAGGTGCTCCTCCTCAGTTTGAGACCTTGCAATCATGTCATCAACGTATACCTCAATCTCATGATGGATCATATCATGAAATAAGGCAACTATGGCATGTTGATAGGTTGCCCCAGCATTTTTCAATCCGAATGGCATGACCTTATAACAGAAGGTGCCCCACTGAGTCACAAATGTAGTCTTCTCCATATCCTCTGGAGCCATCTTGATCTGATTATACCCTGAAAAACCATCCATGAAGGAGAACACCTTGTGTTGAGCTGTATTGTCAACAAGGACATCAATGTGAGGTAGGGGAAGTCATCCTTGGGGCTGGCCCTGTTCAGATCCCTGTAATCAACACACATTCTGACTTTACCGTCCTTCTTCGGTACTGGCACCACATTGGCAACCCACTGAGGGTAAGAAGTCACCGCAAGGAACCCGGCATCAAACTGCTTCATAACCTCGGCCTTGATCTTTTCAGACATCTCTGGACGCATCCGTCGGACTTTTTGTTTTACCGGAGGGCAATCTTCCTTGGTTGGCAGGTGGTGAACTACAATGTCGGCATCCAAACCAGGCATATC
Source organism: Vicia faba (assembly GCA_948472305.1). NCBI lineage: Eukaryota > Viridiplantae > Streptophyta > Magnoliopsida > Fabales > Fabaceae > Vicia > Vicia faba. The sequence goes on along the minus strand of OX451741.1, from coordinate 1,393,207,136 downwards.
TTCATAGGACCAAGCAAAAATCTCCATGTAATCCTGTAGCATCTGGATCAATCGTTGCTTCACGCTGAGCTCTAGATTGGCACCAATCTTGACCTCTTTCCTATCTGTCTCAGTACCCAGGTTAATTGTCTCCACCGGCTCTTCATGTGGCTGAATAGCCCTCTCTTCCTGTAGTAGCAGTCTTGCGAGTTCACCAGGCACTTCGCAATCATTTTCACCTTCGTCTTCTGCCAAGTTGATCGGATTCTCAAAGTCATAACTGGCGGTAGCAAAGCTGTTACCAGTGAGATCCAGAGTGGATTGAAACCTGTATAAGTGAGTGTGTGTAAATATAGCTGTTTTGCAATATATATAACACAGAAAGGAAAAGAGCACAAGATTTGAAATGCAACAAACGTCCAATGTTTTGATTGATGATATATGAAAATGTCATACAAAAAGCCCTCACAAATGGAGCTACGATGCCCCGGGTAGGACACCGAGCCAACAAAGTTTTAACATATTGTTTGTTACAAATTGGAAATCAAAAGAAATTAATTACTGCATGACAAATGTGATAGGGGTAAAATCCTTTGCCGTCCAGTTGCTTGGTCCGTTGCTGGTAGTCGGGTAGATCCAACTATCAAACTCTGCTTCCTCTACATCCTCCTCGATAGCATTCACCCTTGAGCTGGAGATAAACACCGGAGCCTTTCTGACCTTCTCCTTGCGCACAACCCTCTGAGCCTCTGCAGTAAAGCCCAGCCCAAACTTGTCGTTCTTCTGAGTGAAGTCAGGAAGCTGACCCCAGTTTGCACAATTGCCTTTCTGAACCACAGCCCGGGCATCCCTTAGGGAAGCCATCTTCAAGGAAACATTCTCTTCGACTGTTGTTTCTGCTGCTGCTGAAATTGGATGCACCTCCTCGAAATGCTGAAAGGGGGTTTCAATAAACTCCCCGTCCATCTCAATGTATCTGAAGGAATTCAAATGGCTCACCATATACTCCTCTTCTCCTTACACAGTGACGATCTTCCCCCTGACGGGATACTTCAGCTTCTGGTGCAAGGTGGAGGTCACTGCCCCAGCTTTATGGATCCAAGGTCGACCCAGTAGACAAGAGTACGATGGACGTATATCCATCACATAAAAAGTAGAGTCGAATACTTGAGAGCCCACACGAATAGGGATGTCAACCTCTCCATGAACCATCCTTTTTGAACCGTCAAAGGCCCTGACGATGATATTGCTGGGCTTCAGTTCTAGGCCTTCATAATCCAAACGGTCTAAAGCCTTTTTCGGTAGGACATTCAAGGAAGAACCAGTATCCACCAATACATGCGCCAGAGTAGTGCCCCTGCATTCGATAGAGACATGCAGGGCATCATTGTGGTCTCTTCCCTTCGCAGTCAGGTCAGCATCTGAAAAACCCAAGCCATTGTCTGCTGTCAGATTTGCTACGCAATCAGTGAACTGGACTGCAGACGTTTCCTGCGGCACATGGGCCGTTTTGAGAAATGAGATCAAGGCTTTAGCATGGGCCTCGGAGCATAGCAACAAAGAGAGCATGGAGATCTTAGAGGGAGTATGCCCCAGCTGCTCGACAACATTGAAATCACTTTTCTTTATTATTTTCAGGATCTCCTCCACTTCTTGTTGGGAGGCCTCAGCATTTATAGGTATTGGTGCCTCCATCCGGGCAGGCTCTTCTTCAATCTCTTTGCCCCGAGCATTAGATGACTCGGCGGCAGGGGAAATAACTTGATCAGCAGCAGGAACAGGTAAACTTGTAGGTGTTATAAGGAGGGGTTTTCGAACAGCGGGCGGCGCAATGTCAGGCGAGAAGAGCCTGCCACTGCGGGTGACCTTGGCTGGACCAGTGATATCGCAGATACTGGCGCCAGCGTCGAATTCTTGTTTGATTCCATTCACATATACGTCTGCCCCATAATGCCAGGGGACAGCTCTATCAGATACGTAGGGGAGAGGCCCCGGAACAGTAATAATCACAGGTGCAACAGTCGTGATTTGAACAGGCTTCTTTGGGAGAGCCTTGATTGGATTATTGAAGATGGTAACCACAGAAACTTCTTTTACCGGAACCAACTGAACAGCAGACTTCTTAAACAGAATCTCCTTGCTATCCATTAGGCTTTGGACGCCTAACCTCAGCAAGGGACAACCAGATAGGGAAACAGCACAGAACAGGCAACCTTCATTGCAACCCGGAAATAAACCGGCCCGCAGTAGGTTCTTCTTGACGGTCTTCAAAGGGGTAACAACTTCATTTACCGAAACAGCATACATTTCTTCCTCAATGGCATTTACTCTATGCTGGGGCATAGGAGCAGTTACAACATTTGGTCTTTCCAGTGCTTCAAACTGAATTTCCTTTGCGTCGATCAGATCTTGCACTTTGTTTCTCAAGGCCCAGCAATCATTAGTAGTGTGCCCGGGACTATCAGAATGATAAGCACACCGGGCATTCGGGTTATACTTAGGAGACGCAGTGTTGACAACCTTAGGAGCTTCTTTGAGGGTCACCAGGTTGGTGGATAACAGTTGGGGTAAAATTTGAGATAAGGTCATACTCAGTCGGGTATACTGCCTCTTGGGCCTTTCGCTTCTTTGTTGATTGTACTGCTGAGGAGCAGCAACAGGTTTTGAGATGACCAAAGCATTGATGGCTTGGCGACTTTCGGGCTTGACTTGTCTTCTAGTACCATAGACGGCACTTGCTTCTTTCTTAAACGGCCTCTTCTCAGCACTTGTGGAGGCAGCCTTTTGTATCTTGCCTGACCTGATGCCAGCTTCAATTCTCTCTCCCGTCAATATCAAATCTGTAAACCCAGCGGAGGAGTTACCAACCAAATGATTGAAAAACGGACCAGACAACGTCCCTAGAAACATATCAACCAGCTCTCGATCAGTCAATGGAGGCTTCACCCTGCCAGCCAAATCTCTCCATTTTTGAGCGTACTCTTTGAACCCTTCACCCGTTCCTAGAGACATACCCTGAAGTTAGGTACGCGTAGGAGCGAGATCAGAATTGTATTGGTATTGTCTGTAAAATGCGGTTGCCAAATCTTCCCAGTGTCGGATGCTAGTTCCATCTAGTTGGTAGAACCATTCAAGCTATGACCCTGAGAGGCTATCTTGGAAGAAGTGAATCCAGAGGTTCTTATCCGCCGTGTAAGGTTGGATCTTCCTTACGTACGACCTCAGATGTAGCTTTGGGCAGGAGACCCCATCATACTTGGCGAAGGCAGGCGCCTTAAACTTGTGTGGGATTACTACCCCAGAAGATAACCCCAAATCTCCGAAATCCAGTCCCGGCACATTCTGAATTTCCATGGCGCTTAAGCGGTCCTCTAATTGCTTGTATCTGTCAGCAGCGGGTGGGTATTGTTCGTCGTTATAGTCCGTCTCGTTGTCGGAGACTGCGGGACTAGGAGCTCCTCCCCCTTGGGGACTGTTTTTCTCAGCAGAAGAAGTAGTTGGATCAGCTTCATTATGGAGTGTGTTCCCAAATCTCCGTCCGGTGTTGAACAACGCAGTCCTCTTTTTCTTCTTCTTCTTCAGGAGTAGAGTCTTCAACTCTTGCTGACCTTGGGCTAGGCTTAGGACCATCTCTTGAAACTGTGCATTTTGGGCCTGAAGGGCCTTGATTGCTTGCTCACTGGATGAGTCTGGATTCATGATGACTGTTCAAAATAAACAGCGAAGGAGATTAAGCAACCTGTGAAATAGGGTACCTGCTATGCATATGGTGCAATGGAATGCGTATGTTTTATGTTTTCAAAGACAAACAAGATTCAACTTTGTAGACAAAAAGGGAAACACACTTCATTAGATTAAAATTTTCAATTGTTCAACAATTTTCCCTTAGGCATTACAGGAATGAAAAATACTGAAAGAAATAAACTATAAAAGGAAACATCCAAGGCTCATCAATGCTCCCATGGCCTCCTCTTTTCAGTGCTGATGTAGCTGTTCAGGACCCGCTCTTCCTCCAATTGCTTAGTCAGCCTCTGGATCTTCCGTTCCTGCTCGTTGAACTTCTCCCGATAGAAATCCCGTTCTTCCTTTAGCTGCGCCCAAGATCTCTTCATGGTGTCAAAATCAGTAGGTATCTGAGGAGGGAGGACAGTTGGAGGAACCCCATCTTCATCAGGAGATTCAAGAATGAGAGGTCTAACAGCTTCGTAGGGCATACCTAACCTTTGAGCACGGATGCGGACCCATTTGCAATAGGGCTTCAATGGCAGAGAAGTCTTTGGTCCCAACTCATGTGGGTTGGCTTTGTGGATTCTGTCCCAGGCTCTGATGAATCCCTGGCGTAGTTTGTCACTGTCTGCCTGAAACTCAAAATGGAAGTGAGGAACCAACATTTCATGAGGCCCATCTCCTCTGGCTCTTCCAAAATGGGGTACAACATTCACCCTTGGAGTAAGATCAGATAAGCTCTTAGGTTTCGTTGTCAGTGGTAAAGGCATTGAGGTGGATCCTGCAAAGGTTAAAGCTATACAAGAAATGCCAACTCCTCGCACTGAGAAAGAGGTCATGGGGTTCTTGGGACGTCTGAACTACATTGCCAGATTCATTTCACACCCGACTGCTACTTGTGAGCCAATCTTCAAATTACTGAAGAAAGATCAATAAGTGAAGTGAAATGACGACTGCCATAACGCATTTGACAAAATCAAAGAATATCTTCAAGAGCCTCTAATTTTAATTCCTCTAGTCGAAGGAAGACCTTTGATCATGTAGTTAACGGTATTAGAGAACTCAATGGGGTGTGTGCTGGTGCAGCATGACGAGTCTGGTCGAAAAGAGGATGCAATATACTACCTTAGAAAAAAGTTTACCGAGTTTGAAACAAGATACTCATTGCTCGATAAAACTTGTTGCGCTTTGGCATGGGCTGCTCGCCGACTGAGATAGTATATGTTGAATCACACTACCTTGTTGATATCTAAAATGGATCCTATCAAATACATCTTTGAGAAGCCCGCTGTCTCCGGAAGAATAGCAAGATGGAAAATGATCCTGACCGAATATGACATTCAATACACAACCCAGAAAGCAATTAAGGGAAGTGTACTAGCTGATCATTTGGCTCATCAGGCTTTAGACGACTACCAATCCATGAATTTTGAGTTCCTGGATGAGAACATCATGCTAGTAACTGATTGTGAAGAACTTAAACCGGATGAAGCACCTGAAAAAGGATCCCGATGGACTATGGTTTTTGAAGGAGCTTCCAATGCACTTGGAAATGGCATCGGTGCCATGATTATCTCTCCTGAAGGCTGTCATACTCCTTTCACTGCCAGATTATGTGTCAATTGCACCAACAATATGACTGAGTATGAAGCATGTATTATGGGTCTCAAAGCTGCTGTCGACTTGAGGATCAAATTCTTGAGTGTATTTGGAGACTCATATTTAGTAATCAGTCAAATCAAAGGAGAATGGGACACGAAGCATCCTAATCTCATTGCTTACAAAGAGCACGTGTTGACACTGATCCCGCACTTTGAAGAAATTACCTTTTAGCATTTTCCACGAGAGGAAAATCAACTAGCGGACGCGCTATCTACTATGTCATCCATGTTCAAGGTCAGATAGGATAATGAGGCTCCTCAGATCACTATTGAAAGGATGGATGAACTTGCATACTGTTAAGAGGTTGATACTGAAGAAGTAGTGGACAAACCTTGGTCCCAAGAAATCAAAAGATATATCGAAGCCCAAGAATATCCTTAGGGAGCTTCAGTCAATGATAAGAAGTTCCTCAGTAATGAGATCCTCTACAAGCGTAACCATGATTTTACTTTGCTTCGGTGTGTAGACAAGATTGAGGCAGAAAAGATTATGGTTGATTTACACGAAGGTTCCTTTGGCACCCATTCTAGTGGGCACACGATGGCTAAAAAAATCCTACAGGCAAGATGCTATTGGTCCACTATGGAAGAAGACTGTTATCATCATTCGCGAACTTGTCACAAATTCCAGATCTATGCTGATAAAGTACATGTGCCTTCGGTTCCTCTAAACGTCTTGACTTCTCCCTGGCCATTTGCAATGTGGGGAATCGACCTACAACTTCTAATGGGCACTGCTTCATCCTAGTCGCCATTGATTATTTCACGAAGTGGTCTGATGCAGCCTCATTTGCTTCTGTTACCAAGAACGTTATGGCCCGATTCATCAGGCATATCCTCATCTATCGGTACGGTATTCCAGAAAGAATCATTACAGATAATGGTACCAATATCAATAATACTATAATCATCGAGCTCTGCATGCAATTCAATATCCAGCATCATAACTCCTCTCCTTACCGATCAAAGATGAATGGAGTTGTAGAAGCTGCTAATAAAAACATCAAGAAGATCATCCAGAAGATGACAATGACATATAAAGACTGGCATGAGATGTTACCATTTTCTCTTCATGGTTACCGCACCACAATGCACACATCAAAAGGGGAAACTCCTTTCTCTTTGGTGTACGGTATGGAAGATGTCCTCCCCATTGAAGTCCAGACCCCTTCCTTGAGAATCATGAAGGATGCATTTTTAAATGAGACGAATGGGTTCAGACTCGACTTGACCAATTAAACCTGATTGACGAGAAGAGGCTCGTGGCTGTCTGTCATGGTCAGATGTACCAAAAGCGTATGATTATAGCTTTTAACAAGAAGGCCAGATGTCAAGTATATCAGGCTGGTGACTTGGTAATCAAGTGCATTATACTACCGCAAGATGATCCATGGGGCAAATGGACTCCCACATACGAAGGGCCATTTGTGATCAAGAATATATTTTCTGGTGGGGCCATGATCTTAACCACTATGGACGGTGACGACCTTCCGCACCCTGCAAACGCGGACATAGCTAAAAGATACTACACATGAACAAAGACCCGCTAGGTCGACTGGCCTAGGTAAAAATAAGGGCATCCCGACGAACCAAAAGGTTTCGGGAACAAATTAGCGATATACATGAAAAAACCTTTACACCCGGCAAGTCAAAAACCTGAAAAGGAGGCTTGGGAAAAAAAGGGTGTCCCGATGGACTGAAAACCCGATAGGGCGGTCCAGAAAAAGGTTAGGGATTTAAAGCGTATAAATATGTCACGTTGGATCACCTTACATCCAATCTTCAGTATCGACTATCAAGCTCAAATGGTACTAATCAATCCATTCAGCTACGGACAAACAACGAAGAGATGAGACGCTCAAAGACATAAATGCAATTGCAGAATGGGAACCCAATGGGATTATTTCACATAGTTGTTTTTCTTTGTACACTATTTTGTATTAGTTTCATTCTTACAACGATATTCTCTTACTAGGATGTTCGTCTCCTTGTACAAATTTTCTTCAAATTAATACAAAGTTATTCCTTTGAATATGCAAAACTATTTGTTGTTTTTTTCTGTTTTGTTTGCGAAAACATACAATGATTATTTTTGAACATACACATTTAAATGTAATTACCGTTTACAAATATTCACATAAAAAATAGAAAGACAATGGCTTTAAGAAATAGGACAATGTCTAAAGGTCGTCCACAAAATCCCCGCAGAAACTTTCTTCAGCAGGTACAGAGGCAGGGGCATCCTACTATAAGATCACTACCATATTCTCAGCATACATCCTAATGAGGTCAGGTGTTCTTATATCCCCAGCAGAGCAAAAATCTCCAATTACTGCTCCAAAAAAATCCCCAGGGAAGTCGCCAAGCTTCTTAGGATTCCCTAGTAGGATTTTAAAAAACCCCTAAACAGTGCACGAAGTTTTCCTTCCCCAACAGAGTTTATTTCTCTAACAACGAAAATCTATCTCCCAACATTTAACTTAAACATATTTGAAGACCTACATTCTTCATCCCCAGCAGCAATCAGGGATTTATTCTCCCTAATCCTGCAACACTGCAACAGATCAGCTAACACGTTCATACACTACATTCATACATCATTTCAACAAACATCATAGCATATGCAACATGAATGCATATATCATAATCTCATTTATTTTTAGAGCATCATGCAATTCATACACCATGACATTGCATGAAACTGATTTTACCTTTTCAGGTTAAATTAGCAGACAGACAAACACTATCAAATTGAAGATTAATACCCGAAACTAGACGAGAAAACTATCTTTCTCTCTCTTAGGTCAAAGATTAATACCCGAAACCAGACGGGGAAACTATCTATGTGACCAACAAAACAAATTCCAGATTAATACCTGTAACAAAGCCAAGACAATTATCTATGGATGACTGATTGTAGATTAATACCTGAAACCAGACAGGAAAACTATCTACAGGAGCAGATTGAAGATCAATACCCGAAACTAGACGGGAAAACTATCTTTCTCTCTCTCTTAGGTCAGAGATTAATACCCGAAACCAGACGGGGAAACTATCTATGTGACCAATAAAACAAGTTCCATATTAATACCTGTAACAAGCCAGGACAACTATCTATGGACGACTGATTGTAGATTAATATCTGGAACCAGACAGGAAAACTATCTACATGAGCAGATTGAAGATTAATACCAAAAACCAAACGAGAAAACTATCTTTCTTTCTAAGGTCAGAGATTAATACCTGAAACCACCAGGTCAACTATCTCAACGACCAACAAAAGCAAGTTCCAGATTAATACCTGAAACAAGATAGGACAACTATCTGTGAACAACTGATTGTAGATTAATACCTAAAGCCGAACAGGAAAACTATCTACGGGACCAGATGAAGCAATCTTACACAGATTTCTTCTCCTAATCTCCAGATACAGTCTAACACAGACTCATCCTGAAGCAATCTTACACGGGTTTCTTCTCCTAATCTCCAGATGCAGTCTAACACGGACTTATCCTGAAGCAATCTTACACGGGTTCCTTCTCACAGTTTCCAGAGCAGTCTAATACTAACTCATCCTGAAGCCGCACTACACATGTTTCTTCTAATACATTTCCAAATAGCAGTTAATTTCATTCTCCTCAGCAAATTACTGTGAGATCTGGATTTCAACCAGAAAATAGAAAACTTTCAGCTCTCTAGTCCAGAGATAAATCCTCAGTAGAGCCTTGGACAACTGAATTTCCTAGAATCTATTCCCCATAGAGTTTTCCTCAATCAGGAGAACAACAGAAATCAACCTTCCCCAATGGATTCCTCCTCAGATAGCAGGAACAGGAATTCCCCACAAAGAGACTCTGATGAAGTCAGCATCTACTTTGGATAGCATCTTTAAGCCCATCTCCGACAACTCTCGGTCATCTTCTCCAAATGGCATCTTCAAGCTCATTCCCTACATAGCCAATCATCACATCATGCGAGTGCAAATTTTTGGGCACTCTAGTGTTCAATCATCTTCCACCTTCAGAGCACGAAAGGCAAACAAGCCAATCAAAATCTCCAGGTTTAAGAAGATTGAACAGGGGCAGCTGTTGTACCCCAAAATTTGCCATCTCATGTTTTCCAAGATCTTCCCTTTGCATGGTGGTTACAAGCACTTGCTTAAAGAAAATAAAGTTTTTGAAGACCGTCAAGTGTCTTTCGATGGGCATCTGAACAAGGTCTTTCGACTGGAATCTTGACAAAGGTCGTTCGACTGGCATCTTGAAAAAGTTCTTTCGATTGGCATCTTAACAAAGGTCTTTCAATTGACATCTTGACAAGTTCATTCGATGGACATCTGAATAAGGTGTTTCGATTGAACCTCTAAAACCCTTCGATCAAGCTTTGGGTCCACAAGTATCATTCTAGCAGTGCCTTCTCTGTGCTTGCCTTCAACGCATAAGGCACAAACTTCCTCTTCATACTTGCCTTTGATTCACAAGGCAAGAGCTTCTTTCCCGTGTGCTTCGACCCATAAGGAAATGAATTCCTATGTGTGTGCCTTCAACGTACAAGGAAAAAGGCTTCTTTCAACTTGCATTTGATACACAAGGCAAAGGCTCCCTCTTCAACTTGCCTTCAGCGCACTAGGCAAATACTCCCTCTGTGTGTGCCTTCAGCACACAAGGCAAAGGCTCCCTCTTTAATTTGTCTTCAATTCACAAGGCCAAGACCCTTTCAACTAGCCTTCGATTCACAGAGCAATGGCCTCCCTCATGCTAGCATCCACAAGACATTGGCTTCCTTTGTGCTAGTTTCGACTGGGTAATGGTTCCCTTTGAAACTGCTTGTGTCGACTCTATTTTTGAACCCTTCAGCATATGATTTCTACATTATGAGCACACATTGGTGGCCCATTCGAAGAATGCACAAGGAATACATGTGGGCTATTTGAAAGACACACAAAAGGGCCATTTGAAGGATATACATGAGCTCCATTCAAAGGAGACACATGATTATTGAAAACAAGTTTTTCTTATGATGAGTCTTGGTCCAAGATGCTTGCTGGCCCAAAATCCAACATGTTGCTAAGCCCAATTGCATTCGAAGGAAGTGACAAAAGAAGCTTCGACTGGCCAGAGTGAAGTGTTCGATTGGGCTAGTTGGAGCCATTGAAGGGAGCAGTTTAGAGCCAACTGAAGGACCAGGCGTTGGAGCATTCGAAAGAGCTAGGGGGAGAAACATGTCACGGTTCACTCAAGATTTCAAAATGGCAAGAATCATCCAAATATGGCCAACTTTCAATATATTGGATTTTTCTCTCATGGCCTTGAAAGCCTTTATCTCTTGCCATACTTACTCTCCCCACACTCCTATAAATACAAGGCTAACACCACATTGCCAAGGACGAAAAAAAAAGGAGGAAAAAAGGAGATTACATGCACACGCTGCCCTAGAAAGCATACCAAAATTCTAAAAATCTCATAGTTCGAAACTAGTTTTGCAGGTACCCTCAGTCCAAACGAATACTAGATTCGTGTTCCTGAGCTATCCAGACGTCCACACCAGCTCCTAAGCAAGCATCTCCACGCCCAAGGCCATAGATCCAGGCATCTTCGATTGGTAAGGGTTTGCAAAATTGAAACTGCACATTCATACCATCTAAGTACATATTGCGGATATATTCTTGAAACTACACATTCATACCATCTAAGTACATATTGCACATTCATAACCATTTCGTATCGATGCATACATGTTTCGTGTCGACTCATAAACTATTTTGAACATAGTATGTGTCGACTCGTAGCATTTTGCATAGACGCATAACTGTTGTTTTTTGTTTTTATCACTGTTTTGCTACATGTAAAAGTCAATTCTCAACACATGGTTAGTGAAAATGAAAAGAAATCATATGGTTAGCTTCAAGGAAATGATATCTACATTTTATCTTCACAAATTAACCATTAATGATACTTGTATGAAGAGTTCAAAGTCAAGAAAACTTACCTTGAAACTGAAATTTGTGCTTTGTGTTTGAGCTGCTGTATGGGTTGTTGTTAAGCTCGGGAAGTGATGATAGTGATGTTACAGATGTTTTTCTTGTGTATGAACAATTTCTATATGATGTATGTGGAGTGTTTGGATGGTTTGTTTGGACAAAACTTACAAGGAATGAGAGGTTCAAGGATTTGGACTTCAAAGCTCAACAATGGGGGTTTTATGGACAATTCTGTTTTTTTGAGAGTGCAGGGATTTGGACTTTAAAACTCTATTTTTCTAACCTTTCTCTTGCAATTGGCCTCTCTATTTATAGAGAAGGTTTGAGACTTGAAAAACTCAGACTTTTGAAAATCACATGTTATGCCTTTTTTTCAAATTCATAAAGACAAGTTGCTTCATGATGAAGAAAGGAGTGAATTGAGGAACTTAGCCACGCTTTGAAGGTCTTGTGGATTGCTTCTGATGTTGAGAGATTTTTGTGTGATCTTTGGAACAAATTTCAAGCTTTGAAATAAGAGAGTGGTTGGAAAAGTGAAGCTTTATGCAAATGGAAATGTTGCTTTTGTATTTCTAACCATAAGTGGTATCAAGACTTGGACAAAGCTTCAAATGCTTGTGTAATACATTTAGGGTTTGTGTGATTGCTTGATTATGCATAGATTTGGAGAGAACATAGCCTAAAAAGATAGATCTTGTAGCTTTGGTTGGAATTTTAGTCAAGTGTTTATCACAAATTCTTCTTTATAATTCAAGAATGAAACTCTAACTTCATCTCTTCGATCCTCTCAGCTCAAGAATGATCTCAATGAGTTCTTAGATTTTTTGGAAAGATTGGAACCTCCCCTATAACTTTCATGTTTTCCACTTTCATTAAATCAAGCTAGAACTTGATGAAAATTTGCCAAGAAGTTGGGACAAAAACCTGACTAAAAATTTCACTAAGTGCTTTAGCTTCATGACCAAGACTTCATGGGTTAATAACTTGAGATCCAAGCATTTCCAGGAGAATTTGTGTAAAGCAATGTGTTAGGTCTCATGGAGACCTACAAATTTCATGTTGAAAGTTTCTTTTGAATCATCTCGCATCATGGTGAAAAATTGGCTCAAAGTTGTGAAAAAAACATGAAGTTTTCAACACTTAGAAGAATTTCTAAGTTTGAAAACTTTGACTTTTCAAAATGAAATCTTGACTTTTTGATTTCTTGATGAACAAGTTTCATATTTTGACATGTTTTAGGGAATTGTGATTTTTGACACTTGATTTTGACCAAAAAGTCAAAGTTTGACTTTTCAGTGCACAATTGACTTTTTCCCCAATATAGTTTATTTTTAGGTCAACTGCTCAATTGACTGAGCAACAATGAGATCCAAGACTTGAACCTTGACATGAGTAATATTGGGGGTCCATAATGATCCATGAAAGTCATATGAGCCATTGAAAGTTCAATTATCCTTGTGCAATCTCAAATCCTAATTTGAGTCATTAGTGTTTAAGGAGGTGTCTTGAGTTGATCAACCCTAGTGCAGTCTTGAACCAAGAGAGATCCTTGTGAGAAAATATTTGATAAATGAGAGGGAAATTTTGGGGTACAACAGTTGCCCCTATTCAATCTTCTTAAACCTGAAGAGTTAGATTAGCGGATTTTCCATTCGTGACTTGAAGGTGGAAGAGGATTGGACACTAAAGTGCCTAGAAATTTGCACTCGAGGATGTGATGGTTGATAGTGTAGGGAATGGGCTTAAAGATTCCATTTGGAGAGGATATGAGAAGTTGTCGGAGATGGGCTTGCAGATGCCATCTAAAAATGATTGATGGACTATAATGAGTATCAGAACGACATCCGTGTTTGGAGCGTATCTGAGCTATATCTAAGAGAGAATCTGAATGAGTATCAGAATGGAATCTGTGTTTGGAGCGTATCTGAACTGTATCTGAGAGTTGCATCTTACTGAGTATTAGAGTTGCATCCGTGTCTGGAGCATATTTGAACTATATCTGAAAGCTAAATCTGAATGAGTATCAGAACGGCGTCCGTGTCTGGAGCGTATCTGAACTGTATATGAAAACTGAATTTGAATGAGTATCAGAATGGCATTCGTATCTAGAGTGTATCTGAACTGTATCTGAAAGTTGAATCTGAATGAGTATCAGAATGGCGTCCGTATCTAGAGCGTATCTGATCTGTATCTGAAAGCTGAATCTGAATGAGTATCAAAATGGTGTCCATATCTGGAGCATATCTGAACTATATTTGAAAGCTGAATTTGAGAAGAAGCCTGTGTAGGATTTCTTTAGCTGGTCGTGTAGATAATTGTCCTGGCTTGTTTCAGGTATCAATCTCTGAATTTTTGTAAATTATTGATGATAGCCATCTGCTGACTGATCTTTCCTGAAGAGATGAAAGATTAGTTGTATGAAAAGGCATGATGTATGAAATGCATTGTACAATGATGTTCTAACAAATGAATGAAATTATGTTGTATGCATTCGTGTCATAGATGTTTATGACGTATGGATACGATGTATAAGCATATAAGACATGTTGTTGTAACACTGTTGGATTAGGGAAAATAAATCCCTGACTGCTGTTGGGGACGTGGAGTGTAAGTCTTCATGTTTTGAAGTGATGATGAGTTGATGCGCTCCTATTTGTTAGAGAAATAAACTCTGTTGTAAGGAAAACGTCGTGTATTGCCTGTGAAATCCTGTTGGAGAATCCCGAGAAATTTGGGCGACTTCTACCGGGGAGTGATAACTAGAGGTCTTGTTCCGCTGGGGATTTGGCTGCACATTGTGGGGGATTTTATGGAATAGTCTAAAGATATCATCCTATTTCTTAAAGCCATTAGTGACTGTTTTCTATTTTTTCTCATTTGTAAACAGTAATTATGTTCAAATGCATATGCTCAAAAATAAATCATTGGACGTTTTTGTAAACAAAACACAGAAATAAAGAAAAACAGATAGTTTTGCACTTTCAAAGGGGTATCTTTGTATTTACTTGAATAAGTATTTTGTACAATGAGACGAACATCCTAGTAAGATAATGTCGTCGTAAAAAATGAAAATTCGATACAAAGAAAAGATAGCCATGTGTAATAATCCCAAGGGATTCCTATTCTGCTATAGCCTTCGTGTCTCTGAGCGTCTTGTCCACTTGCTTCCTTGTCCAAAGTTGATTGGATTGATCAGAACCACTGGGTTTGTCAGTCGAAGCCAAAGCTTGTCCGTAAAGGTGATCCAACGGGACATAGTCGTACGCTTTAATTCCCTAACTTTTTCCTGGACCTCCCTTTCGGGTTTTCAGTCCACCAGGATACCCTTTTTTGCCCAAGTCGCCCTTTCGGGTTTTCAACTTGTTGGGTGTACAAATTTTTTTTGTTTTATCTCTAATTTTTTCCCTAACCTTTTTGGTTCTCCGAGATGCCCTTGTTTTTTCTAAGTGTGTCAACCTAGCGGGTCTCTTATGCGTAGTATCTTTTGACTATGTCTGCATTCACAGAGTGCGGGAGGTCATCGCCATCCATAGTGGTTAACATCATTGCTCCACCATAAAATATGCTTTTGATCACAAATGGTCCTTCGTAGGTAGGGGTCCATTTGCCCCTGGGATAACCTTGTGGCAGTATGATGTGCTTGATCACCAAATCCCCGACTTGATATACTTGGCGTCTAACCTTTTTGTTGAAAGCCTTTATTATCCGTTTTTGATACATTTGACCATGACAAACAACATTAAGCCTTTTCTCATCAATCAAGTTTAGTTGATCAAGTCAAGTTTGAATCCAATCGTCTTCATTCAACCCTGCATCCTTCATAATTCTTAGAGAGGGGATCTGGAATTCAATAGGCAAGACAACCTCCATTCTGTATACCAGAGAGTAGGGTGTTTCCCCGGTTGATGTGCGTTTCGTGGTACGGTAACCATGGAGAGCGAATGGTAGCATCTCATGCCAATATTTGTACGTGACTATCATTTTCTGTATGATCTTTTTGATGTTCTTATTTGTGGCTTCGACAACACCATTCATCTTTGGCCGGTAAGGGGAAGAATTGTGGTGCTGGATTTTGAATTGCGCATACACTGCGGTGATCATAGTGTTGTTAATATTCATACCATTGTCAGTGATGATCATCTCTGGCATACCGTAACGACAGATGAGATTCTGTTTGATGAAACAGGCTACAACATTCTTGGTAACGGATGCGAAAGAAGCCGCCTCAACCCACTTTGTGAAATAGCCAATGGCCACCAAGATGAAGCGGTGTCCATTAGAGGCTGTTGGCTTGATTTCCCCAATCATATCGATGCCCCACATAGCAAAGGGCCAAGGAGCCGTCAAGGCATTCAAGGGAACCGGAGGTATGTGCACCTTGTCAGCATAGATATGACACTTATGATAAGTTCGAGAGTGTTGATAGCAATCTGCTTCCATGGTAGACCAGTAATAACCTTCCCGTAGGATTTTCCTTGCCATCGTATACCCACTAGAATGGGTGCCAAAAGTGCACTCATGTAGATTAGCCATGATCTTTTCTGCCTCAACCTTGTCTATGCAATGGAGTAAAATAGAGTCATGGTTGTGTTTGTAGAGAATTCCATTACTAAGGAAGAACTTAGAAGAAAATCTCCTTAAGAACTTCTTATCATTGACTGAAGCTCCTTCCGGATATTCTTGAGCCTCTAGATACTTCTTGACTTCGTGAAACTAAGGCCGGTCCACCACTTCTTCAGTATTAATCTCGTGACAGTGAGATGGTTCATCCATTCATTCAATGGTGATCTGGGGAGCCTCATTATCCCATTTAAGTTTAAACATGGATGACATTGTGGCTAGCGCGTCTGCTAGCTGATTTTCTTCTCGCGGAAAATGCTCGAAGGTAATCTTCTCAAAATGTGGGATCAATGTCAACACATATTATTTGTAGGGGATAAGGTTAGGGTGTTTGGTGTCCCATTCCCCTTTGATTTGGATGATGACCAAGGATGAATCTCCGAATACACTTAAGGATTTGATCCGCAAATTTATGGCCGCTTTGAGACCAAAAATGCACGCTTCGTATTCTTCCATGTTATTTGTACAATTAAGTCAGAGTCTTTCCGTAAAGGGAGTATGACATCCTTCAGGAGATATGAGTACAACACCTATACCATTGTCGAGTGTGTTGGATGCCCCATCAAAAACCAGGGTCCATCGGGATCCTTGTTCAGGTATGTCATATGGTCTGAATTCTTCGCAGTCGTTTACCATCATGATGTCTTCATCTGGTAATTCGAACTTCATGGACTGGTATTCATCTACAACTTGATGAGCAAGGTGATCAGCTAGTACACTGCCCTTTATTGCTTTTTGGGTAGTATACTGAATGTCATATTCCGTCAGGATCATTTTCCATCTCGTTATTCTCCCAGAGAGGGAAGGCTTCTCGAAGATGTATTTTATTGGATCCATTTTAGATATCAATAAGGTAGTATGGGTCAGCATATACTGTCTTAGCCGGCGAGCAGCCCATGCCATAGTGCAACAAGTTTTCTCGAGCAGTGAATATCTTGTTTCACAGTCGGTAAACTTTTTGCTCAGGTAATAAATAGCATGCTCTTTTCGGCCAGACTCGTCATGCTGCCCCAGCATACACCCCATTGAATTTTCCAAAACAGTTAGATACATGATCAATGGTCTTCCCTCGACTGGTGGCATCAAAATAGGAGGCTCTTGTAGATGCTCTTTGATCTTGTCGAAGGCAGTTTGGCATTCATCATTCCATTTGACTACTTGATCTTTCTTCAGTAATTTGAATATTGGTTCACAAGTAGCTGTTAAGTGAGAAATGAATCTGGAAATTTAGTTTATATGTCCTAAGAATCCTCTGACTTCCTTCTTAGTATGAGGAGCAGGCATTTCTTATATTGCTTTCACCTTGGCAGGATCCACTTTGATACCTTTACCGCTGACGACAAAGCCTAGGAATTTACCGGACCTCACCCCAAATGTGCATTTATTTAGGTTCAACCTCAGCTTATACTTCTTTAATCTCTCAAACAGCTTCTACAAATGGTCAAGATGTTCCTCTTCAGTTTGAGATTTGGCTATCATATCGTCCACATAGACCTCTATTTCGTGATGTATCATGTCGTGAAATAAGGCTACCATGGCACGCTGATAGGTTACCCCAGCATTCTTCAACCCGAATGGCATAACCTTGTAGCATAATGTGCCCCACTATGTGACAAAGGTTATTTTCTCCATGTCCTCAGGTGCCATTTTGATTTGGTTGTAGCCTGAGAAACCATCCATGAAGGAAAACTTTTTATGCTGTGTTGTATTGTCAACCAAAATATCAATGTGGGGAAGTGGGAAATCATCCTTAGGGCTTGCCCTATTCAAATATATGTAGTCCACAGACATGCATACTTTGCCGTCCTTTTTAGGCACGAGAACAACATTGGCGACCCATTGCGGATAAGAGGTGACGGCTAAGAATCTGATGTTTAATTGTTTCATGACTTCCGCTTTAATCTTCTATGACATGTCTGGTCGCATGCGACCGACCTTTTTTTTTACCGGTGGGCAGTCTTCTTTTGTTGGTAGACGATGTACCACGATATCCGCATCAAGTCATGGCATGTATTCATACGACCAGGCAAAGACCTCAACATAATCATGTAGCAACTGAATCAGACGTTTCTTGACACTAGGTTCCAGATTGCCACCCACCTTTACTTCTTTCTTGTCCTCTTCGGTACCTAGGTTAACTGTGTCCACTGGTTCTTCGTGGGGCTGAATGGTCCTCTCTTCTTGTTGTAGTAACCTTTCTAGTTCCCCTGGTACTTCACAATCTTCCTCACCTTCGTTTTCGGCTTGGTGGATTAGATTTTCAGAGTCACAAAAGTCCATAGCAGAATCGTTACCCATGGGATCCCGAATGGATGTAGATATGCATTTTGAATGTGAGTGTGTGTAAGAGTATAGCTATCTTTGAAATAAAATAAAAATGTAAAAAGAAAGACAAAGAACACAAAGTTTGTATGCAAAAACGTCCATGATTCATTATGTCATATGAAAATGAGATAACAACCCTTACAAATGGACCATTGTGCCTCGGGTAAGACACAAAGCTTAAAAAGTCTGAATTGTTTAATTATTACAGGTCCGACAAAAATTAAAGACAATTACTGTTGGATAAAAGTAATTGGGAAAAAATCTTTAGCTTCCCAGTTACTGAGTCCTCCATTGACAGTTGGGAAAATCCATTCCTCTAGGTCATAGTTGTCCTCATCATCCTCCACTGCGTTGACTTCGTGGTTGCTGATCTTCAAAGGGGGTCCTCTGGCACGAGCACGGGTACAACTTTCTGGGCTCCTGAAGTGAAACCCAAACCAAATTTGTTTGACTTGTATGGGATATCCGGGAGTTGGCCCCAAATAGTGCACCCACCTTATTCTATCACTTCCTTAGCATCTTTTAGAGAAGACATCTTTAGCGGCGGTCTTGTAATCTTTGGGATTTGGGAAACAACTTTGGTTACTGCCACGGTTGGTGGGACTTCCTCGAAATGCTGAAACTGAGTTTCAATGAATTCACCATCCAATTCCATGTATCTGAAGGAGTTTAAATGACAGACCATATATTCCTCTTCTCCATGGACAGTAATGATCTTCCCCTTGGTTGGGTATTTCAACATTTGATGTAACGTAGAGGTAACAGCACCAACATTGTGAATCCATGGTTGGCCCAATAAGCAGGAGTAGGAAGGGCGAATGTCCATCACATAAAAATTTGAATCAAAGGTTTGGGTTCCAACTTATATGGGGATGTCCACCTCCCCATGCACCATTCTCTTTGAACCGTCGAAGGTCCTTACCACTATATTGTTGGGTTTTAAGGTCAAACCTTCACAGTCGAGTCTATCAAGATCCTTCTTAGGCAGCACATTTAATGATGAACCGGTATCAACCAAGACATGGGCCAATGTTGTGCCCCTGCATTCGACAGATACATGCAATGCCTCATTGTGCTTCCTCCCTCTAGGTGTCAATTTAGCATCAGAAAAGCCTAAACCATTATCCGCGGTCAAGCTGGCCACACAGTCTTGGAATTGATCAGTAGAGGTTTCTTGTGGTACATGGGCAGTTTTAAGAAATTTCACCAAGGCCTTTGCATGAGCCTCGAAACACAACAATAAAGCCAGCATGGAAATCTTTGACGAAGTCTGCCCTAGCTGCTTGACTACGTTGTAGTCGCTTCTCTTTATAATCTTTAGAATTTCTTCCATCTCCTTTTTGAAGGCCTCAGGGATAGATATCGTTTGCGCCTTCATCGGGACAGGCTCAACCAGAATGCCTTTTCCCCGAGCCTCGGTCGACTCGGTGGTAGGAGTGTCAGCAGGTGTAACTATAGGAATTATAGTAGTAGTAGTAGTGTCAGCAGGGATAATCAAAGGGATTGTAGTAGTAGTAGTGTTAGTAGGAACAGGAACAGGGATGATTACAGGGCCGGTAACAGTCTTTGGAGGAGTAGTCCCAGGAGAGAATACTCTTCCACTTCGAGTTATCTTGCTGGTTCCCGCAATGTTACTAATGTCGGGGTCAGCCTTCTCAAGAATTGAGTCTTCGTCAGCCAACCAATCTTGCTTGACACCGTAATAGTAGATATCGCCCCCATAGTTCCATGGGACAGTTTTATCTGATGAGTACGGGATTGGACCTAGCATAGTGATTATCAATGGAGATATTTTAGGAACTAATGTAATCCTAACGGGTCTTTTGGTAGAGACCCCGGAAGGATTGGCGGAAATGGTTACTATTGAAACATCTTTGTAAGAAACAGTTGGAACAGGAGTTTTTTCAAACAAAATCTCTTTGTCATCCATTAGGCGTTGAACACCTGCTTTCAATAAATGACAACCGGTTGGTAGGGAGTAACAGAGGTGGTAGCTTTCATCACAGCCCGGAAATAAACCGGATTTTAAAAGGTTCTTCTTGACGGTGAGGAGAGGAGTAACAAGTTCATTAACAGTAGAAACAAACATATCATCTTCAACAACGTTAACACCGCAACCATGCTTGGGCATAGGAGCGGTGATAACATTCGGGATTCCAGTAGCATCAAACTCAATTTTTTTTGCTTTAAGAAGGTCTTGCACCTTGTTTTTCAAAGCCTAACAATTTTTAGTGTCATGGACTGGGATTTCTGAATGGTATGCACATCGAGCATTAGGATGGTAGTGAGGAGAGTTTGTGTTAGGATTCTTTGGAGCTTCTTTCAAAGTTACCAGATTAGATCTCAACAAATGTGGCAGTACTTGAGATAGTGTCAGATTAATTCGAGTAAATTGTCTTACTGGTCTTTCTGTTCTAGGCTGATTATTCCTTTGTTGAGTAGGCACATGCTTAGGGATCATGACAGCCCCCACCATTGGACGACGTTAAGTTCTTTCTTGATTCCTTTGGGGATACACAATACCAACTTCTTTCTTCCCTATAAATGGTTTTCTTACAGCAGTGGAGGATGCGTCTTTTTGGATCTTCCCAGTATTAATCCCAACTTCCACTCTTTCTCCAATCAAGATTAGTTCAGTGAAGCCTGCTGAGGAGCTTCCAATTAAATGATTAAAGAAAGGACCAGACAGGGTACCCATAAACATGTCTACTAGTTCTCTTTCGGAAAGGGGGGGCTGGACTCTTCCTACTAAGTCCCTCCATTTTTGAGCGTAGTCTTTGAAACCTTCATTTGAAACCATAGCCATACTCTGGAGTTGGGTACGGTTAGGAGCAAGATTTGCATTGTACTGATATTATTTATAGAAAGTTGCGGCAAGGTCTTCCCAATTATGGATGTTGGCCCTTTCTAGTTGATAGAACCAATCAAGTTGAGTTTCAGATAGACTGTCTTGGAAAAAGTGGACCCATAAATCTCTGTCTGCAGTGTGAGGCTGTATCTTCCTCATATAGGATCGGAGATGCATTTTGGGGAACGAAAATCCGTCGTATTTAGAAAATATTGGCGCCTTGAATTTTTGTGGAATAATAATCCCAGACACCAGACCTAGCTCCTCAAATTCTATCCTAGGCACTTTCTGGATTTCCATTGCGCTTAGTCGTTCTTTCAGATGCTTGTACTTGTCGTCGGCCGGGGGACACTGCTCTTCAGAGTAATCCTCTTCATCTTCCTTTTCAGACTCTTGCTCGACAACTGCTTCCTTGCCTTTCCCATCTTGATTGTCTTTCTCACCAGATGACGTTGCAAAGTCTAGGGTCCTTCTTGCTTCTCCTTGGAATCTTCTTCCCATATTCAGAACTCTGGTTCCTTTCTTTTTCTTCTTCTTTTCTTCAATCAGCAAGGTTTTCAGATCTTCTTGTCCTTTTGCTAGAGTTAAGAACAACTTCTAAAACTAATCATTTTGTGCTTAGAGGTCCTTTACCGTCTGCTCGAGATCCATCTTACTGAAATAAACAGTAGAAAGATGAGGAGACTTGTTGTAAGAAACCTGCTTATGTTATGATGAATGGTAAATGCATATGCAATGATTTCAAGGAACTTAGAGATTTAAAATTGCTTTAGACCAAAAAGAGAACACACGTCATATTAATAAATCAGAGCTTGAGTAAATCATGCCTCTTTTGGGCTTACAAAGAAGTACAAAAACTCTAAGATAAAAAAGTTGTATGCATCCTCTTTGGCGCGATGTAGGCATTCAGGCTCCACTCCTCATGAAGTTGCTTAGTGAGTTCCAAAGCCTTCTTCTCGCTGGCGTAGAATTGGGCTTCAAAAGTGTCTCATTTCCCCTTAAGCTGTATCTAATCCCTTTGTAAGTATTCAAGAGAGGTGGGCATGTCAGGATGCAACATAGTGTATGGAACATCTCCTTCCACAACAGGCTCTATGATTACTGGGAGAATGGAGGGGTAAGGCATCATAAGACTTTGAGCACGAGCTCGTACCCATTTGAGGTAAGGCTCAAGAGGGATGGAATTCTTATGCCCCAATGTCTTTCTATCTAGCTTGTTCAACATCCTCCAAGCTTGGATAAATCTCTGGCGATGACCTTGATCGTTGTTCTCGTAGTCAAATACCAAACCTTGAATGAGCATCTCATATGGGTCATCCCTTCGGGCATAACTAAACTATCTTAAGGCTAAGCAGGGGTTGTAGGTGATACCTCCCCTAATTCCAAGTAAAGGGACATTAGGAAATTATCCACAACGGTCGACAATAGTAACATCCTCTATGGATCGGGAACACCAATGAATGTCTGAATGTTTGAGCGTCATCAACCTATGTGACCACCTTGAACCTTTCTCGTTCTTCAATACAGATTGGGAAAGATCTGAACAAGGTGTTTCAATTGAACCTCTAAAACCCTTCGATCAAGCTTTGGGTCCACAAGTATCATTCTAGTAGTGCCTTCTCTATGCTTTCCTTTAATGCATAAGGCATAAACTTCCTCTTCATACTTGCCTTTGATTCACAAGGCAAGAGCTTCTTTCCCGTGTGCTTTGACCCATAAGGAAATGACTTCCTCTGTGCGTGCCTTCAACGTACAAGGAAAAAGGCTTCTTTCAACTTTCCTTTGATGCACAAGGCAAAGGCTCCCTCTTCAACTTGCCTTCAGCGCACTAGGCAAATACTCCCTCTGTGCATGCCTTCAACACACAAGGCAAAGGCTCCCTCTTCAATTGGTCTTCAATTCATGATAACACTTACTTTACACTTGTTTTTGACTCTGATTTCACATGTTATTTAGGTTTTTTATTATTGTTTTCTCGTATTATGCCTATATTTTATTTCCTTTTTAGGTATTTAAAATATCCAGAGCTCCCCTAAAGAAATGAAGGAAAACAGGCTAAAAAACAGGAGTTTAGGTCAAATTTGCACTCATGGGGTCCACCATGGCGCCAACCATATGGTAGGCCATGACGTGGACCACCTCCTTCTGACCTCAACTGCCACATTCCCCACTTCCTTTCATTTAAACTCATGGCGGGCGCCATGGCCTCCATGGTGGGCGCCACCTTTGAACGATGTTTTCCCCCCCAAAAGGAGTTGGGGGGCATTCCTGTGATTTCCTGCATTCCTCATCCTCTATAAATAGAAGTTCCTGATTTCATTTCAATTCCCCCAAGCTTAGTTGCAAACTTGATTCAACCATAGTTGCGAACTTAAGCCATATAATTTCACCATTGTAAACAATAATTCTTCATATTGGGGAATTATTGCATTATTGATTGAGTCTATGATCGAGTTCGTAGATTGAGTCTGTAATCGAGTTTGGAGCACTTCGGCAGAAGTTTATCTTTCCACATTTATTATCACTAGGCCAAAAGCCTCTACAAGTTCCCTTTGATTCACTAGGCCAAAGGCCTCTTCATGCAACCTTTGACTCACTAGGCAAAGGCTTCTTCATGATTGAGTTGGAGTCACTAAGTCAAAGGCTCCTTTCAATTGACCTTCGATCCACAAGGCAGAGGCTTCCTAAGACTTATCTTTAATTCACAAAGGCAAAAACTTCCTCTGTGCTTGCTTTCAATGCACAAGGCCAAGACCCCTCAACACAGTTTCTGCACTATGACACACAATATGACCCATTCGAAAAATCACTCCAAAGGTCCATTCGAAGGACACACATTGGTGGCCATTCGAAGGAGACACATAATTTTTGAAACAAGTTTGTCTCATGATGAGTCTTGGTCCTACATGTTGCCAGGCCCAAGCCTCCTGCGCAATGGCATTTGAAGGAAGTGACAAAAGAGGCTTTGATTGGCCAGAAATAAGTTCTCGTTTGGGCTATTTGAATCAAGCAGCTAAGGAAAATAGATGGGTCCAGTCGAAGAAGCCATGAGGAGAAAATCATAGCTAATTGAATAGCAAAGATCTGAGGGTTTTCGAAGAAGCCCTGATAAGGGAAAACTCAGAACAATGAGAATTCAAAGTCATCAAAGATTTGAGAAATTCAAATTGATGATGGATAGACTCAATCGAATGAGCTAAACTAGAGCCATTCAAAGGAGGCAACTCAAGGACAATTGAAGAGCAAGGTTGGAAGGTATTCGAAAGAATCAAATGTGTCAGAGTTCACTCAAGATTTCAAAAGGAAAGAATTATCCAAATATGGACAACTTTCAATGTGTTGGATTCTTGTCTCATGGCCTTCAAGGCCCAGTTAATGTTTGTCCCTTTACATTTCCATGCATCCTCACATCCCTATAAATACAAAGCCAGACACATACACAAAGGAAAATTCTCCAAGAGACTAGAAACGGAGACACTACACATAACATACATACTGCACGCACATGCTGCCCCACAAGAGCTCCACAAAACTTCCAAAATTCCAACAAGTTTTCCAGAATCGAAGCACCCCACTGGTAACGAACCTTCGATTTCAATTTCATTTCCCATGTAATTCAATTTCGACTGCACATTCATGCTGCATGATTGTTAATATGTTACATGTAAAGTCTGAAGTAACAGGATACCATGACATGGATTCCTTCAAATCTCAAATCTAGCTCAGATGGTGAAAGAATGTGGGCAACCGAAAGGGCCTGGGTTCAATACCCATGCCTCCCAATTTTATTTTTCTAACATTGCTTTGCAGATTCCATGCGTTGCATAGTCAAGCGCTCACTATATACCCTCATGGTTGGACCATCAGATGTCAACAAATGGAGATCTAACTCTCCAAATGCGTAGTTCTATCGTGTGCCATCAAGGATTGTCTTCAGTGGATCCAACGTGGCCTGGACTTGTCAGCTCATGGGCCTAGCAAATCTCAAAAGCATACCCCCCCCCCCCCCCCCCCCCAATTGCTTAACATCAGGCCCAACATGCTACTTGTTTTGTTTTATTTGTTTATTCCTTTTTTAATCTTTTTTTAATTATAATCATAAAATCAACAAAAACCATAAAAATATTAGACTTAGGATTTTATAATTAATTTAATTATTTTGACATTATTTTATAATTTAAAAATAATTAGAACTAGGTTCTTATAATTCAAATATTTTCTTAACAAAAATACAAAAAAAAATTTTAGAATTAGTTTTCTTGTATTTATTTAATTAATTAGGATTAAACCTAGCCTTCCTCATTTTAATTTTAAGTATTTTATTAAAAAAAAAAAAACAACCAAAAAGATTTTTCTTGTTTATTTAGAAGTTTTAGGGCTCTAGATGTCTCTTTTCCTTTCGCGCGCGTTACTTTATTTTCGCACTTTTTATACTAATGTATCTGCCCATTGGATGTAATAGAGAATTAACTAGGGCTTTACTGATTTTCGTTATTTTCTTTTCCCCAAATTTTTGGATATGTAAATACTCCCTCCCCGAAGCATTGTAATAGCGTAGGATTTACATTTCCACACTTTTAATTCTTGTATATATATTAATTGCCTAGATGTATGATAATAGGATTGCATGACAAGAGCCTAATAATCAAACGTTAGCAAACCTAACTCAAGACTAAAATAACTGAACATAACACACATTGCACATATACACTTCTAGGGTACCCCACTTCGGTTGCCTTTCGGAAATAAAATAGTCATGTCCCTCGAGAATAGAGGCGCTTTAGCAAAAGACCCTTAAAATAAAAGATCATAGTCCCACGATGACCCTACAGTTGCCTTTCGGTAAATGATCTAGTCCCTTAAACAAAATTGCTAAAGCGTCTCTATATGTTGCCTTTATGAATGTACGTCCCTTCGATTGTCCCTCAAACATCCAACGATAGAGCTACCTACTCACTAATAGTAGGATAGCACTGTCTAAAGGATAGGAGGAAAATAAAAACTTTTTCGAGTACGAGTAGATAGTTGTTAGATGCTTGCTCAAATAAAACAAACTCTTTGCACCTACACAAAAACATTTCAAAAACACTTTCAAAAATATTCTCTTTGTCAACATTCTTGAGGACTGATACAAGAGTTATCATAAAGCAAATTTACGCACTAAGGAAGTTTCAAATACTCTTCAAAAAACGTAAAGCACAAGGTATTTAAAAAATGAGCTAGAATCTAAGAGCCCGTAGAAAACTACGGATGGAAAGGGTGCTAACACCTTCCCTTTCCATAATCTACCCCCCTTACTCAAAAAATTCTTGAAAAGGTATTTTTCTATTCTTTTCACCCTTTCCTTAATTTGGATAAAAGAAAAGTCGGTGGCGACTCTTGCTTACTGCAATATTTGCAAACACAAAACGCAAAACCAGTATAACAGTCGGTTCTGCCACCGTATCACATAATTGGCGACTTTGCTGGGGATTATATAAAAAGTGGGGTTACCTTAAGAGTTAGTTCATGTTAAAACTATTTTAATTGCTTGCTTTGTATTCTATACTTTTGAGGGTTTTGTTTGGGTTGTTACTAAAAGATCCTACACCCGGATCTGGGGAACCTTTTTTAGGTAAGTAGTAATAAATCATGGAAGTTGTACGGCGTAGACCGATATGGACGAAGTGATGGCTATGTTAGAGTGATACTCTGGCTTGTACTAATGTTCCTTGAGTCAGTCAAGGATAACATTAGGCTTCCTTATAGTGTCATTAAGAGGTAACTGGCCTTTAGAACCTTTAATTGACTCATCCTAAGCCATTAGAAAGTAGTGAGATGACCAACTTTGGTTCCGACCGAAGATTGGTTGATACTCGATACTACACTTATTGAGATTGGACTTTTGGGATATTTTGGCCGCAATACTTCGGTGCTTGAGGTAGAACAATGCCTAAAATAAAGGTCAATGATATGAGACTCCTTAGAACCTGGTCACTATTAATAGGATAGATTGAGCCAACTGAAACTTGAAGAGGGTACTCACTTTTAAAACTCATGCAAGCCTTTAAACCTAAGGTCTCTGTATGACTTATGTGTGTTTGATGTACTTGTGATTTCAAAGCATAATCATAAAATCATAAACATCATAACATGTCATGTACACTAACCATTTCAAGGGCCTGTGGATTTATCTCTCCTCTGTTTTTTAGGTTATGGATTCAGCTCGCAGAAAAACCATTCGAATCAATTTTGTAGAGATTCATCCCAAACTCAAAGAAATGATTTTGAAAGTTCCTGAGAATTCATCATTCAACAAGAGATATGGTCACTTGCTCAGTTTGGTCACCGCCAGTTTTGAAGAGGGTTTGATGAGTGTCCTATTCCAGTTCTTCGACCCTAAATACCATTGCTTCACATTTCCAGACTATCAGTTGGTGCCTACGCTGGAAGAATTCTCCAAAATACTTGGTTTTCCTATATTGAATCAGATACCCTTTACCGGTTTAGAACAAGATCCAACTGCTGAAGATGTTGCCATAACTTTGCACTAGAAGCCATCTGGAATTGAGTCCAATTGGCAAAGAAGGAGTGGAGTTAAGGGCCTCCTCAAAAGTTTTCTGATGAAGAAAGCTCAAGTATTCCTAGATGCTATGAGTTACCATTCCTTGGAAGATGTTTTAGCTCTTTTGATCTATGAGTTGATTTTGTTCCCCAATTCATACCAGTTTGTAGTTGTCAGTGCCATCAACATCTTGCTTGCTCATAATCTAGTGCCTACATTGCTCGGGGATATTTTACATTCACTCCATACTCGTACCATGAAGAAGCGAGGGACTCTTATGTGTTGTATACCTCTACTCTATAGGTGGTTTATTTCACACCTTCCTCGGTCAGTAATGAAGAATGAGCTAGGTTTAAGATGGAACCAAATATTAATGTCTCTTTCTCACTCTGACATTAATTGGTGCCCTCGC
This sequence comes from Vicia faba, assembly GCA_948472305.1. Taxonomy (NCBI): domain Eukaryota; kingdom Viridiplantae; phylum Streptophyta; class Magnoliopsida; order Fabales; family Fabaceae; genus Vicia; species Vicia faba. The sequence goes on along the minus strand of OX451741.1, from coordinate 1,393,179,041 downwards.
TCCCAAGAAGACATCTCTTTTATTGATCACTGCGGAGAATTCCCTAATCTGCCACTCCTTGGCATTATATGAGGCATCACTTACAACCCCTCTTTAGCTTTACGTCAGTTTGGTTACGCTCGGAGGTATGGTCCTCATGATATGCTCATTCAGGGTATTGGGTTCGACTATTCAAATGACCTACAAGGTTATCATTAAAGGTTCATCCGCGCTTTGGGAATGGTTAAGAAGACTGATAGCATAACTCTAGGGCGCAAGAAATGCATCCCTTTGGAGCCATACCTCAAATGGGTGCGAGCTCGTGCTCAAAATCTTACGATGCCATATGCTGCTATCCTACCAGTGATTTCAGAACCTATTGTTCAAGGGGTCGAGTCTCGCATCATTCTGCATCCTGATATGCCAACAAACTTCGAACAATTGCAAAAATCTTGGATACAACTCAAATAAGAATGAGATGCTTTTGAGTCCCAATTTTATGCCAGTGAGAAAAAGGTGTTGGAACTGAGAAAGAAGCTTCAAGAAGAACAAAATCTTAATGCCTACTGTTGTACCCCAAAATTTTCCCTCCCATTTCCACACAAAACATATTCCTAGAGGTTCACAATTGCTCAAGTTGACTAAGGATTGACTAGACAAATCCTCCTCCTAAGATAATGAGCCTCAAACTAGGGTTTCACTCCTCATCAATATGGTTGAGTTCCAAGGGTCCCAAATGGTCTCCATGGTCCTAATATGTCCTCTAGATCATCCATGCTAATTTTCATGCCTTGCACAACAAGTTTGCTCAATCAACTGCTCAAATGCTTGACAATCAACTATATTAGGGCAAAAGTCAAGTGTGGCCCAAATACAGTCAAACTTCAAGATTTTTGGTCAACATCAACATTTTGAAGTATTATCCAGCATTTTATCAAGGGTTGATCATGATTCCTCAAGAAATGCTCTTAACTCATCAAAAGTCAAAAATGGCAATTTAGGGTTTCTATATGAAAAGTCAACCAGAGTTTGACCAGGCATAACTTTCTCATACTTTTTCAGAAATTTTCCAACCAAGGCTTATTTTGAATAGAATACAATTCCCTACAACTCCTATTCATCCCTCAAGGTCAAGAGATGCCTCAATCAAAAGATACAAGTTCATACATTATAGGTCATTTCAAAAAGTTAACAAAAACACCTTTTTGGGTGAAAGCTCGTTACATGAACATGGAAGATCCAATTAAGATGAAACCAAAATGTTTGTTTAGAAAAAATCCTAAGATTTCTAAAATGTTTAAGAGCACCTTCTTAGGGTTAAAATTGAGAGAGATATGCATTGTCAAAGTTGGCCATTTTTGGAAATTTGCATAAAGTCAACAATGCCCAAATTTTCATTTTTTCCAAATGGGCCTAACTTTTTATACTTGAAACACATTCTGTGATACGGTGGCAGAACTGACTGTTAATACTGGTCTGCATTTTTTGTTCGCAAATATCGCGGTAAGCAAGAGTCGCCATCGACTTTTATTTCATCCAACAAAGGAAAAGGAAAAAGAACAGAAAAAACCTTTTTCAAGATGTTTGTGAGTACGGGGGGTAGATTATAGAAAGGGAAGGTGTTAGCACCCTTTCTATCTGTGGTTTTCTACGGGCTCTTAGGTACTTGCTCATTTTGAAATTTCTTGTGTGTGTTTTGAAAAGTTTTTGTTTAACTTCGTAAGAACCCTTGTATCTGTCCTCGAGAGTGTGACGAAGTTATTTTCGAAAACTGTTTTGAAAGTGTTTGTGTAAAAGATTTTTTATTGTTTTGAGCAAGTACTTAAGATTTTCTACCTACTCGAAAAAGGATGTTTGTTTTCTCGTTTCCTTTAGACAACGTTATCCCACTATTAAGGAGTAGGTAGCCCCATCGTTGGAATTTCAGGAACTATCAAAAGGGACGAAATGGTCATTGAAGGCAACATGTAAGGATACCTTAGCATTTCAAAGGGACTATCAACATAAAATCGTTTCTCGTAGGAAAATCGAGGGACAGTAAGGGACTATGATCTCTATGACGACTTTGAATTACGGGTCTTTGCTAAGATATCCCTACGTTCGAGGGACATGACCATTGTTTCTGAGGCAACCAGGTGAGGTATACCCTAAGGGTGCAAGTGTGCAACAGTGTTTGTTTTCAGATATTTATCTTGTAATTAAATGATCTATTTAATTGATTAATCATACAAGCCTAGGTTGCTAACAATTATATACAAGCATATAAAATAAAAGCGAGAAAATAAAAAGAGTCCTACGCTATTACAAGGCTTTTTGGCAGATACATAAATATTTGACTGAATGTAAAGTGCGGAAATTTAAACCCTAATTAATCTATTACAAACCGGGCGCAGTTACATCAATAGTAAAAATTAATCGTACAACAAAAATAATTAAGTGCGAGAATTAAAAACTAGAGAAAACATTCAAAACCCTAAAAAACCCTAATTTAATCATTGAAAATATTTTTGGATTTTTTGTGAAAAAGATTTGAGTTTAACCTAATTTTTTCTAATTAATTTTAATTAATGGAAAATAAATTAAAGTTGATGAAATTAATTTATTATAAAAAAAACTAAATTCTATTTTTGTGATTTTGATTTTATGATTTTATGAAAAAAATTGATTATAAAAATAATTAAACTAAATAATGATAATAAATAAAAAAATCAGAAAATATTAGAAATTAGGCCTGAGGGGTGTAGGCCCAGATTGGATGTTGTGTTGCAGAAATTCTATTTAAGGCCCAATCTTGTTGGCCTACAACCCTGCATAAAATCCAGTGTGTTTATGCATGGAGTGTCCACCATGTGCTGCATCCTGGAAGCGTTGGATCTGGCATCCTGGGTGATCCAATGATGATGATATGGAGGCGTAGGATCTGCCTACTTGGAATGATAGCATGGAATCTGTAATTAAATATTGAGAAAACTATTATGTAGGAGGCAGGGATCGAACCCCTGACCTCCTACATGCGCTCCTTACAAACCATTCACTTGTACCACTCAGCCATTGTTTCATTCATTGAATAATATAAACATAATACATTATATTAAATGAAAAGTCAGTGTAACAAGAAAATGCGCGCCAAGTTCAAACTGGCCATTCACGTCTTGACACGCCTTCATCTTCTTCAAGGAAATTGTCGTTTTAGGGAAGGACCTTTACCTACAGACACAAGCTGTAACTATAACCTTGCAAATCTCAAAAATCAATACCAGGCAAGATATATCAAATCCAAACATACAGATCAACTATTTTTGATCTCGTGAGTATGATGATATCAATCTTTTGCCTTGATTTTACTTGTATCAAAAGCCCTAAAATGCAACCTTAAACCCTAACAATGGTAGTTGTCCATACATGCGCCAAAACTCATAATTAATCATACAAATATATTCTAAATAATGATACAATCATGAAGGTATGCTTAAAAATTGTTAATCATGCGCGTATAGTCAGAATCAAAATCAAGAGTAATGGTAAACCGTGATGCTGTAAGGTGATGATTCCTGGAGCTTTTATGCGTGAAAATTATGTTGTTAGCTTCAGGAGGTTCCCAGGAGTGGATTGGTCGCCTTGAATCACCTTGAATCGCCCTCTAAATTAGAATTCGAACAACACTTTTTTTTGTCAAAAATTGGAGTTTTTCTGGACTTATGGAGGCAGCATTTTCGTGTCCTTTAGGTCTGGCAACATCGTGTATATGTATTAGAAGGCATTAGGTCAACAAAAATAGATTCAATCTTGAATAATCATGGAGAAAATATTTTATTTGTTCCTTGCATTATTTGTTTCCAAAACAAGCCAAATCATGCCATTCTTATTCCAATCAGCCCTTGCACGATTTGATCCTTGTTTGACAGCATATATCATCTTCATTCAATGCCAAAATCATTCCAAAAGCAACTTATATGATTTATTTTGATTTTATTTGAATTTTAAATGAATAAAATCACAATAAATTAAATAAGTAATTGAATGAAGCATGGAGTGGTTCATGGGTCGTGGACCATGTTAGGAACAAGCTCCAAACTTGAAAAGATAGGCCCATGTGGAGAAAATGCAATTTTGGGCATTGTTGACTTTGTGCAAATTTCCAAAAATTGCCAATTTTTGACAAAGCATATCTTCCTCAATTTTGACCCTAAGAGGATTTTCTTGGACTTTTTAGAAATCTTAGGATGTCATCTAAACACCCTCTTTATTTTCATCTCAATTGGATTGACCATGTTCGTATAAGAAGCTTTGACCCAAAAGGTCTTTTTGTTGACTTTTGAGAAGGACCTATAATGTCTGAATTTATATCTTTTCATGAGTGCAATTTTTGAACTTGAGGGATGAATATGAGTGGTAGGGAATTGGATTCTCTTCAAAATGAGCATTGGGTGAGCAGTTTTTGATAAAGTATGAGAAAGTTATGCCTGGTCAAAGTTTGGTTGACTTTTCCTATAGAAACCCTAATTTACAACTCGAGTTTTGATGAATTAGGAGCATTCCTTGAGGAATCATGATCAACCCTTAATCAAATGATGGATATCACTTCAAAATGTTAATGTTGAACCAAAAATCTTGAAGTTTTCCTGCATGAGGGTCACAATTGACTTTTGACCTAACATAGTTGATTTTCAGGCATTTGAGAAGTTGATTGAACAAACTTCTTGTGCATGGCATGAAACTTGGCATGGATGATCTTAAGAACATATTAGGGCAATGGAAATCATTTGGGACCCTTGGAACTCAAACATTTTGATGAAAATGGAAACCCTAGTTTGAGGCTCATTGTCTTAGGAGGAGGATTTGTTTGGTTAATCCTTAGGCATCCTTGGGCAAGTTTAGGACCCTAGGAGAATGTTTTGAGTAAAATGAAAGGGAAAATTTTAGGGTGCAACAGCTGCCCCTGTTTAATCTTGTTAAACCTGAGGATGTAGATTGGTTGGTCTGCCTTTCGTGATCTGAAGGTGGAAGATGATTGAACACTAGAGTGCCCAAAAATTTGCACTCGCATGAAGTAATACTGATTGGTGATATCAGGAATGGGATTACAGAGGCCATTTGGGGAAGATGACGGAGAGTCACCGGAGATGGGCTTAAAGATTCCATCCAAAGAAAGATATACGTCGCATGAGAGACTCCTTTGTGAGAATTCCTGTACCTACCATTGAGGAGGACTTCGCCGAGGAATGTTGATTTATGTCCTGGGAAATAGAGTCTACGAGCTTCAGTTGTCCATTACTCTACTGGGGAATTAACTCCTGATTGAGGAGGTGAAATTAAATTGCATATCTGATAAGGGTCCAGGCTGCACAACGACTTACTGGGGAAATGTGAAATTGACCGAATTTGGTCGGGTCTAGGTCTTACAGTGTTGTAAACTGTTGTCTGGAGATGAGAGAGAAGAAACCTGGATAGTAAGGTTATGAGAAGCAACTTGGATAGTAGGCTTACTTCAAAATGAAATCCTGGATAGTAGGGCCATGAGAAGGAACCTGGATCGTAGGGTTACTTCGAGATGAAAGCCTGGATAGTAGGGCTATGAGAAGGAACCTGAGTTGTAGGGTTACCTCAAGATGAAAGCCTGGATAGTAGGGCTATGAGAAGGAACCTGGGTCGTAGGGTTACTTCGAGATGAAAGCCTGGATAGTAAGGCTGTGAGAAGGAACCTGGATCGTAGGGTTACTTCGAGATGAAAGCCTGGATAATAGGGCTTATGGGAAGGAACCTGGATGATAGGGTTACTTCGTGGGGAATTTGGGTAAAACTGCATCAGAACTGAGAAGGAACCTAGGTAAGGTTGCTTCTTGAGGAGTTTGGGTAAAACTGCATCGGAACCGAGAAGGAACCTAGGTAAGGTTTCTTCTTGGGGAGTTTGGGTAAAACTGCATCTGAACCGAGAAGGAACCTAGGCAAGGTTGCTTCGTGAGGAGTTTGGGTAAAATTGCATCGGAACCGAGAAAGAACCTAGGTAAGGTTGCTTCGTGGGGAGTTTGGGTAAAACTACATCTGAACCGAGAAGGAATCTAGGTAAGGTTGCTTTGTGAGGAGTTTGGGTAAAACATCAGGAGGAATCTGGGTAAGGTTACTTCGGGATAAGTCCGTGTATGGCTATGGGAAGGAACCTGGATTGTAGGGTCACTTCGTGATGAGTTCGTGTGAAACTTTATTTGGAAATGTATGAGAAGGGACCCTTGTAAGAATTTTTTTTTGGATAAACCCGTGTGAAGCTGCATTTAGGAGAAACCCGTGTAATATTGCTTCGTGAAGAACCCGTGTAAAGATGCATCTGGTCGCACAAATAATTACTCTGTTTAGTTTCAGGAGCTAATCTTAGACCTACTGGAAATTGTTGATTATAAACATGCTTCCTGAAAAGGTACATGATTAATTATATGTGATACATGAAATGCATTGTGTAATGATGTTCTCAAAATAAATGAGATTATGATGTATGCAATATGTATGCGCATGTCATGATGTATGAACATGAAATGCTAATGTGGCACGTCCGAGTTTGGGAAAATAAATCCCTGACTGCTGTTGCAGAGTACTGGAAATTGCATTCCTAATCGTTGTAGAAAACGTTGTTCTTCTACTTCCGCTGGGGATGGTGAACGAAGATGACTATGCTGGAGATTTACTCCTTGTTTATAGCTACTCTGCCGGGGGAGAGACTCTATTTGAGAATAACTCTGCGGGAGAATAACTCTGTTGGAAGATGAACTTCCGTAGCTGAAGGGATAAACTCTGTCGGGAATTGAGCTTCTGTATTCAGAAAAATAAACTTTGTTCGGAAGAAAACTTTATGACCCGCTTGCAATTATGAAATTCGGTTGGGGAATATAGATGTCAGATTTCTGAAGGAACCTGGCTGGGAAGAGTACTTCCTGTTTAGGGAAGCCGATGTCAAAGGTTTAGTTGCCTCTACTCTGTGGGGAAGCATAGATGTCACGGGGGCGCATGTTGAGGATACGACAATGACTTTGCATCAGGACTTTTCTGCCCTTGTACCTGCTGGAGAAAGTACCTACAGAGGCTTTGTGGATGGCTTGAGTGTTATCCTAACTCATGAGTGTTTGGTAACTGGCGATCATAATGATGAGTCTTCTAATGATAGGCAAGTGACAAGATGATGGGACATAGTCGTATGCTTTGATCCCTAACTTTTTCCCGGACCTCCCTTTCGGGTTTTCAGTCTACCGGGATACCCTTTTTTTGCTCAAGCCTCCTTTTTAGGTTTTTGACGTGCCGGGTGTACAGTTTTTCCATATTAATATCCCTAACTTTTTCCTAAACCTTTTTTGGTTCGCTGGGATGCCCTTATTTTTTCCTAGGCCAGTCGACCTAGCGGGTCTTTTTCATGTGTGGTCTTTTCCGACTATGTCCATGTTCTCAAGATGTAGGGAGTTGTCACTATCTATAGTGTTGTGGTACTGTCAAGAATGTTTTCTTGATGGCACATGATTCGTTGATGGAATGCGTGCGTAATACCTCAAGTGATTCAGATGGAGATATGCCCCTGATTATTTGGCACTTTTGGAGAGACTGCCCCGGTGTATTAGAAATTATGTCATGCCCCTTGCTTATGGAAGACTTGTTATTGGAAGTGTCTTTCCCGCTGAGGTGATTCTGTCCATTGAGAGGATGTTTGTTCATTGGATATCCATTGTGCGGATTTCTCCGCGGTCAAACAATTAGTTATATGCAAACAATGTCATTTAAAGAATGCAAAACTCAGGTCTGTCTTGAAATTTTTTTGAAAAAGTGTTTTGTGTAGTAAAACAAAATTTGCAAGAATGTGATATCAACTCAGGATTCATAACAAGTCCTACAGAAGTCAGGATACCTTTGTAATAGTATGCTCTCAAACTAACCCATGCTTTAGCTAGGACTTTTAAGGGTTATAACGTGGCCTGGTTCACGGTCTAAGAAACAAAGGTTAAAGGCTCAAATTTTATTTGTACCCACACTCTCTTTGTGATGTCCTTCAGTCCTATTCTCAGTTAATTGCACGTTTAGAATCCCAGTTGAGTCCTGGAGTACTGTCCTTGATGTTCCGGTGATGGTTCAGATACTGAAAGTTTATTTTGAATAGGCTGTCATTTTTTTGTCGAGTATTTGTAGGACCTCTTTCTTTTTGATTTTGCTATCCCTTTTTTTGCTTGAACTGTTTCTTTTTGTGATTACAGTTAGCGAGATGCCCCCATTTTTCTTCTTAAGTCTCCTTTATAGGTTTTGACTTAACGGGATTTTATTTTGAGAGATAATGTCTGCCTGTCTTGACGATTATGCAGAACCATCACCGCCTTTTGATTTGGAAGGACGTCTTCGAGGCCATTCATTGTGTGCGAAGCAGAAGATTGCGACTGAATGCGCCTCTGAATTAACCGAGATAACTACCCTGCCCCAGGTTATGATTGAGGGTTTTAATTTGTGTGAAAGAAAAAACTCCTACTTCTTTAGCTCAAAAGGGGTTGACTAGGGATTATCTTCCTTATAACTCCACTGTTTGGGATTTGAAACAATGCATGTACATCGTCAGCGGGGTCTGTTCAAAAGCATATTATAGAGATTGTGGTATCATTTTCATCATCCTCCCTCTAAGGCTTAGAGCTTTTAATCGAGAGTTAAATATCACGAAAAGGCAGTATAAAGCAATTTAAGAATAGTGAAAACAGATTAATTCAAGACAAACATCTGTAATGCATTAATGAAATAACAAAGTTTTGACATGACAATAATTGTTTGAATGAGCAAAGAAAATATAACTTGAGAATTAAATGAACAAAAATGCTTTCAATCCTAGCCATGTTTTGGCAAGGGATCAGTGATCACGTTGGGAGTCCCATGAGGGTCGAATTAAATCTCCTTGCTGCCAATCATGTTCTGAATCTTGTATTTCAACGCCCAACAATCATTAGTATCGTGCCCCTGGTTGCCAGAATGATAAGCACACCTTGCATCCAAATTGTAGTTAGGAGAGGAAGTCTTAGGGTTTGGATGAGGGTCTATCACTGTGATCAAATTCATCTTCAACATGTGTTGCAATGCTTGTGACAATGGCATGTTGATTCGGGTGAACTGCCTTTGAGGTCTTTCTGCCCTTGGCTGATTATTTCATTGTTGACCAGCTGTAGGCCTAGGTATCATCACAGCCCCTACCGTTGGACAACGTTCATCTCTGCTCTGACCTCTTGGGTTATAAATGGCATTGACCTCCTTTTTACCCATGAATGGCTTCTTCTCTGTACTTGAAGAAGTATCTTTCCAGATCTTGCCACTCCAGATCCTAGCTTCTACCCTTTCTCCAGTCAATATCAGCTCGGTGAAACCAGCTGAGGAGCTACCAATCAAGTGATTGAAGAATGGACCAGACAGTGTACCAAGAAACATGTCGACCAACTTCCTATCAGACAAAGGGGGTTGGACTCTCCCTGCTAGATCTCTCCACTTCTGCGCATAGTCCTTGAAACCTTTGCTTGCACCCATGGATATACTCTAGAGTTGAGTACGGGTAGGGGCAAGGTCAGTGTTATACTGATACTTCTTATAAAAAGCAGCAGCCAGATCTTCCCAGTTGCGGACATTGGTTCCCTCTATCATACCCCAAATTTTCCCTATCTCTTTTATTTTTGTCTGGCTTTGGACTTTGCATTCCAGTTGCATCATTTTATCATTCATTCATTGGCATATCCCGCATCTCAGGGAATCGTGCGCTTTGGTTTAAAGTTTTAGGGATGCGCCCTCTTTATGTCTAATCTTGTTTTGAGGTTTTCTTATCAGGTAAAAAGGAAATGCATCAGGTTCTCGATTAACGGATCGTGGAATGAATTGTGTCGTCATGTTACAAGGTTGGTTCTCGCTCAAATTTATCAGAGCCTGGATTAGGGTTTATTTCCCTATGTGTGCCGGTCAAGATGCTAGGGTTTTGGGTCTTTGGTTTCTGGGAAGATGTCTCTCTCGCCTTCCCCGAAGATGGCTCAGAGCTCAGTGCGTTAGGTCAAGAATTTCACCTCTTTGCATTTCAAGTTTCTTCTTTAAGTCTCTAAGCCATTGAGTCGAGAATTTGGAGGTTGAATTGGCAAATATGGAGTTCAAGCACTTCGGGAAATGAGGTTAAAGGTTCATGATAATCAAGACATGTTTGTGTTGCTTAAGTTATAAGTTATTGTAGGATGAATATCAAAAATAAGGTTTCTGGTCGAGAAGTACGAGTGTGGTTCAGGCATGATATAAAGATCTAGGTTCAAGCGACCAGTGTTTTGGAGTTCGAATTAATCAGTGGAATTAAATTATTAAGCATTTATTTTGTTTGAGAGTTTGATTGGATTTTGAAAGATAAGGCGCGTGATTTGTTTGGAATACAAGTTATAACAATTGCTCACAATTTCTTGAAGTTTAAGTTACAAAGTCCAAAGGGTGCGTTCAAATCATTCAAGTGGGAATTGCCATTTTCAATCAAAGATCGAGATTTGTTTGATTTCCATGAAAGATAATTCATTCAAAAAAAATATATCATTCAAGCTTTCGTGTTCATTACATTTTTTGGACAGATTACAGAGCGTATGAAAAAATAAATTACAATTATTGGAATACAAATTACATTTGTTTTGTTTACAAATAAAAGACAAAAATAATTTGTGTTTCTTCAAGTCTTCATCTTCAATTCATTCGTCCTCGCCATGGTATTTTCATCGTTCAATCTCGCTTTGGACCGTCCAATAATCGTACTCATAAAATAAGAAAAAAAAAAGAAAAAAAGTTAGCGATCAAACACAAAAAAAAATTCAAACAAGAATTAATTGATTGATATCTCATCATAAGGGTTTGCCTTTTCGAATCAGTCAGGAAGTTATTTTTATCATGGTTTATTTTCTCCCAATTGCAAATCACAAAAAGAATTTTTCTCTTTGGTTCACAAAAAGGAAAAAAGAAAAAAATTTCAAATGTTTCCTGTTGCTAAAGAAAATAAACAGGCAGCGCCTCAAACAACAAAGGCAAGAGCGAAGCCCGAAACAACAAGCAAAGCAAACTGTCCCACAAAAAACATACAGCAGCATGGCAGGCTAGCACCAAGCTGCCTAAAGCTGCAAGCAAAGCTGCCACGAACAGGCTAGCCAAATGCACAGAAGCAAGGAAGCAAGCAAGGGAAATGCAACAACAAGCAACAAGCATAGCAGGCTAGCACAAGCAAACAATGTAACAGCAGGCCCACAACGTTACAACAAACAAAGCAAATTGTCCCATGAAACACAAAACCAACAAGTAGCCAAAACAACAAAAAGCAATTCAACTATGACAAAGCAAATGCAGCATCATATTAAACAAAACAATAGTGAAGACTAGCAATAGCTTACAATATCCTATGTCATCATTTTCCACAAGAGGCAAACCCATCAGAATTTTCAAAGAAAAAAGCCAACAATCTTTACATCATTGAAAGAGAAAGAGGAAAGAAAAACCTGCATACTGCATAACCAAAATAGTCCAAGAACTACTGCTGTAACATTGCACCAAATTAGCAAATCAAAATCTGCATCACAAAAGCAAAAATCCAGCATACCAAGAATGTTCAAAATTCCCCAAATTTTCCCCCTGATTTCCACCCATGTTGCACTATAAAGAAACACACCATTGTTTCATTGAGGGATCCTGGACACACAGCCTAAAACACAACAAAGAGGATTTTTCTTTTGAAGGCAGCAAAGGCAAGATCGAAAATAGAAAAGAGCCTTAGTTCCAAAAAAAATTTCTTTAGCCAGAGCAAGATCGAAAACAGAAAAGGGGTTTTCTTTTCCAAAAATTTTTCAGCAAGAGAAACAAATCAAAGAAAAACATACCAGGTTTTTTTGCTATAAATCATGCTATTTCATTACTGTTCATTTTCATACCTGTATCTAATTTCGATTTCCATTGCCATATTTTTGTGTGTTGTTATCACTAAGAAAACCTCAACCTGTTAAAACCAGCTTACCCATGTAAAAACCTCAACCTGTTAAAACCAACTTACCCATGTATAAACCTTAACATGTACAAAAGATAGAACTTGTTAAAAAAACTATAGAACCTGTCCGGAGCTTAACCTGTCAAAACCATAGAAACTGTTCCAAAACACTTAAACTGTACCAAATATAGAACATGTCATAAATATTAGAACATGTTAACATAGAATCTGTCAAAAACATAGAATCTATCAAAAAACCATAGAACCGTACTCACATTTTCCAAATCAAAACGGTGGACGCATCCATGAAGCCACGAATCGTTCGTGAAATCGATGCCTTGCGCCGTTTTCAAAACCATCCATCATCCAATCGATTCTGTTCACAGCCTTGCGCCGTTCGCAACTTCGGTTTGCTCATCACTTCCCATCAATCTTCTCCGATTTCCTTTATCAACATAGATGCGAATGATGCATAATGAGAAATAGGAAGTGTTTACCTACCAGAAGAACGGTCCGGTGCCTTTTTAACAGTTAACTTCGTTCTCGATTCTTCTTCAGATTTGTCGTAGATGATGAGAGTTCTTGAAAGGGTTCAAACAAAGAGAGAATTGAAGAGGATGAGCATGGAGGTTGAGTGGTGTTAGAGAGGGAAAACATGAAGATCGAGAGAGTAAGGTAACGCTTTGGTTGTTGTTCCATTGAAAACAGAAAAAAGAAAAAGAATCAGTGAAGAGAAGAGTGATATTGAGCGATCGAGAGAAGCCAAAAGAGAGATGAGTTTTAATAATTGATTTACATTTAAGTGAGTTTAATTGGGGAATTAAAAAGTTTAATTTTTGTTTGTTTCCTCTTCTCGACGATTTAGCCAGCGACGCCGTTCCAAATTAGGGTTCTAGAAAATTCTCCCCTTCCCTCTTAGTAACCCGGATCCGGGTTTGGGCCTAGCCCAACCCATTTCGCAAGTTTTGTATTTTATAATTTTTAATAATAGAAAATAACGAATGAATTGTTTGGTGTAATGGTTGTAGCATGTAAGTGAAACATGTGAGAACCTGGGTTCGATACTTGTGTGAGGCAACATTGTTTTTTTTTAATTTATTTGTTTCTATAGAATATTTGGGGTTCAACTCAACCAACTTTCTTAAGCCCATTCAAAATTGTCATCTCCACCTCCAATTTTCTGTTTCCACACCCTTTTTCTCATTAAATAACTTAATTTAATTTTAGATTATTAATTATAGAATAAATTAGTTAAAACATATTTTTTTTAGCAATTTTTATGATTAATTTTAGTTTAGATTAATATTTTTATAATGGCTTAGATTTAAATTAGAATTTTATATTTAACTTAGTTTCTATTTAAATGAGTTTAGATATAATTTATTAAGTTTATAGCTTTAATAACTTTAGAATTTTCATTTGATTTAGATTTAATTTAATAACTTTAAAATTTTAATTTAGTTTAGATCTAATTTAGTAATTTTAGAATCCCCTTTTTTACAACCTTAGAATTTGTAGTTAGTTTAAAATTATTTTAGTAAGTAATCTTTTTTTTTTAATTTAGTCCAAATAACTTCTTTAGATAATTAGTTACATTCTCTTCTATTCATATTTAAATATCTCTGTAATTTTAAAACTCACACATCTTAAGTCAAAGATTCGACTTTAGGCCATTTGTATATTCAAAATCTCATCCGCATCCATTTTTAGTCAAATTTTCCATTCACAAATCAAAAATCAAAAAACATTCTTTAATTATTACTTGAATTTATTTTAAAACTCGCAAAAAACACTCAACCAAGCAAAACTCCCCCAAAAGGGCATGTTATCTCCGTTCTACCACGATATCGGCCGTGCCTATTGCTAGAATGTGTGCGTTAACATCGCCCACTAAAAAACACAAACAAACCAACCATTTTCTAGAGGAACTACGGTGTTCTGATTCCTTCATTGGATACGTAGGCAAAGGGTCGCGAAACCCTCACGAACGCAATAATCAAAAACCATCCATTTCCCTTTAAGCAAGCATAGTTGTAGATAAATACACCCTTTAAGACAAACAAACAAAATGGATCCCGTTGAGTACAACGGATGCGAGGGGTGCTAATACCTTCCCCTTGCATAACCTACTCCCTTACCCTTTCTCTTGGTCGCAAGACCATCTTATCCATTCCCTTGTGGTTTTATTGATATTTCCCCTTCCTTCGGGATAAATAAAGTTTGGTGGCAGCTCTGTGTTTTCTGCCGGTGGCTTCAGCTGGCGACTCTGCTCGGGACCTTTTTTAGCGAGTCTCTCCTAGTTTTGTTTATTTGTCTTTTTGGGTCTTTATTTATTTGCTTTATCTTGCTTTACTGTTTTATTTCTTTATTTATTTTATTCTTTTGTATATATTGCATATATTGTTGCTACTCACATGTTCTGGATACGTTGTGATGTTGGGTTTGGTGATTACTTTTGATAAGTCCTATACCCGGACTTGGGCTACACATAGGATTAGGACAGGAGATAAAGTCATGTTAACTTTGAGGGAGTAATCCCGAAGAAGGAGGCATGAGAATCCCCCACTCAGTGGAGGTCCCCTTAAAAGTTGTGATGTTTACCGAGTAATCGGGAAGACGTTGTTGCTTTCGACCTGGGAGCTCGAGAAGTTGAGGGCCATAGAACCATTATTCCATCCTGGCCTTTTAGGTGCAATGCGGAGACTGTAACAGAGTAATCTGGAAGTAGTCGTCACACGATATTGCACTCGGACGAGTTTTTCCTGTGAATATTACTGATTACCAAGTAATTCAGACGTCGGTAATATCCAAAGGAAGAGCGTAAACTTCGAGAACTCTTTAGAACCTTGTTCGGAAGGTGATAAACCCCTAGTACATATCTTGTGGGTGGTTACTTTAACTCCATGCCTGTGACGTCGAACTTTTGATCCTGTTACTTTCAGCCTGTGCAACGGACTACGTAATGGTTATCCAGAATATGTGGAGCTGAGACTTCACGCTATAACATACCATGACATCATATCATCATGTATATATATATCGCATATCTAATGAAATCCAAAGACAAGTCTTGTTGATATAGCTTTTCAAAAAAGGAAATTTTAAAAAAGGATTGACGAGTCTTTAGGTCTCATTAGAAATGAAGATAAAGCATTCATCCATACTACCATGCATTCATTTTTCACAACAAAAACTCATTGGGGTCCCCTTTCTCAGAATCCAGTAAACAGCAAAGACGAATCATCCACATCCTTACTGTACCAGAGGCAACCAGCAAAGGCTAATGGATCTTTTTGAAGAGAATTAGAATGCACTCCGTCGGGATATGGACACTATGGGTACTCGCATGGATCAACTCATGGAAACTCTGCATGCCGTGATTAAGGGTCAAGAAGAACTACTCCAGAGTGTTGCCAAGCTTACTACTGCTGCTCCTTCCACTTCTGCTAATGGGAGAAATGAAAATGCAAATGTTGAGACTCCTACCGGTGCTCCTAGGAATGATGTCGACGATCATCATGATGTTATTGATCTCGATGAACCCCAAGTGAACCTTGCTGCCGGAGTTGCCGAAACTGCGAAAATGTATCATGCTCTCGAAGAGCGACTTAGAGCCATGCAAGGTATCAAGGCTTCCGAATTTAATACTGCTGCAATGTGCCTCGTGCCTGGGGTAGTTATTCCTCCCAAGTTCAAAGTCCCAGAGTTTGACAAATACAAAGGCACTTCTTGCCCAGAGACACATCTCCGTTCCTATTGTCGCAAAATGGCGGCCTATGATAGAAATGAACCTTTGCTCATGCATTTCTTTCAGGACAGTTTGACCGGGGCATCATTAGATTGGTATATGCAATTGGAAAGATCTCATGTTAGTACTTGGGGAGAGATTTCCGATGCTTTTTTGAAACATTACCATTACAATACTGCCATGGCTCCAAGCCGTACTCAGCTCCAAGGAATGGTGCAAAAGTCTGAAGAGTCTTTCAAAGAATACGCTCAGAGGTGGTGTGAACTGGCTGCAACGGTCCAACCTCCTCTCTTGGATCGTGAGTTAATTAATCTGTTTATGGGTACTCTACGAGACTTTTATCTCCAGCATACACTCAATAGCACTTCTACTTCTTTCTCGGATATGGTCATCATTGGTGAACGTGTTGAGACGTGTATTAAGGCTGGAACGATTCAAGGTGTTCCTAACAATGTTAACAACAATGCAAGCGTGAGTAGAAAACCATTTTCTGGTTTTGTCAAGAAGAAAGAAGGCGAGACCAGTGCCATCACCGTCAACCAAGGAAGAGCTCCCACATTTTCTCAAGTCCGATTCCCTTATTTTCCTACCCCTGTTGTTGTTCCCAACCAATTTGTTCCGTAAGTATACGCTGCTACAACTCCAGCACCCTGGATGGCCCAACAACGGCCTTTCTCTCCGCAACCACATTATGTTCCGCAACAACAGTTTGCACCTCCTACAACTTATCAACAACCGAATCAACATCTCCAAGGCCCAAGAGCTCCTCAAAGATAGAGAGCCCCTGAAAGAAGATTTGATCTCATTCCCATGTCCTACACTCAACTTCTCCCACAGTTACTTGCTAGTCAAATGGTTCAATTGTGCAAACTCGATCCACCGCCAAATCCTCTCCCTAGGGGATATGATAGTAATGCTCATTGTGAATTCCATTCTTGTGCCCCAGGCTACACAATTTAAAATTGTAGAGCTTTCAAATGCAAAGTTTAAGATCTCATTGATGCAAAAGCCATCAACTTTAACCTTGTTGGTCCGAATATTCAAAATAATCCCATGCCTCCTCATCAAGGGGGAACAGTCCATGCTATTGAAGAAGTTAATGAACGGGTTTTGGTATTAAAGGTTGATGAAATTAAGATATCTTTGGAAAATGACAGAGAACATTTGTTGAAGCATGAAGTGCTACAAGAACTCCATGACTTATGCTTAACGTGTTCTTCCAAACCAGAAGAGTGTGTTGAGTTGAAGACGGTCATCCAACAGTTGATCGATGAAGGTGTCTTACAGATAGAGAAGGTTTACCGAGAAGATGAGATTGATGTCCTGGAAATCCCCTACTATCCGAGAAGCTTTTCAGCCACCCCTAGTATTCCCTTAACAAGTAAGGTTCCTATTACCCCCACAATGATTCAAGCTCCTTTTCCTCCTACAAGTAATGACTCGAAGGCAGTTCCATGGGAGTATAATGTAGTCTATATTCATGGAAAGAGGTATGAGTGCCCTCTGGTTGGTGACAAGAATGTTACCAACATTGCAGGAACCAGTAATATGACTCGTAGTGGCCGGATCTTTTCTCCTCCACCACCACCTCATAAGGAAACTAACAGTGAAGCTCTAGCTAAGGCAAGGGGAGAGCAAGTGATGGATAATCAACCCGAACTTTCTGAAGGACAAGAAGCGGAGCAACTTTTGAGAATTCTCAAGCGGAGTGATTACAAAGTAGTGGACCAGCTCAACCAGACACCATCCAAGATTTCCATATTGTCTCTCCTTTTATGTTTAGAGGCCCACCGCAACGCCTTATTGAAGACCTTATGTTCTGCTCATGTTACCCAAGACATCTCTGTGGCCCAGTTTGAAGGAATAGTAACCAATATTGCTGTGGGAAATTGTTTAGGTTTCTGCGATGATGAACTCCCGATTGAAGGCAGAGCCCATAATAAAGCACTGCATGTTTCTATGAAGTGTTTGGACACTGTTTTATCTCGAGTTTTGGTGGATACAGGGTATTCACTCAATGTGATGCCTAAGGTTACCTTGTTTAAGCTGAATATGGACAGAGTAATGATGAGACCCTCCACTCTAAATGTTTGAGCATTTGATGGTTCGAGAAGATCGGTGGATGGAGAAGTTGATTTGCCTGTCAAGATTGGTCCCCACACTTTCTATTTGTCATTTTATGTTATGGACATTCATCCATCCTATACTTGACTTTTGGGTCGTCCATGGATTCATGTAGCAGGGGTTGTGACATCTACTCTTCATCAACGCCTGAAGTTCATTTCGAATGACCAAGTTGTCGTCGTTTGTGGGGAAGAATACATAGTGATTAATAATTTGACTACCTACCGT
Source organism: Vicia faba (assembly GCA_948472305.1). NCBI lineage: Eukaryota > Viridiplantae > Streptophyta > Magnoliopsida > Fabales > Fabaceae > Vicia > Vicia faba. Next base: position 1,393,160,982 of record OX451741.1, on the reverse strand, counting down.
TATATGGAAGTGGAAGGCGAGGTACAAGAGTTGCCCTTTCAAGCTCTGGAGATTGTTACTGTTGACGAAGTCCCCGTTGTGGAATGTAAGAAGTCTAAGATACCCCTGGCATCTTTGAAGTATGCCAAAGCCCTCATAGAAGCTAGACCTCCCCATGACAGTTGGGGCAAATTGATTGAAGTTCCAGAGAAGAAAAATCGCTTTGGTCTTGGGTATCAGCCACCATCCTCCGTGCAAGCTGGTTGGGCTCCTCTCAAAGGACGGCAAGTTCCCCCAGTTTCTGAAGTGTTCGTCAATGCTGGTGTAAGAAAAGAAGGACAGGTACTCTCCACAGATACTGAAGGTGACGATGAAGATATTTCAAGATTTATCTATCAAGTTGCGCCGAACCAGTAGCTCAGCAATTGGACTGCCGTGGACATCCCTGAAGTTGTTTTCCTTGATGTGTAATTTTCTGTTTCCATTTTAAGTCATATGTCCTGCCCAAGGCATAACTGACTGCTTGTAGAAGGGCCCCCTTATGTTTCAATCATCGTTTAACATTGAATGAAAAATCGCACTTTCGCATACAATTTTGTTCTCTGTCTTTTTTTTTACTTTTACTTTTTCAAAATAAAAATAGAAATACTTTTCTTTTCATATTCTAAATATTCTTTTGCACTTTCTAAAAATAAAACACAAACTCATCGATCAAGCAGATCCGTCTCGGACTCCATTGGAAATGATAATGCTATGGCTCCTTATATCCTTGAGAATTTAGTTGATCATGCTAACGAAGATAATGAGGAAGATTGTGACGTCCCTAAAGAACTAGCTAGGCTCTTGAGACAGGAAGAGAAGGTCATCCAGCCATATCAAGAAGAAACAGAAGTCGTCAATCTCGGTACTGAAGAGGTAAAGAGAGAAGTCAAGATAGGGGCCGCCTTGCAAAGTGAAGAAAAGAAGGGGTTGATTGAATTTCTTCAAGAGTATGCTGACATCTTCGCCTGGTCGTATGAAGACATTCCCGACTTAGACACTGATATAGTAATGCATAGATTGCCACTCAAGCCAGAATGTCCTCCTACAAAGCAAAAACCAAGAAGGACCAAACCCGACATGGCTTTGAAGATCAAAGAAGAGGTTCAAAAACAGCTCGAAGAAGGTTTCCTATCTGTGATAAATTACCCGCCTTGGATTGCTATCATTGTGCCTATACCTAAGAAGGATGGTAAGGTACGTATGTATGTTGACTATCGAGACTTGAATAGAGCAAGCCCGAAGGATAATTTCTCGTTGCCTCATATTGATGTATTGGTTGATAACACGGCTCAGTCTTCGGTGTTTTCCTTTATGGATGGTTTCTCTGGATACACTCATATAAAGATGGCTCCGGAGGACATGGACAAAACAACTTTCACAACTTCTTGGGGTACCTTTTGCTACAGATTCATGCCTTTTGGTCTTAAAAATGCTGGTGCGACATATCAACGAGCTATGGTGACTCTCTTTCACGACATGATTCATAAAGAGGTTGAGGTGTATGTGGACGACATGATTGCGAAGTCACAGACTGAGGAAGAACATTTGGTTCATTTGAAGAAGTTGTTTGATCGTTTGTGAAAGTTCAGGTTAAGGCTTAATCCCAACAAATGCACCTTTAGGGTTCGGTCGGGCAAGTTACTTGGTTTTATCGTGATTCAACCAGGAATTGAAGTAGATCGAGACAAAGTAAAAGCGATACAAGATATGTCGGCACCGAAAAATGAGAAGGAAGTATGAGGATTCCTTGGAAGGTTGAATTACATAGCCCGGTTCATTTCCCATCTTTACTGCTACCTGTGAACCCATCTTTAAATTGTTACGCAATAATCAGGATGTCTGTTGGGATGAGAGTTGTCAAGAAGCTTTCGAGAAGATTAAGCAGTATCTTCAAGAGCCACCAATACTCATACCACCAATTCCCGAGAGACCTCTCATTATGTATTTGACTGTGCTTGAAGGATGTATGGGTTGTGTGCTCGGACAACATGATGATACTGGATGAAAAGAACATGCCATTTACTATTTGAGCAAGAAATTTACTGATTGTGAATCGAGGTATTCCTTACTTGAGAAGACTTGTTGTGATCTTACGTGGGCAGCCCGACATTTGAGGCAGTATATGTTGACACATTCTACGCTTCTGATATCTAAGATGGATCCGATAAAGTACATCTTCGAGAAACCAGCACTTACAGGCAGATTGGCTCAGTGGCAAATGCTTTTGTCTGAGTATGACATCCAGTACGTCACACAAAAGGCTATCAAAGGTAGCATTCTTGCTGATCATCTCGCTCACCAACCATTGGAAGAATATCAGCCCATGAAGTTTGACTTTCCAGACGAGGATATTATGAAACTTTATGACAATGAAGGACCTGAACCAGGGGAGAAATGGACTCTCACGTTCGATGGTGCGTCAAATGCTATGGGTCATGGTATTGGGGAAGTTCTGACCTCTCCACGCGATACTCAAATACGTTTCACTGCCAGATTATGTTTTGATTGCACGAATAATGTTGCTGAATACGAAGCTTGTATGATGGGCCTTGAGGCAACCATTGATTTGAAGATCAAGATTCTTAAAGTTTATGGGGACTCGGCCTTAGTGATACATCAAGTACGGGGTGATTGGGATACACGGCACCCTAATTTGGTTCCATACAGGGATTACATAGTGGAGTTGTTGGCCGCTTTCGATGAGGTCACCTTTGAGCACATTCCCAGAGAAGAGAATCAACTGGAAGACGCTTTGCCCATGTTAGAAGCGATGTTCAAAGTCAATTACCCGAATCATGCACCCAGCATAAGGATTTGTCGTTACAAGGAGCCAACACATATTTTCCCTGCTCATTGTCTCACCACTAAAGATGTATCAGACGAAAGGCCGTGGTATTTCGACATCAAAAGATATCTTGAGAAGCAAGGGTGCCCTGAAGGTGCTATGATTTGTGATAAGCGGACTCTCAGAAGGTTGGCGTCTAAGTTTTTATTGTCAGGAGACGTTCTATACAAGAGAAACTACGATTCGGTTCTTATCAGATGCGTGGATAGACACGAGGCAGAATCCATTATACGAGAAATACACGAGGGCTCTTTTGGGACTCACGCAAGTGGGCATTCCATGGCCAAGAAAATCCTACGAGCAGGTTATTTCTGGATGACGATGGAAAGTGACTATTGTGTATATGCCAAAATGTGCCATAAATGTTAGGTTTACGCAGACATGATACATGTTCCTCCCACTCCTTTGAATGTGATGACTTCACCATGGCCCTTTTCAATATGGGGCATCAATATGATTGGACGCATTGAGCCGAGCGCTTCAAATGGACACAGGTTTATCCTCGTTGCTATTGACTACTTCACCAAGTGGGTGGAAGCGGCTTCATACAAGAATGTGACCAAGCAAGTTGTCACTCGTTTCATCAAAAGAGAGATCATATGCCGGTATGGAACTCCTAACAAGAACATCACTGATAACAGGTCAAATCTCAACAACAAGATGATGAAGGAAATGTGTGAAGAGTTCAAGATCGAGCACCATAATTCATCACCTTATCGGCCAAAGATGAATGGGGCAGTCGAAGCCGCTAACAAGAACATAAAGAAGATCGTCCAGAAAATGGTGAGAACATAAAAATATTGGAATGAGATGTTGCCTTTTTCCCTGCATGGCTATCGAACTTCGGTGCGTACTTCTACTAAGGCAACTCCATTTTCACTAGTCTATGGTATGGATGCGGTACTCCCGGTCGAAGTGGAGATTCCTTCCTTAAGGGTTATGATGGATACTAAACTTGATGAAGCAGAATGGATTCAAATGAGACTCGACCAACTCAATCTCATCGAAGGAAAGCGCCTGGAAGCCATTTGTCACGGTCAGTTATACCAATAACGTCTCAAGAGGGAATTTGACAAGAAAATTCGACCTCGAGAGTTCCACACAGGTGAACTGGTCTTAAGAAAGATTCTCCCAATCCACACTGATCCAAGAGGCAAGTGGACTCCCAACTATGAGGGACCATACATCGTTAAGAAAGCTTTCTTAGGAGGTGCTCTAATCCTGACAAACATGGATGGGGAAGACGTTCTGCTTCCAGTTAATTCAGACTCAGTAAAAAAATACTACGCATGAAAGGACCCGCTAAGTCAAAAACCCAAAAGGGCGGCTTAGGCAAAAATGGATGTCCCGGTGGATTGAAAACCCGAAAGGGAGATCCAGGCAAAAATTAGGGACAGAAAAGCGAGAGACTGCAGTCTGAAGACTCTTCACGTACACCCTCCTAATGCGGGATGGATCGATCTAACTATTATCCTTTGGAATCACGGCACTAGGACGACCCAGGATATGAGAACTATAGCAATATCAGTTTTAACGGAAATTCGAGATTTCCTTATTGCCATTTTACCTGTTGTATTTCTTTTCTTTTCCGCAACTTCCTCATTTAGGAGTTGTTTCTATGTATGAATGCCCCTTAACGGGCCGAACTCATTAATAAAATTTGCCCTTCCATTAAAAAATCTTTGTTATGTTCTTTTACTTTATTTTTCGTATGCAAATCGTGATTTAAATTCTTTGTTAAGCATTGCATTGAAAACAATAAGTCAATAATAATCACGAGCTAAGATGTGAAACACTACATTACATGGATATGAAGGCATCCCAAGGGAATATTGTGGCGTTCAAGTGTTCGTTCTTCTGTGCAGGTAGCAAGTCATAACGGTCACCTTGACCAAGATTTCATCCTCGTCGTCTCCTTACAATCGACCGAGCGCCCGATTCTCCCGCACGGAGAGACCTGGGGCATTGGTTGAGATCCACGTTTTTTTCCAGTTATTCACGAAGCCCAGAATATGAAGGAAGTCAGATCAAGTCTTTTCTCCTCATCAAGACTTAATTCCCTAGTGAACTTGACAAGGCTAACTCTTTCTTCTCAAATTTCGAGCACCAGTCCATATTGGTACGTCAACATGACGGACAACAGATCCCAATGAGTTTTTAACATTTTTCATACAATAATCATCGCGACATACTGCATTTCATCCTCAAACGCATAGCATATCCATGGATTATCATGTCACACCTTAAATGCATATGAAGCATGAGCCAAATCAATCCCAAATCAACAAAACATCCTCACAAAAAAGTTTCATCCTCATAATCTCCAGTTAACATATGTTACTACACTACCAACTAAGATAAACCAGGGTGTTAGTACGTCATGCTTCCCAACTCTCAATACTTAATTTATCTCTCTTAGGGTCGTAGGTCGTCCGTAGACTTTACCCTCTCTTCCTCGTATTCTTAAGGTCGTAGATCATCCGTAGATCTTACCTTCGCTTTATCTTTCCTAGGGTTGTAGGTCGTTTGTGGGCTTTACCCTCTCATCCTCTTAAGGTCGTAGATCATCCGTAGATCTTACCTTCGCATTTTAGGGTTGTAGATCGTCTGTAGATCTTACCGTCGCATCATCCTTTTTTAAGGTCATAGATCGTCCGTAGATCTTACCGTCGTGTCATCCTTTTAAGGTCGTAGATCTTCTTTAGATCTTACCATCGCGTTATGTCTTTAAGGTCAAAGATCGTCCGTAGATCTTGCCGTTGCGCCATATGCTTAGGGTCTTAAGTCTTCAGCGGACTTTACCTTCATGTTATCCTTAAGTTTCTTACCTCCAGTCACCGCGATATTGTCAACCATATCCTTTCAGTCACTCTACCACTCACTCCCTCGAGAACCTTGTGTTGGTACCGTTACCCCATTACAAGCTACCTTTATTCAATCTTATTTATCCATCCTGACCAGTCCACCAGAAGACCAGTTTGTCTTTCCCCAAGCAGACGTTCACACCAGTGAATTACACTCACACTATCTCTCTAGGGAAATTTTTGGGTCCTGGTATTTAATCATCTTCCACCTTGAACTCTCGAAAGGCTGACACCAATCTCGCCTTCAAGTTTAAGACGATTAAATAGGGGAAGCTGTCGTACCCCAAATTTCCCCTATCTCTTTTATTTTGTCTGGCTTTGGACTTTGCATTCCAGTTGCATCATTTTATAATTCAGTCATTGGCATATCCCGTATCTCAGGGAATCAGGCGCTTTGGTTTAAAGTTTTAGGGTTGCGCCCTCTTTATGTCTAATCTTGTTTTGAGTTTTTCTTATCAGGTAAAAAGGAAATGCATCTGATTCTCGATTAACGGATCGTGGAATGAATTGTGTTGTCATTTTACAAGGTTGGTTCTCGCTCAAATTTATCAGAGCCTGGATTAGGGTTTATTTCCCTATGTGTGCCGGTCAAGATGCTAAGGTTTTGGGTCTTTGGTTTGTGGGAAGATGTCTCTCTCGCCTACCCCGAAGATGGCTCAGAGCTCAGTGCGTTAGGGAAAGAATTTCACCTCCTCGCATTTCAAGTTTCTTCTTTAAGTCTCTAAGCCATTCAGTCGAGAATTTGCAGGTTTAATTGGCAAATGTGGAGTTCGAGCACTTCAGGAAATGAGGTTAAAGGTTCATGATAATCAAGACATGTTTTTGTTGCTTAAGTTACAAGTTATTATGGGCTGAATATCAAAAATTAGGTTTCTGGTCGAGAAGTGCGAGTGTGGTTCAGGCATGATATAAAGATCAAGGTTCAAGTGACCGGTGTTTTGGAGTTCGAATTAATCAGTGGAATTAAATTCTTAAGCATTTATTTTGTTTGAGAGTTTGATTGGATTTTGAAAGATAAGGCGTGTGATTTGTTTGGAATACAAGTTATAACAATTGCTCACAATTTCTTGAAGTTTAAGTTACAAAGTCCAAAGGGTGCGCTCAAATCATTCAAGTGGGAATTTCCATTTTCAATCAAAGATCGAGATTTTTTTGATTTCCATGCAAGAGAATTCATTCAAAAAAATATATCATTCAAGCTTTCGTGTTCATTACATTTTTTGGACAGATTACAGAGCGTATGAAAAAATAAATTACAATTATTGGAATACAAATTACATTTGTTTTGTTTATAAAGAAAAGAGAAAAATAATTTTTGTTTCTTCAAGTCTTCATCTTCAAGTCATTCGTCCTCACCATGGTATTTTCATCATTCAATCTCGCTTTGGACCGTCCAATAATCATACTCATAAAACAAGAAAAAAAAGAAAAAAGTTAGCGATCAAACACAAAAAAAAAATTCAAACAAGAATTAATTGATTGATATCTCATCATAAGGGTTTGCCTTTTGGAATCAGTCAGGAAGTTATTTTTATCATGGTTTATTTTCTCCCAATTGCAAATAACAAAAAGAGTTTTTCTCTTTGGTTTACAAAAAGGAAAAAAGAAAAAAATTGCAAATGTTTCCTGTTTCTAAAGAAAATAAACAGGCAACGCCTCAAACAACAAACAACAAAGGAAGGAGTGAAGCCCAAAACAACAAGCAAAGCAAATTTTCCCACAAAAAACATACAGCAGCATAGCAGGCTAGCACCAAGCTGCCTAAAGCTGCAAGCAAAGCTGCCACAAACAGGCTAGCCAATTACACAGAAGCAAGGAAACAAGCAAGGGCAATGCAACAACAAGCAACAAGCATAGCAGGATAGCACAAGCAAATAATGTAATAGCAGGCCCACAACGTTACAATAAACAAAGAAAATTGTCCCACGAAACACAAAACCAGTAAGTAGCCAAAACAACAAAAAGCAATTCAACTATGACAAAGCAAATGCAGCATCATATTAAACAAAACAATAGTGCAGACTAGCAATAACTTACAGTACCCTATGTCATCATTTTCCACAAGAGGCAAACCCTTCAGAATTTTCAAAGAAAAAAGCCAACAAGCTTTACATCATTGAAAGAGAAAGAGGAAAGAAAAACCTGCATACTGCATAACCAAAACAGTCCAAGAACTACTGCTGTAACATTGCACCAAATTAGCAAGTCAAAATCTGCATCACAAAAGCAAAAATCCAGCATACCAACAATGTTCAAAATCCCCCAAATCCCCCCCCCCCCTAATTTCCACCCTTGTTGCACTATAAAGAAACACACCACTGTTTCATTGAGGGATCCTGGACACACAACCTAAAACACAACAAAGAGGATTTTTCTTTTGAAGGCAGCAAAGGCAAGATCGAAAACCGAAAAGAGCCTTAGTTCCAAAAAAAAAATTCTTCAGCCAGAGCAAGATCGAAAACAAAAAAGGTGTTTTCTTTTCCAAAATAATTTTCAGCAAGAGAAACAGATCAAAGAAAAACATACCAGGTTTTTTTGCTATAACTCATGCTATTTCATTACTGTTCATTTTCATACATGTATCCAATTTCAATTTCCATTGCCATATTGTTGTGTGTTGTTATCACTAAGAAAACCTCAACCTGTTAAAACCAGCTTACCCATGTAAAAACCTCAACCTGTTAAAACCAGCTTACCCATGTAAAAACCTTAACCTGTACAAAACATAGAACTTGTTAAAAAAAACCATAGAACCTGTCTAGAGCTTAACCTGTCAAAACCATAGAAACTGTTCCAAAACACTTAAATTGTACCAAATATAGAACCTGTCATAAATCTTAGAACATGTTAACATAAAAGCTATCAAAAACATAGAATCTGTCAAAAAACCATAGAACCGTGCTCACCTTTTCCAAATCAAAACGGTGGACGCATCCATGGGCCACGAATCGTTCATGAAATCGACGCCTTGCGCCGTTTTCAAAACCATCCATCATCCAATCGATTCTGTTCACAGCCTTGCGTCGTTCGCAGCTTCGGTTTGCTCATCACTTCCCATCAATCTTCTCTGATTCATTTTATCAACATAGATGCGAATGATGCATAATGAGAAATAGGAAGTGTTTACATACCAGAAGAATGGTCTGGTGCCTTTTTAATAGTTAACTTCGTTTTCGATTCTTCTTCAAATTTGTCGTAGATGATGAGAGTTCTTGAAAGGGTTTAAACAAAGAGAGAATCAGAGAGGATGAGCATGGAGGTTGAGTGGGGTTAGAAAGGGAAAACATGCAGATCGAGAGAGTAAGGTAACACTTTGGTTGTTGTTCCATTGAAAACAGAAAAAAATAAAAAGAATCAGTGAAGAGAAGAGTAATATTGAGCGACCGAGAGAAGCCAAAAGAGAGATGAGTTTTAATAATTGATTTACATTTAAGTGAGTTTAATTAGGGAATTAAAAAGTTTAATTTTTGTTTGTTTTCTCTTCCCGATGATTTAGCCAGCAACACCGTTCCAAATTAGGGTTCTAGAAAATTCTCCCCTTCACTCTTAGTAACCCGGATCCGGGTTTTGGCCTAGCCCAAACCATTTCGCAAGTTTTGTGTTTTATAATTTTTATTAATAGAAAATAACGAATGAATTGTTTGGTGTAGTGGTTGTAGCATGTAAGTGAAACACATGAGAACCTGGGTTCGATACTTGTGTGAGGCAACATTGTATTTTTAAATTTATTTGTTTCTATGGCATTTTTGGGCTTCAACTCAACCAACTTTCTTAAGCCCATTCAAAATTGTCATCTCCACCTCCAATTTTCTGTTTCCACACCCTTTTTCTCATTAAATAACTTAAATTAATTTTAGATTATTAATCATAGAATAAATTAGTGAAAACATATATTTTTTTATTAATTTTTAGGATTAATTTTAGTTTAGATTAATATTTTTATAATGGCTTACATTTAAATTAGAATTTTATATTTAACTTAGTTTCTATTTAAATGAGTTTAGATATAATTTAGTAAGTTTATAGCTTTAATAACTTTAGAATTTTCATTTGATTTAGATTTAATTTAATAACTTTAAAATTTTAATTTAGTTTAGATCTAATTTAGTAATTTTAGAACCCCTTTTTTACAACCTTACAATTTGTAGTTAGTTTAGAATTATTTTAGTAAGTAATCTTTTTTTTTAATTTAGTCCAAATAACTTCTTTAGATAATTAGTTACATTCTCTTCTATTCATATTTAAATATCTCTGTAATTTTAAAACTCACACCTCTTAAGTCAAAGCTTCGACTTTAGGCCATTTGTATATTCAAAATCTCACCCGCATCCATTTTTAGTCAAATTTTCCATTCAAAAATCAAATATCCAAAAACATTCTTTAATTATTACTTGAATTTATTTTAAAACTCGCAAAAAACACTCAACCAAGCAAAACTCCCCCAAAAGGACATGTTATCTCTGTTCTACCGCGATACTGGCCGTGCCTATTGCTAGAATGCGTGCGTTAACATCGCCCACTAAAAAACACAAACAAACCAACCATTTTCTAGAGGAACTACGGTGTTCTGATTCCTTCATTGGATACGTAGGCAAAGGGTCGTGAAACCCTCACGAACGCAATAATCAAAAACTATCCATTTCCCTTTAAGCAAGCATAGTTGTAGATAAATACACCCTTTAAGAGAAACAAACAAAATGGATCTCGTTGAGTACAATGGATGCGAGGGGTGCTAATACCTTCCCCTTGCATAACCGACTCCCTTACCCTTTCTCTTGGTCGCAAGACCATATTATCCATTCCCTTGTGGTTTTATCGATATTCCCCTTCCTTCGGGATAAACAAAGTTCGGTGGCGGCTCTGTGTTTTCTGTCGGTGGCTTCACCTTCCAGTTGATAGAACTATTCAAGCTGAGTCCCAGACAGATTGTCCTGAAAGAAATGGACCCAAAAGTTCCTATCAGTAGTGTGAGGCTGAATCTTCCTCACATAGGAACAAAGACGAAGCTTGGGACAATACACCCCATCGTACTTCACAAAAACCGAAGCCTTAAACTTCTGTGGGATGACTACCCCAAATACCAAACCCAACTCTTCAAGATCCAGCCCTAGTATTCTTTGGATCTCCATTACGCTCAGACGATCCTCTAACTGTTTGTACTTATCCTCGGCGGGAGGATATTGTTCATCATTGTAGTCAGATTCATCCTCAGAAACTCTTGGACTAGGGTCTTCCTCTCTTTTTTCACCCTCTTGGTTCTCCCCTTCTTTGGATGAAGAGGTTAGATCAACCGTTTGCTTCAATGGTCCCCTAAATCTTATGCCCAGATTTAGGACACCAACGATCTTCTTTTTCTCTTTCATAATAAGGGCCTTCAAGTCTTCCTGCCCCTTAGCTAAGGCTACGAACATTTGCTGAAATTGGGCATTTTGTGCCTGTAGATCCTTGATTCTTTGTTCAGAAGACATTATTGCTGAAATAAACAGTGAAGAAGATGAGAAACATGTTATGGTACCTGTTATGAAATGATGTGTATGATATATGTATGAAATGTTTTCAAGGATCTCACGGGGAAAACAAGAAATGTCAGAAGTTGAAATTTTGCAGCTTTGATTGAAGAACTTTGTATCGTTGAGAGTCCTTCTACAAGAGTCAAGCTCACCATATCAAGTGGGTCATAGCCCCTGACTCAAGTTATCGTGTTTTGATCTTTTGACGCCATTGGCTAGAGGAAAATAAATCCCCTTGCCCCTTGCTGGACGTCTGCTTTATCATAACCTGCATCACCGGCCCTTGAGATCCTTGAAATAGTTAAGGAAATGCTATGGTATGATGCTATGATGTGTATGTTATGCATCAAGCAAGAATGCAGGGTAAGAAACCAATTTATTGGATTCATACAAACAAGGTCCTGCAAGGAATACAAACAAAGCCCTGCAATGAGTTCAAATTGTTAGGCAAAGAAAGCAAACAAGTCACACAAGTAGCCATAGGTTTAAGGCGTGCATGAGTTTTAAGATCATACCCTCTTGAAGCTGGATTGGTTCAACCTGTCCTATAAATAGTAACCGGGTTCTAAGGGATCTCAAAATCATTGATCTTTCCCCCAAGCTTCGTTTAATAGGCGATTGACTCGCAACCAAAAAAAACTCAAGAGTCAAACCTCAATGAGTGTAGCATCAAGTATCTGCCGACCTTGGGAATACACCAAAGACGACCATCTCACTACGTCCTAATGGCCAAGTTGTGCAATTAAAGGTTCTAAGGTCAATTGACGCTTCGTGAAACCACACGGCGGCCCCGTATTCTCCTTGATTGACTCAAGGGATACCGGTACCAACCAAAGTGTCGCATCAACGCAGCTACTGATTCAACCGTGTCGGTATACCCTGCACAGTCCCTTCACAATTTATTGCTACTTACCTAAAAGGTATTCCCAGATCTGGGTTTAGGATCTACATAACCCAAACAGTTACCCTTAAAAGTAAATCAGTCAAGACAAGCAAGAGAAGCAATTAAAATGACCTAGATCCTAAGGTATACCCCACTTTATTATTGATTCCCCAGCAGAGTCGCCATTTCTGTGATACGGTGGCAGAACCGACCGTTAATACTGATTTGCGTTTTTTGTTTGCAAATATCGCGGTAAGCAAGAGTCGCCATCGACTTTTATTTCATCCAACAAAGGAAAATGAAAAAGAACAGAAAAAACCCTTTTCGAGATGTTTCTGAGTACGGGGGCAAATTATAGAAAGGGAAGGTGTTAGCACCCTTTTTATCCGTGGTTTTCCACGGGCTCTTAGGTACTTGCTCATTTTGAAATTGCTTGTGTGTGTTTTGAAAATTTTTTGTTTAACTTCATGATAACCCTTGTATTTGTCCTCAAGAGTGTGACGAAGTTATTTTTGAAAACTATTCTGAAAGTGTTTGTGTAAAAGAGTTTTTATTGTTTTGAGCAAGTACTTAAGATTTTCTACCTACTCAAAAAAGGTTATTCGTTTTCTCGTTTCCTTTAGACAATGCTATCCCAATATTAAGGAGTAGGTAGCCCTATCGTTGGAATTTGAGGAACTATCGAAAGGGACGAAATGGTCATGAAGACAACATGTAAGGATACCTTAGCATTTCGAAGGGACTATCATCATAAGATCGTTTCTCGTAGGCAACTCGAGGGACAGTAAGGGACTATGATCTCTATGACGACTTTGAATTGCGGGTCTTTGCTAAGATATCCCTACGTTCGAGGGACATGACCATTGTTTCCGAGGAAACCAGGTGAGGTATACCCTAAGGGTGCAAGTGTGCAACAACGTTTGTTTTCAGATATTTATCTTGTAATTAAATGATCTATTTAATTGATTAAGCATACAAGCCTAGGTTGCTAACAATTATATACAAGCATAAAAAATAAAAGCGAGAAAATAAAAAGAGTCCTACGCTATTATAAATAGAGTCCTACCCTAATTAATCTATTACAAACCAGACACAGTTATATCAATAGTAAAAATTAATTGTACGAAAAAAATCATTAAGCGCGAGAATTAAAAACTAGAGAAAAGATTCAAAACCCTAAAAAACCTTAATTTGATCATTGAAAATATTTTTGGATTTTTTGTGAAAAGATTTGAATTTAACCTAATTTTTCTAATTAATTTTAATTAATGAAAAATAAATTAAAGTTGATGAAATTAATTTATTTACAAAAATTAATTTATTATAAAAAAAACTAAATTCTATTTTTGTGATTTTTATTTTATGATTTTATGAAAAAAAATTGATTAATAAAAATAATTAAACTAAATAATGATAATAAATAAAAAAACTAGAAAAGATTAGAAATTAGGCCTGGGGGGGTGTAGGCCCAAATTGGAGGTTGTGTTGCAAAAATTCTGTTCAAGGCCCAGTCTTGTTGGCCCACAACCTTGCATAGAATCCAGTGTGTTTATGCCTGGATTGTCCACCATGTGCTGCATCCTAGAAGCGTTAGATCTGGCGTCCTGAATGATCCAATGATGATGATATGGAGGCGTAGGATGTTCCTGCTTGGAATGATAGCATGAATCTGTAATGAAATATTGAGAAAAATATTATGTAGGAGGCAGGGATCGAATCCCTGACCTCCTACACGCGCGCCTTGCAAACCCTTCACTTGTACCAGTGATACATTTTTTCATTCGTTGAATAATATAAACACAATACATTATAATAAATGAAAAGTCAGTGTAATAAGAAAATGCGCGCCAAGTTAAAACTGGCCATTCACGTCTTGACACGCCTTCATCTTCTTCAAGGAATCTGTCGTTTTAGGTAAGGACCTTTACCTACGGACACAAGCTGTAACTATAACCCTGCAAATGTCAAAAATCAATTCCAGGCAAGATAATCAAATCCAAACATACAGATCAACTAGTTTTGATATCGTGAGAATGGTGGTATCCATCTTTTACCCTGATTTTACCTGTATAAAAATTCCCTAAAATGCAACCTTAAACCCTAACAATGGCAGTTGTCCATACATGCGTCAAAACTCATAATTAATCATACAAATACATTCTAAAGTATGATACAATCATGAAGGTATGCTTAAAAATTGTTAATCATGCGCGTATAGTCGAAATCGAATTCAAGAGTAATGGCAAACCATGATGCTGTAAGGTGATGATTCCTGGAGCTTTTATGCATGCAAATGATACTGTTAGCTTCAGGAGGTTCCCAGGAGTGGATTGGTGGCCTTGAATCACCTTGAATCACCCTCTAAATCAGAATTCGAACAACACTTTTTTGTCAAAAATTGGAGTTTTTCTGGACTTAGGGAGGTAGCCTTTTCATGTCCTTTAGGTCTTGCAACATTGTGTATATGTATTAGAAGGCATTAGGTCAACAAAAACAAATTTAATCTTGAACAATCATGGAGAAAAGATTTGATTTGTTGCTTGCATTATTTGTTTCCAAAACAAGCCAAATCATGCCATTCTTATTCCAATCAGCCCTTGCACGATTTGATCCTTGTTTGACAGCATATATCATCTTCATTCAATGCCAAAATCATTCCAAAAGAAACTTATATGATTTATTTTGATTTTATTTGATTTTATTTGAATTTAAAATGAATAAAATCACAATAACTTAAATAAATAAGTGAATTGAGCATGGAGTGGTTCATGGCTCATGGACCATGTTAGGAACAAGCTCCAAACTTGAAAAGATAGGCCCATGTGGAGAAAATGCAATTTTGGGTATTGTTGACTTTGTGCAAATTTCCAAAAATGGACAACTTTGACAATGCATATCTTCCTCAATTTTGACCCTAATAGGGTGTTCTTTGACCTTTTATAAATATTAGGATGTCATATAAACAACCTATTTGGTTTCATCTCAATTGGATCTACCATGTTCATGTAAGAAGCCTTGACCCAAAAGGTGTTTTGTTGACTTTTGAGAAGGACCAATAATGTATGAATTTATATCTTTTCATGAGTGCATTTTTTGAACTTGAGGGATGAATATGAGTGGTAGGGAATTGGATTATCTTCAAAATGAGCCTTGGGTGAGCAATTTATGATAAATTATGAGAAAGTTATGCCTGGTCAAAGTTTGGTTGACTTTTCCTATAGAAACCCTAATTTAGCAACTTTTGAGTTTTGATGAATTAGGAGCATTCCTTGAGGAATCATGATCAACCCTTGATAAAATGATGTATATCACTTAAAAATGTTGATGTTGAACCAAAAATATTGAAGTTTGACTGCATGAGGGTCACAGTTGACTTTTGACATATCACAATTGATTTTCAGGCATTTGAGCAGTTGACTGAGCAAACTTCTTGTGCAGAGCATGAAACTTGGCATGGATGATCTTGAGAACATATTAGGGCAATGTAAATCATTTGGGACCCTTGGAACTCAAACATCTTGATGAAAATGGAAACCCTAGTTTAAGGCTCATTGTCTTAGGAGGAGGATTTGTCTGGTCAATCCTTAGGCATCCTTGGGCAAGTTGAGGACTTTAGGAGTATGTTTTGAGTAAAATGAGAGGGAAATTTTTGGGGTACAACACATTCCTAGCCTGGTCCACGACCCAAACACCTTTCCATGCATCATTGGCTTTATTTATTTAATTTATTTTGATTTTAATCCTTTAAAAATCAAATTAAATCATTTAAATGATATAAAAATAATGAAGATTTGTTTTGATTTGATTTCACATTGAATTACAATCCAAATATGCTGTTTAATACCAAGAAAAATTGTGCAAGATTGAAAAGAGAGGAAATCTTCACATATGGAAAGATTGGAAGCAAAATTGAAAAGGCAATATTTGTTGCATTCTTGCCATACATAGTGACCTAATTTGATTCACATATTTATACACAAGCATTCTGAACCCTAAGGACAGGTTTTGAGATGCATGGCATGCCTCCAAAGCAAGAAACGAGTTCCAAATTTTGTCAAAAAAGTGCAAGACCTATCTTCTTCCATAGGCCAATTCAAGGAGTTTTGAGTCTTCAGTAATCATCCACGCATACTCAAGAAGCTTTTCCCATTGTTTCCAAGCCTTGAAGCTTCAAGAATCTCCATCTACACATTACGGTTTGCACTCCCTTAATTCAAAATCGTTTTCCGGGCTTTATGTGTTTTACCTTCGATTTGCTTGCATAAACGTGTTCATAATAATGTTTGTGATCTTTTGGATAGCCCAAATTTAATTTTTAGTACAGGAACAAGTCTGCTCCATAGCTAGGGTTTATGATCTCAAAGTTGGGGTTTCTCTGTCCAGGGAAAATTGAAGGGGATCATGGGCACCAATAGACTCAGGGAAAAATTCTTGGTTGATCTATGCTTTTAGTTTTTGTTAATATGGCTTATTTTGTGTTGTAGAAATCTGCAGAGTTATAACTATGGATGAAAATTGTCACTATAGCCTTTAGCGATAACTTTGTCCGTAGGTAAAAGGCTGGTATAAAAAACAATAGTTGCAGGAAGAAGATAATTAGGTGGCAGCATCCCATTGGAGAGTTTGAATTTGGCGCATGTTTCTGGGCATAACACTTTGTTGTGCTTATAATTTATTCGTTTAATTATATAAATGAATAACATTCCATCCCAGATCGTTAACGAGCAAGGTGTGCAATGCAAACGTCCTGGGTTCGATCCTAGGCGTACGCATTTTATATTTTGTCAATATTTTCCACAGGATCTAGCGCGCAACATCCAAAGGGGAGTATCATGCAACTCCTAGATCCAACCATCATGTCATCATCAATCCAGATCCAATGGTCCAGCAAAGGCAGTCCATGGTGCGCACCACAGAAATCAGCATCACTGGATTCACACGCAGGCAGATGGGCTATCAGCTTTGGGCTTTGTCAAATTCCAGCAATACACCCCCCATTTTTGCTCATCACATCAGGCCCACTTTAATTATTTTTTAATTTAATTTATTTTATTTGTTTTAATTATTTTTTTTACCAAAAAAACCATAATTTTTTTAACTAAATCATAAAATCAAGAAAAACATGAAATATTAGAACAAGATTTTTTTTTATCATTAAAAATTAATTTCTTTTTCATAATTTAAATTAACTAGAGACTAAGTTTTAATTGCAATTAAATTGATTTTCTCAAATAAAAATACAAAAACATTAGAATTAGGTTTTTTTCATAAAAATATTTAATTTCATTAATTATTTAGGTTAATTATGATAATTTAAATTCCTTTTTCATAATTAAAGTTAATTAGAAATTAAGTTAATTTACAAAATTAATTACTTTCTCAAAATCTAAAAAATATTTTTCTTTATTCACTAATTAGATGTCTTTGAATTTAATTGTTAATTCCCTGTATATAATTTTGTCGCGTGTATTCTTTTTTAAATTAGGTCATTTACTGTCGTTCCATATTTACTGTTTAATCCCCAAAGTTTTTGGTCATGTAATCACCATTCCTCGAAGCCTTATAATAATTAGATTTACTTTTCCGCTTTTACTTTCTGCAAATATATAAACTGTTTAGATGTATGCGTAGGATAGTATGCAAATGATCAATAATTTGAAACAGTAGAAAACCGTAACTGTGCAAAGATAAATAACTGAAAAACAATCACACGCACATGCGCACCCCCAGGGTATCACCACTCTGGTTGCCTTCGGTAAACGGTCATGAAGTATAGAGAGTTTTAGTGGATGCCCTCTAGTCCCAAAAGATAAAAAATGACCCATTCAAATGTTTCCTCGGAAAGATCTTTAGGACTCTAGGGTAACTACTAAGGTTTCCTAACCATTGCTTCAATGACCGTACGTCCTGAAACGACCGGCTGAAAATCATCGAACAATAAAGTCGCCATCGAACGTCTTTTATCCCGTCGAGAGGGAAAGGTAAACATCGAGAAAACCTGAAAAGGGAGAAATCACGGTATTTCGACCGAGAGATCGGGTAAGGGAGTCTGTTACGCGAGGGGAAGGTGTTAGCACCCCACACGCCCGTAGTACTCTACGATATCCACTCTTGTTGTCTAATCTAAATGGGTGTGGTCAAATCCTATGTCTATGGCTTAACACTGAAAAGGGAATGCATGCAAAAGGAAAAAGAAAATAATGTAGGGAAAATAAAAGTTGTGCTCGGTTGGGCCCTACCCCTAATGCCTACGTATCCCTTTTAAGGAATCAGAGCAGCCGTAGTTCGGCTTAAGTGTTTTGGTTGGTTTGTGTTTTTTAGTTAAGACGAACAAAGATAGTTAAGATGGCAAAACATCAAATAAAACAACAAACAAATGAGATGGTAAAGCATCAGCTAAATGATAACAAGATAACATGTCAAAGATGGCGAAACATCAAATGAAACAAACGACAAAACAATCACACCTAACAATGATATTGCGAATCAAAGTAGGATAACAAGCATGTTCGATGGCGAAACATCGACTTCAAGGTAAAAAAAGATATCATGGCAAAAGATGACGAAACATCGATAAAATAGATGCCAAAACATCACACCTAACAATGATATTGAGAATCAAAGTAGGATAACAAACATGTGCGATGGCGAAACATCGGCTTCAAGATAACAAGATATCATGGCAAAAGATGACGAAACATCGATAAAATAGATGGCAAAACATCACACCTAACAATGATATTGAGAATCAAAGTAGGATAACAAACATGTGCGATGGCGAAACATCGGCTTCAAGATAACAAGATATTATAGCAGAAGATGACGAAACATCGATAAAATAGATGGCAAAACATCACCCCTAACAATGATATTGAGAATCAAAGTAGGATAACAAACATGTGCGATGGCGAAACATCAGCTTCAAGATAAACAAAGATATCATGGCAAAAGATGATGAAACATCGATAAAATAGATGGCAAAACATCACACCTAACAATGATATTGAGAATCAAAGTAGGATAACAAACATGTGCAATGGTGAAACATCGGCTTCAAGATAATAAGATATCATGGCAGAAGATGATGAAACATCGATAAAATAAATGGCAAAACATCACACCTAACAATGATATTGAGAATCAAAGTAGGATAACAAACATGTGCGATGACGAAACATCGGCTTCAAGATAACAAGATATCATGGCAAAAGATGATGAAACATCGATAAAATAGATGGAAAAACATCACACCTAACAATGATATTGAGAATCAAAGTAGGATAACAAACATGTGCGATGGCGAAACATCGGCTTCAAGATAACAAAGATTATGGCAAAGATTGGTTTTTATCTTTTACTTTGAAGAAGGGTTTGGGTTCATTAAAGGTGTCTTATGATTTGCCAAGAAAACAAGCTTTTGTTTTAAGATGCAAAATGCAAAGAAAGAAAAAACAACTAAGGGGAACTAGCCTAGCACTATCCCTAGTGTTATCATACAATGGTTGATCCTAAGGTTGGGATAAAGGAGAACCCTACCTTAATTATCATGCTAAAGGAAGCTTAACAAAACTATCCTATAGGGAACATGCAATGAGAGCGAAGTCGTGATCTCAATATCTAAATTGAGTGACTCATCGATCAACAATTAAAGAAGAAAAGCAATAAGCATCCTATAGGGAGCATGCAATGAGAGCGAAGTCGTGATCTCAATGTCTAAATTGAGTGACTCATCGATCAACAACAAAAGAAGAAAATCAATAAACATCCTATAGGGAGCATGCAATGAGAGCGAAGTCGTGATCTCAATGTCTAAATTGAGTGACTCATCGATCAACACAACATAGGTATTAAACAAAAACAAACAGAGGGCCTCCTGACATATATCAGCAACGGAGGTCCCATCATGCAATTAGAGAACTATGCAAAATGAAAATGAAATAAGGGAGATAGTGTAATACCAAACGGATAACTATCAGTAGCAACCGAGCAAGAATAAAAAGAAACCCAGAGAACTTCAAGCAAGCTGGCATCAGTAGATGAATCAAGTCAGAAATTACGCCATAAGGATGTAAGTAATGAGATTAT
Source organism: Vicia faba (assembly GCA_948472305.1). Lineage (NCBI taxonomy): Eukaryota > Viridiplantae > Streptophyta > Magnoliopsida > Fabales > Fabaceae > Vicia > Vicia faba. Next base: position 1,393,140,774 of record OX451741.1, on the reverse strand, counting down.
CAGATATGAACAGATCCCCCATGGGCAATGTATAGTATCCACAATATTATGTATATATCCTGCATGGAATATCAAACATGCCAAATACAAAAGCAGTGTCAGTGTAATAAGTTGTGTTCCACAAATAAAGTGGAACACAGTAGCCTCAGGCCAAAAGTGGGATGTTATACATTGTCACAAAGTCTCCAAGATATGCCGAGGTCTCTAATCCTAAGTCCAAGAAAAAGTCTCATGCTCCATAATGCAAAGTATAGTAAACATGTAGTCCAAGTATCATTAATGATTTTTATGGTTTATGTTGATTATTAGGTGTCTTTAAAAAGAAAGAAAAGCTCAAGTGAGCAAAATAAAAATGACATAAAAGTAAATGCTCAATTGAGCAAAATAAAAATGACATAATAGTAAATGCTCAAGTGAGCAAAATAAAAATGACATAAAAGTAAATGCTCAAGTGAGCAAAGATGAAAATAACATGAAATGTAAAATGCTAAAAGTAATGGTACATAAAGCATGAAAATAAAAGCGTAAAGTAAAGTTAATTGTTAGTAATTAGTGGTTAGTTGGGTGACCATATTGAAACTTGCATTTGGAACTCATTAGAGGATTAGTAGAACCAAAGCCTCCACACAACAAGTTGCATTTGCTTTTTGTCAAGTATATCATCCATTTTGGAATTCTCACAAGGCAACATGTAATGATCAACGATGTTTAAGTGATCCGCATTGACCAAAGGTGTTGTAGATCCATTAGAGGATTGGTAGAACCAAAGCCTCCACACAATGAATCTCAAGGTTATTGGATCAAAGAGATCAAATTAACATACTTGGGCTTGCAATCATAAGTTTGGGCCACGAATGATCATTTATTCGAATCAGGACAAAATTTAGCGCTATGTTAAGCAATCGTAAGTGGACTTATATAGAAGTCGCACCTATTTTGAGGTCGGTCAATAGCAATCTATGTACTTCATGTTTGGATACATGATATAGAGATCATCATCCCTTAACATGTAGCACAATCAAAAAAAAAAGAAAAAGAAAGGGATAAGATGAAGAGGGAGGGGAATGATAAGTTAATTTGGATTACCATTTCAAAATTCTTTCATCTTTAAATTCAACCACTCCTCTAGATAGATTAAAGTACTAAACATATCATTAATCCAAAGCACCAAGAATGAATTAAATAATTCACTCTTTGATAGATTTGAATTGATGAACATTTATCCAACTTCATCTACATCATAAAGTTCATTGAGTTTAAAAACAAATTGGACATTTAAAATTGCAATCCAAACCAACAATCAAAAGAAGTGAGTAGAAAAAGCATTTTGGATCAAAGCTGCCCCAAAACAAGGCAAAAAAGTGCATTTTGTCCCTGTGCAGTCGATTGCAGTAATTGTGCAATCGATTGCACACATTGTTATTTTCAAAAAAATTGTGTGAAACGCTTCTGTGCAATCGATTGCACAGTTACCGCAATCGATTGCACACTGTTACAATAGCAAAAACAACATTTTAAAATGCCAATTTCTTGTTCAAACTTTCCATCAAACTCCTTATGATCATGGATCCAATTGAGCACGAAAATTCCATCAAATTAGGAAAAAATAACACCATTGGAATCACAAAATAATGCTCAAAGAATCGAACCCAAAGATCAACAAGAAATCACATTGTGAAAGATGAATTATCCAACTTACCAAAGGTAGATCTAGAGAATTATCAAAACAACTTCAAGAATTTGCTTCAATTCAACCACAAGAATCAATTAACCAAGCTTGGATGTAGAGAATTGATGGAGAAAAAGTGTTTGGATGAAGGTTTAGCTCAAAGATTAGTAAGCTTCAATGCAAAGCTTACTAACTTTTTGAAAATGGAGCTTTGAGTGAATTTGGTAGATGGACATAATTGAGAGATTTTTTAGCAAGGTGGATTTGGCTATCAAAAGCTTGAAATTTGAGTGAAATGAGGGCTCTATTTATAGAGTTTTAGGATTGGGATTAGTGGTAATTTGGTAATTGATTCTTGGAGCCAAAATTTGAATTAATGATAATTCTTTCAAATATTAGAGCCAAAATTTGAATTAATGATAATTTTTCTTAAAAATGAAAAATTGGCACTAAAATTTGAATTAATGATACATCTTTCAAAAATGAAGAAAAATTAGAGCCAAAAATTTGACAAGCTTGAAATGCTGATTTTTTTCAAATTTCCACATCGTGCAATCGATTGCACTATAGTGCAAATCGATTTGCACAGTGTCTTTTTTTCAAAAATGGCGCAAAATACACTATGTGCAATCGATTGCACTCTAAGAGCAATCAATTGCATTAGTGAAAAAAATGAATTGTTGTTAATTTTCTTTTGCAACAAAAAGAGATTTTAGGAGAATAATACCAGGAATCTTTATTTGTCAGATGCTTCGACTTAGTACCTACAAAACACAAATATGCAAAGAAAAAGACAAATATTTTTTTGTATTTTGATTAGAAGTTAGTCAACAACACATATACAAAATACACAACTAAAGTGCTTGGAGATAGCTGATCAAGCTTCAAAACCCTAATTTGACTGGTGAATCGAAGGAGTGATTCCCTCTTATAATCAAACACAAACTCCAATCCTCTGAAGATCCAAAGAGATGGATGAAACATCTTGAGATATGCAATTAATTCTGAGCTCGAAACATCTAGAGGTTCAAATGACAAGGTTATACTCGAGTAACTTGTCAAAGCAACCAACCTTCAAAGCTTAAGGAAGACTTGATAACCAAAGTGCTTTGATCCCATCACAATGTATAAATGCAATGCAATATGATATTCATGATGAAACATAAGCCAAAATCAAGAGGGTAAATTTTGGGGTACAACAGCTGCCCCTATTCAAATATCTTCAACATGATAAGTGAGAAAAGTGACAATTTTCGAGCGTACAAGGTTGAAGATGTTTGAATACGAAAGAACCCGAAAATTTACACTCTTGAAAAAAAAGAAACAGAAACAGAAAACTCCCAAGATGTGCGTCAGAATGAAGCTGTAACGCAGGTTGAAACAGAACAAAAAAACAAAGAAGAGTAGACGCGACTAAACCTCCGGACAGATGTGCCAGGGAAAAACTGGGCTTCAAAAAGGGATGAGACAAAACTCAAACCACAGAGTATAGGCAAAACTAAGCTCTGAAAAATAAAACGTACGCGGGTGAGGAGACGAAACTCTGAGCTCGACCCAAAGCAAAAGTGGCTAGAGTGCGCGATTCTAGGAGCACTTGCTAATCTCAACTAAGATAAACAGTATGAAGGAACTGAAAGAATCTCAGAAATGAGGAACAAAAGCGAGACGAAACTCGACTCAATAACTAGTTAGGCGAAACTAAACTAGATGAGTACCAGGCCTAAACTGGATTTCACGCACGAGTAACGAGGCGAAACTCGACCCATAGCAAAGTGATGAGAGTGCACGTTTCTCAAAGCACCTGCTAGTCTCAGATTGATGGATAAACAGTGACGAAAACTGATAGAAGAATCCAAGGAACAAAAGAGACTGATTTCAAACCAGGGACGCAGTACGAACACTGCACTCGGTAAACGAACACCGTCAAAGAGTCCAAGGTATGAAAGCAAAAACGAGATGAAACTCGACTCGATAACTAGTTAGGCGAAACTAAACTAGATGAGTACCAGGATGAAACTGGATTTCATGTGTAGGGTGAGGAGACGAAACTCTGAGCTCAACCCAAAGCAAGGATATTAGGGCGTACACCTAAAAACCCGCTGAAAGCGAATATCAGGACGAAACTGGTATTTGAAAGATGCTTCAATAGACATTGGAATGAACCGGAGAGGATAGTGAAGACTAAACCCGAGAAAGATCGTGTCAGGGAGAAACTGAACTACGGTCAAGAGTAGACACTCAAACAAACAAAAGATTTACATTAAATGGATATTGGTATGGGGAGGAAACTGAGATAATGAGGTCAAAGACCTCGCTGGGGATTTAATCTGAAGTATTAGCAGAATCACTGGTGATGACGGAAATAAAAATGGATTATGTTCCGATGCATGTTTGAATTCTTTTTTATAGCGCAATGCTCCATATAATGGAAATGTTGCACGTTTTGGTAGATGCAAGTTTAAAAGTTCCACTGGGGAATGGCCAATTGAGAAGCCAATAACCAAGATGTCAGGATCTGACATGACTTGCAAAAATAAATTATAAAATCCAAAGGAGAGGAGAAAATATGGGGAACCACTAGAGAGGGAACCTTGAAGAGATGAAGCTTCGCAGGGAATAACAAACGAGCAACCAGCAGAAACAGGCCACAAACATTGAGGGGAGCTGTAAAAATAAATTGCAAACTCCGGGGAAAATCAGGTCGACATTGTAGCTTCTGGAGAAGATTAGAAATTGAGGGAGAAGATCAGGGCAAGACTGTAATCTCTGGAAAAGACGGCGCGCGACCGTGTTGAGGACGACACCAAGACAACAAACTCGACGTGAGGGGTGAAAACCTTTGTTGGGGGAACAAAGTTCTACTGAGTATACGGGACTTCACCGGGGATACAGAACCCTGTTAAAGAGGTGGAACTTCACCAGAGAGATAGAACCTCGTTGAAGATCATCTTGCTGGAGAGATATTCTCTTGGAATGCAACCAAAGGACGAATCCTGTAGATAGTCACATGGTAACAAGACCTTACTGGGGAATAAAAGCAGACCCTTAACAAAGGATGCCCAGGTCAACAGATCGGCTGGGAAATGAGAGGTCGAAGCAAGGGCTCTCGGCTTAACGACTCCATTGAGGATAGGCGACACATCCAAACTTGAAGTCTTAGAGCAAGGCTTTTAAAAGAAGATTCCTGGGGTAACAAAATTTGCTGTAGAAACGAAAATTCACAGAGGATAGGAAATTTCACTAGGGAAATGAAACTTCACTGGGAATACGAAACTCCACTGGGGACAAGAAACTTCCCCGGGGATAAGAAACTCCATCGGGAATACGAAAAAAATCCTGAACATACATGGGTCCTGTCTAGCAGAGAAAAAAATCGAATTTCCCTTCTTGACAATCATTAAGCTCTTTACAGGTGTTCAATGTGTAAACTCTCTTTTGATGTCAAAAAAATGTTTTGATTGCAGGAAGATGTTTATTTTGAGAACGACAGACATGATGCGATGATTATTTAAGCCTTTAAGTTGAAAATTTTAACAAAAATGTTGCATCTCCGTTATGAACGAATCACTGGCTAGAGTGCAAAAACGTTTTAAAACTTTTCTTCTTCTTTTTAAAAAAACAAGTCAAGATACGAGTGACAAGATACCAACACGGCCATGCAACACATATTCGGAGAGTCTAGGAAATATTATCCCATTGCAGTATGCTTTCGAGTTAAACCCTCGTTTCAGTTAGGACTTTCAAAGGTTGTAATGTGGCCTGGTTCAAGGTTCTTTTGAAAAAAAGTTTTCATGGCTCAAGTTATTTGGTGCCCACCCCCTCCGTGACATTCTCCTGTCCTAAGTTCAGCTGACTTATCACAAGCATTCATCTTTCAAAATGTTTTGTAATGGTTGAGTGGTCACGATAAATTCTCCAACATGATTGTCGCTTAACTTTTGCTGCTTTTATTGTTCCTCTTCTTTTGATGAAAATTTTATTGGATAATCTTTTGGCCTTTTAGGATCTTTTCCCTAATTTTTCCTGGACAAAAATCTCTTGAATTTCCATTTTTGGGAGTCCAGCGGGATGCCCTAAATTTTGCCTAAGCGACTTGTTTTCAAGTTTCGACTTAGCGGGGCTTTTTGTTTCCTTCTTTTTTTTATTCATGCTTTTCACCTTAAATAAGTCAACATGACTTTTGAACTCTTTTTTTCTTTCTCTTTTTTTCGAAGAAAATAAATACCTCATTCCTTGGTCGGCAAGGGATAGCCATTATTGTATCGATTCGATCTCGGCCTTAGGATTTTGTGAGGAGATGAACATCGTGGTTCAGACACACATCTCTTTTTTTTATCTCATGATGTGAAAGATAAAATGTAGTGATCCTCAGATGGGACATTCCTTATGAAATTTGAATGCTTGGGCAAATCAACTGAACATCTACCCTGCCCCTGATTAAAAGGTTTTATTTTATTATTTTTTTGAACGAAAAAGAAACTCCTACTTCGAAGGCTCAGAGGGGTTAACAAGGGTCTAACTCCCTTATATCTCCGGTGTTTGGGGATTGAAACAATGCATGTACATCGTTAACAGGGTTCTACTCAAAAGCATACCACTACAGTCATTGTTTTTTAGCTAAACTCCTCCCTCCAAACTTTTGGCTAAGCAAAAGAATTGGCACAACTGGTATCAAAATGCCCGAAAAACAATTGAAAAGTGATTTTGCATGAAAAATTCTTTCAAGGCAAAAACATTCAATGCAACAAGGATGACATTTAGCTATAAACAAAATCCTATATGCAGACAATGCTAAAACAATCAATCAAGATGACACATGAAAGTGCAGCAAAGAAACGTAATAAAAGCCATTATGGGGAAGCAGTATCTGCAGCCCGGTTCACCGGTCCTGCCGACCTTGATATTTACCCTGACTCATGACCTTTACCGACAGCACGGAATTGTGAAACAAAACAGCACGGAACCCGCCAGTAAAGTGACACTTGGATAACATCCACAGAAGTCCAATTTTTGAGTGTCTAGCCTGGAATACTCGGACGAATCCAATCTTCAACATTGTAGCCATCAACCCTATCATCGCCAACTACATTGGCGTGTCCTTCTTAAGTAGCACAAGGATGGGAAAACTTCACAGGAGTAGATAAACTGGATGCTCTGGGAGCTGCACTTTGCTGACCTGGGCTAAAACCAAGACCAAATCTATCAAGCTTCGGAGTAACGTCCATCACCTGACCCCAACCCCCAGGGTTACCACCTTCCACTACAGCCTTCGCATCTTTGAGGGAAGACATAACAGTTTCCGATTTCTTTTTCTACTCTAGAGGAGGAATGTTGACAACATGAACTGTCTCAAATGCCTGAAATGGAGTTTCATGAATTTCGCCTTCAACTTCAACATAGCGGAATGATGTCAAATGACTCACGATGTACTCTTCTTTGCCGCATACGGTTATCACCTTTCCCTCTGCAGGATACTTGAGTTTTTGATGAAGAGTAGAAGTGACTGCTCTTGCTCTATGAATCCACGGCCTTCCCAACAAGAAACAGTATGCTGGCTGTATATCCATCACAAAAAAAGTGGCCGTGAAGGTATGAGGACCAACCTTAATTGGTAACTCCACTTCCCCAAACACTGATCTTCGAGACCCATCAAACGCCTTCACCATCAAGTCGCTTGGGCGCAACTCCAGCCCAGAATAATCAATCTTCATCAATGCTGACTTGGGCCATACATTTAAATATGATCCTGTGTCTACCAAAACCCGAGATAAAGTAGTGCCCCTGCACTCCATCGAAATATGTAACACTTTATTATGGTCTGGTCCCTCTGGAGGAAAATCAAAATCGGTGAAGCCCAAACCATTCCCGGCAGATATATTGGCACAAACATTTTCAAACTGATTGACTGTTATCTCATGTGGCACGAACGCATTCTTCAACAACTTCATCAAAGCATTTCTGTGAGGTTCTGAATAAATCAACAGGGATAAGATAGACATCTTGGACGGAGTATGGCTCAAATGATCAATTATGCTATAATCACTCTTTCTGATAATTTGCATCAACTCTTCAACCTCATCGGGAACTGAAGAAGCTTCTGGTGTCGGAATCGGTTGAGTCACATTGGCTGGCATAACCCTTGGATTGCCAATCATTACCTGTTGTTTCCCTTTTTCTCTTGCAGAAGCATCTGCCGCATCTTTCACATTGGAAGGACCAAATACTCTCCCGCTTCTAGTCATTCGACCCACACCAGCAAAGTTATGGACTTCCTCTTCATTACCTTCAGCATGTTCTTTCTCAGACAAACGAGCATTAACCTCCTTCTTTACCCGATGGTAATAAACATTGGCACCATAATGCAATGGGACAGCCTTCTCACTAGTATACGGCATAGGACCAGGTACCGTAATCATCAGAGGGGGTGCCCTCGAGGGGGCAGGAATGCGTGCAGGGGTGTAAGGAATAGATATCACAGCAACATCTTCTTCAATAATCTTTCGGTAGCTCGGTCTTCTATCAAATTGTAGGGAGCACTCACTTATCAACAACTGGATACCTGCTTTCAAATCATCACAGCCCTTCGGTTTCCTTTTACACTTGACACACTCAGAAGTACAACCCGGGAAAACAGAATAGTCAAGCAAATACCTCTTAACACATTTCAACGGAGTAGTTACTTGTTCCACATCCATGATTAAATTCAACATTTCACCATTATCATCAATCATGTTAACAACACCCTCTCCATGCCTTGGCATTGGGTTTTGAGTAACATTTGGACCGGTCACTGGAGTAAACTCAATCGCCTTTGCATCCAACAAATCTTGTACTTTACACTTCAATGCAAAACAATTGTCAGTGGAATGACCAACTCCGCCTGAATGGAATTTACATCTTGCATTAGCATCATAATTAACAGGGAGTCTCGCAGGTGGCGGTGGCATATTTCTCAAACCGATCAACTTTAAATCAATCAGATGGTGGAGCGCTTCAGTAAGAGTCACCGGCAAGTGGTCGAATTTTCTGGGTTGTCTCTGCTGCTGGTTATTATACTGACAGGGAGCATCTTGCTGCCTTCCTTGTCGAGGCACTGCATTTGGTCTCTGCTGCAGAGGAGCATTAACAGGAATAGAAACAACATTGATTTGTTGATGCTGACGGTCCTCTCTTCGTCCTCTATGGGAGTAAACCGCGCTTGCGTCACCTTCCCTTTTCTTAGGGTAATTGTTGAATGGTTTCTTGCTGCCCCCTGATGAGCTACTAGAACCTCCAACTTGAATCCTTCCCAGTTTCAAACCCACTTCAATTCTTTCACCAGCCGTGACTAAGTCTGCAAATCCTACCGAAGTGCTTCCTATCATGTGCTCATAGAAAGGCCCCTGCAGGGTACTCTTAAACATATCAATGAGTTCTCTCTCCATGAGTGGAGGTTGAATTCTTGCAGCCAACTCACGCCACCTCTGAGCGTATTCCTTGAAAGATTCTTTTGGTCCTTGCGACATATTTTATAACTGAGTGTGATTAGGTGCCATATCCACATTGTACTGATAATGTTTGACAAAAGCCCAAGCAAGATCATTCCAACAGTGAACATGGGCTTTTTCCAGCTTTATGTACCATTCCAAGGATGCCCCAAACAGGCTATCCTGGAAAAAGTTAATCAAAAGCCCTTGATCCTCAGTATGTACTGACATCTTCCAAAAATAAGCAGTTGCATGGTTAATAGGACATGATGCTCCATTGTACTTTTCAAAAGTATGAGGCTTGAATTTCGGAGGGACCTTCACCCCAGACACCAACCCGAGATCATTAGCATCCATACCAAGGATTCCTTGCCCTTCCACAGCCTTCAGGCGCTCTTCCAACAAACGATACTTCATATCCTAAATCTGAATCCCCGACTCTGAACGCCGCACAGAAAACCGATCTTCATCCTGGTCAAAGTCAAAATCCTGATCCTGATAATTCCTTACACCACCCTGATTAGCTCTCCTGTTCCCCACAAGACGGGGTACAGGAGATGGAGGAAACTGCCCTACGTTGCGCACAAAAGGATTACCTGGCATCCCGTGAAAATTTGTAGCTGGCTGATCTTGTACGTCCCCCATTCCTACAGAGATATCCTGATAAAGCCCTTTATTTCCAACATCTCCTGGATGGCGGCGTTGGTTGTTGACAATAGCAGCGAGCTCTTCCTGTCGGCGATTCACATTAGTGATGACCTCCATGAACTGAGTCATCTGAGTAGCCATCTGAGCCCTCATTTCAGCGAGTTTAGCTTGAACCTGTTCCATCTGTCTTGGCAAGTTGGTTCTGGTGGAATATCGATGAGTAGTCGTCTTGAATTCTGAATAGAAAAAGCAGCAGAATAAGAAAACTGTCTTGAGATAACCTATAATGTTATGAAATGCATGATGTGCATGATATGTTTGTCATTTCCAAGTATCCAAGAGTCCTTTTATTCATCAGTCACGGCGTGCAACCATACAATAAAAAAAAATAGAAAGGATAAAAAAGATGAAAACTTCAATTATTTACAAACAAAGAAACGACGTCTAAATGTCTTCGGACAATTAAGAGTAGAAATGACAAACGACTAAATACATGTCTTAACAATAAAGAAAAGAGAACTGAATAATAACAACAATCAATTGGCCCCTTCCAACAATTCTGGGGGTGACCAAATACACCAAAAGTAAATAACGGAACTAACTCTCTGGAACTAAGCGCGCTTCAAGGTGTTGACAGTACTCTTCCAGTCTGGCTTTCTCCTTAAAGAGTTGAGATGCAACTATTTTACCTTCTTGGAACAGATCTTTCGCGACTCGCTTCTGGGTCATTTCCTTCTCAAGCTGAGCGTCTTTGTCCTTGAGCTATTTTTCCAAGTTCTGAATCTTCTTCTTGTAGCTATTTCTGAGGCCTGAAGCTTCCGACACTCTCGCTGAATCGTGCTCAATTCTTCTTCCATTTTAGCATGAGACCTCTTCCTAGAACCGGTTGCATCAGAATTTTCCCTTTGAGCTTCCTTGAGTTTACGAGCTAAGTCGGCCCTTTCTTGATCTGCCCAATAAAGTTTCATCCCCGCCTCACGGTCTTTTGCACAAAGCTGAATATTCTCAACATGAATCTGGGTAAACATCTCAGTAGGCACCGTGCTACTTAGAACAGCAGGAGGTTGCTCGTATAGAGGAGCCGACCTTGCAAATGGTAACCGTAATACCTTAACCGTGGCTTTAACCCACTCCAAGTAAGAAATTCTAGAAACAGGAACCTTCTTGCCCAAAGTAGTTCTATCCTTCCTGTGAATGCCTTTCCAAGCACTTGTCCCTTTTCTCAACATCTCAGGATCACTTCCCCTAGCGAAATATACTGACTCAGACACCTCCTTAACCTTTGGCGGTCCATCCATTGCATATCCCAATTGACGATAAGCAAGCACCAGATTATAGTTGATGCACCCCTTAGTTCCTACGAGGGGGACATTGGGGAAATCTCCGCAACTAGTGACAACACTTCGCACTTCCCCCATATCATAATTCCACCGGATATCAAAAGAAGTAAGGTTAACAAGCCTTGATGACCATCAAAGAGAAAGCCTGGTATCCACGAATGGGTCGCTCACTGGTAGATGAAACTTAAGCCATTGATACAGCATCGAATGGCATAAACTTACATTACCACCTTTTCTGTGTCGGGAATGAATGGTGTAAAGAGTGTCTGCCAGGAGTGTCGGTATCGGGTTCTTGTTTCTGAAAACACGGATAGCCGTCAAATCCACAAAATTTCTCTTGTGAGGGAAGAGGACAATCCCGTATATCATGAGAGCGAAAAAAGAGCTAAAGTCACTCCAATTGCCTTTCTTTGCCCAATCTTCAGCTTTCTTCACTAAGAAACCCAAATAAAATCCTGCAATACCCTTACTGTACTTCCAATTGTCTTTCACCTCTTTCAAACTCAAACGAAGAATCTCAGCGACAACTTCAAACTTTGGCTTTTCCGGCACTTGGACAAAAGGAACTTCATCGGTCAATCTGATATTAAGCAAGTGCGCATACTCTTCTAGGGTAGGAACCAGTTGGTAATCTTGGAATGTAAAGCACCTTAATTCTTTATCATAGAACTGGAAGAGAGTGATCAAAGACATCCGGTCAACTGGAGTGTTAAGGACGAGTAACAGGTTGCCATAATTTTTGTTGAAGTTGCTCAGAACATCACCCTTCTGATAAGAACGCAACCTCTTGAACTCGGCCACATCAACAATAGGAATCTAATAAGAGAAAGTATGCCTGGTAAGCTCTTCAACCTGAACTGAAGCGGACTCAACTGTAGGGAAATCAACCATTCTGACAGAAAGAAAACTCTTGAATGTCCCTAGAAAATGACATGCGTATGCTAGTTATATTTTTTTTTTACATTATTTTTTCAGAAATAAATATGCTATGATGTAGTATGACAGGATCAAAGTTCACACTGGATCGTGGCTGGACCATTACAAAACAACACCCATCAAGATCAAAGGAGAATCTTGAAGCTTCAAAACTAACATGGGAACTTGAATCATCTTCACAACACAAAGTCACCAACAGTACCTGTACCTGTAATGAAAAGTTTTCTCGCCCCTCTCACGGGTGTAGTCTAGGTCAAGGTAAGGTTAAAAGCCAAATCAGAGTACGAGAGCTTGAATGTCGGTATTATCATGCGATAACACCTATCTGAACTACCTCCGAAGTCATGGATCTCATGGTCAGGTCTACAAAGCATCCGCTTCATAGCTGCCATGGACACTCTATTCCTAGCTCCTATGGAATTCACTCATAGCCTGGGTATAAGGCCTTTTACCTCATGGAACAACCCACCCACCAAGAAAAATCCAGAAACCAAACAGTCCAGCCAAAACCAGTATGCAGAAAATAAAGCGCACATAGGATGCAATGCAAACAGATAAATATGCAAAGCGGTAAATAAACACCCAAAAAGAAAACAAACAAGAGCTAGGACCGACTCCGGGATGGACCAGCAAAAGGTCAATCTTATCCCCAGTGAAGTCGCCAGCTGAAACGATCGGCTGAAAATCATCGAACAATGAAGTCGCCATCGAACGTCTTTTATCCCGTCGAGAGGGAAAGGTAAACATCGAGAAAACCTGAAAAGGGAGAAATCACGGTCTTTCGACCGAGAGATCGGGTAAGGGAGTCTGTTACGCGAGAGGAAGGTGTTAGCACCCCACACGCCCGTAGTACTCTACGATATCCACTCTTGTTGTCTAATCTAAATGGGTGTGGTCAAATCCTATGTCTATGGCTTAACACTAAAAAGGGAATGCATGCAAAAGGAAAAAGAAAATAATGTAGGGAAAATAAAAGTTGTGCTCGGTTGGGCCCTACCCCAATGCCTACGTATCCCTTTTAAGGAATCAGAGCAACCGTAGTTCGGCTTAAGTGTTTTGGTTGGTTTGTGTTTTTTAGTTAAGACGAACAAAGATAGTCAAGATGGCAAAACATCAAATAAAACAACAAACAAATGAGATGGTAAAGCATCGGCTAAATGATAACAAGATAACATGTCAAAGATGGCGAAACATCAAATGAAACAAACGAAAAAACAATCACACCTAACAATGATATTGCGAATCAAAGTAGGATAACAAGCATGTGCGATGGCGAAACATCGGCTTCAAGGTAAACAAAGATATCATGGCAAAAGATGACGAAACATCGATAAAATAGATGGCAAAACATCACACCTAACAATGATATTGAGAATCAAAGTAGGATAACAAACATGTGCGATGGCGAAACATCGGCTTCAAGATAATAAGATATCATGGCAGAAGATGACGAAACATCGATAAAATAGATGGCAAAACATCACACCTAACAATGATATTGAGAATCAAAGTAGGATAACAAACATGTGCGATGGCGAAACATAGGCTTCAAGATAAACAAAGATATCATGGAAAAAGATGACGAAACATCGATAAAATAGATGGAAAAACATCACACCTAATAATGATATTGAGAATCAAAGTAGGATAACAAACATGTGCGATGGCGAAACATCAGCTTCAAGATAACAAGATATCATGGCAGAAGATGACGAAACATCGATAAAATAGATGGCAAAACATCACACCTAACAATGATATTGAGAATCAAAGTAGGATAACAAACATGTGTGATGGCGAAACATCGGCTTCAAGATAACAAGATATCATGGCAAAAGATGACGAAACATCGATAAAATAGATGGAAAAACATCACACCTAACAATGATATTGAGAATCAAAGTAGGATAACAAACATGTGCGATGGAGAAATATCGGCTTCAAGATAACAAAGATTATGGCAAAGATTGGTTTGTATCTTTTACTTTGAAGAAGGGTTTGGGTTTATTAAAGGTGTCTTATGATTTGCCAAGAAAGCAAGCTTTTGTTTTAAGATGCAAAATGAAAAGAAATGAAAAAACAACTAAGGGAAACTAGCCTAGCACTATCCCTAGTGTTATCATACAATGGTTGATCCTAAGGTTGAGGATAAAGGAGAACCCTACCTTAATTATCATGCTAAAAGAAGCTTAACAAAACTATCCTATAGGGAACATGCAATGAGAGCGAAGTCGTGATCTCAATATCTAAATTGAGTGACTCATCGATCAACAATTAAAGAAGAAAAGCAATAAGCATCCTATAGGAAGCATGCAATGAGAGTGAAGTCGTGATCTCAATGTCTAAATTGAGTGACTCATCGATCAACAACAAAAGAAGAAAAGCAATAAACATCCTATAAGGAGCATGCAATGAGAGCGAAGTCGTGATCTCAATGTCTAAATTGAGTGACTCATCGATCAACACAACATAGGTATTAAACAAAAAAAAAACAGAGGGCCTCCTGACATATATCAGCAACAGAGGTCCCATCATGCAATTAGAGAACTATGCAAAATGAAAATGAAAGAAGGGAGATAGTGCAATACCAAACGGATAACTATCCGTAGCAACCGAGCAAGAATAAAAAGAAACCCAGAGAACTTCAAGCAAGCTGGCATCAGTAGACGAATCAAGTCAGAAATTACGCCATAAGAATGTAAGTAATGAGATTATCAAATATGAACAGATCCCCCATGGGCAATGTATAGTATCCACAATATTATGTATATATCCTGCATGGAATATCAAACATGCCAAATACAAAAGCAGTGTCAGTGTAATAAGTTGTGTTCCACAAATAAAGTGGAACACAGTAGCCTCAGGCCAAAAGTGGGATGTTATACATTGTCACAAAGTCTCCAAGATATGCCGAGGTCTCTAATCCTAAGTCCAAGAAAAATTCTCATGCTCCATAATGCAAAGGATAGTAACTATGTAGTCCAAGTATCATTAATGATTTTTATGGTTTATGTTGATTATTAGGTGTCTTTAAAAAGAAAGAAAAGCTCAAGTGAGCAAAGAAACCATTCATAGGAAAGAAGGAGGTCAGTGCTGCTTATGGCCAAAGAAATCACAACAAAATTGAGCATCGTCCGACGGTAGGGTCTGTTTTGATTTTCAATCCTACCTCAAACCAACAATGAAACAGTCAACACAGACCAGATGCACCCAGAAGACAGTTTACCTGGATCAACATGACCTTATCCCAGGTTTTACCGCACCTGCTGAAGTCCAACCTGGTGACCCTAAAGGAGGCCCCGGAGAATCCTAATATTTCCTCTCCCCGCTACAACCCAAATGCTCGATGAGCCTACCACTCTGAAACTCCGGGGCATGATACAAGTGACTGTTGGGCTTTAAAGAATAAGGTACGTGATCTCATTGAGGCGAAGGAGATCGAGTTTGACCTTCTCGACACACCTAATGTATTAACTGCGCCAATGCCCAAACATGGCCAAGGTGTCAATGTTGTTCATGACAATCAGTTTGTTTCTTCTATGGATGAGTTAGCTACTCCTCTTCTGACTATCAAAAGGAATCTGTTGCAATCTGGTTTATTTCTGGGTTGTGGTGAAGGTTGCCACTTATGTATGTCTCTACCAGATGGATGTTTGTTATTGAAGATGGGTGTCCAATGCCTGATGGTTAACAAAGAAATCATATTCTAGAAAGTTCCTCTTGCAAGAAGTTCATGTGAAAATGTCTTAATCATCACCATTTCTGACAATCCTCCCGGGGTCTCCACTAAAAGACCCGTCAAGATTACATATGTTCCTAAGTTTGCTCCCTTGATCATCACCCTTCCTGGGCCACTACCATATTCCTCGAATAAAGTTGTTCCCTAGAACTATGGGGATGACGTCTATTACCATGGCATGAAGCAAGACCTGTTGGCTGTTGAAGACAAAGTTGCTGAAGGTACTGATCTTGACGTCGACAATATCGTCGGGACTAGTAAAATTATGATAAGCGGAAGAGTTTTCTCTCCCGAGATCTCTCCAAAAACTGTTGCTACTCATGTGACCATTCTTGCTACTACTTTTGCTAGTACTTCCATTGCTACACCTATGATTATGCATGCTGCTACTCCTGTCAGTATTCCCATTACTACTCCTACTGTTAGTCTTACTATTATCTCTGCTACCGAGTCGGCTGAGACTAGGGGCAAAGGGGTATTGGTTGAGCATGTCCATACAAAGACGCACAAAGAAGTCATCCCTGATGCTTCTAAAAAGGAGATGGAAGAAATACTGAAGATAATCAAGAAAAGTGATTATAATATCGTGGAACAATTGGGGCAGACCCCTTCAAAAATCTCAATGTTGACTTTACTTTTGTGCTCTGAAGCCAATGCTAAGACTTTAGTAAAATTCCTGAAGTCTGCCCATGTGCCTCAGGAGAACTCCACTGATCAATTCGAGAATTGCATGGCCAATAAGACTGTTGATAATGGATTGGGATTCTCTGATGCAGACCTAACTCCCAAGGGAAGGAAACACATGATTCCCTGCATGTCTCCATTTAGTGCAGGGGCATTACATTAGCCCATGTCCTAGTGGATACAGGTTCGTCACTGAATGTATTGCCCAAGAATGCTCTTGACCCGTTAGATTGCGAAGGACTCACACTAAATCCCAGTAACATTGTGGTGAGGGCCTTTAACGATTCTAAAAGAATGGTGCACGAGGAAGTGGACATCCCTATCAAAGTGGGTACTCAGACTTTTAATTCCACTTTCTATGTGATGGACATCCGCCCGTCTTACTTCTGTTTATTGGGCCGACCCTGGATTCATGGGGCTGGTGCTGTTACTTCCACCCTGCATCAGATGCTGAAGTACCCAGTCAATGGGAAAATTATCACAGTCCATGGGGAGGAGGAATACATGATGAGGCACCTAAACTCTTTGAGGTACGTCGAAATGGACGATGAGTTCATTGAGACCCCCTCTCAAAACTTTGAGGAGGTTCCATAGACGGTTGCTGCAATCAAGACTGCTTCCAAAGTCCCGAAGATTACCAGACCTCCATTGAAGATGGCTTCTCTGAAGGATGCTAAGGCAGTAGTGGAAGAAGGTGGGTGTACAATTTGGGGACCACTTCCGGATATTCCCTACAAATCTGACAAATTTGGTTTGGGTTTTACTTCAGGAGCCCAAAGAACTGTCCGTCGTGCTCGCATCGGGGACCACCTTTACGGATCAGAAACCATGGAATCAATGCTCTGGAAGAAAGCGATAGTGATTATGACCTGGACAAGTGGATCTTCCCAACCGTCAGCGGTGGACTCAGAAATTGGGAGGCTAAAGACTTTGTGCCCATTACTTTTATTCAAGAGTAATTTGTCTTTTTGTTTTTGAGGAAATGTAATATTTGAAAAATTGAAACATTAAAGCCTTGTGTCCTACCCGAGGCACAATGGTTTATTTGTGAGGGTCATTACTTCATTTTTCATATGTCATTAATAAAACATTGGACGTTTCGCATACACATTTTACGCTCTTTGTTTTTATTTTCTGCCTTTTTACTTTATCAAAAAATATACAACAATTCTCTTACACACACCCACATATCAAACTGCAGATCCACATCCACTCTAGATCCCATTGATAATGGTTTTGGTATTTCCCATTATGACTTCGAAAATCTGATCTACCAAGCCGAGGACAAAGGTGAGGAAGATTTTGAAGTACCGGGAGAACTTGCCAGACTGTTACAATAGGAAGAAAGGGAAATACAACCTCATGAAGAGTTATTTGAGATAGTTAACTTGGGTACTGAAGAGGACAAGAAAGAAGTCAAGATAGGCGCCGATCTGGAGCATAGTGTTAAGGAGCAGTTAATTTAGATGCTACATGACTATGTTGAGGTTTTTTCCTGGTCATACGAAGACATGTCGGGACTTGACACTAATGTTATGGTTCATCGCCTACCTACAAAAGAGGATTGTCCTCTAATGAAACAGAAGGTTCGTCGTATGCGGCCAGATATGTCAGAAAAGATCAAGGTTGAAGTTATGAAATAATTCAACGTTGGTTTCTTAGATGTCACCTCTTATCCATAATGGGTTGCCAATGTTGTTCCAGTACCTAAGAAGGACGGTAAGTTACGTATGTATGTGGATTACAGAGACCTGGACAGGGCAAGCCCCAAGGATGACTTTACGCTTCCCCACACAGATGTTCTGGTTGACAACACCGCACAACATAAGGTATTCTCCTTCATGGATGGTTTCTTCGGATACAATCAGATCAAAATGGCACCCGAAGACATGGAGAAAACGACCTTTGTCACACAGTGGGGCACTTTCGGTTACAAAGTTATGCCATTTGGACTAAAGAACTCCTGGGCAACCTATCAACATGACATGGTAGCTCTGTTTCACGATGTGATCCATCACGAAATAGAGGTCTACGTTGATGATATGATAGAAAGGTCCCAGACTAAAGAGGAGCACCTTGATCACCTGCAGAAACTGTTTGAAAGGATGAAAAAGTACAAACTGAGGATGAACCCGAATAAATGCACCTTTGGAGTAAGATCTGGTAAGCTCTTAGGATTCGTTGTCAACAACAAAGGCATTGAAGTTGACCTTGCAAAGGTAAAATATATATAAGAAATGCCAACTCCTCGCACTGAGAAGGAAGTTACGATATTCTTGGAACGTATAAACTACATTTCCAGGTTACTTTCACATATGACCGCTACTTGTGAGCCTATCTTCAAATTACTGAAGAAAGATCAAACAGTGAAGTGGAATGATGACTTCCAGAATGCCTTTAACAAAATAAAAGAATATCTTCAAGAGCCGCCAATTTTGATACCTCCAGTTGAAGTAAGACCGTTGATCATGTACTTAACAGTGTTAGAGAAATCAATAGGGTGTGTGCTGGGGAAGCATGATGAGTCTGGTCGAAAAGAGCATGCAATATACTACCTTAGCAAAAAGTTTACCGATTGTGAAATAAGATACTCACTGCTCGAGAAAACTTGTTGCGCTTTGGCATGGGCTACTCGCCGACTAAGACAATATATGTTGACTCACACTACTTTGTTGATATCTAAAATGGATCCTATCAAGTACATCTTTGAGAAGCCTGCTCTCTTCGGAAGAATAGCAAGATGGAAAATGACCCTGACTGAATACGACATTCAATACATAACCCAGAAAGCAATTAAGGGAAGTGTATTAGCTGATCATTTATCTCATCAGGCTGTGGACAACTACCAATCCATGAATTTTGTTTTCCCGGAAGACATGTTAGTAACTGATTGTGAAGAACCTGGACCAGATGAAGGACCTAAAAAAGGATCCTTATGGACTATGGTTTTTGGTGGGGCTTCAAATGCTCTTGGTAATAGTATCGGTGCTGTGATCATATCTCTTGAAGGTTGTCATACTCCTTTCACTGCCAGATTATACTTCAATTGCACCAACAATATGGCTGAGTATGAAGCATGTATTATGGGTCTCAAAGCCGCTATCAACTTGAGGATCAAATTCTTGAGTGTATTTGGAGACTCAACCTTAGTAATCAGTCAAATCAAATGGGAATGGGACACAAAGCATCCTAAACTCATCCCTTACAAAGAGCATGTGTTGACACTGATTCCACACTTTCAAGAAGTTACCTTTGAGCATTTTCCACGAGAGGAAAGTCAACTAGCGGACGCGCTAGCTACTATGTCATCCACGTTCAAGGTCAGGTGGGATAATGAGGCTCCTCATATCACTATTGAAAGGATGGATGAACCAGTATACTGTCACGAGATTGGTACTGAAGAAGTAGTGGACAAGCCTTGGTTCCATGAAGTGAAAAGATATCTCGAAGCCCAAGAGTATCTTGAGGGAGCTTCGGTCAATGATAAGAAGTTCCTAAGAAGATTCTCTGTTAAGTTCTTCCTCAGTAACAGAATCCTTTACAAGCACAATCACGATTCTACTTTGCTTCGATGTGTAGACAAGAGTGAAGTAGAAAAGATTATGGCTGATTTGCATGAAGGTACCTTTGGCGCCTATTCTAGTGGGCACACGATGGCTAAAGAGATCCTACGGGCAGGATACTATTGGTTCACTATGGAAGCAGACTGTTATCAACATTCACAGACTTGTCACAAATGCCAGATCTATGCTGATAAGGCACATGTGCCTCCAATTCCTCTAAACATACTGACTGCTCCTTGGCCATTTGCAATGTGGGGCATCAACATGATTGGAGAGATCATACCTACAGCTTCTAATGGGCAGTGCTTCATCCTCGTCGTCATTGATTACTTCACAAAGTGGGTCGAGGCAGCTTCATTCGCTTCTGTTACCAAGAACATTGTGGCCCGATTCATTAGACATAACCTTATCTGTCGGTACGATATTCCAGAAAGAATCATTACGGATAATGGTACCAATCTCAATAACACTATGATCACCGAGCTCTACACGCAATTCAAGATCCAGCATCACAACTCTTCTCCTTACTGGTCGAAGATGAATGGTGTTGTAGAAGCCGCTAATAAAAATATCAAGAAGATCATACAGAAGATGGCGGTGACACATAAAGACCGGAACGAGAGGTTACCATTTTCTCTTCATGGTTACCGTACCACGGTGCGCACATTAATAGGGGCAACTCCTTTCTCTCTGGTGTACGGTATGGAAGTTGTCCTGCCCATAGAAGTCCAGATCCATTCCTTGAGAATCATGAAGGATGCAAAGTTGAGTGAAGACGAATGGGTTCAGACTCGACTTGACTAATTAAACTTGATTGATGAGAAGAGGCTCGCGACTGTCTGCCATGGTCAGATATACTAAAAGCGTATGATCAAAGCTTTTAACAAGAAGGTCAAACGTCAAGTATATCAGGCTGGTGACTTGGTAATCAAGCGCATTATCCTGCCGTAAGGTGATCCCAGGGGAAAATGGACTCCCACATAGGAAGGGCCATTTGTAATCTAGAACATATTTTCTGGTGGAGCCATGATCTTAACCACTATGGACAGTGACGACCTTCCGCACCCTGTAAACGCAGACATGGTTAAAAGATACTATGCATGAAAAAGACCCACTAGGTTGACTGGCCTAGGCAAAAATAAGGGCATCCCGGAAAACCAAAAGGGTTTGGGAAAAAATTAGGGATATACATATGAAAAAATATGTATACCCGACAAGTTAAAAACCTGAAAAGGCGGCTTGGGCAAAAAAGGGTATCCCGGTGGACTGAATACCTGAAAGGGAAGTCTAGGAAAAAGTTAGGGATTTAAAAGTGTATAACTACGTCCTGTTGGATCACCCTACAGGCAATCTTCAGTATCAACTATCCTGATCAAACGGTACTAATCAATCTAGTCAGCTTCGGACAAGCATCGAAAGAGATGAGACGCTCAAAGACATAAAGAAAATAGCAGAATGGGAACCCATTGGGATCATTTTACATAGCTGTTTTCTTTGTATACTATTTTCTAAAGTTTTATTCTTACGACAAAATTCTTTTTCTAGGATGTTCGTGTCCTTGTACAAAAAACACTTATTCAAGTTAATACAAAGCTATTCCGTTGAAAGTGCAAAACTATATGTTTTTATTTTTCTGTTTTGTTTGTAAAACGTCCAGTGATTATTTTTGAACATATGTATTTGAATGTGATTACTGTTTACAAATATGCACATAAAAAAATAGAGAGACAGTTACCAATGACATTAAGAAATGGGACAATATCTCAGGGCCATCCATAAAATCCCCACAGATGTTTCCTCCAGCAGATACCTTCTCCGGCAGGTACAGAGGCAGGGGCACCCTACTACAAGGTCACTGCCATATTCTCAATATGCATCCTAATGGTGTCAAGTGATCTCATATCCCCGGAAGAGCAGAATCTCTAAATTACTGCTCCAACAAAAGATCCCCCAGTGAAGTCGCCAAGCTTCTCATAATTCCCCAGCCAGATTTCACAAAATCCCCAAGCAAATCACGAAGTTTTCCTTCCCCAATAGATTTTATTTCTCTAAAAAACAGAAGATCATCTCCCAGCATGTCAACTTCAAACAAAAAATGAATAACTACATTTCTTCATCACCAACAACAATTAGGGATTTATTTTCCCTAGTTCAACATCACTGCAATGGAACAACTGACACGTTCATACATTGCATTCATACATCATTTTAAATCATAGCATATGCATCATAAATGAATATATCACAATCTCATTTATTTTGAGAGCATCATTCAATTCTTACATCATGACATTACATGAAACTGACTTTACCTCTTCAGGTTGAATTCGTAGACAGACGAATACTATCAACTTATGCATAGCAGGTCAAAGATTAATTCCCAAAACCAGACAAAGAAACTATCTACAAAACCAAGTGATATGAACTCCCGAAATAAGACGGGTTTACCAACAAATACAGTATGCCACATATTAATGCCCGAAATTGGATGGGGAAACTATCTATGTGACCAACATTGCCAAGTTCCAGATTAATCCCTGTAACAAGCCAGGACAACCATCTGTGGACGACCGAATGTAGGTTAATACCTGTAACAAGCCAGGAAAACCATCTACGTGAGGAGATTGAAGATTAACGCCTGAAACCAGACGGGAAAGCTATCTTTCTTTCTCGGCTCAGAGATTAATATCTGAAACCAGCCAGGACAACTATCTCAACGACCGACAATTTTCAAGTTCCAAATTAATACCTGCAACCATCCAGGACAACTATCTGCAAACAGCAGATTGTAGATTAACACCTGAAACCAGACAGGAAAACTATCTACATGACCAGCCGAAGCAATCTTACACGGGTTCTTCTCATGATCTCTAGATGCAGTCTAACACGAAATCATCCTAAAGCAATCTTACATGGATTCCTTCTCAAACTTTCCAGATGCAGTCTAACACGGACTCATCCTGAAGCAGCCCCACACAGGCTCCTTCTCATATATCTCCGGATGCAGGCTAACACAGAATCATCCTGGAACAACCCTACACAACCTCTTTCTAATACATTTTCAGGTAACGATTAATTCCATTATCCCCAGCAAGTTACTGCGAAACCTGGATTTCAACCAGAAAGAAGCAAACTCTCATCTCTCCAGTATAGAGATAACTCCTCAGTAGAGCCATGGAGAACTGAAGTTCCTAGGTTCTATTCCCCATAGAGTTTTCCTCAAGCAAGAAAACAACAGAAATCAACATTCCCCAATGAACTCCTCCTCAGACAGAAGGAGCAAGAATTCCCCACAAAGGGACCATTTATGACGTCAGCATCTACTTTGGATGGCATTTTTAAGCCCATCTCCGATGACTCTCAATCATCTTCTCGATATGGCATCTGTAAGCCCATTCCCGCCATCATCAACCATCAGTGTTACTTCATGCTAGTGCAAATTTCTGGGAACTCTAGTGTTCAATCATCTTCCACCTTTAGATCACGAAAGGAAGACAAGCAAATCTAAATCCTCAGGTTTAAGAAGATTGAACAGGGGCAGCTGTTGTACCCCAAAATTTTCTCTGTCATGTCTTCCAAGGTTTTCTCTTGCATGGGCGGTTTAGAAACACTTGTTTGAAGAAAATTAAATTTTTGAATCATGGTCATGTGTCCTTCAATTGGCATCTGAATAGTGTCCTTTGATTGGTATGTCAACAATATCCTTTGATTGGTAGGTGAACAAAAGGTTCTTCGATTAGCATCTGGACAAGGAGCTTCGATTGGGCTTTATAAACCCTTCAAGAGATGTTTGTCTCACAAGCTTCGATTGGGCATCTAAAACCCTTCGACCAAGCATTGGCCCATCAGCTTCGATTGCACATTGGTTCCCATTCGAGCGAGCCTTGGTCCAAGTTTCACAAGGCAAAAGGCCTCTACAAGTTCCCTTCAGTTCACTAGGCTAAAGGCCTCTACAATTTCCCTTCGATTCACTAGGCCAAAGGCCTCTTTATGCAACCTCTGACCCACTAGGCAAAGGCTTCTTAATACTTGCCTTGGAGTCACTAAGTCAAAGGTTCCTTTCAACTGGCCTTCGATCCTCAAGGCAGAGGCTTCCTCAGACTTCTCTTGAATTCACAAAGGAAAAGAATTCCTATGTGCTTGCTTTAAACGCACAAGGCCAAGACCCCTCAACACAGTTTATGCACTATGACACACAATATGACCCCTTCGAAAAAGCACTTCAATGGTCCATTCGAAGGACATACGTTGGTGGTCATTCTAAGGAGACACATAATTATTGAAAGAAAGTTTGTCTCATGATGAGTATTGGTCCTACATGTTGCCAAGCCCAAGCCTCATGCGCAATGGCATTCTAAGGAAGTGACAAAAGAGGCTTTGATTGGCCAGAATGAAGTTCTCCTTTGGGCTATTTGAATTAAGAAGCTAAGGCAAATAGATGGGTCCAGTCGAAGGAGCCATGAGGAGCAAGTCATAGCTAATCGAATAGAAAAGATCTGAGGGGTTTTCGAAGAAGCCCTGATAAGGGAAAACTCTGAACAATGGGAATTCAGAGTCATCAAAGATCTGAGTAATTCAAATTGATGATGGATGGACTCAATCGAAGGAGCTAAACCAGAGCCATTCGAAGGAGGAAACTCAAGGCCAATCAAAGAGAAAGACTGGAAGGTATTCGAAAGAATCAAATGTGTCCAGGTTCACTCAAGATTTCAAAAGGCAAGAATTATCCAAATATGGCCAACTTTCAATGTGTTGGATTCTTGTCTCATGGCCTTCAAGGCCTAGTTAATGGTTGTCCCATGTCATTTCTATGCACCCTCACATCCTTATAAATGCAAATCCAGACACATAAACAACGGCACATTCGCTATGAGACTAGAAACGAAGACACTACACACAACATACATACTGCATGCACATGCTGCCCCACAAGAGCTCCACAAAACTTCCAAAATTCCAACAAGGTTGCCAGAATCGGAGCACCCCACTGGTAACGAACCTTCGATCTAAATTTCATTTCCCATGTAATTTAATTTGGACTGCACATTCATGTTGCATGATTGTTAATATGTTACATGTAAAGTCTGAAGTAACAGGATACCATCACTAAGACATGTGAAGTGGATTCCTTCGAATCTCAAATATAGCTCAGATGGTGAAAGAATATGGGAAATTGAAAGGGCCTGGGTTCGATACCCAGGCCTACCAATTTTATTTTTCTAACATTGTTTTGCAGATTCCATGCGTTGCATAGTCAAGCGCTCACTATATGCCGTCATGGTTGGACCATCAGATGTCAACAGATGGAGATCTAACTCTCCAAATGCGCAGATCTACCGTGTGCCATCAAGGATTGTCTTCACTAGATCCAACGTGGCCTGGACTTGTCATCTCATGGGCCTAGCAAATGTTAAAAGCATACCCCCCCCCCCCAATTGCTTAACATCGGGCCCAGCATGCTACTTGTTTTATTTTATTTGTTTATTCCTTTTTCAATCTTTTTTTTAATTATAATCATAAAATAAAAAAAACCATAAAAAATATTAGAGTTAAGATTTTCTAATTAATTTTAATTTGGTTAATTAATTAATTAAATTATTTTGACATTATTTTATGATTTAAAAATAATTAGAACTAGGTTCTTATAATTCAAATATTTTCTTAACAAAAATACAAAAACTATTAGAGTTAGTTTTCTTGTATTTATTTAATTAATTAGGATTAAATCTAGCCTTCCTCATTTTAATTTTATGTATTTTCTTAAAATAAACAAAAAAAAAACAACCAAAAATATTTTTCTTGTTTATTTAGAAGTTTTAGGGCTCTAGATGTCTCTTTCCCTTTCACGCGCGTTACTTTATTTTCGAACTTTTTATACTAATGTATCTTCCCATTGGGTGTAATAGAGAATTAACTAGGGCTTTACTGCTTTTCGTTATTTTCTTTCCCCGAATTTTTGAATATGTAAATACCCTTTCCCCGAAGCATTGTAATAGTGTAGGATTTACATTTCCACACTTTTAATTCCTGTATATAAATTTACTGCGTAGATGTATGATAATAGGATTGCATGACAAGAGCCTAATAATCAAACGTTAGCAAACCTAACTCAAGACTAAAATAACTGAACACAACACACATTGTACATATACACTTCTAGGGTACCCCACTTTGGTTGCCTTTGGGAAATAAAATAGTCATGTCCCTCGAGAATAGGGATGCTTTAGCAAAATACCCGTAAAACAAAAGATCATAGTCCCACGATGACCCTACAGTTGCCTTTCGATAAATGATCTAGTCCCTTAAACAAAATTGCTAAAGCGTCTCTATATGTTGCCTTTATGATTGTACATCCCTTCGATTGTCCCTCAAATATCAAACGATATGGCTACCTACTAACTAATAGTAGGATAGCACTATCTAAAGGATAGGAGGAAAAGAACAACTTTTTTGAGTACGAGTAGATAGTTGTTAGATGCTTGCTCAAATAAAACAAACTTTTTGCACCTACACAAAAACATTTCAAAAACACTTTCAAAAACATTCGCTTTATCAACACTCTTGAGGACTGATACAAGAGTTATCATAAAGCGAATTGCCGCACTAAGGCAGTTTCAAATACTCTTCAAAAAACACAAAGCACAAGGTATTTAATAAATGAGCTAACATCTAAGAGCTCGTAGAAAACTACGGATGGAAAGGGTGCTAACACCTTCCCTTTCCATAATCTATCCCCCTTACTCAGAAAATTCTCGAAAAGGTATTTTTTTGTTCTTTTAACCCTTTCCTTAATTTAGATAAAAGAAAAGTCGGCGGCGACTCTTGCTTACTGCAACATTTGCAAACACAAAATGCAAAACCAGTATAAAAGTCGGTTCTGCCACCGTATCACACCCATTTTTTAATTCCCCAACAGAGTCGCCAGTTCTGTAATATAATGGGAGAATTGACTGTTATACTGGTTTTGCGTTTGTATTCGCAAATGTTGCGGTAAGCAAGAGTCGCCACCGAATTTTCTTTTATCAAACAAAGGAAATGGTGAAAATAACAGAAAAAGACCTTTCGAGAGTTTTCTGAGTAAGGGGGTAGATTATGGAAAGGGAAGGTGTTATCACCCTTTCCATCTGTAGTTATCTATGGGCTCTTAGATGCTTAGCTCATTTTGAAATACCTTGTGCTTTGTGTGTTTTGAAAAGTATTTTTGAAAGCGCCTTAGTGCGACGAACTTTGTAATGTTTCTCGGAATGGTAGAGAATGTATACAAAGGTTTTTGTCTTTGGAAAGTTTTTAGAAAATGAGGTGTACATGTGGAAAAATGTTTTGTTTGAGCAAGCGACTAAGAACTATCTACCTACTCTAAAAGGTTTGTTATTTTCCTCTTTTCGTTTAGACAGTGCTATCCTACTATTAGTGAGTAGGTAACCCTATCGTTGGATGTTTGAGGGACAATCGAGGGTCATCGTACGGTCACAAAGGCAACTAGCAAGATATCTTAGTAATTACCCTAAGGTTTTAAGATCATTTTACCGAGGCAATGTCAAAAGGGTCATCGAGGGACTTATAATCTTTTTAAACCAAAGGGTAACCACTAAAATCTCTTACATTCGAGAATCGTGACCGTTTTATTCCGAAGGCAACCGAAGTGGGAATACCCTAGAGGTGCACATGTGCGAGTGTGTTGTATTAAGTTATTTTTCTTTGATGTTAGGTTTGTTAACTTTTCCTTTTAGTCTTATCATACAATCCTATTAAGCATACATCTAAGAGTTAATATATGTACATGAATTTAAAGTGCGGAATTTAAAACCTAACTATTACGTGGTTTCGGGGAGGGGGAATTTACAAATCCAAAATTGGGAAACAAAAAGTAAAAAGTCCTAAGTTTAACTATTACAACCTTTTTGCAGATACATCAATATAAAATGAATGAAATTTAAAATGGGCGCGCGAATATGGAAAGCGAGGTAAGCCCTAAAATACTTCTACACACTTAGCACTTTTTTTGTCATTTTTATTAAGAAAAATACTTAAATTAAAAAAAAATAAACTAAATAAAGAAAAGAGTGATAAATAAGATGCGATTAAAACTAATCAAAAGGAAACTAATTCTAAGATTTTTTTGATTTTATTATTGAGAAAAAGATTTGAAATGATTAAAACTAATTCTATAGAAGCGTGTGAAAGTTATGCCTGGTCAAATGTCAGTTGACTTTTTCTATAGAAACCCTAATTTGGCAATTTTGGATTCTTGATGATTAAGAGAATTCCTTGAGGAATCATGATCAACCCTTGATAAAATGATGAATATCATTTCAAAATGTTGATATTAACCAAAAAGCTTAAAGTTTGACTGTATATTGGCCATAGTTGACTTTTGACCTAGTATAATTGATTTTCAGACATTTGAGCAATTGATTGAGTAAACTTGTAATACAAGGCATGAAAATTGGCATGAGAATTATTTGGGACATATTAGGAACTATGGAAATAACTTGAGGCCTTTGGAAACCAAACTTCTTGGAGAAAGGTGAAACCCTAGTTGGAAGTCCATTGCTTAGGAGAAGAACTTGTCTGACCAATTCTTAGTCAACCTAGAGCAATTGAGGACCTTTATGAGCATGTCTTGAAAAATGAGATGGAAAATTTTGGGGTACAAAAATCTCTTAAATAAGTTATAACGCTGCAAACAGGAACTCCGTGTTTCTGATCCATAATTTTCTGGAAAGAAGCAACGATAACTTTATCTTCTGAAGCAAGCATGTTCTGAAGTGTTACAATTCACTTATTACTACTCAAAAGTAACGGCTGAAAGGGGACAAGGATCTCTATTTTTGGAAAGCTCTTTAATTATCATTGATCAATATTCCAAAATCTCCTACATGCGTTGCCTATTTAAATAAAGCTTGAAGGAGAAATCATTTACGATTTTGAGCACACCAAACAAGTCATCTTCATCACCTTCAAACATACTGAATCTCATTTGTGTAAAACATCATGTGTGTGATACTGTTTTATTAGAAAACACTTTTTGTACACTCTCTTAAATATTGTATAGTGTAATTCCTTGAGAAAATCGGATTATGGTTTAAACTCAAGAAAACTTTGACGGTTGTCTTAGTAGCTGTGTTATCAAGTTTGATTAGTGGATTAAGACCTCGTTGAGAGAGGCGAAATCACCTTGGCGGGTGGACTGGAGTAGTTTGATTTCAAATGAACCAGGATAACCAACGTGTTCTTTTCTTTAAGTTTTTAAAACCCCAATTCAACCCCCCCCCCCTTTCTTGTGTTTTTCCATTCTTCAATTGGCATCAGAGTGCCTGATTCTGAGTACAAGCACTTAAATGTCAGAAAAAGATCCAAGTAAGAAAAATACTATGGTGGGACCAAGTCAGAACATCAACAATGATTACCATGATGAGAAAGACAAAATCAGCGGCAAACCTTCAATCTTTGATGGTGAA
The DNA here is from genome assembly GCA_948472305.1 of Vicia faba. Classification (NCBI taxonomy): domain Eukaryota; kingdom Viridiplantae; phylum Streptophyta; class Magnoliopsida; order Fabales; family Fabaceae; genus Vicia; species Vicia faba. Next base: position 1,393,111,268 of record OX451741.1, on the reverse strand, counting down.
AACTTTGATTAATGGAAAGACTGAATCAAAAGTTTCTTTCTAGCTCATGATGCTGATCTCTAGGATATGGTGACTGATAGGTACATACATCCTATTGATGAAAACGGTTAGAAGATTGACAAAAAAAGAATGACAAATCCTCAAAAGAGAGATTTTAGAAATCATCACAAGGCCAGAACTATTCTCTTGAGTGTTATCTCATACACGGAGTATGAGAAGATCACAAACAGAGAATCAGCAAAACACATGTTTGACTCCTTGAGAATGACGCATGAAGGCAACACACAAGTCAAAGAAACCAAAGCCCTTGCACTCATTCAGAAGTATGAAGCCTTCAAAATGGATGAAGATGAAACCATTGAAACAATGTTCTCAAGATTTCATATTCTGGTTGTTGGGTGGAAAGTTCTGGATAAAGGGTACTCAACTGCTGATCATTGTAGTACCCCAAAATTTGTCCTCTCATTTCTCCAGATATTTCTCACAAAATTCCTACTGGGTCAAGTTTGCACAAGTACAATTAGATCATATTGGATTTCCAAGCACCGGATGAAAGAGGAAACTATTGAAAGAGGAAAGCAGATAAATTAGATTTTTTTTTGACAAAATTGAAGAAAAGCAAGTTTGATTCAATTCATAAAAAGTTTTGACTGGACATTGCTTCTTTTCATGCTCAGCTTCGACTGAATTCTCCTCTGCAAGCTAGCTTCGACTGGGCATTTGTTTCCCTTGAAACATCTTCCTTTGATTCAGAAGACAAGGACCTTCTGAAAGCCTCCTTTGATTCAGAAGTTAGTGGTTTAATGTTGGTCCCTTTTCAACTCAGAGGGAAATGGCCTTCTGAAAGTGCCCTTCGATTCAGAAGGCAATGGCCTCCTACAGCTTTCCTTCAATTCAGAAGCCATTGGCCCCTTGCATGATTCTTTCGATTGACAAAGCCAGGACTTCCTTCAGGCCAGCAGGCACAAGGCAATGGCCTCCTGCAGCTTTCCTTCGACTCAGAAGCCAATGGTCTTGCATGTTTACCAAATTCACAAGGTAAATATTTCCCTTCATGCTAGAATTCACAAAGAAAGGGACCTCTTGCATATATGCTTCGATTCCCTCTTGAAAACCTTCAACACGTATAGTCTCTACACTATGACATATCTGGGTGTCCCAATCGAAGGTTATACCCTGTTGGCCCATTTGAAGAAATTGCAAGTGATGCATTACAAGGGATGCATATGGTCCCTTCAAGAGAACACCACATTGGTTCAAAACGAAGGATACACAAAAGGCCCATTCGAAGGACACTTTGATTTGGAAACAAATATTGCTGTCTGAAGAGAAGTCTGGTCGAAGGATGGACCTAGGGGGTCAAAACAAAAGGTTGAAATATCCAAAGATGTTTGCTAGCCAGATTCCTATGTGCTTCCAAGTCCAAGCCTACTACACTAGCCACAACACTCCAAAACTACTGCACAGCAGTCCTACTATGCTGCTCCTATATTTGCACCAATTTGGCAAACAAAAAACTGCACCTCAAAGGCTACAAACACAACATACCAAATTTGTTCAAATCTTTTTTGTTTTCCCTCCCAAATCTCAGCCAACTTCATCTATAAATAATATGTTCCACAACACATCTTAGTGGATTTTGGTAGCTGAAAAACTCTTGTTGTGAGAAATTTATCAAATTCTCAAAACTCTCAAACACTCTCAAACATTCTCAAACATTCAAACTCTAAAACTCTCAAATCCCTTCATGCATTAGTGAATCCTTCGATTCACTCCCCAACTTCCAGGTAACTAAACTTTTATTCATTACCTAACTACAACATAATAGTCTTTTGATTCACTCCCTAGATTGTTATATAATAACCTTCGATTCACTCAACACTATCACACACCCTCCTTCGATTCAGTGACTGCCCAAACAAAGCAGCAATTGAACTAGCTTCAGGAAGATTCCAGCGAAGCTCCATCCACCACCAAGGAAGTCACCTACAACTCCTTCAATTAGCACTTTAAGAGGCAAGTTTCCTCTAAACTTGGAACTTTTCATTTAAATATCATTTGTACATATAAATAAAAGAAAAATGTAGATGTCCTATCTAGGAAGTCTACCATGCCCTAACTTTCGATCCTCGCTGCTTGTATGTTGAAAATCTCAACCCTGGCTAGTTAGACTTTGGATTTTGGTGCCTAATAATCTTGTGCTAACCCCTGGCTTGTAGCTTTCGAAAGTTACACTTGTTAGTTTCATTTTCAAGTTTTAGACAGATTTTCTGTATCCTTCGATTGGCTAAACATTTAATCCTTTCGAATCTCAACTTGGGAGATTTGCATTCCTGCAAACGAAGGAAGCAACAAGGAGGTTGAAATGAAGAGTGTACACTCACACTGACTTCTAGGCCAATCAAAAGAAGCAGAAAAGGGATGTAATCAAAAAGCATGCTAATACTGATTCCTAGCCCCAATCGAAATAAGCAAAAGAAGGGTGAATCGAAGGAGCCTACTTCCTGGATCGAAGAACTCACTTTTCCCTATTTGTTTGTTATTTATGTTTTTCTTTATGTTTTCTTGCTATTCAATATGGTTGCGATAGTGTAGGATATTTATTTTCTGCATTTTTATTGCTTTATACAAATGTTAGTAATTGGGATGTATGGCAAGATGAAACCAACAAGTAGACACCCTAATCAAAGACTAAATGCATGCAATCAAACACACTTTGCTCACATGCACCTCTAGGGTAATCTCACTTGTTGCCTCGGAAAAATAGTCATGTCCCTTGAATATGGGCATTTTAGCAAAGACCCTCAATAAAAGATCGTAGTCCCTCGATGTTGCCTTCGGTAAACGATCTAGTCCCTAATGAAATTGCTAAAATGTCTCATAGGTTGCCTTCCATGACTATACAAATGATCTACGCCCGTCCCTTCACATCCAACGATGGGGCTTCTTATCAATCAATGGTAAGATAGCAACATCTAAAAGAGGAGGAAAAGAACATTAGACCTTTTGAGTTGGAAGGATGCTCATAGTTGCTCGCTTGCTCACAATAAAAACCATTTTCACACCAACACTTTCAATTGAACTTTTTTTAAAGTTAAAACACTTTGTACGCATTCTTATAGAGACGAGAATCATTACAAAGACACTTTTCAAAATCACTTTCAAAAACACCTTCCATAAACACCTCTTTGAACTATTTTCAAAACAGACACTTTGTACGCATTCTTATAGAGACGAGAATCATTACAAAGACGTTTTCAAAATATTTTCAAACCCACACCACAAGCACATTTTCAAACAAAAGCAAGTGATCTAGAAAGAAACTAAGAGCCCGTAGATAACTACGGATGAAAAGGGTGCTAATACCTTCCCTTTTCATAATCTACCCCCCGAACTCAAGAAATAATCTCAAAGGTCTTTCCTATTCTTTTCACCCTTTCCTTATTGGATATAATAAAAGTCGGTGGCGACTCTTGCTATCTGCAACAATTGCGATCAAATTCAAAACACCCAAGTCAGTTCTCCCACCGTATGACAGAATTTGCGACTCAGCTGGGGACTTACTTAAAAGTGGGGTTACCTTAGGGCTAGATCACCTTTACTTGATTTCCTTAATTGACTTGCTTACTTTACATTTTTTGGGTCTTTACTTGGGCTATTGTTAAAGATACTACACCCAGATCTAGGGCACCTTTCTAGGTAAGTAGCAATAAATCATGAAGGTTGTACGGCATAGACTGATATGGACAAAGTGATAGCTACATTAGCGTGATACTCTAGCTTGTCCTACTGTTCCTTGAGTCAGTCAAGGATAACATTAGGCTTCCTTATAGTGTCATTAAGCACTAACTAGCCTTTAAAACCTTTAATTGACTCATCCTAAGCCATTAGAAAGTAGTGAGATGGCCAGCTTTGGTTCCGACCGAAGATTGGTTGATACTCGATGCTACACTCATTGAGATTGGATATTTGAGATATTTTTGCTGCAATACTTCGGTGCTTGAGCTAGAACAATGCCTAAAAGAAAGGTCAGTGATATGAGACTCCTTAGACCCGGTTACTATTAATAGGATAGGTTGAGCCAACTAAACTTCAAGAGGGTACTTACCTTTAAAACTCGCACAAGCCTTTAATCCTAGGGTCATTGTGTGACTTGCTTGATATATTTGTAATTTTAAAGCATAACCATAACATCATAAACATCATGACATGAACACTAACCATTTCAAGGGCCTAGAGATTTATCTTTTCTTTACTTTTGTAGGGCATGGATTCAATTCGCAGAAAGACCATCCGAATCAATTTTGTAGAGGTCCCTCCCAAGCTCAAGTAATTGGTCCTAAGAGTTCCTGAGAGCTCACCATTCAACAAGAGATATGGTCACTTGCTCGGTTTGGTTACTACCAGGTTTGACGAAGGTCTGACGAGTGTCCTGTTCCAATTCTTCGACCCTAAACGCCATTACTTCACATTTCCAGACTATCAGTTGGTGCCCATGTTGGAAGAATTCTCGAAAATACTTGATTCACCTATATTGGAACAAGTACCTTTCACTGGTTTAGAACAAGATCCAGTTTCTGAAATTGTTGCCATAGCTTTGCACTTGAAACCCTCTGACATTGAGTCCAATTGGGAAAGAAGAAGTGGGGTTAAGGGCCTCCTTGCAAATTTTCTAATGAAGAAAGCTCAGATATTCTTAGATGCTATGAATTACCATGCCTTTGAAGATGTCTTAGCTCTCTTGATCTATGGATTCATTATGTTCCCTAATTCAGACCAGTTTATAGATGTCAGTGCCATCAACCTCTTCCTTGCTCGTAATCCAGTGCCTACATTTCTCAGAGATATGCTGCATTCACTCCACACTCGTACTACAAAGAAACGAGGGACTCTTATGTGTTGTACGCCTTTGCTCTATCGGTGGTTTATTTCGCACCTTCCTCGGTTGGTAATGAAGAATGAATTAGTCTTAAGGTGGAATCAAAGGTTAATGTCTCTTTCTGACTATGATATCTATTGGTGCCCTCGCTCTCAAGAAGATATCTCTTTTATTGATTACTATGGAGAATTCCCTAATGTTCCACTCCTTGGCATTATATGAGGTATCACATACAACCCTTCTTTGGCCCTGTGTCAGTTTGGTTAAGCCCAGAGGGATGGTCCCCACGATATGCTCATCCGTGGTATTATGTTCGACTATTCAAATGATCTGCAAGGTTATCACCAGAGGTTCATCCGTGCTTGGGGCATGGTGATCTCAGAGTCTTTTGTTTAAGAGGACGAGTCTCACATCATTTTTCATCCCGATATGCCAAAAAACTTCGAAGAATTGCAAAAATCTTGGATCCAGCTCAAGGAAGAACGAGACACCTTTGAGAACCAATTATATGCCAGCGAGAAAAAGGTTCTAGAGCTCACAAAGAAGCTTCATAAAGATAAAAATTTGAACGCCTATATTGCACCAAAGAGAATGCGTTAGACCTTTTAGACTTAGGAGTTTATTTTGTAGTCATTTCCTTCGTTGTAAGCCCAAGAGGCATGGTTGTACTCAAATTGAACTTATTAATGAAATTGATGTTTGTTCCTTTTGTCTAAAAATCTTTTGGGTCTTTAAAATCATTTGCATACACGTGTTCATGCATTATAACACAAACAGGTTTTTCATAACAGGTTTCCTTATCTTTCTACTGTTTACTTCAGTGAGATGGATATTGAACAGACAGTAAAGGATCTTCAAGCACATAATTCTCAATTCCAATAGATGTTCTTGGCTCTGGCTAAAGGACAAGAGGACCTGGAGGCTCTTATGATCAAAGACAAGAAGAAGAAGACGAAGAAAATTGTGGGTGTCCTAAACATGGGAAGGAGGTTCAGAGAACTAGCAAAGCGAGCTCTAGAATTTGAAACTCCGTCAAATGAGGGAGACAATCAAGAGGAGAAGGCAAAGGAAGGAGACCATAATATGGGGTCCGGTGAAGAGGAGACTGACTATGCTGAAGAACAATATCCTCCTACTGATGACAAATTTAAACAGATGGAGCACCGTCTCAATGCTATGGAAATTCAGAAAGTACCTAGTATGGATTTTGAAGAACTAGGTTTGGTCCCTGGTGTGGTCATTCCACCAAAGTTCAAAGTTCCCACATTTGCTAAATATAATGGTGTCTCTTGTCCTAAGCTGCAATTAAGGTCATACGTCAGGAAGATTCAATCCCATACTGCTGATAAAAACCTATAGGTACATTTCTTCCAAGAAATTTTGTCAGGGACGCAATTGGATTGGTTCTATCAGTTGGAAGGAACCAACATTCGTAATTGAGAAGATATGGCTGCTGCTTTTTACAAGCAATACCAGTATAATGCTGACCTAGCTCTAACTTGTACACAACTGCAAAGTATGTCTATGGGTTCTGGTGAAGGTTTCAAAAATTATGCCCAGAAATGGAGGGATCTTACAAGAAGATTCCAACCCCCTCTATCTCATATAGAGTTGGTGGATATGTTCTTAGGCACATTGTTTGGTTCATTCTTTAACCATCTGATTGGAAGCTCTTCGGTTGGTTTTATTGAGCTGATCTTAACTGGTGAGCGGGTAGAAGCTGGTATTAATAGTGGTAAGATTCATAGAGATGCATCTTTAAGTACGATGAAGAAACCCTTCACTGGAAAAAAGGAGGTCAGTACTGCTTATGGCCATAGAAATCAAAACAAAACTGAACATCGTCCGACGGTAGGGGATGTTATGATCTCTAATCTTGTATCAAATCAACAACGAAACCAACAGTGCAGGCTGGATCAACATGACCTTTTCCTAGGTTTTTCCACATCTATTGAAGTCCAATCTGGTGACTCTAAAGGAAGCTCCCAAGATTCCCAAAATTGCTTCTCCCCACTACAACCCAAATGCTCGATGTGCCTATCATTCTGAGAGTCAGGGGCATGATACAAACAATTATTGGGCTCTAAAAAATAAGGTGCAAGACCTTATCGAGGCGAAGGAGATTGAGTTTGACCTTCCAGAGACACCTAATGTAATAACTTCACCAATGCCCAAACATGGCCAGCATGTCAATGTCGTTGAAGATGACATGTTTGTTTCCTCTATGGATGAATTATCCACTCCTCTTATGATTGCTAAAGAAAATCTATTGCGAGCCGGTTTATTTCTGGGATGCGATGAAGGTTGCCACTTGTGTATGTCCCTACCAGATGGTTGTTTGTCGTTAAAAATGGGTGTCCAACGCCTGCTGATTAATAAAGAAATTATGTTTGAGAAAGTTCCCCTTGTAAGAAATTTGTGTGAAGATGTCTCAATAATTACCATTTCTGACAATCCTCCCATGGTCTCCACCAAAAGACCCATCAAGATTATAACCGTTCCCAAGTTTGCTCCTCTGATTATCACTCTTCCAGAGTTGATACCATATTCCTCTAATAAAGTTGTTCCCTGGAATTATGGGGCTGACGTCTACTACCATGGTGTCAAGCAAGACCTGTTGGCTGTTGAAGATAAAGTTGCCAAAGACATTGATCCTGACGTCGACAATATTGTTGGGACCAGTAAAGTTACAAGAAGCGGAAGGATTTTCTCTCCCGAAATATCGCTGAAGATTGTTTTTACTGCTGTGATTATTCCTGCTGCTACTCCTATTAGTACCCTTATTTCTACTCCTACTGTCATCCATGATGTTATCCCTGCTACTGATTCAGTCGAGACTCGGGGAAAAGAGGTACTGAGTGAGCCTGTCCAGACGAAGGCACACAAATAAGTCATTCCCGAGGCTTCTAAAAAGGGAATGGAAGAAATACTAAAGATCATAAGGAAAAGTGATTATAATGTCGTGGAGCAGTTGGGGCAGACCCCTTCAAAAATCTCAATGCTGGCCTTACTTTTGTGCTCTGAAGCCCATGCTAAGGCTTTAGTAAAATTCCTGAAGTCTGCCCACATACCTCAAGAGAGCTCCGCTGATTAATTTGAGAATTGCGTTGCCAGCCCGACTGCTGATAATGGAATGGGTTTTTCGATGCTGATTTAACTCCTAGGGGAAGGAAACACAATGATTCCCTGCATGTCTCCATCGAATTCAGGGGTGCTACCCTAGCTCATGTTCTGGTGGATATAGGTTCGTCATTGAATGTCTTACCCAAGAATGCTCTGGACAGGTTAGATTACGAAGGACTCACGTTAAAGCCTAGTAACATTATGGTGAGGGTATTTGATGGTTCCAAAAGAATGGTGCACGGGGAGGTAGACATCCCTATTAAAGTTGGTACTCATACTTTTAACTCAACTTTCTACGTGATGGGCATTCGCCCATCTTATTCCTATTTATTGGGTCGACCCTAGATCCATGGGGCTGGTGCTGTTACTTCTACCCTACATCAGATGTTGAAGTATCCAGTCAATGGAAAGATTATCATAGTCCATTGTAAGGAGGAATACATGGTGAGCCACCTGAACTCTTTCAGGTATGTTGAGGTATACGGCGAGTTCATTGAGACCCCCTATCAGAACTTTGAGGAGGTTCCACAGACACTTGTTGTAACCAAGACTGCTACTAAAGTTCTGAAGATTACCAGGCCTCCGTTGAAGATGGCTTCTCTGAAGGATGCTAAAACAGTAGTTGAAGAAGGTGGATGTACCATTTGGGGTCAAATTCCGGATATTCCCTACAAATCTGACAAGTTTGGTTTGAGTTTTACTTTAGTGGCCTAAAGAGTTGTTTGACATGCTCGCGCTGGGGGACCGTCACTATGCATCAGCAACCATGGAGTCAATGTGTTGGAGGACAGTGATAGCGATTGTGACATGGACAAGTGGATTTTCCCAACCATCAGCGGTGGACTCAACAATTGGGAGGCCACAGATTTTTTTCCTATTACTTTTATTCAAGAGTAATTGTCTTTTTTTGGATATGTAATATTTAAACAATTGAAACTTTAAAACCTCGTGTCTTACCCGAGGCATAATGTTCTATCTGTGAGGGTTATTACTTTATCATCATATGTCATTAATAAATCATTGGACGTTTTGCATGCAAATTTTATGCTCTTTGTATTTCTTTTCTACTTTTTACTTTATCAAAATAGTTATACTCTTACACACACTCACATATCAAAATGCAGATCCACATCCACTTGGGATCCCATTGGTAACGGTTCTTCTATTTCCAATTATGACTTTGAAAATCTGATCTACCAAGTCGGGGACGAAGGTGAGGAAGATTGTGAAGTACCAGGGGAACATGCCAGACTATTACAACATGAAGAAAGGGCGATACAGCCACATGAAGAGCCAGTTGAGACAGTAAACTTGGGTACTGAAGAGGACAAGAAGGAAGTCAATATAGTTTCTAATCTGGAGCATAGTGTCAAGGAGCGTTTAATTCAGATGTTACATGACTATGTTAAGATCTTTGCCTGGTCATACAAAGACATACCATGACTCGACACTGATATCATAGTCCATCGTCTACCGACAAAAGCAGATTGTCCTCCAATGAAATAGAAGCTTCATCGTATGCAGCCAGAGCTATCAGAAAAGATCAAGGCTGGAGTCATAAAGCAGTTCAACACCGGTTTCTTAGCTGTTACCTCTTATCCATAATGGATTGCTAATATTGTTCTGGTACCTAAGAAGGACGGTAAGGTATGTATGTGTGTGGATTACATAGACCTGGATAGGGCGAGTCCCAAGGATGACTTTCCGCTTCCCCATATTGATGTTCTGGTTGACAACACCGTACAACACAAAGTATTATCCTTCATGGATGGGTTCTCCGGGTACAATCAGATCAAAATGGATCCTGAGGACATGGAGAAGATGACCTTCGTCACGCAGTGGGCCACTTTATGCTACACAGTTATGCCATTTGGGTTAAAGAACGCCGAGGCAACCTATCAGCGTGCCATGGTAGCTTTGTTTCATGATATGATCCATCACGAGATAGAGGTCTACGTGGATGATATGACAGCCAGATCTCAAACTGAAGAGGAACACCTCGACCACCTGCATAAGCTATTTGAAAGACTGAAGAAATACAAACTATGGTTGATTACGAATAAATGCACCTTGGGAGTAAGATCCGGTAAGCTCTTAGGTTTCGTTGTCAGCGAAAAAGGTATTTAAAGTATACCCTATAAAGGTAAAAGTGATACAAGATATGCCAACTCCTCACACTGAGAAGGAGGTTAGGGGATTCTTGGGACGTCTGAACTATATCGCCAGATTCATTTCCCATTTAACCGCTACTTGTGAGACAATCTTTAAATTACTGAAGAAAGACCAAGCAGTGAAATGGAATGACGATTACCAGACCGCCTTTGACAAAATCAAATAATATCTTCAAGAGCCTCCAATTTTGATGATGTCGGTCGAAGGAAGACCTCTGATCATATACTTAACGATATTAGATAATTCAATGGGGTATATGTTGTGGCAGCATGACGAGTCTGATCGAAAAGAGCACACGATATACTACCTGAGCAAAAAGTTTACTGACTATGAAACCAGATATTCACTGTTCGAGAAAACTTGCTACGCTCTGGCATGGGCTGCTCACTGGCTAAGACAGTATATGTTGACACACACTACCTTATTGATATCTAAGGTAGATCCTATCAAATACATCTTTGAGAAACCCGCTCTCTCTGGAAGAATAGCAAGATGGCAAATGGTCCTGACCGAATATGACATTCAGTACACTACCCAAAAAGCAATAAAAGGAAGTGTATTATCTGATCATTTGGCTCATTAGGTTGTAGACAATTATCAATCCATGAATTTTGAATTTCTGGACGAGGACATCATGTTAGTGAATGATTGTGAAGAACTTAGACCGTGTGATAGACCTGAACAAGGATCCCGATGGACTATGGTTTTTGACAGAGCTTCTAACGCACTCGGCAATGGCATCGATGCTTTGATCATATCTCCTGAAGGTTGTCATACTCCTTTCACTGCCAGGCTGTGTTTCAATTGTGCCAATAATATAGCTGAATATGAAGCATGTATTATGGGTTTCAAGGCTACTATCGACTTGAGGATAAAATTCTTGAGTGTATTCGGGGACTCGGACCTAGTAATCAGTCAAATCAAAGGAGAATGGGACACGAAGCATCCTAATCTCATCCCTTACAAAGAGCATGTGTTTACACTGATTCCACATTTTTAAGAAGTTACATTTGAGCATTTCCACGAGAGGAAAATAAACTAGCAGGCGCGCTAGCTACTATGTCATCCATGTTCAAAGTCAGGTGGGATAATGAGGCTCCTCAGATCATTATTGAGAGGATGGACGAACCAACATACTGTCATGAGATTGATTTTGAAGAAGTAGTGTACAAACCTTGGTTCTATGAAGTTAAAAGATATCTCAAAGCCCAAGAATATCCTGAGGGAACTTCAGTCAATGATAAGAAGTTACTAAGAAGGTACTCTGCCAAGTTCTTTCTCAGTAATAGAATCCTCTACAAGCGCAACCACGAATCTACCTTGCTTCGGTGCGTAGACAAGAGTGAGGCAGAAAGGGTTATGGATGATTTGCACGAAGGTACATTTGACACTCATTCTAGTGGGCACACGATGGCTAAAAAGATCCTACGGGCAGGATACTATTGATCCACTATAGAAGTGGACTATTATTAGCATTCGCGAACTTGTCACAAATTCCAGATCTATGCTGATAAAGTACATGTGCCACCGGTTCCTCTGAACGTCTTGACTGCTCCCTGGCTATTCGCAATATGGGGCATTGATATGATTGGAGAGATCAGACCCACAACTTCTAATAGACATTGTTTCATCCTCGTCATCGGCGATTACTTCACAAAATGGGTCGAGGCAGCTTCATTTGCTTCCGTTACCAAGAACATTGTGGCCCAATTCATCAGATATAACTTTATCTATCGGTATGGTATTCCAGAAAGAATCATTACAGACAATGGTACCAATCTCAATAATGCTATGATCACCAGACTATGCACGCAATTCAAAATCTAGCATTATAACTCTTCTCCTTATCGACCAAATATGAATCACGCTGTGAAGGCCGCTAATAAAAACATCAAAAAGATCATACATAAGATGATAGTGACCTATAAAGACTGGTATGAGATGTTACCATTTTCTCTTCACGGTTACCGTACCACAGTGCACACGTCGACAGGGGAAACTCCTTTCTCTTTGGTATATGGTATGGAAGTTGTCCTACCTATTGAAGTCCAAATACCTTCATTGAGAATCATGAAAGATACAGGGTTGAATGAAAACAAATGGATTCAGACTCGACTTGACCAATTGAACTTGATTTACGAGAAGAGACTCGCGGCTGTCTGCCATGGTCAGATGTACATAAAAAGTATGATTAAAGATTTTGACAAGAAGGTCAGACATCAGGTATATCAGGATGCTGACCTAGTAATCAAGTGCATCATACTGCCGCAAGGTGATCCCAAGGGAAAATGGACTCCCACATACGAAGGGCCATTTGTGATCAAGAACATATTTTCTGGTGGAGCCATGATCTTAACCACTATGGACGGTGACGACCTTCGGCGCCCTATAAACGCGAACATATTTAAAAGATACTACGCATGAACAAAGACCCGCTAGGTCGATTGGCCTAAGCAAAAATTAAGGCATCCCGGTGAACCACAAGGGTTCGGGCAAAAATTAGGGATATACACGAAAAAATCTGTACACCCGGCAAGTCGAATACCTGAAAAGGTGGCTTGGGAAAAAATTGTATCTCGGTTGTGATACGGTGGCAGAACCAACTGTTAATACTGGTTTTGCATTTTTTGTTTGCAAATGTTGCAGTAAGCAAGAGTCTCCACTGACTTTTCTTTTATCCAACAAAGGAAAGGGTGAAAAGAACAGAAAAAGACCTTTTTCTAGATTTTCTGAGTAATGGGGTAGATTATGGAAAAGGAAGGTGTTATCACCCTTTCCAACCATGGTTTTCCACGGGCTCTTAGGTACGTGCTCATTTTTGAAAAATGTTTGTGTTTGTGTGTTTTGAAAGTTTTTTGTTTGCTTTATGGTAACTCTTGTATCAGTCCTCAAGAGTGTGATAAAGCATTTTGGAAAATAATTTTTGAAAGTGTATGGGTGTAAAAAAAGGAATTGGTTTTCAGCAAGTACTTAAGAATTGTCTACCTACTCAAAAAAGGATGTTCTTTTCCTCTTTTCCTTTAGATAGTACTATCCTACTATTAGTGAGTAGGTAGCCCTATCTTCGGATGTTGAGGGACTATAGAAAGGCAACATGTAAGGATATCTTAGCATTTCGAAGGGATTGTCATCATATAGGCAACATCAAGGGGCAAAATCATTTACCGAAAGGCAACTCAAGGGACGTTTAGGGACTATGATCTTTATGATGACTTTAAAACTGAGGGCCTTTGCTAAGATATCCCTACATTCGAGGGACATGACCATTTCTGAAGGCAACCAAGTGAAGAATACCCTAAGGGTGCAAGTGTGCAATGGTGTGCCTTTTTCAGGTATATTTGTCTTGTAATTAGTGATCTAATGGTTAATTGACTTTATCTTATCATGCACTCCTAAGTTACTAACAATTATATACAAGCATATAAGAAATGTAAAAATCTAGAAATAAGGTCCTACAGCTATTACAGGACTTTGGGACAATTACATAAAAAAGGCGCAAAAATGAAGTGCGGAATTTTAAATCTAGACTATTACATCCCATTATCAGTTACATTATTATATAAAATGCGAGAATAAAAATAATGCGAGCGAAATGAAATATTACGTCTAAAAAATCCTAAGAATGAAAGTCTTTTTTTGTTTTTATTTTTATTTAGGAAAATACTTAAAATGAACATCCTAAAGTCTATTTAAAAAAATAAATAAATTAAGGAATAGTCTAAGTTCTATTTTTTTTGTTTAGTTTTTATTATGAAAAGGGAACGATTAAACCTAAATTAAATCCTAAGTTCTAATTCAATTTTAATTAAAGAAAAAATGGTTTAAATAGTTATTAATTAATTCAAGAAATTAATCATTTAATAAAAAATCTAATCCTAATTTTTTTGTGATTTTTTTATTATTTGACTAATTAAATGAATAATCAAGAAATAAAAAATAAAAAAAAAGAAATAAAACAATACAAAAAAATGCAAAGTGGGCCTGGTCATCAAAAGCAAAAATGGGGGGCATTGTTGTAAAAAACGCTTGGCCCAAATCAGAAACTATGTTGGGATTCAGTGGGGAGCGCCTTTGATGGCTCATGGTGCACCTGTATGTGGGAACCCTTTGATCTAGATTAATCAAGATCCAGTGGTGGTGATCTGGAGGCACATGATGGACTGGCATACCTAAGGCATACTGAATCTCTAGTTAACAAATGTTAGAAAAATAATATGCTGGACATGGGGCTCGAACCCAAGTCCCCTCCCTTATACACATGCCTTATAACCATCTGAGCTATTGGTCATTCATTGATCCAAATAATAAAACAATATTATATACCAAATTTAATCAGAAATATCCAAACAAAAAAATATGCACGCGTTGCTTTGAATTATCAAGGGAGAGTCTTCCACGCCTTCATCTTCCACCTATGTCCGTCGTCTTAGCCTTGGACTTGTAGTGATCATTTTTGTCTGTCACTATAGCACCTGTACACCAAAAATAACAAATATACGCATGATAAATTCATGGTGAGGCCATGGATTGATTGGCCTCAACCTCCTGAGCATAATGGTACCCTTAGTTGGTCCTAATTTTGGCTATTTCAAGAAACCCCAATTTGGAGGTGTAAACCCTAACAATGGTGGCATTCGATTCCTGCGTCAAAACTCAAATCTAATCATACAGAAAGCTTGAAAACACAAGAGTGGTTAATAATGCATGATTAAAATAAGTTTATATCATATGAATCAAGAAAATCAAAGTCAAGAAAAAAATGCAAACCGTGGGGTAGTTAGAACATGCTTCAGACTGTTTTGGGACTTGGTAATGGCTGGGAACGATCCAGGAGGCTTCCAGGAATATGTTTGAGCCTTTGTTTGGGATTAAAACCAGTTGTAATTTGAAATTCAGGTTTGACAATTTTGGAACTTCTGAGTGAAATGTGCAGCAATTCATTAGGCTTTTTGTGCATGCATTTGGTTGTCCTGAGTGTTGTTCTTATAGTATAGAAGGAGCATTGAATGGAAAATATTATGGCTATAACTCATGTTTTCCAACAAGAATCCAACAAATTCAAGGCCTTCCAAATTTTCCAAAACATGCCTTATCCTTGCTTGAATGAACCTGGTCACTTGTGCACGAAATCTTGGCTTCAAGACAAGTCAAAACAAAAGCCCAAATGCCTAAGCCCATTTCCAATTATTTTGTACCATTTATTTTATATTTATTTGAAATAAATTAAAATAAATATGTAAAAAATAGGTATAAAATGTAAGGACGTGCAGAAATAAGATTAGAGGTCCTCTATGACCTTAGGAAGATATTTTAACCTTAAAAAGTTAGGCCATTTACCCCTAAAATCCAAATTTGCTCAATGCACCATTCTTGAAATTTCCAAAATTTCCCAACTTGGGCAAGCCATAACTTGCTCAATTTTTATCTCATGATGATGATCTTGTACTTTTTGGAAATCCCAAGATGTCTACTTAAATCCCTCTTTTGACCAATTTTGCATTTGAAGATGTTATCTTGATGTAAAAGGTCTTGGAAAAATGTGGCTTTTGTTGACTTTTTGAAAATGAGTTGTAATGTTTGAGCTCATATCTTTCAAATGGTGCGTTTCTTGATCTTTGGGGATGAAGAGAAGTTGTAGGTAATTCGATTGTCTTCAAAATAAGCCTTGGTTGGAAAATTTCTGATAAAGTATGAGAAAGTTATGTTTGGTCAAAATTTGGTTGACTTTTCCTATTGAAACCCTAATTTGCCATTTTTTACTTTTGATGAGTTAGGAGCATTTCTTGAGGAATCATGACCAACCCTTGATCAAATGATGGATATTTATTCAAAATGTTGATGTTGACCAAAAGTCTTGAGGATTGACTGTATTTGGGCCACAGTTGACTTTTGACCTAGCACAATTGATTTTCAGACTTTTGAGCAGTTGACTGAGCAAACTTGTTGTTCAAGGCATGAAACTTGGCATGGATGATCTTGAGGACATACTAGGACAATGGAGAATGTTGGAGATCATTAGAGCTCAACCATCTTGATGAAAATTGAAACCCTAGTTGGGGGTTCATTGCCTTAGGAGGAAAATTGTCTGGTCAATTATTGGTCAACCTTGAGCAATTGAGAACTTCTAGGAGTATGTCTTGTGTGAAAATGGGAGGGAAAATTTTGGGGTACAATACCGGTGGACTGAAAACCCGAAAGGGCGTTCCAAGAAAAAGATAGGGATTTAAAGCGTATAACTATGTCACATTGGATCACCTTACAGCCAATCTTCAGTATCAACTATCAAACTCAAACACTACTAATCAATCCAATCAGCTTCAGACAAACAGCAAAGGGATGAGGCGCTCGAAGACATAAAAGCAATATCATAATGGGAACCCAATGGGATTATTTTGCATATCTGTTTTCTTTGTATGCTATTTTGTAAAGTTTTATTCTTACGAGGACATTCTCTTATTGGGATGTCTGTCTCCTTGTACAAAAACGCTTATTCAAGTTAATATAAAGCTATTCCTTTGAAAGTGCAAAACTATTTGTTTTAATTTTCCTGTTTTGTTCACGAAAATGTCCAGTGATAATTTTTGAACATATGCATTTGAATGTGATTACTGCTTACACATATACGTAAAAAAAAATAGAAATACGGTTGTTGTACCCAAATTTTTGCCCCTAAGATTCCCCTATCATATCATGTCAACTTGATCATAACAAGATCACTTTAGGGTTGGTTCTTCTTCTTTGTCCTATCTCCCATCTTTAAGTTTTCCCTTGAGGAATTTCCAAGCACCTTGGTTGTGTATCTTGTATATGTGTTGATTGACTAACCTCTAATCAAAATACAAAAATATTTGTCTTTGTCCTTGCACAATTTGTGTTTTGTAGGTACCAAGTCAAAGCATCCAACAAATAAGCTCATGCAAAGTTGATTGATCCTATTGTGGCAAAAATCCAGCATGCATCGACCCATAAAGGTATGCATCGACTCATTTTTTAGGTGTATAACCAGCATGCGTCGACACATGCATGTATGTATCGACTCATCCTGCTTGAAAAACTAGCATGTGTCGACACATGCATGTATGTATGGACTCATCCTGCTTGTAAAACTAGCATGTGTCGACACATACGTGTTATGTATCGACTCATGCAGTTTGTGTGGTTCTGTAATAAGTTGAAACAACAGTATGTATCGACACATAGAGTCATGTATCGACACATGCTGTGTTATGAAGCTAGGATGTATCGACACATACCATGTATGTATCGACTCAAATGGCAGAATGTACATGTTTTTTGAAAAAAGCCAGCAAATTCAAACTGTGATCATTTTTGGCTCCATTTTTTTCTACATAATTTGAAATTATATCATTAATTCAAATTTGGCTCCAAGAATCAATTACCAAATTACCAGTAATCCAAATTCTAAAACTCTATAAATAGAGACCTCACTTCATTCAAATCACAAGCTTTTGATAGCCAAAATCATCTTGCTAAAAAATCTCTCAATTCTCTCCATTTTACCAAATTCACTCAAAGCTCCATTTTCAAAAAGTTAGTAAGCTTTGCATTGAAGCTTACTAATCTTTGAGCTAGACCTTCATCCAAACACTTTTTCTCCATCGATTCTCTACATCCAAGCTTTGGTGATTGATTCTTTTTGTTGAATTGAAGCAAGTTCTGAAGTTGTTGGATAATTCTCAAATTCTACCTTTGGTAAGTTATATCATCATCTTTAACAATGTGATCTCTTGAGGATTTCTGGTTTTGATTCATTGAGCATTGTTTTATAACTCCATTAGTGCTATTTTCTCAAAATTTGCTGGAATTTTCATGCTCAATTGGATCCATGATCATAAGGTGTTTGATGAAAAGTTGGAACAAGAATGTGATCTTTAAAATGCTGTTTTCTACTGATTTTTAACAGGTTGCAATCAATTGTTGTAACATTGCAATTGATTGTCACAGAAAATTGATTTGATAAAAAACTGCACTGATGCAATAGGTTGCTGTCTAGGCACAATTGATTGTAACAGTGCCAAAAATGCTTTTGCTGCCTTATTTTGAGACTGTTTCAACTCAAATATTTTTCTGCACTCTCTTTGATGGATAGTTTGAATTGCAATTTTAAATGTCCAATTTGTTTTTAAACTCAATGAACTTTGTGATGTAGAGGAAGTTGGATAAATGTTCATCAATTCAAATCTACCAAAGAATGAATTATTTAATTCATTTTTGGTGCTTTGGATTAATGATATGTTTAGAACTTTAATCCATCTAGGGGAGTGGTTGAATTTAAAGATGAAAGAATTTTGAAATGGTAATCCAAATTAGCTTATCATTCCCTTCCCTCTTCATCTTACCCCTTTCTTTTTTAATTGTGCTACATGTTAAAGGATGGTGATCCCTATATCATTTATCAAAACATGAAGTACATAAATTGCTATTGACCGGTCTCAAAATAGGTTTGACTTATACATAAGTCCACTTACGATTGTTTAACATAGCGCTAGATTTTGTCCCGATTCGAATAAATGATCATTCGTGGCCCAAACTTATGATTGCAAGCCCAAGTATGTTAATTTGATCTCTTTGATCCAATAACCTTGAGATTCATTGTGTGGAGGCTTTGGTTCTACCAATCCTCTAATGGATCTACAACACCTTTGGTCAACGAGGATCACTTAAACATCGTTGTTCATTACATGTTATTTGTAAGAATTCCAAAATGGATGATATACTTGACAAAAAGCAAATGCAACTTGTTGTGTGGAGGCTTTGGTTCTACCAATCCTCTAATGAGTTCCAAATGCAAGTTTCAAGATGATTATCCAACTAACCACTAATTTCTAACAATTGACTTTACTTTATGCTTTATAATTTTTTATGCTTTATGCACCATTTAATTTAAGAATTTACATTTCATGTCATCTTTTTATTTTGCTCATTTGACCATTTACTTTTATGTCATTTTTATTTTGGTCACTTGAGCTTTTCTTTTCCTTTTAAAGATACCTAATAATCAACATGAACCATAAAAATATTTAATGATATTTGGACTATTGGTTACTATCCTTGGCATTATGGAGCATTGGACTTCTTGGACTTAGGATTAGAGACCTTGGCCTATCTTGGAGACTTGGTGCTTTTATTTGATATTTTGTCTGGAGTTCTTGAGGTTTACCTCGAGACATTGGGTTGTTTGTTTGTTTGTGTGTAGGTTATTGTGATTACATACTTTGTTTGTAATTTGGAATTCTCCCGTATACAGCCATTACTCTGCCCAATTTTTGCGAAGACTTAAAACACTTGAAGTTTGTTTCTCTCAAGAGGTCTAATGTCTTTGATTGCTTGGTTTCAATCCAAAGAATGGGAATCCTATATTGACTCATAATGTCAAGTATTGGCTTCATGTTGGTTAGATGGTTCTTATCCTTAGTATTTACCTTATGCTTTAGGATAGCCTCTTCTTCTCCTTCTACCTTCTTTAATTTCAAAAATCCTCTCCCTCCTTTTAAAAAATCTTCTTGTTTTGAAACTTGAAATATTTTTATAATAAACTTGGACTTAGGTCCATGCATTTTCAAAACATTTTCATAAATAAATTTCAATCAATTTAATAATACTTTGACATTTTTTTTTGTGAGAAGACTAAAAGTCAATTAATCTCATTCCAAACCATTTTGCCACTTTGGCTTTTTATCTTTAAACTTTTCTCAAAAAAGATTAGACTCTTGTCAATCCTTGTAGTGATGCAAACAACTATACGTCTACAATATGTAGTGAAGAGAGATATTTTCCACTTGGGTGTTGAGTGAGGCATTGTTGATTTTAAAATCCAAGCGATATCCTCCACTTTGAGACGATGCAAATTCTCCCTTCTCATGATTGTGGGTAGTAAGTATGTTTTCCACACGGATAATGACGATGATGTCTTATCTCATAAAATGAACCAACACACTTGTGTTTCAATTTTTTTAAAGAGGAACTACGTGTACCCTGATCCCCTATTGCACGAAAGGTGGTACGTAGGCACTAAAGGTTCGCAACCGCGGCGGGTGCAAAAATCATAAAAATATTTCTTTTCCCACCTCCACCATCCATTTTATATATAACACATTTTCATAACCAAAATATACAGATTTTTCAAAGAGGTTCCTGCGGAGTACCGTAGATGTTTAGGGTGTTAATACCTTCCCTTTGCATAACCAACCCCCTTACCTTGAATCTTTCCCCCTTTTTGGGTTATTCGCTCTTTTCCCATTCCTTTGGAAACAATAAAGCGCGGTGGTGATTTTTATTTTGATTTGTATAAAGTCTAGTCAATCCAATGGCTTAGTCTTGAACATTTCTACTGCTACAACGGTTACTAATGGCTTTAAGAAATAGGACAATGTCTAAAGGCCATCTACAAAATCCTCGCAGATATTTCCTCCAGCAGGTACAGAGGCAGAAGCATCCTGCTACAAGGTCACTGCCATATTCTTAGTATGCAGCCTAATGGTGTCAGGTATTCTCATATCCCCGGTAGAGCATAATTTCTAATTACTGCTCCAAAAATTCCCCAGTAAAGTCGCCAAGCTTCTCTGGATTCCCCGGCAGGACTTCATAAAAATCCCCAAGTAAGTTCATGAAGGTTCTCTTCTTTAACATAGTTCATTTCTCTAAACAAAGGAGATTCGTCTCTCAGCACTTCAACTTCAACAAAATATGAAGACTTACGCTCTTAGTCCCCAGCAGCAGTCAAGGATTCATTTTCCCAATCCAGCAACACCTCAGTAGAAAAACTAATATGTTCATACATTGCATTCATACATCATTTTACAAAAATCATAGCATCGAAAGCACAAATGCATATATCGCAGTCTCATTTATTTTGAGAACATCATTACTCGATACATCTCATTCATCATGACACTGCACATAGCTGACTCGTTATCTTTTTGAGGAAAGTTAGAAAGCAAAAAATGTCATTACCAATTTTCAATAAAGTTTCAGATTAATACCTGAAACGAGACAGGACAGCTATCTGTGAACAGATTGATTATAGATTAATTCCTGAAACAGGACGGGGTGACTACTTACACAACAAACACTTCCTTCAGACCTCTGTTGGTTTAGTTTAAATCGATCAATGGTATATCCTGATTCCTTTCTGGTAGACACTTTCTTTGGTTCAGTTAAATCTCTCCAAATATTTATTCTTATTCTTTTCCAGTTAAAGATTATTCAAGACCTCTACTGGCTCAGTTTAAATTGATCAATGGTTTATCCTGATTCAATTCTGGTAGACACTTTCTCTGGTTCAGTTAAATCACTCCAAACATTTATTCTGATTCTTTTCCAGTTAAAGATTATTCAAGACCTCTGTTGGTTCAGTTTAAATTGATCAATGGTTTATCCTGATTCTGTTCCGGTAGACCCTTTATCTGGTTCAGTTAAATTGCTCCAAAGATTTATTCTGATTCTTTTCCAGTTAAAGATTATTCAAGACCTCTGCTGGCTCAGTTTAAATCGATCAATGGTTTTTCCTGATTCCATTTCGATAGACACTTTCTCTGGTTCAGTTAAATCTCTCCAAAGATTTATTCTGATTCTTTCCAGTTAAATATTATTCAAGACCTCTGCTGGTTCAGTTTAAATCGATCAATGGTTTATCCTGATTCTGTTCTGGTAGACACTTTCTCTAGTTCAAATAAATCGCTCCAAGGATTTATTCTGATTCTTTTCCAGTTAAAGATTATTCAAGACCTCTGCTGATTCAGTTTAAATCGATCAATGGTTTATCCTGATTCCGTTTTGGTAGACACTTTATATGGTTCAAATAAATCGCTCCAAATATTTATTCTAATTCTTTTCCAGTTAAAGATTATTCAAGACCTCTGCTGGTTCAATTTAAATTGATCAATGGTTTATCTTGATTCTTTTCCGGTAGACACCTTCTCCTGTTCAGTTAAATCGCTCCAGAGATTTATTCTGATTCTTTTCCAGTTAAATATTATTCGAGACCTCTTTTGGTTCAGTTTAAATTGATCAATGGTTTATCCTAATTCCATTCCAGTAGACATCTTCTCTGGTTCAAATAAATCGCTCCAAAGATTTATTCTGATTCTTTTCCAGTTGAAATGAAGCTCAGACTTAGTATAATTTCTATCGATAATTGCCTTTGGATGGCATCTATATGTACACCTCCAACAATTCTCCATCACTTCTCCAAATGACATCTTTAAGCCCATTCCATGTGCAATCAACTAACACATCATCAAGTGCAAATTTATGGGAACTCTAGTGTCCAATCATCTTCTACCTTCAAGTTAAGAATGGAGGACACGCCAATCTAACCCTTCAGGTTTAAGAAGATTGAACAGGGGCAACTGTTATACCCTAAAATTTTCCCTCTTATTTCTCAAGATTTTTCTCCCAAAATTCCTATAGGGTCAAGTTTGCACAAGTACAATTAGATCATATTGGATTTCCAAGCACCAGGTCAAAGACGAAACTATTGAAAGAGGAAAGCAAATACATTTGATTTTTTTGACAAAATTGAAGAAGAGGAAGTTTAATTTGATTCATATAAAGTTTCGACTGAACATTGCTTCATTTCATGCTCAACTTCGACTGAATTCTCCTCTACAAGCTAGCTTTGATTGGGAATTTGTTTCCCTTGAAATATCTTCCTTCAATTCAGAAGGCAAGGGCTTTCTGAAAGCCTCCTTCAATTCAGAAGTTAGTGGTTTCATGCTGGTCCCTTTTCGATTCAGAGGGAAATGGCCTTCTGAAAGTGCCCTTTGATTTAAAAGGCAATGGCGTCCTACAGCTTTCCTTCTATTCAGAAGCCATTGCCCCCTTGCATGATTCTTCCGATTCACAAAGCCATGACTTCCTTCAGGCCAGCAGGCACAAGGCAATGGCCTCATGCAACTTTCCTTCGACTCAGAAGCCAATGGTCTTGCATGTTTGCAAATTCACAAGGCAGAAAATTCCCTTCATGCTAGCGCTCACAAAGCAAGGGACCTCCTGCATATAAGCTTCGATTCCCTCTTGAAAACCTTCAACATGCATAGTCTCTACACTATGACATATCTGGGTATCCCAATTGAAGGTTATACCCTGTTGGCCCATTCGATGAAATTACAAGTGATGCATTACAAGGGATGCATATGGTACCTTCAAGAGAACACACACATTGGTTCAAAATGAAGGATACACAAAAGGCCCATTCGAAGGACACTTTGATTTGGAAACAAATATTGTTGTCTGAAGAGAATTATGGTCGAAGGATGGACCTGGGGGGTCAAAACAAAAGGTTGAAATATCCAAATATGCTTGCTAGCCAGAGTCCTATGTGCTGCCAAGTCCAAGCCTGCTACACTAGCCACAACACTCCAAAATTGCTGCACAGCAGTCCTGCTATGCTGCTCCTATATTTGCACCAATTTGGCATACAAAAAAATTGCACCTCAAAGGCTACAAAAACAGCATACCCAATTTGTTCAAATCTCTTTTGTTTTCCCTCCTAAATCTCAGCCAACTTCATCTATAAATAAGATGTTCCACAACACATCTTAGGGGCTTTTGGTAGATGAAAAACTCTTGTTGTGAGAAATTTATCAAATTCTCAAAACTCTCAAACACTCTCAAACATTCTCAAACATTCTGAAACATTCAAACTCTAAAACTCTCAGATCCCTTCATGCATTAGTGAATCCTTCGATTCACTCCCCAACTTCCAAATAACAAATCTTCGATTCATTCCCTAACTACAACATGATAGTCTTTTGATTCACTCCCTAGACTGTTATAGGAGCAGCATAACGATCTAGTCCCTAACGAAATTGCTAAAACGTCTCATAGGTTGCTTTATATGACTATACAAACGATCCACGCCCGTCCCTTCACATCCAACGAAGGGGCTTCTTATCAATCAATGGTAAGATAGAAACATATAAAAGAGGAGGAAATTAACATTAGACCTTTTGAGTAGGAAGGATGCTCATAGTTGCTCGCTTTCTCACAACAAACACCATTTTTACACCAACACTTTCAATTGAAACTTTTTTTAAAGTTAAAACACTTTGTACGCATTCTTATAGAGACGAGAATCATTACAAAGACACTTTTCAAAATCACTTTCAAAAACACCTTCCATAAACACCTGTTGTACCCAAAAAATTTCTCTTTCATTTCAAGACATTTCTCACAAGGGGCTCCCAAAAAATTCAAACCTACACAAAATACATGTGGATTTTTCAGCATTAAGATTAAAGAAGAAATTTCTAAAAAAGGGACAAAACATATGAAAATACTCCTTTGACAAAATTAAATGAAAAGCAAGTTCTTTTCGATTTTTGCATCCTTCGATTGGACACTTTAGCTTTGGTTGTATCTTTCGTTTGAGTGTTAGACTCCTTTGGGGCAAGGTCATTTCATGCTTCAATTGGGTCATCAAACTACCCTTCGACCCACTTCCCCAACTACCATACAATAGGCCTTTGAGTCATTCCATTACTTGTTATAAAAGAGCCTTCGATCCAACCACACAACCTCTTTCAATTCAGTGACTGCTTTCACAAAGTGGTAACTGGATTAGCCTCAGGAAGGTCCCAACGAACTTCCATTCTCCATCAAAGAAGGCACTTGCATTTCGATTCGATTTAAGAACTTCAAGAGGTAAGTTTCCTTCAAGCTTGAGTCTGTTCTTTTTAATATCATGTGCACATGCCAATAAAGAAAAATGTAGATATTTCATATACGGGGCTAGACCATGTTTTAGCTTTCGATTTTGACTGCCCATATGCTGAAAACTCAACTTTGATTAGTTAGGCTTTGGACTTTGAGACCCCATGGTTTTGTGCTAACCCCTGGACTGTAGTTACATTTGAATGTTGCATTTTAAGAATTTAAGACAGGTTTATTGTACCCTTTGATTGGCTAGCTGCACAAGCCTTTTGAATCACAATCTGAGGGCCTAACATGCTTACAATCGAAGGAGTCAGTAAGGAGCCTATGGAAAAGCATGAGCCTTGCTGCTTCTAGGCCTCAAACAAAGGAATGAACCTTGCTGCTTCCAGGCCTCAGATGAAAGACAGAACCTTGCTGCCTCCAAGCCTCAAATGAAGGACAGAACCATGTTGACTTCCAGGCCCAGACGAAAGGCATGCCCACACTGATTCCAACCCCTAGTCGAAGGAGACAAAAAGGAAAATCTAAGGGCACGACCCCACTGACTCCAGACCCCAAATCGAAGGAAGCAAAAATAAATGCAGAATCGAGGGGTGTTTCTGCCTAAATCGAATGATCCATTTTTCTTGCTTTTATTTTATTTTTGCCTTTATATTTTCATTATATTCAATATGGTTGTAATAGTGTAGGATTTAATCTTTCTGCATTTTATTATTTTTTGTATAAATGCTAGTAACTAGGATGTATGGCAAGATAAAAATAACAAGTAGATAACCAAAAATTAAAAATAAAAAATGCATACAATCAGACACAATCCTCACACAGATTCACCCCTAGGGTAATTCCACTTGTTGCCTCGGAAAAATAGTCATGTCCATCGAATATGGACGTTTTAGCGAAAACCCTCAATAAAATATCGTAGTCCCCCGATGTCCCTTGATGTTTCCTCTGGTAAATGATCTAGTCCCTAAAACGACATTGCTAAATCGTCCCATAGGTTGCCTTCTATGACTATACAAACATCTCACGCCTGTCCCTTCATATCCAATTATGGGGCTTCTTACCTGTAGCGGTGAAAATCGGAGATCAAGCTATTAATTAACTTGACTCGCAAATAGCAAGAGTCTCCACCGCGCTTTATCATTTCCAAGGGAAAAGGGAAAAGAGCGAAATAAAACCTTAAAATATGCAATGTAAAATAATACTTAAAAGTAATGAAAATACAATGCGTTTTTGAAAGAGATCGAGAGTTCGGGGGTTGGTTATGCAATGGAAAGGTATTAGCACCAAATGAATCTATAGTATCCTATAGGAACCTTTTGAAATATCTGTTTTTTTAAAATTGTTTGTTTGATTAAAATGGTTTGTTTGGATAAAAATGGGTGTGGACGAGATTTTGAAAATAAGACGACCTAATGCCGAAGTTTTGACTTAAAAGGTGTGAGTTTGAAAGTGGAGTTTTTTGTCTTAATGAATTAAAAAAGAATAAATTAAAAGGAAAATATTTTTATGTCCTTTTATGTTAATATAAAAAAAGAGTTAATATTAAAAAATGATGCGAAAGAAAATACATGAAAGATAGAAACAGCGTGCTACTGGAAGCAAAACAAACAGGGATCAAAAGTTCTGAAGCTAGACGCGTGGTGATTCAGAAGGAAGCGTTAGTGGAATCAGAAGTTCTGAGTTGGTACATTCTGAGGTCCTGCAAGACACGTTAGAGGGAAAACATAGAAGTTCTGGGTGGTATTCAGACAGTGGGCCACAAGTCAGAAGTTTTGTATTACACTAAAACAATGAGTAAACGCCAGCAGTTCAATGCGTTATCAGCATGTAAAAATCAGAAACTCTGAGTGTTTGAAAACAGTGAGTGGAAACATCAGAAGTTCTATGTATTTGACATGTAAGAAGAACTCAGAAGTTCTGTGCTGTGTTAGAACAGTGAGTGAATCATCAAAAGTTATGTATGTTTTTAAAGCTGTGAGTGTACATCAGAAGTTTTTCATGTTATCAGCACATGAAAATCAAAAGTTCTAAATTTTAAAAAGGTGAGTGAACAATCAGCAATTCAATGTGCATTAACAGTGTGGAGAACTCATAAGTTCTGTGTTGTGCTAGAATTGTAAGTGAACATTAGAAGTTCTATACCAAATTTCAACTTTTACTCAGCGCATCAGCAATTCATTCAATTATTTTATTAAACAGCAAATCAGAAGGATAACAGCACAACAACTTATAGAAGTTCTAATCCTAAATCTGAGTCTAGCCCTAATCAAGAAATTATGATCCACAGTTTTTTCTATTTAAGCAATGATATTTACAACATTAATACTATGATATTTACATGTTAATGATATTCAAAATGAAAAAACAAGCAAAGTCAGAAAGACTTACCTTGAACCTGGAACGTGGGCTTGGAGCTTTGAGCTGCTACCTTTGGATGTTCTGGAATCAGCAAGAGTAATGGAAGAGGAAGTGCCAAGCTCTTTGATTCTAAAAGAAGAACAAAGGTTTGGTTTTTTGTTTTGGATTTCTGGATTTTTTATGAAGGTTTCAATTTCCTTTTCTCTCTATCTCTCTTTCCAAAGCCAACCAGCCCCAATCTCTCTTCCAAAAAAAACAACCAGCTAGCCTCTCTTCCAAAAAAATCAACCTTTTGAACGTGTGATGGAGCAAAGTATTTATAGATCGGTTTGCTGTGGTTTTGGGGGAAAAATGGGATTCAAACCTTTTTGGTATACTGTTCCAATGCTTTTTGATCATAGTTTTCGTATGCAAATTTTATGCAAGTACGCGGTTTGAGAAAGTACATGCGTGGACTGGGTCAGCAGCCGACTGCAACACTATACTTGTAGCAGGGAAGCAGGTTACTTAAACGAGGTTTTGGAATTTAGTGATGTTCTGATCACAGAAGATCAGAAGCGTAACCTATATGTGCTGAAGAGTCACGTTCTGATGGAAGATTGTGTTCTGAACCACGTTTGCAACTTCTGAATACACTTGTTGAAGAGCCATGTTCTGATTAAAGGCTATGTTCTGAACCAAATTTGCAACTTCTGATTGCACTTGCTGAAGAGCCATGTTCTGATTGAAGGCTATGTTCTGAACCAAATTTTCTACTTCCGACTGCACTTGCATGGAGGCTGGCTCAGAAGTTCTAAAGTATCACATACTCTTAACACTTAGAAAATTTTCTAAATGTTTTAGAAAATTTTATTTTTCCAAAGTAACTTCTGACTCCTGATTTTTGATGAACCAATCTCATGTCTTGATGAAATAAAATTATTGAAACTTGATTTGATCTGAAAGTCGAAGTTTGACTTTTTTAGCTGTTGACCATCAACGGTCAACTGTACTTCTGGATTGAGAGATTCTGAACCCTAATCGAGGTGTGAAGCCTAATGCTCTTGATTCATATCTGTTTCCTGCAAATGAAATCAAAGAAACGAAAAACACACACTTCGTGCTTGATTAGAAGTTAGTGATACATAGGCTAAGAATGTTCAAATTACTTGACAATTTCTGCATAGTCAATGCTCGAAGGTGAGAAGTTAAAATCGATCGTATTTCGTGACCTTGACTTTTGTATAAAAATGCAAACAATAAAAATGGGATCTTAGATAAAAAAATTGGGGTATGACAGCTGCCCCTATTTAAGTTTCTTCTATCCAGAGATATGAAGATTCGAATCTTCATTTCGACGAGGTTGAAGGGACTTAAATATAGAATACACAATTTTTGGCCTTAAGATACCGCAATTATGTTTATGATCTGATATGAACGTAATATTTTGAATTTAATGAGGAATGATTCCGTATGAGACAAACTACTACTGGAGAAACCAATCACATTATACAGTAATCCCACAGGGGAAGAGATTATAACTCCACTAGGGAAATAGAGTCATAGACTTCAAATTAGACACTCTTATTAGAGGATAACTTTGAGGGAAGAAATGAATGATTTACATCAGTATTGAGACTGGAAAAGGAATGATTGACATCAGCATTGTGACTGGAAAAGGAAATGGTTGACATCAGTACTGAGACTGGAAAATGATGATTGACATCAGTACTAAGACTGGAAATAAACATTTCTGACTTATGAATTTCACCAAGAACGGTAACACATTTCTTCTTTAACCGAGATATCGCTTGAAAAGGATAAAATACAAACTTCCCCACGGGACTTTTCCGAAGAGATGTCGTTCGCTGAGTAAACATTATTGTTGGGGACACACAAGCTGCTCAAATAAAGAAGCTGCCACTTGCTACCTTTCAAAGGTGTAAATAACATACAAGTTACTCATGAAGAGACCATTGCTTGCTGTTTCTTTCAAAGGTGTAAATAACATACAAGTTACTCATGAAGAGACCGCCGCTTGTTGTTTCTTTCAAAGGTGTAAATAACATACAAGTTACTCATGAAGAGACCGTCACTTGCTGTTTCTTTCAAAGGTATCAATAACATACAAGTTGCTCATGAAGAGACCGATGCTTGCTGTTTTTCAAAGGTATCAATAACACACAAGTTGCTCATGAAGAGACCACCGCTTGCTGTTTTTTTTCAAAGGTATCAATAACACACAAGTTACTCATGAAGAGACCGTCGCTTGCTATTTTTTCAAAGGTATCCATAACATACAAGTTGCTCATGAAGAGACCGCTGCTTGTTTTTTCCAAAGGTGACAATAACACACAAGTTGCTCATGAAGAGACCGCCGCTTACTATTTTTTCAAAGGTATCAATAACACACAAGTTGCTCATGAAGAGACCGCCGCTTACTGTTTTTCAAAAGTATCCATAACATACAAGTTGCTCATGAAGAGATCGCCGCTTGTTGTTTTCAAAGGTGACAATAACACACAAGTTGCTCATGAAGAGACTACCGCTTGCTATTTTTTCAAAGGTATTAATAACACACAAGTTGCTCATGAAGAGACCTTCGCTTGCTGTTTTTTCAAAAGTATCCATAACATACAAGGTTCTCATGAAGAGACTGCCGCTTGTTGTTTTTTCAAAAGTATCCATAACATATAAGTTGCTCTTGAAGAGACCACCGCTTGTAGTTTTCAAAGGTGACAATAACACACAAGTTGCTCATGAAGAGACTGCCGCTTGCTGTTTTTTCAAAGTTATCAATAACACACAAGTTTCTCATGAAGAGACCGCCGCTTATTGTTTTTCAAAGATATTAATAACATACAAGTTGCTCATGAAGAGACTGCCTCTTGCTGTTTTTCAAGGGTATCAATAACATACAAGTTGCTCATGAAGAGACCGCCGCTTGCTGTTTTTTTTTCAAAGGTATCAATAACACACAAGTTGTTCATGAAGAGACTGCCGCTTGCTGGGGTTTTTTTCAAAGGTATCAATAACACACAAGTTGCTCAAGAAGAGACCGCCGCTTGCTGTTTTTTCCAAAAGTATCCCTAACATGCAAGTTGCTCATGAAGAGACCGCCGCTTGCTATTCTGTCGATATTCCAAAAGGATGTTGTGGTAACACTACTAGGGAATAAATTTCTTCTTCAAAGGGAACCATGAATATGTCCTTCCTGAGGAAACCAAATATATTAATGCACAAAATAAATGCGCTCTTCATACAGGTTTCACAGCCTAGAGAACACCACGGGGAAGCCTATGCAAGAGACAAAGCTCAATCCAGGAATAAAACAGAGAGAAAACAATCAAACAAGACTCCACCCAACGAGGAAATAACTCAATTGGGGATTCATCCTATCCAGAGATGGACAAGGAAGGCTAAGCAAAATTCTTCCATGAGGATTAGCTCAGTAGGGAATTAGAAAGGAGGCGCACTTTTTGCTTAAGTTGACACTCTATTTGGAAAGAGCAAATACACTATTTGAATAGACATAACCAATGTATAAAAACTCAATAACATCAGCAAATACAAATGTGCATGCATGATGCAAGTGTGGATGAATAAATGAATTTCATGTATATGATTGACAAAACAGATAGAAAATATAAACTGGAGATGATAAGACATCACAGTACAACTCGACACTCGGCTAATATCAACAAGATGGGAACATTATTGGAGATAGAACAAAAGCCATCATTGGAGTAGAGTCCTTTTACAAGGCTTAAATCTCTCTGGAGAGGAAGGTATTTTTCGATAGAAAACCCAAAGTCTAGTCTTCTATCGTCAACAATCCATTAAAAGGATAACAACATGAACAATGCTTCAACTGGAAAGAGTCTTGCTTAGCTGGAGATACTGGGAACACCGCCCTTTGATAATGTGTACAAAACATATCACATATCTTGACAAATATGGATTTCCCCTGGAACTAATTTTGTATGCCCCAAGTTTACTGCTGATAAGCTGCGTGATGCACGACAATTCTTGCGAATAACTTCACTTCTAAAATGTCCCAAGAAATCATATCAAGAGGATTTTACAAAAGACCTGGCATCCTCAATGCTCTAGTGTCTTCAAACTCTTAGAGAGATTCGTCAAATCTTGACGTGATTGCCCCGAATTGACTGTACTTGGCATAACAAAGTCTTCAAATTTTTCCTCAAAAGGGTAAACAAGTTGGGAAAGCATTAAATTGGAGAAGCAACATGTCCGTGCTTAAGGTCTTCATGTGACATGCCCCTGGATATGGTTTTCTTGAAATGATTCGCCAATTACTCAACATTGTTTCAGGCCTTAAAATAATAAACTTATCGCTAGTGCTTATATGTGAGCTTCCTTGATATCAAACAAATGTTTCGCAGTTAGAAAAAGTTTATTATGAGAATGAAAATTATAATGCAACAATTATGTAAGTCTTGAAGATTTTGAAAAGATATCGCACAAACTTTGCGAGTTAGAGCAATATTTATTTGTGTATAGCAAAAGCATATGATACCAACATAACTATTTAGCAAACATTCATGGGAGTCAGGAACACTATCTCATTGAAGTATGCTTTCAAAATAACCTTGCTTCAATTAGGACTTTTGAAGGTTGTAAAGTGTCCTGGTTCATGGTTTTTAGAAAAAATATTTTTTAAGGCTCAAAATTTATAGGTGCCCACCAATTCTTCGTGATGTTCTCCAACCCTATGTTCAGTTAATTCAACATGAGTGTTCATCTCTCAAAAGGATTTTATGACAGTTAAGGAAACGAAGAGGCTTTCGGAGTAGCAACCACCCTTATGTCTTTGTGTTTGTAGTCACCAATTTGTTCTTTGCTGAGGACTTTTCTTTGTATTCCTTTATTTGCAATTTTTATTTTCCCTAACTTTTTCCTGAACTAATTCTTTTGAATTGATAGTCCAGCGGGATGCCCTAATTTTTGCCTAAGCCGGACGTTTTCATGTTTTCGACTTAGCAGGCTTTTACTTTTTTCTTGATTTTTGAACAAAACATGTGACATTAGCTTGTCTTTACTTGTTGAGAGGATTGTGACTTCCTCGTTTCTTGATGAATGAGGGATAACATTATGAACAAAACATGTGACATTAGCTTGTCTTTACTTGTTGAGAGGATTGTGACTTCCTCGTTTCTTGATGAATGAGGGATAACATTGTGGTTTCACATCTTCTAGCTTCATTATACATGAAGGATAGCCCTCGTAGTTTCTCTTCAAGAATATCTTCCTTATGAATTTTGAACACTCAATCAGATTAACTGAAAACTACCCTGCCCCAGGTTAAAATTCGAGGGTTTTTCGTATAGAAAAGAAATTCCTACTTCAAGGCTCAAAAGGGGTTAGCAAGGGATTATTTTCCTTATATCTCCGGTGTTTAGGGATTTGAAACAATGCATGTACATCGTCAACAAGATTTTATTCAAAAAGCATACAACCAGAGATTTTGTGTTTTTCAGATCATCATCCTCCCTTCGATCTCTGCCTAGGCAAGAGAATGGGCAACAAGTTAGTATCATAATGCAAAAAGAAATTTAAAATTTGAAAACAAATATGAGCGAAACGAATGAATTTCTTCAAGACAAACATACTCATTGTATTAAGATAATCATTCAGATGCAAACAAGTTCTTACATGCAAACAATGTTTTAATAAACAAGAAAAAATACAAAAAGAAGAAATAAGTTAATAATCTGGGAAGGCTTTCCATCTGGACTTGTGCTGAAGGAAACCTCTCCTAAACTTCAAGGCCAAAATCAACCGAGATTCACTCATGCTTTAGCAAAGGGGTTGACTTGAATGTTAATACTGTCGTCTTTAAATGATAAAATACCACCTCTGGCCATCTTCTGAACCTTAATCTTCGAAGCAAAGCAACCCTCCAAGTCGTTACCATGAGCACCTTGATGAAAGGCACAAGTCAAATCAACTTTATAATACCAATGCATCTTCTCAGGAACCTTCAGTGGAGGTCGAGTCTGAACCAAATTCCTCTGCATCAGGACATGAAATGACTTCGTATAGGTTGTTGGAATTGATTCAAACTAAGATTTCCCATGATTAGGAACTTGCTGATTCTATTGATGAATAGGAGAAACATGATGATTCTGACGATGATTATTTCTTCCTCTAGTTCTCTTCTTGGAAGAGTTATTATCAAACTTCTTAGCTGAGCTACCATCTTCATGTAAACATCCCTTTCGGACATCTTCTTCTAGACGCACTCCCACGTTCACCTTGTCAGAAAAGTCATTAGGTGCATTAACCATCGCCTTCTCATGAAATACTTTAGAGTTTCACTGAAGACTTTTACCATAGCTTCTTTCTTCCTAGAAAGATTGGCTTGGGCGCCAACCAAAATTTCAACCCAGCCAGTTAAGTGCTTCATACTAGCTTTCAAATCAGTCATCTCCCTACGGAGTTCAGAAACCTCTTGCTTGATATTCTCCATTGTTCCCTTAGCGCGATTGTTGTACTTGTGAGACCAAAGGAAAAATTAAGACTTGGAAATGACTTTTGAAAGTGAAACAAAAAATGTAGAATGATGCGTGATATGCAAAAGAGAGTTTTTATTTGATTTTCAAGGAACTCAAGATATCAAGTTGTAAACATCAAAGTATGAAGATAGAAGATGCATTTTAAATTGGATTAAAGCGTTGATCAAGTTATCATCAAGATCAATCATCCATTTTGGTGGATTAGGGTTTTCACCCCATCAACAACCAAGATCCATTGAGCTTGACGAAACTTGTGATGTTTACAAAGAAAAACTTCCAAATTCCTTGAAAATCGAGTGAAAGGGGTTTTATGGATGCATGAAGGAATGGATATGCAACAACCACAAGCAAGGTCATAAACAAAGTCGAAAGGTTCAACGTCATGAGAATGGAGTCAAAGGTAAAGACCATCCCCAAGGTATGTACTAAAGGCTTAATCACACCTGTAAAATAAGGTTCTAAAAGTTCCCAGAGTCTACATTCCTCCTTCGGATATTACCAACCTCTCGATTACTCGATAATTAGTAATATTCTCAAGAGAAACTCGTCTGAGTGCAGCATCATGTGACAACTACTTCCGGATTACTCCGTTATAGTCTCTGCACTACACCTAAGAGGCCAAGATGGGTTAGGGCTCTATAGTTCTCAGCTTCTCCGGCTCCCAGGTCGAAAGCAATAACGTCTTCCCGATTACTCGGTAAACAAATACTACATTCAAAAGGGCTTCCACTGAGTGGGGGATTTCATGCCTCCTTCTTCGGGATTACTCCCTCAAAGTTAACATGACTATACCGCTCGTCCTATTGCTAAGTGTAACTTAGTACGGGTATAAGACTTGTCCTTTGTAAATATTATCAACACCCAAATAATCATAATATATCACATATAATCAAACAAACAAGTAATAATAACAAAAACATATATTACAAATTAGGCTTAACCCACTTAGGGATGGACCAACAAGAGGTCAATCTGTCTCCAGCAGAGTTGCCAATTCTGTAGCCGTGAAAATCGGAGATCAAGCTATTAATTAACTTGAATCGCAAATATCAAGAGTCGCCACTGCGCTTTATTATTTCCAAGGGAAAAGGGAAAAGAGCGAAATAAAACCCTAAAATATGCATTGTAAAATAATACTTAAAAGTAATGAAAATACAATGCGTTTTTGAAAGAGATGGAGAGTTCGGGGGTTGGATATGCAATGGGAAGGTATTAGCACCCAATGCATCTATAGTATACTATAGGAACCTTTTGAAATATCTGTTTTTTTTAAATTGTTTGTTTGATTAAAATGGATTGTTTGGCTAAAAATGGGTGTGGACGAGATTTTGAAAATACGACGACCTAGTGCCGAAGTTTTGATTTAAAAGGTGTGAGTTTGAAAGTGGAGTTTTTGTCTTAATGAATTAAAAAAGAATAAATTAAAAGGAAAATATTTTTATGTCCTTTTATGTTAATATAAAAAAAAGAGTTAATATTAAAAAATGATGAGAAAGAAAATACATGAAAGATAGAAACAGCGTGCTACTGCAAGCAAAACAAACAGGGATCAGAAGTTCTGAAGCTAGGCGCGTGGTGATTCAGAAGGAAGCGTCAGTGGAATCAGAAGTTCTGAGTTGGTACATTGTGAGGTCCTGCAAGACACGTTAGAGGGAAAACACAAAAGTTCTGGGTGATATTCAAACAGTGGGCCACAAGTCAGAAGTTATGTATTACACTAAAACAGTGAGCAAACGTCAGTAGTTCAGTG
Organism: Vicia faba; assembly: GCA_948472305.1. Taxonomy (NCBI): domain Eukaryota; kingdom Viridiplantae; phylum Streptophyta; class Magnoliopsida; order Fabales; family Fabaceae; genus Vicia; species Vicia faba. The sequence goes on along the minus strand of OX451741.1, from coordinate 1,393,075,786 downwards.
CGTTATCAGCATGTAAAAATTAGAAACTCTGAGTGTTTGAAAACAGTGAGTGGAAACATCAGAAGTTCTGTGTATTTGACATGTAAGAAGAACTCAGAAGTTCTATGTTGTGTTAGAACAGTGAGTGAATCATCAGAAGTTCTGTATGTGTTTAAAGTTGTGAGTGTACATCAGAAGTTCTGCATGTTATCAGCGCATGAAAATCAGAAGTTCTAAATGTTAAAACAGTGAGTGAACAATCAACAATTCAGTGTGCATTAACAGTGTGTGGAACTCAGGAGTTATGTGTTGTGCTAGAATTGTAAGTGAACATCAGAAGTTCTATACCAAATTTCAACTTTTACTCAGCGCATCAGCAATTCATTTAGTTTTTTTATTAAACAGCAAATCAGAAGGATAACAGCACAACAACTTATAGAAGTTCTAATCCTAAATCTGAGTCTAGCCCTAATCAAGAAATTTTGATCCACGGTTTTTTCTATTTAAGCAATGATATGTACAACATTAATACTATGATATTTACATGTTAATGATGTTCAGAATGAAAAAACAAGAAAAGTTAGAAAGACTTACCTTGAACCTGGAACGTGGGCTTGGAGCTTTGAGCTGCTACCTTTGGATGTTCTAGAATCAGTAAGAGTAACGGAAGAGGAAGTGCCAAGCTCTTTGATTCAAAAAGAAGAACAAAGGTTTGGTTTTCTATTTTGGATTTCTTGATTTTTTATGAAGGTTTCAATTTCCTTTGCTCTCAATCTCTCTTTCCAAAGCCAGCCAGCCCCAATCTCTCTTCCAAAAAAACAACCAGTCAGCCTCTCTTCCAAAAAAACCAACCTTTTGAACGTGTGATGGAGCAAAGTATTTATGGATGGGTTTGTTGTGGTTTTTGGGGGAAAAATGGGATTCAAACCTTTTTGGTATATTGTTCCAATGCTTTTTTTATCACAGTTTTCGTATGCTAATTTGATGCAAGTATGGGGTTTGAGAAAGTACAGGCGTGGACTGGGTCAGCAGCTAACTGCAGCACTGTACTTATAGCAGGGCAGCAGGTTACTTAAACGAGGTTTTGGAATTTAGTGATGTTCTGATCACAGAAGATTAGAAGCGTAACCTCTATGTGCTGAAGAGTCACATTCTGATGGAAGATTGTGTTCTGAACCGCGTTCGCAACTTCTGACTGCACTTGCTGAAGAGCCATGTTCTGATTAAAGGCTATGTTCTGAACCAAATTTGCAACTTCTGACTGCACTTGCTGAAGAGCCATGTTCTGATTGAAGGCTATGTTCTGAACCAAATTTGTAACTTCTGACTGCACTTGCTGAAGAGCCATGTTCTAATTGAAGGCTATGTTCTGAACCAAATTTGCAACTTCTAACTGCACTTGCATGGAGGTTGTCTTAGAAGTTCTGAAGTATCACATACTCTTAACACTTAGAAAATTTTCTAAATGTTTTAGAAAATTTTATTTTTCCAAAGTAACTTCTGACTCCTGATTTTTGATGAACCAATCTCATGTCTTGATGAAATAAAATTGTTGAAACTTGATTTGATCTGAAAGTTGAAGTTTGACTTTTTTAGCTTTTGACCATCAACGGTCAACTGTACTTCTGGATTGAGAGATTCTGAACCCTAATCGAGGCGTGACACCTAATGCTCTTGATTTAGATCTGTTTCCTGCAAATGAAATCAAAGAAACAAAAAACACACACTTCGTGCTTGAATAGAAGTTAGTGATACATAGGCTAAGAATGTTCAAAATACTTGACAATTTCTGCATAGTCAATGCTCGAAGGTGAGAAGTTAAAATCGACCGTATTTCGTGACCTTGACTTTTGTATAAAAATGCAAACAGTAAAAATGGGATCTTAGGTCAAAATTTGGGGTATGACATTACCAAATCAATGGTAAGATAGCAACATATTAAGGAGGAGGAAAATAACATTTAAGACCTTTTGAGTAGTTAGGTTTCTCCTAGTTGCTCGCTTGCTCACAACAAAAAACATTTTATACACCCACAATTTCACTTTGAAACATTTTTTAAAAGACAAAACACTTTGTATGCATTCTATAGAGACGAGAACCATTACAATGACATTCCTTTTCAAAATAATTTCAAAACCCACACCACAAAAACATTTTCAAACAAAAAGCAAGTGATCTAGCAAGCAACTAAGAGCCCGTAGATAACTACGGATGAAAAGGGTGATAACACCTTCCCTTTTCATAACCTACCCCCTGAACTCAAGAAATAATCTCGAAAGATCTTTCCTGTTATTTTCAACCTTTCCTTTTGGATAAAAGAAAAGTCGGTGGCGACTCTTGCTATCCGCAATAATTGTGATCAAACGCAAAACACCCAAATCAGTTCTCCCACTGTGTTACAGAACTGGCGACTCTGCTGGGGACTTTGTTAAAAGTTGGGTTACCTTAGGGCTAGATCACCTTTACTTGCTTTCCTTTGTTTGATTTGTTTGCTTTACATTATGGTTCCTTGTTTGGGATTTGTTTTGATCCTCTACCCGGATCTGGGGCACCTTTTTAGGTAAGTAGAAATAGATTGTGGAAACTGTATGGAATAGACCGATATGGTTGAAGCAATGGCTATGTTAGTGTGTCGCATTTGTTGGTACCGATATCCCTTGTGTGGAATCAAGGAGAATACGGGGTTTCTGATCGACGTCATGAAGCACTAACTGACTTTAGAACGTTAGTTGAATAACTTGGCCATTAGGAAGTAGTGAGATAGTCGGTTTCGGTGGAAAGCTGAAAATTGGTTGATACTCGATACTACACTCATTAAGACCAGACTTTTGGGATATCTCGGCCGCAAGAAAAGATTGATTGTGCTGAGACAATGCCTAAAATAAAGGTCAGTGATATTGAGATCCCCTAGAACCCGGTTACTTTCTAGGGTAGGTTGAGCTGACTAAACTTTAAGAGGGTACTTACCTACAAACTTCATGCAAGCCTAAACCTAAGGACTTGTCTGATTTGTGTGTACATAACAACTTGCTTGCTTTGCATACTTGTACATAACATCATAAACATTATAACATCATAAGCATTCTCACTAACCATTTCAAGGATTTAGGAATTTATCTTTACTTTGTTTTGTAGGCCATGAATCTCGTCCGAAGGAATACCATCTGAATCAGCTTCGTGAAAGCACATCCTCAACTCCAAGAGTTAGCATCAAGGGTGCCTGGAGATACTCATTTTACCAAGAAATATGGTTGACTAATCAGTTTGGCTATCTCTAATTTCCAAGAAGAAATGATGTGTGTGCTCTTCCAATTCTTTGATCCCATACATCATTGTTTCACCTTTCCTGACTATGAGTTGGTGCCTACACTAGAAGAATCCTCTCTACTATTAGGATTTTTCGTGCTTGATCAAATACTGTTCACCGGTTTATAAGGGATTTCAAAACCTGAAGTCAGTTTCGAAGCCCTGCATCTGAAGAGAGCCGATATTATAGCACATTAGGAGACAAGAAGCGGAGTTAAAGGGTTCATAGCCAAGTTTCTATTGGAGAAGGCTCGTTCATTCTCGGAAGATATGGATTTTCATGCCTTTGAAGATATCCTGGCCCTTCTAGTCTATGGTTTGGTTCTATTTCCCAATTCGGACCAGTTCATAGCTGTGAATTCCATCAAAGTCTTCCTCTCTCGTAATCCTATACCTACTTTGCTTGGAGACATCTTACATTGTTTCCATACTTGCACCATGAAGAAAAGAGGTACTCTCTTATGTTGCATTCCCCTACTCGCCAAGTGGTTTACTTTGCATCTACCTCAATCAATATTGAAGAACGAGCAAGGATTGACATGGTCTCAAAGAATGATGTCCCTCACCCACTCTGACATTTATTGGTGTTCTTGATCCTTGGAAGATACTTCTATCATTGATCGTTGTGGGGAATTCCCTAATGTCCCTCTTCTTGGCATTAGGGGAGGTATCACTTACAACCCTTGGTTAGCTTTATGACAGTTTGGGTATGCCCTAAGAGATGGTCCTCATGATATGCTCATCCAAGGTGTGGTGTTCGACTACGAGAGTGACGATCAAAGCTACCGTCAGAGGTTTGTACGAGCTTGGATAATGGTGAACAAGGTGGATAATAAGACGTTGGGACATAAAAACTCTATTCCCCTTGATCCTTATCTTAGGTGGGTGCGATCTCGTGCTCAGAGTCTCGTAATTCCTTACCCCTTCATCCTCCCCGTTATCATGGAGCCTGTTGCTGAAGGAGATGTCCCGTATATTGTCCTTCATCCCAACATGCCTACCTCTCTTGAAGAGTTGCAAAAGGGTTGTATTCAGCTAAAGGAAGAGCGAGACACCTTCGAAGCCTAATTCTACGCCAGTGAGAAGAAAGTTCTGGAACTCACCAAGCTGCTTCATGAAGAGCGGAGTTTGAATGCCTACATCGCACCAAAGCGGATGCGTTCAACCTTTTTGTCTTAGAAGTTTTTTTTGTATTTTATTTCTTTCATTGTAAGCCCAAAGAGGCATGATGTACTCGAACTTGAATTTATTAATACAACGTGTGTTTCCTTTTTATCTAAACAAATTTAAATATCTAATTTCCTTGAAATCATTTGCATATGCATTTTTATTCATCATAACACAAACATGTTTCTTACAACGGGTTTCCTTATCTTTCTACTGTTTATTTCAGTTAGATGGATATTGAACAGACAGTAAAGGATCTTCAAGCATAGAACGCTTAATTCCAACAAATGTTCTTGGCTCTGGCCAAAAGGCAAGAGGACTTGAATGCTTTGTGTCATACCCCAAATTTTGACCTAAGATACCACCTCCCATCTGCATTGTTACATAGCAAGCGCTCACAAGCGTTTCAACCTATTTTTGCCAATTCTCGGGTCAGATTTCAAAAAATTCATAACTTCTTCAAATTTCAACAATTTTTTAGTGGTTCTTTCATATATGATTCTCCTCTGCAACAACTACAACTTTTCTTTACAAAGTCAAGAGATGATTATGCTTTGAAAATCCACCAAAAAATAGAACGTTAGAAATTGTTGTGAATTTAGTGAAATTTAACTGGTTTTGCCTAACTTTATTAAATCATGTTTTTTTTATTTATTTATTTTTTTATCATCTTTCTTTTATTCTTATTTTCATAAAAAATAAAATCCTAAAAACTATTTAGTTCATGCTATTTTCATTTTATTTACGTTTTATTCAAAATATAAAATAATTAGTTTCCTTAAGTTTCATTTAGTTTTTTTGTTCTTGTATCATTTAAGTTAAAATTATAGTCTTTTAGATTTAATTTAGTAAAAAATCTCAAAAAAATAGTAATTTCACATTCTTTTATTTTTATTTTGCAAGTTCTTTATGTTAATTTAAAATTACCAAAAAAATCATAGTTACTTATAATTTATATATTTTGCGTCACTTTATTTGAAAAAAACCAAAAATTTAATATCTTCTTATTCCACTTTTACATTTTTAGTTTAGTTTTACTAACAGTTATTTTATTATTATTGTCATTGTTGGTTATTATTAATATCATGAAAATATAAATATGTCAGTTATAAGTTTGTCCATATGCTCTGCATCAAAAAGGCATTAAAACAGATTATTACCTTTGTTCAAATTCACCAAAATTCCCTCCCAAAACCTCACGTTTATTCACTATAAAAGCAGGCAGTTATGCATATTTTAGGGAGACCAAAAAAAAGATATGGTTCACGAAGAGTTCACAAAAAAAACACAAAAACACAGAAGCATAAACCTGCAAGTTCTCACACTTGCAAAACCTGTTTCGAACCACGCACAAACCTGCAAGTTCTCACACTTGCAAAACCTGTTTCGAACCCAGCACTAACCTGCATAAACCAAAGCCTGCCTTCCTTACCATAACCACAAACTTAAAGCCTATTCCGAACCAAGCTCCAATCATACCAGCAAACTCAACAACACCAATATTTTCGAGTCAGTTTCTGGAAGCAGGAGGAATTAAAAAGCATATTACCTCATCTCTGGATTTCTTTATTATTTCATTGTCAAAATCGAAACCATCAGAGTTACTCTGATCTTGTAAGTTTCCTTACTACTTTTTCTCAAAAGTTGTTGCCCTGTTTGTTATCATGATATATGTTGTGAACTAGTTGTTGTTGCTGCATTTTTTGTTGTTGTTGATGTTTCAATAAATTAGAAGCCCTAAGATTGTTATTGTTGTTTCTCTTGCCATGTATATTTGTCACCTTGTTGATTTATTGTTTAATTGCATGAACAAAACCAGAATCAGTGTCGTTATTCGATTTCGATTTAGGGAGGGAAGGAGTTCGAAACTAGTAGCAGTGTTGTTGTTCGTTTTGATTTAGTAAGAGTTCGAAACCAGAGGCAGTATTGTTGTTCGTTCTGACTTAGGAAGAATTCGAATCCAGTAGCAATGTTGTTGTTCGTTCTGATTTAAGAAGGAATTCGAATCCAGAGGCAGTGTTGTTGTTCGTTTCTTATTTAGGGAGAGTAAGTGTTAGATTTCGATTTAGGGGAGCTGAGTGTTCGATTTCAATCTAGAATAGAGGGAGTTAGAAGCCAGAAGCAGTGAGTGTTCGATTTCGATTAAGGGGGAGCAGAGTGTTCGATTTCAATCTAGAATAAAGGGAGTTCGAATTCGATTTCAATCTTCACAAAGCTCTCTCATCATCTTGTTATTCAAATTCGAACCATTATCAGTGATAATCTTGCTCGGGATACCGTATCGACAAATGATCTGATTCTTGATAAATCTGACTACCACCTGTCTGGTTACATTAGCATAAGATGATGCTTCCACCCACTTAGTAAAATAATCGATCGCTACCAAGATGAAACGATGACCATTTGAAGCCTTGGGTTCAATCATTCCAATCATGTCAATGCCCCACATAGAGAAAGGTCAAGGTGAAGATATGACATTGAGGAGAGTCGGCGGCACGTGCATCTTGTCCGCATAAATCTGGCATTTATGACATTTCTTCACATACTTGCAGCAATCAGATTCCATTGTCATCCAATAGTAACCAGCTCTCAACATCTTTCTAGCCATTGCATGTCCGTTGGCATGAGTGCCAAAGGATCCTTCGTGTACTTCTTGCATCAGCATGTCTGCTTCACGTCTGTCTACACATCTAAGCAAGACCATGTCGTAATTCCTCTTATACAAAACTTCTTCATTGAGAAAGAAACTGCTTGCTAATCTTCTCAACGTCTTCCTATCTTTATTGGATGCCCGAGGCGGGTACTCTTGAGTTTGAAGAACACGTTTGATGTCATGGAACCACGGTTTGTCGTCGGTGATCTCTCCTACTGAAAACACATGAGCAGGTCTGTCGAGGAGCATAACTCGGATTGTAGGCACATCGTTCCAATCATTCACTTGAAACATTGAAGACAAAGTAGCTAAAGCATCAGCCATTTGGTTTTCATCTCTAGGGATATGGTGTAATTCCACTTTGTTGAAGAAAGTTAACAACCTTCTAGTGTAGTCTCTGTAAGGGATCAAACCAGGGTGACGAGTCTCCCATTCTCCTTTGATTTGATTAATCACCAGTGCCGAATCTCCGTAAATATCAAGAATCTTAATCCTTAGATCCACTGCTTCTTCGAGACCCAAAATACATGCCTTATATTTAGCCATGTTGTTCGTACAATCAAACTTCAGTCTTGCCGTGAACGGGATATGAGTACCTCGGGGAGTAACGAGGATTGCCCCAATTCCATTTCCATAGGAATTCACAGCTCCGTCAAATATTAAACCCCAACGGGATTCAGGATCAGGTCCTTCTTCAGGTAACGGCTCTTCACAGTCTTTAGCTTTCAAATACATAACATCTTCATCTGGGAAATCAAACTTGATGGATTGATAATCTTCAATTGGTTGGTGAGCCAAATGATTGGCTAAAATACTCCCTTTGATCGCTTTCTGACTGTGGTACTCAATGTCATATTCAGATAACAACATCTGCCAACGGGCTATCCTTCCGGATAAGGCGGGCTTCTCAAAGATATACTTGATCGGGTCCATTTTGGAGATCAACCAAGTAGTGTGATTAATCATATACTGGCGTAGACGGCGAGAAGCCCAAGCTAAAGCACAACAGGTTTTCTCAAGCAATGAGTATCGAGACTCACAGTCTGAATTTCTTACTCAAATAATATACAGCATGCTCTTTTCTTCCAGTCTCGTCTTGTTGACCAAGCACACATCCCATGGAGTCTTCCAATATAGTCAGGTACATAATCAAAGGTCTTCCTTCCACCGGAGGAATCAAAATGGGAGGTTCAAGCAAATATTCTTTGATGCTATCAAAAGCTCTCTGACAATCTTCTGTCCACACACATCCTTGGTTCTTTCTGAGGAGCTTGAAAATCGGCCCACAGGTAGCGGTCATATGAGATATAAATCTAGAAATGTAGTTCAGTCTCCCAAGGAATCCTCTTACTTGTTTTTCCGTCTTGGGCGCAGGCATTTCCCGAATAGCTTTGACTTTATCAGGATCTACTTCAATACCTTTCTGACTGACAATGAAACCCAGAAGTCTTCCAGAACGAACACCAAAAGTGCACTTGTTGGGATTCAGACGGAGTTTGTACTTTCTCAAACGCTGGAATAACTTCAACAAATGCTCCAAGTGATCTTCCTCAGTCTGCGATTTGGCAATCATGTCATCCACATACACTTCAATCTCCTTATGCATCATGTCATGGAACAAAGCAGTCATGGCCCTTTGGTATGTTGCGCCAGCATTCCTCAAACCAAACGGCATAACCCGATAACAGAAAGTTCCCCAAGGTGTAATGAAAGCGGTCTTCTCCATATCTTCCGGCGCCATCTTGATTTGATTGTAACCAGAAAAACCATCCATGAAAGAAAAGACTTTGAACTTGGCGGTACTGTCGACCAATACGTCAATATGAGGTAATGGGAAATCATCCTTCGGACTAGCTCTATTCAGATCTCTGTAGTCTACACACATCCGAACCTTACCATCTTTCTTTGCAACAGGCACTATATTGGCTAACCATTGAGGATAGACCGATGTAACAAGGAAACCTGCATTGATCTGCTTCTGAACTTCCTCTTTAATCTTGTCAGCCATGTCAGGACGAGTCCTTCTCAACTTCTGCTTGATCGGTGGACACTCGGGTCTCAACGGTAAACGATGCTCCACAATGTCATTGTCCAACCCTGGCATATCTTGGTAGGACCAAGCAAATACATCAACATACACTTTGAGAAGCTCCAACATTTTCTCCTTAACTTCCGGGATAAGCAAAGCTCCGACTTTGACTTCCTTTCTATCCTCTTCATCACCCAAGTTGACCAACTCTACAGGTTCTTTAAATGGTTGAATAACCTTCTCATCCTGCTCAAGCAAACGGGAAATCTCAACAGGAACCTCTTCATCATCCTCTTCTTCGGCTCTGAACACAGGGAATTCAAAGTTGGGAGGGGGCATAGGATCATTGTTTTCGATGGTTAAGTCATGAAGTAATCTGCACACATGATTATGCTTTATTTTAGAAATCGGTTTGTGCAAATAAAACAAGATGTTATTAATTAATTTTCATTGTTATTTCCCAGAAAAGTGAAAAATAAAACAGCAGTGGACAAAATAACATTTTTATTCATTAAAAGGGAAATACTTGAAACAAAAAGCCCAGACATTTCTCTTTTGCCTTGGGCAGAGCAAAAGGAGTTATTTTTCATAGCCCGACACAAAATACGTTTTGCCTTGGGTAGAGCGAATTTTCAAAGGAGAATAAACAAAACATTACTCGGAAATGTGCATAACCACAAGAACATCAACAGCTATCCAGTTTTGGCAAGCCAATCCAGGCGTCACAAACACGGGCAAATCCTCCTCGGAATCATCATCTATGATAGCATCAACCTCAGGATGCACAAACCCTGCACTTCGGAAAACCTCTTGAATCGGACGAACCACCACCTCCTTCTTGACCCTTGCAGATATTGGATGAAAACCCAGACCTTCCCTAGACTTGTTCTCGGGTAACGTCAACACCTGGCCCCATCCTTCGGCCGAACCACTTTCCACCACTCGCCGCGCATCCTCAAAAGAAGAGATGGATGCCCCTTGCTTCTTCACTGTATTCTTAGCAACAGATAGGCCCTGTAACTGGGTCCCAACATCCTCGTCAGCATCAATAAAAGAAAACGATGATAAATGGCTTACCACCATAGCCTGCTCTCCCCCAATCATCACTAGCTTCCCATGTCTTACAAACTTTAGTCTCTGATGGAGCATGGAAGTGACTGCCCCGGCATCATGGATCCAGGGACGACCCAATAAACAGCTGTAGGCAGCACGGATATCCATCACTTGGAAAGTGATTTGAAAAGTATGGGGACGAATCACTATGGGAAGATCCACTTCACCAATAACTGTCTTCCTGGAACCATCAAACACTTTAACAATTACTCCACTAGGCCTCATAGGAGCACCTGGATATGAAAGCCGAGACAATGTAGTCTTGGGCATCACATTCAACGACGAGCCCGTATCCACCAACACACTTGATAAGGTATCATTTCCACAACTTACTGAAATGTGCAAAGCCATATTATGGTTTCTCCCCTCCTCTGGGAGTTCTTCATCACTGAAACCCAGATTGTTACACGAAGTTATATTTCCCACAATCCCATCAAACTGATCAACCGTCACATCATGGTCTACGAACGCCTGGTCCAAGACCTTCATCAAGGCTTCTCTATGTGCACCAGAATCTCTCAATAAGGCAAGTAAAGAAATCTTGGAAGGTGTTTGCAAAAGCTGGTCCACAATCTTATACTCACTTCTTTTGATAAGCTTTAGGATCTCATCCTCTTCAGGGTGAGGGATAGGTTCACTGGATCGGCCTATCTCGACTCTTGGTTCACCATTTCTTACAGGAACCTCCGCCGGTATGGGCCTCCTAACTTGAACTTCTGGTCTCCTCGACGGTACTGCTGCAAAAACACGCCCACTTCTTGTAACTCTGCTCACATCGGCAATGTTAACAAAAGACGGTCTGGTTGGTATGGGGACTTCTACCCCATTCTCAATCATTGTGGCGTTATACTTGTACGGCACGGCTTGGTCTGAGCGGTAAGGCACAGGGCCAGGCGGGTAAATAATCAAAGGATCAATAGGCGCAACCTGACTGTTGTAAGAAATCTCTACTGATTCTGGCAAATTAAATTGTGGTGTGATAACATTCACTTCATCTTCCGGATTTCGGTCATAGGTAATAGTGATAATTCTCTGATCTAGCAACTTCTGAATGTCCTCCTTCACAATAGGACAATCATCCTCTCTTGAACAGAACTTACAAACGTCATAATCATGCTGGTTCCTAACAAAGGCAAGTCTTCTCAAACTCTGATGTAACCTGATCAAAGATTCTCTTATGTGCTCGACTTGAAAAACTCGGAACTTCCCCGGACAACCTTCCACCATATTCACTGAAGCTGCCCCATGTCGAGGCAAAGGATTATCTCTAACATTTGGATTAACATCCTTAAAAGACAAGACACCATTCTTAATTAATCTCTGCACGTCCGCCTTTAGAGCAAAGCAATTCTCGAGGTTGTGCCCCGGCGACCCTTGGTGATATTCACAGAATTGATCCGCCTTGTACCACGGAGAAGCATTGTTTGGTGCGACAGGAGGAGGCTTTGTTGTGATGAGATTCTTTCTGATGAGAGCAGGGAACAATTCAGTATACGTCATAGGAATGGCATCAAACTGCGGTTTTCTGGGTGAACGGTTCTGATTGTTGAACGGATAAGCCTGTTGTCGAGGCTGCTGCTGAAATGGCCGTGGTTGAGTTGGCGGGAATTGATGAGCTGGGGCCATCAAAGCTGGGCGGACAGCCGGAGTGACTGCCGCAACGTGAGAGTAACCTCTCCTAGGCCTACCTGGAAACAAAGCACTGACATCCTGCTCTTTTCTTTTCGGGAAAACACTTCCAAACTTCTTCGCACTGCTAGACGGACTCCCTTCTTTAACCAAACGCCCTTCGCGAATCCCTTCCTCTAATCGCATGCCCATGCTCACCATTTCGGTGAAGTCACTGGGTGCGCTGGCTATCATTCTTTCATAGTAAAAGGACCCTAAAGTCTTCAAAAATATCTTAGTCATCTCTTTCTCCTCAAGAGGTGGATAGATTTGAGCGGCAATTTCACGCCACCTCTGGGCGTATTCCTTAAAAGATTCTTGGTCTCTCTGCGACATCGCCCGGAGTTGATCCCTGTCCGGCGCCATGTCAACGTTGTACTTGTACTGATGGACAAAGGCTTCACTAAGATCGTTAAAGTTGCGGATTCGAATGCTGTCTAAACCCATATACCACTTTAGAGCAGCACCCGTCAAACTGTCTTGAAAATAATGAATCAACAAATCATGATCATCGGAGTACGTAGACATCTTCCTCACGTACATTGTCAAATGACTTCTAGGACACGAATCACCCTTATATCTCTCAAAGTCTGGCACTTTGAATTTCGCTAGAATCTTGACATTCGGAACTAAATAAAGGTCATGCGTACTTTTCCCAAACAAATCCTTCCCTTTCAATGCTCTAAGCTCCTTCTGCATTTCCTGGAACTGATCCTGAAATTCTTCCATTCTATCAAAAAGACCCAAACTTTCAGCGGGCTCGGCAGGATAAATTGGTTCATTCAAGTATGGCACGGAGTGGACCACAGGAGCAACGGTCGTCATAACTGGTTGCGGAAAAGGGGCTACAGACGGGATTACTGGCGGCATGGCAGTTGTCTCTGGTTGAGGAAGAGACAATGCAGGTTGAAATATAGGTTGTGCGGTAGGCTGATACCCCTCTGGCACAAAGTTGTAAGGCATTCCCCACGGAAAACCTTTCGGCATCTGATGTTGAAGCGGAGAGTTGATTTGAGTTACGGAGGCAGGAACTGTGACAATTTCGGAAACCACTGGAGTTGAAGTCTGAATCTCGGCAGCCGTAGTCGATGGCTGATTCTGAACAGCCACCAAACTTTCCACCAACGCTGTTAACTTTTCCATCTCGGCACGAAGTGTAGCAACTTCCCCACGAAGCTCGTGATTTTCCTGTTCCAAATCTTCCATTCTCCTCTGACGATTGGCCCGAGTGTCGTATCGGTGAGACAGCTTGACAACCTTTGGTGGAAAAAGAACAAGAATGAGACTCTAGAAAACATGTGATGTGGAATGTGAAATGATGCATGATGGCGATGCAAATGATGACTCATTTTAAAAGTTTTTCAAGGAACTTTAGTAACTTTGCATACATCAATGGTAAAGGAATTTAGAACAACAAAAACTCAATCCGTTAATCGAAAGCGATAAATTACAACTTACAATTTGGAATAGTAAATTACAACCTTGGGATAACAAATCCACTAATGAAAGCAATAAATTACAACTTCGCAACATGAAAACCATAATAAAGTGATAAATTACATTTTTAAAACATGAAAGCAGTAAATTACAACTTGGAGCATGAAGCCCAAAATAAGACAATAAGTTACAACTTCGGAGCATGAAGCCCTTAATAAAACAATAAATTACAACTTCGGAGCATGAAGCCCTTTTACATAGTTTTACAAAATGACATCAATAAAATAAACTAAAGCTAAAGCTCACTCGGAATCCTCAGATGACGGACCAAACACCAGCTGTAATCGGAGCTTCTTGATCTTTTCTTCGTAAAAGTCTTCCATATCCTTCTTTTCCGCTATCAGTCGATCGATGATTTCTTCCTGCGGATTAGGAACGAGAGCCACGCTTACCGAACCCTCCATTTTTCTTTTCCTTTCACTCGCATACTTCTTCAGCAAGGCATCCTTCTGACGAAGCTTCTCATCATGGTCAACAAACCGGCCGTCTTGAATAAGCAACAACTCCTTCTTTTCTCTCAGCTGTCGAGTCAGGACTCGATTCTCATATTCATACATATGGTACTTTTCCTTCCAAGCATCCCTCTCGGACTTCATCCTAGCAAGGTTTCCTTGATATTCTCCTACATCCGCGATAGGGATAACAACTGATGATGGTGCGATGGCAGGGAATAAAGGTTTCTCAAGTTTATATGGCATCTTGAGAGCACAAGCCCTAGCACGGACCCACTGCAGGTAAGGTTCCAAAGAAACGGAACCTCTATGTCCCAGCATATCTCTCCCTTTCTTGTGGATATGGCGCCAAGCTCCTTCAATCTCCCTCTTAGCAGCCTGATGATCTTGTCCTTCCTGAAGAAAGAAACCACTCACATGGATACTGTTCGGCTTATCTCTCATCGGGTACCCGAACTGACGGCGCGCTAGAACAGGATTGTAGTTGATTCCACCTCTCGTACCAAGAAGAGGTACGTTGGGAAAAGCACCACAGCTGTCAATGATATCCACGTCATGGTAAACTCGATTGTACCAGTCAATATCGAAATGAGTGAGAGCCATAATCTTTGGCGCCCAACGCGGCTCCTTCTCGAGATCCCAGAAAGCATCGGACCCGGGTAAATGCGAGACGTACCACTGATACAGCAACGGCATACAACAAATAATCATCCCTCCTTGATAAGAGTTTCGAAGGTGGATGGAGTAATACGTGTCCCCTAGCAGCGTAGGGATCGGATTTCCAATCAGGAAAATTCTGATGGCATTGACATCCACAAATTTATCAACGTTAGGGAATAAGAAAAGACCATATGCGAGTAAAGCAAACACGTCCTCGAAGGCAACAGTATCCTTTGTATCAGCAAAATAACGAGCTTTCTTCAACAGAAACTGTGCCGGCAAACCCCAGATTCCTCCTTTCGTAGTCATATTCTCTTCTATCTCTGACTTCTTCAGGTGGGTGATGGTTGCTATCTCGTGGGATTTAGGCTCCTCTTCTAATCCAGAAAAAGGAACACGGTCGGCGATCGGCAAACCAAGATTATAGGAGTACTCCTCTAAAGTAGGCATCAACTGATTATCCGGGAAGGTGAAACATCGGTACAGGGGATCATAGAACTGAACCAACGTGTTGAGGATGCCTTTCTTCATCTTGCGCTTCAAGAGCGGTACGATGGACCCATATTTCTTCTGAAAATCGGTCGGACTCTCTATCTTCAGAATCAAACTCTTCAGTTCTTCAATCTCGGGCTCTTTGAAGCTAAAGCTTCGAGTATTTCTCCTTCCAAGTTCCATAATACCCTGAGACGTTTGCAAAAATCATTCCAAAATTCCTTGAAAAACGAGTTTTTTACAAAGATGTTGATGAATGCATGAATGAATGATAATGCAACAGTCACACACAAGTTTGCAAACATGGGGTTTAAAGGTTCAACGTTTCAGCATGGAGTCGAGGGTAAAGCCCACCCAAAGGTATGTATTAACGGTTCAATCGCACCTGTAAGACAAGGTTCTAAGAGTTCCCAGAGTCTACATCCCTCCTTCGGATATTACCAACGTCTTGATTACTCAATAATTAGCAATATTCTCAAGAGAAACTCGTCCGAGCGTAGCATCGCGTAACAACTACTTCCGAATTACTCCGTTATAGTCTCCGCGCTACACCTAAAAAGGCCAAGATGGGTCGGGGTTCTACGATCCTCAATTTCTCGGGCTCCCAGGTCAAAAATAATAATGTCTTCCCGATTACTCGGTAAACAAATATTAAGTTCAAGAGGGCCTTCCATTGAGTGGGGGATCTCATGCCTCCTTCTTCGGGATTACTCCCTCAAAGTTAACATGACTATACCGCCCGTCCTATTCCTTAAGTGTTACTTAATCCGGGTATAGGATTCGCCCTTTGCAAAAAAAACCCAAACACCCCAATTTAAACATATAATCAAGCAAATCAATTAATAGTAAACAGATAAAACAAATTAGGCTTAACCCACTTAGGGATGGACCAGCAAGAGGTCAATCTTTCCCCAGCAGAGTCGCCAATTCTGTAGCGATAAAAAATGTAGCGGGGTAAATCGGAGATCGAATTATTGATTAATTCGTCTCACAAAAGCAAGAGTCGCCACCGCTCTTTATTGTTTCCAAAGGAAAAGGGAAAAGAGCGAAATAAAACCCTAAATATGCAATGTAAATAATAATAAAAATACAAAGCGTTTTTTGAAAAGAGATCTTATGGTTCGGGGGTTGGTTATACAATGGGAAGGTACTAGCACCCAATGCATCTATAGTACTCTATAGGAACCTTTTGAAATATCTGTTTTATTTAAAATTGATTGCTTGATTGAAAATAAATCGTTCTGGCCGAAACAGGATACGGGCGGTTTTTTTTGAAGTTGCGACGACCTAATGTCGAAGTTTTTGCTTAAAGGGGCATAAATTTTGAAAAGGGTGAATATTTGAGGAAAAATTATCCTAAGTTTTAATGAAATGCGAAAATTCGCGCAGTTAGACTTGAGGACATGAAGTCAACAAATTTACTGTTTTTTCCTTTGGATTTAAGCATAAACCGAATAAACAAATAAATACACGGACAAAATATGCGAATAACGATTAAATAATGATAATCTAAATGATGGAATAAATGGTGCGAATAATGCGTTTTTTATGATTTTTTGGTTTAATGTTAACGGGAAGAAAGTATTTTAAATTTTTACGCATTTTTGATAAGGATAAAAACAAGAGAATTATTTAACGAGGACGTAATGTTTTTTTAGTTTTAAGTTATTAAGTTTTTGATATATTTGATATTAATATTAATAAGACAAGAAAATGAGTTAATAAAATGTTTTTAGTTTCTTTCTATTTTTTATATGTTTTAGGATTTTTGATTGATAACGATGTAAGAGGAGAATTAATTAGTTAATAAAATGTCTACAACCTTAAATTCTATGTTTTTTTATGTATAAAAATAATACTTATTTAAAAAATTAAGGGGGTTCCAAATTAAGTTAAAGATTAATAATTTACCTTAGTGAAATAAAATTAAATTTTTTAAATTAAATCCAACATTAAACTAAGAGGTCAACTAATAAAAAAACCTATTGAGACATATCTTTTGTTTTTTTTTAAATATAATTATCAATTAATTAATATAGACAATAATTCTACAAAAAAGATTAGAGAAAAATAACAAATGGTGAAAAAGAAATGTACCAAAATAAAATAAGCAAAAATAAATGGGCTAGGTGGCTGAAGGCCCAGCGCAGAAGTTCATAAAGGGGGGGGGGGGGGGGGGTGCAGAAGCAGGTCGTGGGCTTAAGCTGGGAAAAAAGGGTGAGGCCCATAAGTTTGACAAAGTTTAAGGTTAGTTTGTTAACATAATGGGATTAGGGTTTCGTTGTTAGGCAGAAACGGCGCGCCTCTTCATCTCTTTGATCTTCTTCTTCGCATCTTCTTCTTCACACTCGCCTCTGAACTTGCTGTCTCTCCTTGCCATGGCCACCCACTCTAGCTCCTCTTCCCTCCAGTTGAACGAGAAACGGGACGGCTACGGATTCGGTAAGAACGTGATTGATTTCGTTAATGCTTAATTCATTTGCATGTTGATTTTGATTCCACGATTTCTATTCTGTTGATCTTTATTGTGATTCTTATGTTTGATTGTTAATGTTTGATTGAGGATGTTCAAAGAAATAAAAAAGAGAAGGGACAGTTACCTAGGTGGAGACGGAGGAGGAGGCCGGGAGCGACGGAGGCTAGACGGCGAGGAGAGGAGAAACGCGAGCTCACCTTGGTGACCGGTATTTACGTGATTTTTCCTCTTCTTCTTGTTGTCGCTGTACTGTGATACTTCTTCTCCTTGTTGGCCTTGGTACTGTACTTCTGTTTTTTCTTCTTCTTGTTGAGACTGCTACTGTTTCTCTTCTTCTTGTTGAGACTGCTACTGTTTCTCTTCTTCTTGTTGAGACTGCTACTGTTTGATGTATGTTGGTCTGAATAATTGTTTTTTGGTATGATGTTGGCTTGAGAAATATACTTTGAAAGGCCAGTTATGGTAATACTGAGGCCTAGCCTGTTGCCTTAGAAATTAGTTCTGGCTTGGATCGTTTCAGGTTTTTTGGTGGAGGATGTTCAGGCTTGAATAATAGTTTGACATGGTTATGAATATGGTGATTACGTGCTAGTTGGACAGGTTTGATGGAAACAGGGGCATAAGTCTTTTCTAGGCCATATTGATGGTGTGGTTTTTAACTGGTTCTTTGGGCGTGATATTGATTTTGATATCTCTTTGACAATAGGATGATGATGTTGGCTTGAATGGCTCAATCAATTTTGCAAAGTTTTGGCCATATGGTTGAAATAGTTTTTGACAGTATTGGGATAACTATGCTGGTTTGCTGAGCTTTGTATGTTTTTTTTGATAACTCTTTTTCTCTAAGTTTTTTTTGAAGGCCTGGATAGCTGATCTCTTATTGGTTTCCTTTTGTTATTGTTATAACAACTTCCCTCCCTTGTTTACGTTACAGGCTGGAAGTTTTTGAAATATGCTTTGGGATTTCCTGGGCATTATGCGCTAGACTGTCCCTCCAATTTGTTTCTATTCTTCTTTTATGTTATTATCTCTACTGGCTATATTTTACAGTTTGTCTTGTATATCCTTTTTCTGCCTATGCCAAGCCTGTAAAACCCACACTTCTCCCTCTCTTTTTCTCTCAGTATAGCTTTGATAAAAAAGTGATAAGCTGTACTTTTCTGAAACTGCAAATGGCCAGAAAATGATGAAAATGGAATGTCCATATTGCTTGCATATGTGGTTAAACTGCATGTTTTCCTCTAATACAAAAGCTTGTTTTGTTTTCTGCTGTGTAGGCATTGGTTTACGTTAGCATGCTTGCATATGTAGTTCATGCAGGGGCTTTGTATGCTGTATGTTTTTGAAATGTGCATTTGGGATTTGAAAAAATGCAGTTAATTTAAATATGCACTTTTTGGACAAAATAAACTTGTGCATTCATTTAAAATTCCTTTCTTTTTTGTGAACCGGGAGAAATCCCGTGATTTGCAAAAAAGAGTAACTGATTCCGGCCATTGCTTTTAATGATGAAACTTTAATAATTTCGCTTTTTAATCATTTATTCGAATTCTAATCTCTTTTTTTTTTTATTTTGCAGGTAACATTAAGTGAGCAGACAAAACGCATTGGATCGAAAGTTTTAGAATTAGGAATATTAGATTAGTTTTTTTTATTTTATTTTAGTTTTTTGTAAATTTATTATTGTAATTTATTGTAATAGATACAATGTTTACATAATAACTGTACAATTAGAAAAATGAATTAAAAAAACACTATTTGCCAATTAAGTTCTTCTTCCTCTTTAATTATTTATTTATCGTTTACAGTTCTTTAATCGTATAATAATTGAAAACGAATTTCAACTACCTACATTCAGAATAATAAACAGATAAATAAATAAGTATCATTGATCAATTAATAGCCTCAATTATTTAATTCATTATCCATAACTTTCTAAATTATAATAATTAAAATAGGGTTTCAATTATTTAATTTAGAATGACAAATGATTAAATAATCGTTATTGACCAATGAACTTTTTCCGAATATTTATTATATTATTCATAAACCTTTAAATTATGTAATAACTAAGAATAAATTCCATTTATTTAAATTTAAGATAGTGAGTAATAAATAAATACTGTCCGCACAATTAATGCGCCTCTTTTCTAATGTTTATTTTATTATCTATACATCTTTAAACTACATAATAATCGAAAACGAATTTCAATTATTCAAATTTAAGATAATAAATAATTAATAAACATCATTTTAGCGCGAATCGATTAAATGATTTAATGTTCAGCATAAATAACTCTTGGCCTGAAAAAAGTCATGAATTTTAAAATCGATGGATCAAAACACTTGTAATGTAATAATGCAGGTAGGAGACGATATCTTAGGTCAAAATTTGGGGTACAACAACTAGCAGCTGAGAAGAAAAAGATGGAAGACTTTTATGAAGAGAAGATCAGGAAGCTCCAATTAGAGTTGGCATTTGGTCCTTCATCTGATGATTCTGAGTGATCTTTGGTTCTTAGTTTTATTTTTACTGTTGTCATTTTGTAAAACGTTGTAAAAGGGCTTTATGTTCCGAAGTTGTAATTTACTGCTTTTATTATGGGCTTCATGTTCCAAAGTTGTAATTTACTGCTTTTTATTGGGTTGTTATCCCAAAGCTGTAATTTATTGTTTTGTTGTTCCAAAGTTGTAAGTTGTAATTTACCGCTTTTGATTAATGAAATGAGTTTTTGTTGTTCCAAATTCCTTTACCATTGATGTGTGCAAAATTATTGAAGTTCCTTGAAAAAACTATCAAAATGAACGATCATTTGCATCGCATATCATGCATCATCCAACATCCCACTTCACATGTTTTCTAGAGTCTTATCTTTGTTTCTTTTCCACTCCGATAGATTTCCAAGCTGTCTCATCAATACGATACTCGAGCCAACCGTCAGAGGAAGATGGAAGATCTAGAACAGGAAAATCACGAGCTTCGTGAGGAGGTCGCTACCCTTTGTGTCGGTATGGAGAAACTAACTGCACAAGTGGAAAGTTTGATGGCTGCTCAGAATCAGCCATCGACTGCAACTGCTGAGATTCAGACTTCAACTACTGTGGTTTCTGAGATTGTCACTGTTCCTACATCTGTGACTCAAATCAATTCCCCGCTTCAACATCAGATGCCAAAAGGTTTTCCGTGGGGAATTCCTTATAACTTTGTTCCAGAAGGGTATCAGCCTGTCGTACAGCCCTTGGTTCAACCTACCGTGTCTCTTCCTCAACCGGAGACAACTGCTATGCCGCTTGTGGCACCTTTCCCTCAACCAGTGATGACAACTGTCGCCCCTGTGATTCATTCTATGCCATACATGAATGAACCTGCTTATCATGCCGAACCTGCTGAAAGTCTGGGTCTTTTCGATAGAATGGAAGAATTTCAAGACCAGTTTCAAGAGATGCAAAGGGAGATTAGAGCGTTAAAGGGGAAAGATTTGTTTGGAAAGAATGCTCAGGACCTGTGTTTAGTTCCGAATGTAAAGATTCCAGCCAAATTCAAAGTGCCAGACTTTGAAAGGTATAAAGGTGATTCGTGTCCACGGAGTCATTTAACTATGTACGTGAGAAAGATGTCTACATATTCTGATAATCATGACTTGTTAATTCACTATTTTCAAGACAGCTTGACTAGTGCCGCTCTCAAGTGGTATATGGGTTTTGACAGCACTCGGATCCGTAATTTCAACGATCTTAGTGAAGCTTTTGTTCACCAGTATAAGTACAACGTCGACATGGCACCGGACAGAGATCAACTCCGGGCGATGTCCCAGAGAGACAGAGAGTCCTTTAAGGAATACGCCCAGAGGTGGCGCGAAATTTCTGCTCAAATTTATCCCCCTCTTGAGGAGAAAGAAATGACAAAGATATTCCTGAAGACTTTAGGTTCCTTTTATTATGAAAGAATGATTGCCAGCGCACCCAGTGACTTCACCGAGATGGTAAGTATGGGCATGCGGTTGGAAGAAGGGATTCGTGAAGGACGTTTGGTTAAGGAAGGAAGTCCATCTAGCAGTATCAAGAAGTTTGTAAGTGCTTTCCCTAAAAGGAAAGAACAAGATGTCAGCGTAGTTTTCCCCAGGAGACCAAGAAGAGGTTACTCACATGTTGCGGCAGTCACTCCGGCTGTCCGCCCAACATTGGTGACCCCAACTCATCAAACCCCACCAACTCAGCAACGACCATTTCAACAGCAGCCTCGACAACAGGCTTATCAGTTTAATAACTAGAATTGTTCACCAAGGAAACTGCATTTTGATGCCATTCCCATGACTTACACTGAATTGTTCCCTGCTCTGATCAGAAAGAACCTCATAACGACGAAGCCTCCTCTTGTCGCACCGAATAGTACTTCTCCGTGGTACAAGGCAGGCCAGTTTTGTGAGTATCATCAAGGGTCACCGGGGCACAACCTTGAAAATTGCTTTGCTCTAAAGGCGGACGTGCAGAGATTGATTAAGAACGGTATTTTGTATTTCAAGGATGTTAACCCGAATGTTAGAGATAATCCTTTGCCTCGACATGGGTCAGCATCAATGAATATGGTGGAAGGTTGTCCGGGAAAGTTTCGAGTTTTTCAAGTTGAACACATAAGAGATTCGTTGATCAGGTTACATCAGAGTTTAAGAAGACTTGCCTTTTTTAGGCATCACCATGATTATGATGTTTGTGAATTTTGTTCAAGAGAAGTTGATTGCCCTATTGTGAAGGAGGATATTCAAAAATTGTTGGACCAAAGGGTTATCACTATTACACATGACAGAGATCCGGTGGATGAAGTGAATGTTATAATACCACAATTAAACTTGCTTGAACCGGTAGAGATCGTTTACGACAGTCAGACTGCACCTGTTTCTCCTTTGATCATTTATCCACCTGGTCTTGTGCCTTACAACTCAGACCAAGCTATACCGTATAAGTACAATGCCACAATGATTGAGAATGGGGTAGAAGTCCCTATACCAACAAGGCCATCTTTTGTTAACATCGC
Organism: Vicia faba; assembly: GCA_948472305.1. Classification (NCBI taxonomy): domain Eukaryota; kingdom Viridiplantae; phylum Streptophyta; class Magnoliopsida; order Fabales; family Fabaceae; genus Vicia; species Vicia faba. The sequence goes on along the minus strand of OX451741.1, from coordinate 1,393,053,262 downwards.
TGATGTGAGTAGAGTTACGAGAAGCGGACGTGTCTTTGCAGCAGTACCTTTGAAGAGGCCAGAAGTTCAAGTCAGGAGGCCCATACCGGCAGAAATTCCAGCGAGAAATGTTGAACCCAGGATTGAGGTAGGGCGATCCAATGAACCTATCCTACATCCCGATGATGATGAGATTCAGAAGCTTATCAAGAGAAGTGAATACAAGATTGTGGACCAACTATTGCAAACTCCTTCCAAGATTTCCTTGCTTGATTTACTGAGAGATTCTGGTGCCCATAGAGAAGCTTTGATGAAGGTCTTGGACCAAGCATTCGCGGATCATGATGTGACGGTTGATCAGTTTGATGGAATTGTGGGAAATATTACCTCGTGTAACAATCTTGGTTTCAGTGATGAAGAGCTTCTGGAGGAGGGAAGGAACCATAATATGGCTTTGCATATCTCAATAAGTTGTGGAAATGATACTTTATCAAGTGTGCTGGTAGATACCGGTTCGTCGTTAAATGTAATGCCCAAAACTACATTATCTCGACTCTCATATCAAGGTGCTCCCATGAGACCCAGTGGAGTAATTGTCAAAGCGTTTGATGGTTCTAGGAAGACTGTCATTGGTGAAGTGGATCTTCCTATTATAATTGGTCCTTTTACTTTTCAGATCACTTTTCAAGTAATGGATATTCGTGCCGCCTACAGTTGCCTATTGGGTCGCCCATGGATCCATGATGCAGGGGAAGTCACTTCCACGCTCCATCAGAGATTGAAGTTTGTAAGGCATGGAAAGCTGGTAATGATTGGTGGAGAGCAGGCTATGGTGGTAAGCCATTTGTCATCTTTCTCTTTTATTGATGCTGATGAGGATGTTGGAACCCAATTCCAAGCTCTATTTGTTGCTAATAATGAAGTGAAGAAGCAAGGGACGTCTATTTCTTCTTTTGAAGATGCGCGACGAGTGGTTGAGAGTGGTTCGGCTGAAGGTTGGGGCCAGGTGTTGACTTTTCCTGAGAATAAGTCTGGAGAAGGTCTTGGTTTTCATCCCGTGTCTACAAGAGTCAAGCAGGAAACAGTTACCCGTCTGATACAAGAGGTTTTTCGAAGCGCAGGTTTTATCCATCCAACTCCTCCTGAAGTTGATGCTATAATAGGAGACGATTCTGAAGAGGATTTACCCGATTTTGTAACGCATGAAGTGGTTTGCCAGAACTGGATTGCTGTTGATGTTCCTGTTGTGATGCACATTTCTGAGTAATGTTTTGTTTTATTTTTGAAAAAAAAAACTTTCGCTCTGCCCAAGGAGAAAAAGTATTTGTGTCAGGCTATGTTGAAAATAAATCCTTTTCCTCTGCCCAAGGCAAAAGAGAAAATGTATGGGCTCTTTGTTTCAAGTATTGCCAATCATGAATAAAAATGTTATTTTGTCCACTACTGTTTTATTTTTCACTTTTTTGGGGAAATAGTAATGAAAATTAATTAGTAGTAATAGGAAAATATAATAACTTTTTGTTTTATTTGATCAAATCGATTTCTAAAATAAAGCATAATCATATGTGCAGATTAATCCATGACTTAACCATTGAAAACAATGATCCTATGCCCCCTCCCAACTTTGAATTCCCTGTTTTTGGAGCCGAGGAAGAAGATAGTGAAGAAGTTCCTGATGAAATTTCCCGTTTGCTTGAGCATGATGAAAAGACTATTCATCCGTTTGAAGAGCCTATGGAGATGATCAATTTGGGTGATGAAGAAGATAAAAAGGAAGTTAAGGTCGTAGCATTGCTTATCCCAGAGGTCAAAGAGAAAATGTTGGAGCTTCTCAGAGAGTATGTTGATGTGTTTGCTTGGTCCTACCAAGATATGCCAGGTTTGGATAACAATATTGTGGAGCATCGTTTGCCGTTGAAACCTGAATGTCCTCCGATTAAGCAGAAGTTGAGAAGGACTCGTCCCGATATGGCTGACAAGATCAAAGAAGAAGTTCAAAAGCAAATTAATGCAGGTTTCCTTGTTACATCGGTCTATCCTCAATGGTTAGCCAATATAATGCCTGTTGCTAAGAAGGATGGCAAAGTTCGGATGTGTGTAGACTACAGAGATCTGAATAGAGCTAGCCCAAAGGATGATTTTCCTTTACTACACATTGATGTTTTGGTCGACAGTACCGCAAAGTTCAAAGTCTTTTCTTTCATTGATGGTTTCTCTGGTTATAATCAAATCAAGATGGCACCAGAAGATATGGAGAAGACAACTTTCATTACACCTTGGGGAAAATTTTGTTATCGGGTAATGCCATTTGGTTTGAAGAATGTTGGTGCAACATACCAAAGGGCCATGACTTCTTTGTTCCATGATATGATGCATAAAGAGATAGAAGTGTATGTAGATGACATGATTGCCAAATCGCAAACTGAAGAGGATCATTTGGAACATTTATTGAAGTTATTCCAGCGTTTGAGAAAGTACAAACTCCGTCTGAATCCCAACAAGTGCACTTTTGGTGTTCGTTCTGAAAGACTTATGGGTTTCATTGTCAGTCAGAAAGGTATTGAGGTAGATCCTGATAAAGTCAAAGCTATTCGGGAAATGCCCGCACCCAAGACGGAAAAACAAGTAAGAGGATTCCTTGGGAGACTGAACTATATTTCTAGATTTATATCTCATATGACTGCTACCTGTGGGCCGATTTTCAAGCTTCTCCGAAAGAACCAAGGATGTGTGTGGACAGAAGATTGTCAGAGAGCTTTTGATAGCATCAAGGAATATTTACTTGAACCTCCTATTTTGATTCCTCCAGTGGAAGGAAGACCTTTGATTATGTACCTTACTATATTGGAAGATTCCATGGGATGTGTGCTTGGTCAACAAGATGAGACTGGAAGAAAGGAACATGCCATATATTACCTGAGTAAAAAATTCACAGACTGTGAATCTCGATACTCAATGCTTGAGAAGACCTGTTGTGCTTTAGCTTGGGCTACTCGTCGTCTGCGCCAGTATATGATTAACCACACCACTTGGTTGATCTCCAAAATGGATCCGATCAAGTATATCTTTGAGAAGCCCGCCTTATCTGGAAGAATAGCCCGTTGGCAGATGTTGTTATCTGATTATGACATTAGGTATCACACTCAGAAAGTAATCAAAGGGAGTATTTTAGCCGATCATTTGGCTCACCAACCAATTGAAGATTATCAATCCATCAAGTTTGACTTCCCAGATGAAGATGTTATGTACTTGAAAGCTAAAGATTGTGAAGAGCCGTTACCTGAGGAAGGACCTGATCCCGAATCACGTTGGGGTTTGATATTTGACGGAGCTGTGAATTCTTATGGAAATGGAATTGGGGAAATCATTGTCACTCCCCGAGGTACTCATATCCCGTTCACGGCGAGATTGAAGTTCGACTGTACGAACAACATGGCTAAATATGAGGCATGTATTATGGGTCTCGAAGAAGCAGTGGATCTAAGGATTAAGATTCTTGATATTTACGGAGACTCGGCATTGGTAATTAATCAAATCAAAGGAGAATGGGAGACTCGTCATCCTGGTTTGATCCCTTACAGAGATTATGCTAGAAGATTGTTAACCTTCTTCAACAAAGTGGAGTTACATCATATCCCTAGAGATGAAAATCAAATGGCTGATGCTTTAGCTACTTTGTCTTCAATGTTTCAAGTGAATGGTTGGAACGATGTGCCTACAATCATAGTTATGCGCCTTGATAGACATGCTCATGTGTTCTCAGTAGAAGAGGTCACCGACGACAAACCATGGTTCTATGACATTAAACGTGTCCTTCAGACTCAAGAGTACCCGCCTGGGGCATCCAATAAAGATAGGAAGACGTTGAGGAGATTGGCAAGAAGTTTCTTCCTCAATGAAGAAGTGTTATATAAGAGGAATTACGACATGGTCCTACTCAGATGTGTAGACAGACATGAAGCAGATATGCTGATGCAAGAAGTACATGAAGGATCCTTTGGCACCCATGCCAACGGACATGCAATGGCTAAAAGGATGTTGAGAGTTGGTTACTATTGGATGATAATGGAATCTGATTGTTGCAAATATGTGAAGAAATGTCATAAATGCCAGATTTATGCGGACAAGATACATGTGCCACCGACCCTCCTCAATGTTATCTCTTCACCTTGGCCTTTTTCTATGTGGGGCATTAATATGATTAGAATGATTGAACCCAAAGCTTCAAATGGTCATCGTTTCATCTTAGTAGCGATCGATTATTTTACTAAATGGGTGGAAGCAGCATCTTATGCTAATGTAACCAGACAGGTGGTAGTCAGATTTATCAAGAATCAGATCATTTGTCGATACGGCATCCCGAGCAAGATCATCACTGATATTGGCTCGAATTTGAATAACAAGATGATGAAAGAGCTTTGTGAAGAGTTCAAGATTGAACATCATAATTCATCTCCTTACAGGCTGAAGATGAATGGGGCTGTTGAAGCTTCTAACAAGAACATCAAAAAGATTGTCCAGAAGATGGTGGTAACTTATAAAGATTGGCATGAAATGCTTCCGTTTGCTCTTCATGGATACCGTACTTCAGTTTGAACTTCAACAGGTGCAACCCCATTTTCCCTAGTTTATGGTATGGAAGCAGTACTCCTCGTGGAGGTTGAGATCCCATCTATGAGAGTGTTGATGGAAGCTAAACTTTCTGAGGCTGAATGGTGTCAAAGTAGATATGATCAGTTGAATTTAATTGAAGATAAGAGATTGACAATGTTGTGTCACGGTCAATTATATCAGCAGAGAATGAAGAAGGCTTTTGATAAGAAGGTTCGACCATGCGAGTTCAGAGAAAGTGACCTTGTGCTCAAGAAGATATTATCTTTTCAACCTGATTCTAGGGGTAAGTGGGCTCCGAATTATGAAGGACCGTATGTCATTAAGAAAGTTTTCTCTGGAGGTTCCATGATTCTCACAAATAAGGACGGTGAAGAGCTCCCGAGCTCCGTGAACGTCGATGCAGTCAAGAAGTATTTCGCCTAGTTTTGGGTTGACAGTTTGCTGAGTTGAAAACCCGAAGGGGCGGCTTAGGCAGGCTTTTGGTCAGACCGGTTGTGGCATTTGAGCACATTTCGGAATTCGAAGTTGTTAGGGAGAATAGTGATCATTGTTTTTGTGTAACCCTTTCTTTCATGTACTATTCCCAAACTTTTGTAAACCGTTGGAGTCGCGTTGTTAGCGAACTACCATCTCATTAATGAAATTTTAGCATTTACCTTTTGTGGGCAAAATTTTAATTTTTACGGCAATATTTGAAACAGAGTTATTTACAATATTCTTATTTTAAAAAATGTGTCGTGAATGATGAAAGGAATATTAACAGTTGTTCCGAGGATGGTCAAGCCATGAAATGCAAAACAATACAATAATTTATCCTTGCATGATGAACATGTTTTCTTTCAAGATCGTCACGAGGTGTTGGTTGTGTAAACTTTTGTTTCTAGGGGTACTAAGTTTGATGACTCCCCAGCTTTCCCAGTTAAGTGTTGTTTTGGTTTGAGCAGATTTCTGAAGTGTGGTACGCTTTGTCTCGTGCCAGTGGTCTATTGGAGATTAGAAGTTTGGTTTTGAATACTTTTCTCCCAGAAGATTTGAGCCTTGTAACGTGATACGCTCTGACGTTGCTTTGTGGTTCCAGTTCCAGTTATCTTCCATCTCTTTAAGATTGGCCCAATATCTATTATTTTGTGATATCTTATTATCTTCAAGATATTTCGTCTGCCTGTTTTGTCAACATAACATTCATTCATTCATTTACACTTATATCACGCATGCATATTCACACTTCTTGTTGATTTTGGGTCGTATACCTTGTTTATGTTTATTAAGAGAAATGTACATGTTCTTTCCAAGTAGAATGTTAGCTTAGGCAGAAAATGTGCTTCCTTTCTAAATTCCCCAACTGAGCTAATCCCCGTGGATGTTTTTTTTTATTTAGCCTTCCTTGTCCATTTCTGGATAGGATGAATCCCCAATCAAGTTATTTTCTCATTGGGTGGAGTCTTGTTTGACTGTTTTCTCTCTGGTTTATTCCTGGAGGGAGTTGTTGTCTCTTGCATAGGCTATCTCGTGATTTTCTCCAAGTTAGGCAACCTGGACGAATGGTGCATTTATTTTGCACATTTAAGTATTTGATCTCCTCGGGAAGGATCTATTCATGGTTCCCTTTGACGGAGATTTTATTCTCTGACAGTGGTATCGCAATCTTCTTCTGGATTATCTTTTGGAAAACGACAAGCCGCAGCTCTTCATGAGCAACTTGTACGTTATTATTTTTTTTGGAAAACGACAAGCGACAACTCTTCATGAGCAACTTGTACGTTATTTTTTCTTCGGAAAACGACAAGCGATAGCTCTTCATGAGCAACTTGTGCATTATTATTTTTGGAAAACGGCAAGCGGCAGCTCTTCATGAGCAACTTGTACGTTATTATTTTTGGAAAACGGCAAGCGGCAGCTCTTCATGAGCAACTTGTACGTTATTATTTTTCAAAAACGACAAGCGGCAGCTCTTCATGAGAAACTTATACGTTATTATTTTTTTGGACGACAACAAGTGGCAGCTTCTTTATTTGAGTAGCTTGTATGTCATAGTTTTTGGAAGACAGCAAGTGGCAGCTTCTTTATTTGAGTAGCTTGTATGTCATATTTTTTTGGACGACAGCAAGTGGCAGCTTCTTTATTTGAGCAACTTGTATGTCATAGTATTTTTGGACGATAGCAAGTGGCAGCTTCTTTATTTGAGCAGCTTGTATATCTACAACCATATTATTGTTTCAGCACTAATTGGTATCTCTCCGGAAATCTCACAGAGAAGTTTGTTATGAATCTTTACCTTCAGAAGTCGGTAATCCATTATCAGCAAATTTGATACATCTTTTGTCTATCTTTGACCTTGAGTTGGGAACTCACTGTTATTTTTGGGTCAATAATCTGTTTTGTGGCCTATGCAAGATGCCTTCTTTGTTAGGGTCAGAGGTCGTTTTCTCTCAAATTTCATTCGCCGTCAAGAGTCTATCATTTGAAGTCGATGGCTCATTTCCCCAGTAGTGTATAATCTATGTTCTTGTGTTACATAGCAAGCGTTCACAAGCGTTTCAACCTATTTTTGCCAATTCTCGGGTCAGATTTCAAAAAATTCATAACTTCTTCAAATTTCGACAATTTTTTAGTGGTTCTTTCATATATGATTCTCCTCTGCAACAACTACAACTTTTCTTTACAAAGTCAAGAGATGATTATGCTTTAAAAATCCACCAAAAAATAGAACGTTAGAAATTGTTGTGAATTTAGTGAAATTTAACTAGTTTTGCCTAACTTTATTAAATCATGTTATTTTTTATTTTTTTTTTATCATCTTTCTTTTATTCTTATTTTCATAAAAAATAAAATCTTAAAACATATTTTGTTCATGTTATTTTCATTTTATTTACGTTTTATTCAAAATATAAAATAATTAGTTTCCTTAAGTTTCATTTAGTTTTTTTGTTCTTGTATCATTTAAGTTAAAATTATAGTCTTTTAGATTTAATTTAGTAAAAAATCTCAAAAAAATAGTAATTTCACATTCTTTTATTTTTATTTTGCAAGTTCTTTATGTTAATTTAAAATTACCAAAAAAATCTTAGTTACTTATAATTTATATATTTTGCATCACTTTATTTGAAAAAAAACCAAAAATTTAATATCTTCTTATTCCACTTTTACATTTTTAGTTTAGTTTTACTAACAGTTATTTTATTATTATTGTCATTGTTGGTTATTATTAATATCATGAAAATATAAATATGTCAATTATAAGTTTGTCCATATGCTCTGTCCAAATTCCCTGCATCTGCTGCCCATTAACGGTCACATCTGCCGCCTCCACCACCAAAAAACTGTTAAACTCCAGTCCAAAAACCTGTGCACATCTGTCCAAGAATTGCCTCAAATGGCACACACCAAAACTGCATCAAAAAGGCATTAAAACAGATTATCACCTTTGTTCAAATTCACCAAAATTCCCTCCCAAAACCTCACGTTTATTCACTATAAAAGCAGGCAGTTATGCATATTTTAGGGAGAGCAAAAAAAAGATATAGTTCACAAAGGCGGTTCACGAAGAGTTCACAAAAAAAAACACAAAAACACAGAAGCACAAACCTGCAAGTTCTCACACTTGCAAAACCTGTTTCGAACCAAGCACAAACCTGCAAGTTCTCACACTTGCAAAACCTGTTTCGAACCCATCACTAACCTGCATAAACCAAAGCCTGCCTTCCTTACCATAACCACAAACTTAAAGCCTATTCCGAACCAAGCTCCAATCATACCAGAAAACTCAACAACACCAATATTTTCGAGTCAGTTTCTGGAAGTAGGAGGAATTAAAAAGCATATTACCTCATCTCTGGATTTCTTTATTATTTCATTGTCAAAATCGAAACCATTAGACTTGCTCTGATCTTGTAAGTTTCCTTACTACTTTTTCTCAAAATCTGTTGCCATGTTTGTTATCATGATATATGTTGTGAACTAGTTGTTGTTGCTGCATTTTTTGTTGTTGTTGGTGTTTCAATAAATCAGAACCCTTGAGATTGTTATTGTTGTTTCTCTTGCCATGAATATTTGTCACCTTGTTGATTTATTGTTTAATTGCATGAACAAAACCAGAATCAGTTTCGTTATTCGATTTCGATTTAGGGAGGGAAGGAGTTCGAAACTAGTAGCAGTGTTATTGTTCGCTTTGATTTAGTAAGAGTTCGAAACCAAAGGCAGTATTGTTGTTCATTCTGACTTAGGAAGAATTCGAATCCAGTAGCAATGTTGTTGTTCGTTCTTATTTAAGAAGGAATTCGAATCCAGAGGCAGTGTTGTTGTTCGTTTCTAATTTAGGGAGAGTAAGTGTTAGATTTCGATTTAGGGGAGCAGAGTGTTCGATTTCAATCTAGAATAGAGGGAGTTCGAAGCCAGAAGCAGTGAGTGTTCGATTTCGATTAAGGGGGAGCAGAGTGTTCGATTTCAATCTAGAATAGAGGGAGTTCGAAGCCAGAAGCAGTGAGTGTTCGATTTCGATTAAGAGGGATCAGAGTGTTCGATTTCGATTTAGAAGGGTAAGAGTTCGAATTGATGGAGCAGGATTCGTCGTCGGTGTTGTTCGATTTCGTTTTAGCAGAGTTCGAAAGAGAGAGTTCGAAAGAGAGAGTTCGAAAGAGGGAGTTCGAAGAGAGAAAAGAGAGAGTTCGAAAGAGGGAGTTCGAAGAAAAAAAAAGAGAGTTCGAAAGGGGCTTTGTTCGATTTCTATTTCTGTCCCATGCTGGACCTTTATTTCGTTTTCGATTAATTATTTTAGTTTTATAATCTTGATATTTCGTTTGGTCAGTATGTTAGTTAATTTTGTTAGTTTTTTTAACTAGTCTTTTATTGATAAGTTTATAAGTTATCTCTTTGAATTTATCCCCCTTATGATGTTCCTCCCATGATACATGTTGGTTGAGTTTGTGATAATTTTGATTCCATGGCTTCTCTTTTGGTTTTCTTTTAAAATCTTGGAGTGTTTATACTTTTAGTGTTAATCTTCATGTTGCTTGCAAAATCCAAGGGAATTATTTAATTTTTTTTGTCGACTTCATGTCATAAAAAAAACATTGTGCGAATACCCTCATTCATTATTTCGTTAAAAACTTAAGATAATTTTCCCAAATATTCGATTTTTCAAAACTCACACCTTTTAAGTCAAAACTTCGACATTAGGTCGTCGTATCTTCAAAAACCCGTCCAAACCCATTTTTGGCCAAAACAATTTATTTTTAATCAAACAAACATTTTAATAAACAGATATTTCAAAATGTTCCTATAGAATACTATAGATACATTGGGTGCTAATACCTTCCCATTGTATAACCAACCCCCGAACCTTAGACCTCTTTTCAAAAACGCCTTGTATTTTCATTACTTTAAAAGTATTATTTTACATTGCATATCTTAGGGTTTTATTTCGCTCTTTTCCCTTTTCCCTTAGAAATAATAAAGCGCGGTGGCGACTCTTGCTTTTGTGAGACGAATTAATTAATAGTTCGATCTCCGATTTACCCCGCTACATTTTTTATCGCTACACTTTGATGATCAAATATAAGAAGAAGAAAACGAAGAAACCAGTCGGTGTTTTGAATCTGGGAAGAAGGTTCAAAGGACCAGCCAGGTGAACTCTAGATTTCCCAACCTCGTCGGGTGAATGAGATAATTAAGAAGAAAAAACAAGGAAGGAAATGACCACCCAGAGTTTGAAGAAGAAGAAGAAGTGGACTACTCTGAAGAACATTATCCCCCAGCTGATAATAAATACAAGCAGTTGGAGGATCGCCTCAATGCTATGGAGATCCAGAGTGTACCCGGGTTGGAGTTTGAAGAGCTGGGACTTGTCTCAGGGGTTGTCATCCCGCAGAAATTCAAGGTCCCCACTTTCGCTAAATATGACGGCGACTCTTGTCCAAAGTTGCATTTAAGGTCATACGTCAGGAAAATTCAACCCCATACTGTTGATAGGAACCTATGGGTACATTTCTTCCAAGAAAGCTTGTCAAGGACGTAGTTGGATTGGTTCTATCAGTTGGAAGGAACCAATATTCACAATTGGGAAGATTTGGCTGCCTCCTTTTACAAGCAATACCAGTATAATGCTGACTTAGCTCCATCTCGAACATAATTGCAAGGCATGTCTATGGGTACTGGTGAAGGTTTCAAAATTTATGCTCAAAAATGGAGGGATCTTGCGGGAAGAGTCCAGCCCCCTATATCTGAAAGAGAATTAGTGGATATGTTCTTGGGCACGTTGTCTGGTCCATTATTCAACCATCTGATCGGAAGCTCTTCGGCTGGATTTACTGAACTAATCATGACTAGTGAGCGGGTAGAAGTCTGTATTAAGAGCGGAAAAATTCAAAGGGATGTATCCTCGAGCACGATGAAGAAACCCTTTACCGGAAAGAAGGGGGTCAGTGTTGCATATGACCACAGAAATAAAAACAAAACTGAGCATCACCCGACAATAGGGGCTGTTATGATTTCCAATCCCGTACCAAATCAACAGCGAAACTATCAACGCAGACCAAAAGAGCCCATAAGACGATTCACCTGGATCAACATGACCTTGTCCCAAGTTTTGCCACATCTTTTAAAGTCCAATCTGGTGACCCTAAAGGAAGCTCCCAAGAACCCCAATACTGCTTCTCTTTGCTACAACCCAAATGCTCGGTTTAGCCTATCATTCTGAAAGCTTGGGGCATGATACAAGTTGGGCCTTGAAGAATAAGGTATAAGACCTTATCGAGGCGAAAGAGATTGAGTTTGACCCCCCAGAAACACCTAATGTAATAACGGCGCCAATGCCCAAACATGGTCAAGGTGTCAACGCTGTTGATGATGACTATTTTGTTTCCTCCGTGGATGATTTAACTACTCCCCTTTTGACTGTTAAACAAAATCTATTGCAATTCGGCCTGTTTCCGGGTTGTAATGAAAGTTGTCACTTATGTATGTCTCCACCAGATGGTTGTTTATTACTAAATATGGTCGTCCAACGCCTGATGGTTAACAAAGAAATATTGTTTGAAAATGTTCCTCTTACCATAAATTCATGTGAAGATGTCTCAATAATCACCATTTCCGACAATCCTCCCAGGGTCTCCACCAAAAGACCCGTCAGGATTACATCTGTTCCAAAATCTGCTCCCCTAATCATCACCATGCCGGGGCTAATACCATATTATTCGGATAAAGTTATTCCCTGGAACTATGGGCTGGCGTCTATTACCATGGTGTCATGCAAGATCTATTGGCTATCAAAGACAAATTTGTGAAAGACATTGATCCTGACGTCGACAATATCGTTGGGACTAGTAAGATAACAATAAGTGGAAGAGTTGTATCCCCCGAGATCTCTCCAAAGACCATTTCTCCTCCTGTAATTATTCCCGCTACCGCTCCTACCAGCATTCCCAATAATACTCTCATTGATAATCCTACTGTTATCCCTTCTACTGAGACAAGGGGCAAAGAGGTATTGTTTGAGCCTGTCCAGAAGAAGGCACATCCAGAGGTCATTCTTGAAGCTTCTAGCAAGGAGATGGAAGAGATACTAAAAATAATCAAGAAAAGTGACTACAACGTCGTGGAGAAGTTGGGGAAGACCCCCTCAAAAATATCAATGTTGGCCTTACTCTTGTGTTCTGAGGCCCATGCCAAGGCCTTAGTAAAATTTCTAAAGACCGCCCACATGCCCCAAGAGACCTCCATTGATCAATTTGAGAATTGTGTGGCCAGTCTAACTGCCGATAATGGACTGGGTTTTTCTGACGTTGACTTAACTCCCAAAGGAAGGATGCCTTGCATGTTTCCATTGAGTGCAGGGGCACTACATTAGCCAATGTTCTGGTGGATACGGGTTTGTCACTGAATGTCTTACCCAAGAATGCTCTTGACCAGTTAGATTGCAAAGGACTCACATTAAAGCCTAGCAACATTATGGTGAGGTCCTTTGATGGTTCTAAAAGAACAGTGCACGAAGAAGTAGACATCCCTATAAAAGTTGGAACTCAGACTTTTGATTCAACCTTCTATGTGATGGATATCCGCCCATCCTATTCTTGTCTATTGGTTAGACCCAGGATCCATGGTGCTGGTGCCGTCACTTCTAACCTACATCAGATGTTGAAGTACCCAATCAAGGGAAAGATCATCACAGTCCATGGGGAGGAGGAATACATGGTTAGCCACCTGAACTCTTTCAGGTATGTTGAAATGGATGGTGAGTTTATTGAGACCCCGTGTCAGAATTTTGAGGAGGTCCCACAAACGGTTGCGGCAACCAAAACTACTACCAAGATTTTGAAGGTTACCAGGCCTCCGTTGAAAATGGTCTCTCTAAAAGATGCTAGAGCAGTAGTTGAGGAAGGTGGATGTACCATCTGGGTCAACTTCTGGATATTCCCTACAAATCCAACAAATTTGGTTTGGGTTTTACTGCAGAGGCCCAAAGAGTTGTTCAAAATTCTCGCACCGGGGGACCACCTTTACGCATCAGCAATCAGGGAGTCAATGCATTTGAAGACAGTGGTAGCAGTTGTGACATGGACGAGTGGATTTTTCCGACCATCAGCGGAGGACTCAACAATTGGGAGGCCAAAAAATTTGTCCCTATTTCTTTTATTCAAGAGTAATTGTCTTTTAAATTTTTCGGGCTTGTAATATTTAAACAATTTAGACTTTAAAACCTTGTGTCTTACCCGAGGCACAATGGTCCATTTGTGAGGGTTGTTACTTTACCTTCATATGTCATCAATAAATCATGGACGTTTTTGCATGCAAATGTTATGCTCTTTGTTTTTCTTTTTATCAAAGATAGCTATGCTCTTACACACACTCACATATCGAAATGCAGATGCACATCCACTCAGGATCCCATGGGTAACGATTTTGCTATGGCCTATTTTGACTTTAAAAATCCGATCTACCAAGCCGAAGACGAAGGTGTCGAAGATTGTGAGATACTAGGGGAACTACTCGGGTTATTGCAACATGAAGAAAGGACCATACAGCCCCACAAAGAGCCAGTTGAAACAATTAACTTAGGTACTTAAGAGGACAAGAAAGGAGTCAAGGTAGGTGCCAACCTTGAGCCTAGTGTCAAGAAGCGCTTAACTCAGTTACTACATGACTATGTTGAGGTCTTTGCATGGTCATACAAAGACATGCCAGGATTCAACACTGATATCGTGGTCCATCGTCTGCCGACAAAAGAAGACTGCCCTCCGGTAAAATAGAAGGTCCATCGCATACGGCCAGAAATGTTAGAGAAAATCAAGACTGAAGTCATGAAGCAGTTCAATGCCGGATTCTTAGTTGTCACCTCCTATCCATAATGGGTCGCCAACGTTGTTCCAGTGCCTAAAAAGGACGGTAAGGTACATATGTGTGTGGATTACAGAGACTTGAATAGGGCAAGCCCTAAGGATGACTTCCCGCTTCCCCACATCGATATTCTGGTTGACAACACCGCACATCATAAAGTATTTTCCTTCATGGACGGTTTCTCCAGATATAACCAGATCAAAATGGAACCTTAGGATATGGAGAAAACGACCTTCGTCACACAGTGGGGCACGTTCTGTTACAAAGTTATGCCATTTGGGTTGAAGAACACCAGGGCAACCTATCAGCGTGCCATGGTAGATTTGTTTCACGATATGATCCATGACCAGATAGAGGTCTACGTGGATGACATGATAGCCAGATCTCAAACTGAAGAGGAACACCTTGACCATCTACATAAACTATTTGAAATACTGAAGAAATACAAACTAAGGTTGAACCTGAATAAATGCACTTTTAGAGTGAGGTCTGGTAAACTCTTAGGTTTCGTTGTCAGTGGCAAAGGTATCGAAGTGGACCCTGCAAAGGTAAAAGCAATACAAGAAATTCCTGCTCCTTGCACTGAAAAGGACAACTGTCAAGCTGCCTTCGATGAGATCAAGGAGTACTATTGAAGGATAAAGTTACTTGTGAACCAATCTTCAAATTACTGAAGAAAGATCAAGTGGTGGAATGGAACGACAACTGCCAAGCTTCCTTCAACAGGATCAAGGAGTACCATTGTACCCCAAAATTTCCCTCCCATTTTCACACATGACATACTCCTAGAGGTCCTCAACTGCTCAAGGTTGACCAAGAATTGATCAGACAAATTCTCCTCCTAAGCATTGGCCTTCCAACTAGGGTTTCATTTTTCACCAAGATATGTAAGCTCAAAAGGTATCAAATCTCTTCCATGTCCCTAATATGTCTTCAAGATTATCCATGACAAATTTCATACCTTGCACTATAAGTTTGCTTAGTCAATTGCTCAAATGCTTGAAAATCAATTGTACTAGGTCAAAAGTCAACTATGGTCTATATACAGTCAAACTTCAAGATTTCTGGTCAAAATCAACATTTTGAAGTGATATCAATCATTTGATCAATGGTTGATCATGATCCCTCAATAAATGATCCTAATTTATCAAAAGTCAAGAATTTCTAATTAGGGTTTCTATAGGAAAAGTCAACCAAACTTTGACCATGCATAAATTTCTCATACTTCATCCATTTTTCCTAACTAAAGCTAATTTTAAAGAGAATCCCATTCCCTACAACTTCTCTTCAGCCCTAAAGTCCAAGATCATTATCATGAGATAAAAATTGAGCAAGTTATGGCTTGCCCAAGTTGGGAAAATTTGGGAATTTTCAAGAATTATGCATTGAGCAAACTTGAAGTTTTCGATTAATGGCTTAATTTCTTGGACTTCAAACATCTTCCTAAGCTTATAGAGGACCTCTAAAATCATTCTTGCCATGCTTTGCATTTGCTAACTATTTTATTTATATTTATTTTAATTTATTTCAAATAAATATAAAATAAAATGTATAAAATTATTGGAAATTGGATTTGACCTTTGGGTTGATGTTTTGGACAGCCTAGGCCCATAAAATTTCGTGCAAGAAATGTCCACATTCATTCAAATTCAAAAAGGACAAGATTCCATGTCTTTGGCAAAGTTACAAAACATCATCCATGGCTTTAAAACACATGTTTATGGTTGTCATTACCTTTTTTGTCTTGTCTCCTCCCTCCTCAATATATAAAGGACACATTAGCAAGCTTCAAGACACATGAGATACAGCCTGAAAAAGCTCTACAAATTTTGCAAAAAATATCAAAGTTGTAAAATTTGCATTTTAGGTTCCAACCTTCCTCAGTCCAAACAAAAGATCCAAATACATTCCTGGAGGCTCCCTGAAGCTTTTGGAATCATTACCAAGCCCTGAAACATCACAAAACGCCTCAGTGAGCTCCATTTTTATATTTTCTAACTTGTTTCATGCAGATTCGATGCATTACTTGGCCAAAAGTGTACCAAACACCATCAGATCTAGCCTTCAAATCATAAGGGTTCTAGATCTAAAGGTTTCAATTTGAGATCCACCACGCGCCCTCAAGGACTCATCTCACATGATCCAGCATGGCCTGGGCTTAACATTCACTTGGGCCTAGCAAAATTCAATTTCAGCACCCCCCAATTTCTAATTATCCTTGCCCATTTCGCATTATTTTGGTCACTTTTCTTTATATATATTTTTAATTTTAATTTGTTTTCTTCATTCATTTAATTAGTATAATATAATAATAAAATCACAAAAAATATAGTTTTAGTTTTTTAATTAAATTAATTTTGTGAATTAATTAATAACTATTTTAACTATTTTTCTTTAATTAAAAATAAATTAAAACTTAGGACTTAATTTATGTTTAATTATTTTCTTTAAATAATAAAAAAACTAAAAAAGAATTTAGACTATTTTTCTTGATTAATTTTATTTTCTAAATAGATTTTTAGGTTATTTACTTTCTTAAATCAAAAAATAAGCACAAAGATTTTCTTACTAGGTTGTTAGACGTATTTTCAACTTCCGCGTGCATTACTTATTTTTGCAATTTCAAATCATTATTGTACCTGTATACTGGATGTAATAAACTAATTAGGATTTTTACCGCTTTCTTTATTTTTTTCTTCCCCCAATTTTTGTACATTGTAAACCCCTTCCCTAAAGCCATGTAATAGCGTAGGGTTTTATCTTCACAATTTACATTTATGTATATATTAACTGCTAGTAACTAGGCGTGTATGAAAACACTGAAATCAAATGTTAGAAAACTTAATAAAAAGACAAAAATAACTGAACATAACACACTTGCACATATACACCTCTAGAGTACCCCACTTTGATTGCCTTCAGAAATAAAACAGTCATGAGGCAGGAACGTTTTAGCAAAGACCCATAAATCAAAAGATCATAGTCCCTCGATGACCCTACAATTGCCTTCTCGGTAAATGATCTAGTCCCTAAACAAAATTGCTAAAGCGTCTCCACAAGTTGCCTTCGTGACTGTAACGTCCCTTTCGAATGTCCCTAATACATCCAACGATACGGCTACCTACTCACTAATAGTAGGATAGCACTGTCTAAAGGATAGGAGGAAAAGAACTACCCTTTTGAGTATAAAAGTAGATAGATGTTAGAAGTTTGCTCAAAAAACATTTTGCACTTATACAAATAATACCTTTCAAAAGCAATTTTTAAAACATATGCTTTGTTAACACTCTTGAGGACTGATACAAGAGTTAAATGCAAAGCAAATCGCTTCACTAAGGCATTTTCCAAACATTTTCAAAACACACAAAGCACAAAGGTATTTCAAAACGAGCAAACCTGTAAGAGCCCATAGAAAACTACGGATGGAAAGGGTGCTAACACCTTCCCTTTCCATAATCTACCCCCCTTACTCAGAAAATCTCGAAAAAGGTATTTTTCTGTTCTTTTCACCCTTTCCTTAATTTGGATAAAATAAAAGTCGGTGGAGACTCTTGCTTACTGCAACATTTGTAAACACAAACGCAAAACCAGTATATAACAGTCGGTTCTGCCACCGTATCACAAAACTGGCGACTCTGCTGTGGATAATAAAAAGTGGGGTTACCTTAGAGTTAGTTCATTTTAAAACTGTTGTATTTGTATGCTTTGTTTACTTTATCCTTGGAGGGATGTTTGGGTTGTTACTATAGATCCTACACCCGGATCTGGGGCACACTTTTAGGTAAACAACAATAGATTTTGGAGACTGTATGGCATAGACCGATATGGTTAAAGCGATAGCTGTGTTAGTGTGACACTTTGGTTGGTACCGGTATCCCTTGTGTTGAATCGAAGAGAATACGAGGCCGCCGCATGGTGTCGTGAAGCACTAACGGACCATCGAACCTTAGTTGAAAAAACTTGGCCATTAGAAAGTAGTGAGATAGCCGACCTCGGTGTAAAGCTGGGGATTGGTTGATACTCGATGCTACACTCATTGAGATCGGACTTTCGAGATGTTTCGACCGCAAGAAAAGATTGCTAAGATGAAATAATGCTCGATAAAGAAAGATCAATGATATTGAGACTCCTTAGAACTTGGTTACTATTTCTAAGACAGGTTAAGCCAACTAAACTTCAAGAGGGTACTTACCTATGGAATCCATGAAAGCCTAAACCTAAGGCTACTTGTGTGACTTGTTTGCTTTCTTTTCCTAACAATTTGAACTTATTGCATGGCTTTGTTTGTATTCCTTGCAGGACCTTGTTTGTATAAATCCAATAAATTGGTTTCTTACCTTACACATTTGCTTAACGCATAGCATATACATCATAACATCATGCCACGGCATTTCCTTAACCATTTCAAGGATCACAAGGGTTTGTGATGCAGGTTATGATAAATCGGACGTCTAGCAAGGGGCAAGGGGATTTATTTTCCTCTAGCCAATGTCGTCAAAAGATCAAAACACGACAACTTAATTTAGTGGCGATGACCCACTTGGCATGGTGAGATTGACTCTTGTAGAAGGACATTCATCGATACGAAGTTCTTCAATCAAAGCTACAGTCAACTCCTAACATCTCCTTGTGTTTACCCCGCGAGATCCTTGAAAACATTGCATAAGCATATCATACATGTCATTGCATAACAGGTATTCCAGGTACAAGCTTCTTATCCCTTCGCTGTTTATTTCAGCAAGAAGAAATGTCTCTTGAACAAATGATCAAAGACCTTCAGGCTCAAAACACTCAGTTCAATCAAATGTTCCTGACTCTGACCCAGGGGCAAGAAGACCTGAAAGCTCTGACCGTCAAAAATAAGACTAAGAAGGAAAAGAAACTAGTTCGTGTTTTGAGTGTGGGAAGAAGAAGACCAACTAACCGAGCTCTAGATTTCGCAACCCCGTCAAAGAGAGGGGATAATCAAGAGGAAGATGATGAGGAATCAGAGGAAGGAGACAACAATCCAGCATCTGAAGAAGATGAACCTGACTATTCTGAGGAGTAATACCACCATGCTGACGATAAATACAAACGGCTGGAGGATCGGCTCAATGCAATGGAGATCCAAAGGGTGCCCGGTCTGGATTTTGAAGAATTAGGTTTGGTTCCAGGGGTGGTCATCCCACCTAATTTCAAGGTCCCTATATTTGCAAAATATGACGGTGTTTCCTGTCCCAAGCTTCACTGGAGGTCATATGTCAGAAAGATCCAGCCTCACACTACTGACCGGAAGCTGTGGGTCCATTTCTTCCAAGAAAGTTTAGCCGGAACTCAATTGAATTGGTTCTATCAGCTAGAAGGAACTGACATCCATACTTGGGAATACTTGGTTGCTGCTTTCTACAAGCAGTACCAATACAATGCTGACCTGGCACCAACTCGATTGCAACTGTAGAATATGTACATGAGCTCAAGAGAAGGGTCTAAGGAATATACGCAGAAATGGAGGGATCTAGCTGGCAGGGTACAACCTCCACTGAATGATCGGGAAATGGTAGACATGTTCATGGGCACTCTGACAGGCCCTTTTTTTAATCTTCTGATTGGGAGTTCCTCATCCGGGTTCATAGAGATGGTTCTGACTGGAGAAAGGATCGAAAGTGGTATCAAGAGTGGGAAGATCCCGGTGGCTGCATCTTCTAATGCTGAGAAGAAGCCATTTGCTGGTAAGAGGGAAGCCAATGTCGTGTATAGCCAGAAGGGTCATAATAAGGAAGACTACCACCAATCTGTAGGGGCAGTGCTGGTCTCTAATTCGGCACGCGTGCAACGACCACAACAATGGGGTAATCAGCGAAGGCAAGACGAGCCTAAGAGATATTTTACCAAGATCAACATGCCGCTGTCTCAAGAATTACAACATGTGTTGAGGATGAATTTGATTACGTTGATAGGACCTCATCCAAACCATGATGCAAGGTGCGCCTATCATTCTGGTAGTCTTGGGCACGATACTAACGATTGTTTGGAACTGAAATACAAGATTCAAAATATGATTGACGCCAAGGAGATTGAGTTCGACCCTCCTGAGACTCCCAAAGTGATCACTGCTCCCATGCCAAATCATGGCCAAGATTGAGAGCATTTTTGTTCATTTGAATTCTCAAGTTGTATTTTCTTTGTTTGTTCAAACAATTATTGTCATGTCAAACTTTGTTATTTCATTAATGCATTGCACATGTTTGTCTTGAATTAATTTGTTTTCATTATGCTTAAACTGCTTTCTTACTTCCTTTTTGTGATATTCAACTCTTGATTAAAAGCTCTAAGCCTTTAGAGGGAGGATGACGAGAACGATACCATAATCTCTACAATATTCTTTTGAACAGACCCCGCTGACGATGTACAGGCGTTGTTTCAAATCCTAAACAATGGAGTTATAAGGAAGAAAATCCCTAGTCAACCCCTTTAAGCCTAAGAAGTAGGAGTTTTTCTTTTCATACAAATTAAAACCCTTAATCATAACCCGGGGCAGGGTAGTTTTCTCAGTTAATTTAGATGTGCATTCAGTCACAAGCTTTTCCTTCATACACGATAAATAGTGTAGAACATGCTCTCCAAAAGATGGTGATGGTTCCACATAATAATTAAGAACAAGCAGTCATTATCTCTCAAAATAAAATCCCATTAAGTCAAAACCTATGAAGGAGACTTAAGAAAAGAAACGGCGGCATCCCGCTGGCTGTAATCGCAAAAGAAATAGTTCAGGAAAAAGACAGAGATAATAAAGTCAAAAAAAGGTCGTTACAAATACTCAACAAAAAGGAAAGTTGCAAAAAAAATTACTGCCTTCTCAAAATAAACATTCAATTTCTGAACCATCACCAAGTATCAGAGCAATGATTCTAGAACTCAACTGGGATTCAAAACGCATAATTAACTGAGTTTACGGCTGAAGAACATCACGAAGAATGGGAGGGTACAAATAAATTTTGAGCCTTTATCCTTTGTTCCATAAACCGTGAACCAGGCTACGTTACAACCCTTAAAAGTTCTAGCTGAAGCATGGGTTAGTTCGAGAGCATACTATTACAAAGGTATCCTGACTCCTGTAAGGTTTTCTATAAATCATGAGTTGATATCACATTCTTGCAAATTTTGTTTTACTACAAAAAACACATTTTCAAAAAATTTCAAGACAAACATAAGCTTTGCATTCTTTAAATGAAATTGTTTGCATATGGCTAGTTGTTCAAACAACAGAGAAATTCACACAACGAATATTCAGTGAACAAAGATCCTCTCAGTGGACAGAATCACCTCAGACGGGAAAAAACATTCCCAATAACAGGCCTTTCATAATCAACAGGCATGGCATTGTGTCTAGTTAATCTGGGGCAGTCAAGCCAATATATAAATAATCTCCAAAAGTGTTGAATAGCCAGGGGAAGTCTCCATCTTAATCACTCGGGGCCTGTTACATTGATCGGGGATTCCAGCAAAAGTCACTGTGAAATTTGAACCTTTGGTACCACCAAATTGCTTGTTTGTGCCAGTAGTATCAGATGGTGTCAGTATCATGTCTTTTGATCCTTCCATGACATTTCTTAGAAAAGATACCTAGGAAATTCAAGACTATCAGAAACTTGATCAAACATCAGGTGCACCAGATTCATCCTAAAGCATCCCCACATAGGCTCCCACGTATGAAAGGGCACATGCGATCACATAAACATTTTCTGGCATTTATAGACGGTGACAACTCTCCACATTCTATGAACACGGACATAGTTAGAAAATACTACGCATGAAAAAGACCTGCTAGGTTGACAGGCCTGGGAAAAATTAAGGGCATCCCAGCGAACCAAAAGAGTTCGGGCAAAATTTAGGGATATATACAAAAAGAAATTATACACCCGGCAAGTCGAAAACCTGAAAAGGCGGTCCAGGCAAAAGTTAGGGATTAACAATGTACGACTATGTCCCGTCATCTTGTCATTTGTTTATCAGTAGAAGACTTATCATCCTGATCAACATTTACCAAGCACCCTAGGAGTTGGGATGACACTCAAACGATCCACAAAGTCTCCGCAAGTACTTTCTCCAACAGGTATAGAGGCAGGGGCATCTTACTAAAAAGTTGCTTCCATATCCTCAGCTTACAACCTAGTGATGTCAGGTGTTCTTGTATTCCCGGCAGAACAGGAATTTCAAACTACTGCTCCGATATCAGGTTTTCCCCAGTAAAGTCGTCAAACTTCTCAGGTTCCTCAATAGGATTTCCCAAAATCCTCAGGAAGTGCATAGAGCTTTCCTTCCCCAATAGAGTTTATTTCTCTAACACCGGAAGATCATCTCCCAGCAGTTCAGCTTCAACAAAATCTGAAGACCTACATTCTTCATCACCAGCTGCAATCAGGGATTAATTTTCCCTAATTCAACAGCGTTGCAATAGAACAACTGATACATTCACATATTACATTCATACATCATTCTACAAACGTCATAGCATCTACAGTACAAATGCATACATCCCAATCTCATTTATTTTGAGAACACCATTACACAATGCATTTCATACATCATGACATTGCATACATCATGACATTGCATATAGCTAACGCTTTACCTTTTTAGGAAAGATCAATCAACAAATATTTATCATCAATAATTTTCAATAGGTCCTGGATTAGCTCCTAAAACAAAACAGAGTAATTATCTGTGCGACCAAATACAACTTTACACGGGCTCATCATGAAGCAATCTTACACGGGTTTCTTCTGACTTCCAAATACAGCTTTACACAGGCTCAACATGAAGCAATCTTACATGGGTTTCTTCTGACTCCCAAATATAGCTTTACACTGGCTCATCATGAAGTAATATTACACGGGTTTCTTCTGACTTCCAAATACAACTTTATACGGGCTCTTCTTGAAGCAATCTTACATGGCTTTCTTCTGACTTCCAAATACAGCTTCATACGGGTTCTTCATGAAGCAATCTTACACGGGTTCCTTTTCCCTCCTTCTGAAGTTTTACACTGACTCATCCTGAAGCAGCCCTACCCAGGTTCCTTCTCATAATCTCCAGATGCAATTTTACACGGACTCATCCTGAGGCAACCCTACCCAGGTTCCTTCTCTTAAATTTTGAGATGAAGTTTTACACGGACTCATCCTGAGGCAACCCTACCCAAGTTCCTTCTCTTGAATTTCCAGATGCAGTTTTACACTGACTCATCCTGAGGCAACCCTATCCAGGTTCCTTCTCTTGAATTTCTAGATGCAGTTTTACACGGACTTATCCTGAAGCAACCCTACCCAGGTTCCTTCTCACAATCTCCAGATGCAGTTTTACACAGACTCATCTTGAGGCAACCCTACCCAGGATCCTTCTCTTGAATTTCCAGATGCAGTTTTACACGGACTCATCCCGAGGCAAACCTACACAGGTTCCTTCTCACAGTTTCCAAATGTAGTTTTACATGTACTCATCCTGACGCAACACTACCCAGGTTCCTTCTTACAATTTCCAGATGCAGTTTTACCCAGACTCATCCTGAAGCTGCCCTACCCAGGCTTCCTCTCATATATCTCCTAAAACATCCCTACTCAGGTTCCTTATCATACACTTCCAGATGAAGTCTTACCCGGACTTATCCTAAGACTCCCATACACAGGTTTCTTCTGATACATTTCCAGATAGCAGTTAATTTCATTCTCCCTAGCAAATTACTGTGAAGCCTATATTTCAACCAGAAAACAACAAAATTTCATCTCTCCAAATCCAGAGATAACGCCTCAGTAGAGCCATGGTGTTGTACCCCAAAATTTTCTCTCTCATTTCTCAAGAAATCTCTCATAAGATCTCCATTGATTCAAGACTATACAAGGTTTGATCAGCTCAAGACACCTCCTTAGCACTGACAACTCAGAACTAGGGTTTGAGTTTGTACAAAGATAAATGAACTTATAATGCCTTGTATGACCTTCATGGATAATTTTGGATCCCCAAGATTTCTCATGTCAAGTTTCAAGCTTTGGATCACATTTTTGCTCAGTCAATTGATCAGTTAACCTAAAATCAACTTTATTAGGGAAAAAGTCAACTATGGTCAATTTGCAGTCAAACTTCATGATTTTTGACCCATATCAACATTATGAACTCATATATGTCAATTTATCAAGTTTTTATCACCATTCCTCAAGAAATTTGATCAGATCATCAAAAGGACAAAGTGGTCAAAATTAGGGTTTTGATTGAGGAGGTTCAATTTTTAACTTTTCACCTAACAAATGACTTATTGGTTCAAGACATGATCTCAAGGATACAAATACACAATTTTTACCTAATGGCATGGCTCAAAACATTTCTCAAGAGCAATTGATTGATAATTGAATTTCACTCAACTGATGAAAAGTCAATTATACACTGAAAAGTCAAACTTTGACTTTTTTGATCAAAATCAGGTTTCAAAGATTACAATTCATCAAGCTATATCAAAATATGAAAATTGTTCATCAAGGAATTTAAAAGTAAAAATTCATCTTTGAAAAGTTAAATTTCCAAAACATATAATTTTTTGTGTTAGAAAGTTCATGTTTTTACACAACTTTGTGCCAAATTTCCACCATGATGCAAGATGATTCAAAGGAAACTTCCAACATGAAAGTTGTAGACCTCAATGAGATATAAAACATTGTATGGCAGGACTTTTCCTAGAAATGCTTGGATTTCAAGTTATGAATTTATGAAGACATGTCCATGAAACTAAAAAGACTTTAGTGAAATTTTGCCCTAGTTAGGCAAGATTTTGACCTAACTTCATAGCAACTTTTCACCTAGTTCCAAATTGAATTTTCAAAAATGTAAAACATGAAGTTTCTAGAGTATGTTACAAGCTTTCCAAAATGTCCAAGAACTCATCAAGACCATACATGAGCTAAAAGAATCGAAGGCAAGAAGTTAGGGTTTTCAATCTTGTTTTTCAAGTCATTTTCATGATGAACATTGAATCAAATACATAGCCATGATGCATAATCTTCACTTTGCAGGCCTCAAAGTTGTTTGTCACTCCTTAATTTAATGTTAACACAACTGATTGATCAGTTGTCCAATTGATTCAAGCATTGTCCAAAGCATTTTTCTATTTTAGGGAGAAAGTCACCATTTTCATTCTTGTAAAGCAAGCTTTATGCACAAATTCAGCTTCTTGAGCTCCTAACTTGTTCTCTTTAAGTACACTCCATCCACAAAGTCAGAAGCAAACTTTTTTAAAGTTCAACCACTCTACAATAGCATGCTACAAGCTTTGGGAAGACGTTTATCATGTTGGCTTCAAAAATAAATAAAGTGGCCACAACATGAGAATTCAAATTCTGAGTTGTTGTAACACTTGAAACCTCTTGACTATAAATATATGCACTATTTGCAACCTATCACACGAGCTCAAACACACCAAAACTCAGAACTGCATAACAAACCTCCATTGTTGCATATTCTGACCAAAAACTCCAAACTCAGAATCCACTTGTGCGTTCCTTGGCTTTTCACTTCCAAAATTTCCTAAACATCATCTACAAACAATCCCACACCCTATTACACGACTGTAACACCATCTTTATCAACTTCCATAACCAAAAAATAGAGCTTGCATCTTGACTTCTCTAGCACGATTCAAGCACTGTCAGCATCAAGTAAGCATTGCATTAGCTTCCTAGGAACTTAGGAAGCTAACCTGATCATCATAACTCCTTGAAAGCAGCTCAAACTCATTTCACAATTTCCAGTTTTGAGGTATTTTTTCTTAAATTTTATCTCTTCATACAAGCATCATTTGATTCTTATTTGTGAAGATAAAATGTAGATATCATTGTCCTGAAGCTATACATGTCCATGGTTTTCATTTATATTGCCTGAGCTTAGAGAATTTTAGGTTTGAATCTCTGAAAAAAGTTAGTTCAGTATTTGGTACTTTTAGAAATTGTTGCTCATCTTTGAGAATTAGTTTAAGTTGTTTACATATTCATAATCGTGATGAAATTTCTAACAAGTTTGATGTTGGAAGTTTTGTGAATGGGTGAGAAATGAGTGAGTTACAGGAACCATGGCTGGAGGTTGAAGATGAAGTTTATTTTTGGAACTTGTTTTGTATTATATATTTATTGTTTCAGTTAAGTTAACGGATGTACAACCACCTCAATGGTAAAGGCAACGTGTGTTTATGGACATGGTCATGGGTTCAAGTCCCAGCGCTGCCTTTTGTCATATTTTTCCATATTTTCTTCCTTTTTTGCTACAAACCAGGCGCGTTGGGCCTCCAGTACTGGGCCCTTACCATATTTTGCTGATTCTCACCCCCTTGTCTGCTTGCTACAACACAGGCCCAACCTTTTTTTTTTCTGTTTATAAAAGCATTAATGGGCCAGGTTTCAAATATGTTTTTTCTAACAAACTCCCAAATTCCATTTCAAACCCCCCTAACTTTTATTTTTATATTTTATTTTATTTTATTTTATTTTTCTTTATTATTTTTATTATTATTATTAGTATTAATATTATCATTTTTATTAATAAAAAAATAGTTTATTTATTTATATATTTAATATATTTATATTCATGTATATTTTATTCCTTTAAAAAACAAAAAGACAAAAATATTTTCTTAAACAAAATCAATTCTTTTTCTTAATAAATTAATAATTATATTTAGGTTTAGTTATTTTGTTTAAAATTAACTTAGAATTTAGTTTTTCTTTTAATTAATTAATTTCCATACTATTTTTTTAAACTTAAAACCTTTTCTTAAAAAACCCTAAAAATGCTTTCTAACTTAATTTCTTTTCTTAATTAGTTTAGGTTTAATTTTATTTATCTTAATTAATAATTTTATTTTAGATAATTAGGTTAAAACCCTTTTCCTAAATAAAAAACCAAACAAAATCCATTTCTTTTCCATTTATATCCTTGTATATTATATTTATTCATTTCTTGTACAATATTGAATATGGTTGTAATAGATAATTAGGTTTAATTTCTTGCAATCCTCATTTGTAAATTTGTATACCCCATCCCCAAATGATGTAATAGCGTAGTAAATTTACTTTCCGCAATTTATCACTTTCATATAAATGCTAGTAAATTGGGGTGTGTATGGAAGATAAAATCAACAAGTAGATAACCCTAATCAAAGATTAAATGCATGCAAATCAAACACACTATTCACACATGCACCCCTAAGGTAAACTCCACTTGTTGCCTAAAAATGGTCATGTTATGCATGTGGGATGTCTTAGCAAAAACAATCAAAATACAAGATCATAGTCCCTCGATGACGCTACAAATGTTGCCTTTCAAATGATCTTAGTCCCTCAAGAGAAATGCTAAGATATCTCACAACATTGTTGTGATACGGTGGCAGAACCGACTGTTTTTACTGGTTCGCGTTTTGCGTTTTTTGTTTGCAAGATGTCGCGGTAAGCAAGAGTCGCCACCGACTTTTATTTCATCCAATCATGGAAAAGGAAAAAGAACAGAAAAAACCTTTTTTTGAGATATTCTGAGTACGGGGGGGTAGATTATAGAAAGGGAATGTGTTAGCACCCTTTCTATCCGTAGTTTTCTACGGGCTCTTAGGTACTTGCTCATTTTGAAATTGCTTGTGTGTTCTTGTCTTGAAAATGTTTTACTTCGTGATAACCCTTGTATCAGTCCTCAAGGATGTGACGAAGTTTATTTTGAAATTTTTTTTTGAAAGGTGTTTGTGTGAAAAGTTTTTATTGAGCAAGTACTTAAGATTCTACCTACTCGAAAAAAGATTATTCGTTCTATTTCCTTTAGAAAGCGTTATCCTACTATTAAGGAGTAGGTAGCACAGTCGTTGGAGTTTTAAGGGACATTCAAAAGGGACAAGTACAATCACTAAAGCAATAGTTAGAAAAAATTAGTAGTAACCCTAGAGTCTTAAGATCTTTTCGAGGTAACATTTTCGAGGCAACATTTCCGAGGCAACATTGGAATAGGACACTTTGATCTTTTAGACTGGAGAGCGACCACTAAAATCTCCTATGCCTAATGATTATTTACCGAAGGCAACCGCAGTGAGGTAAACCCTAGGAGTGAATATGTGTGTATGAGTTGTTTCAGTTATTTAATCTTTGCACATTAGGTGATCTACCATTTTAAATTTCCAGACATTCTTGCCATACAATCCTATTAGCATACATCTAGACAGTTAATAATTTGCAGGAATTTAGAAATGCGAGAAAATAAACCTAGCTATTACAAGGCTTTGACAGTTACATAATTATCTTGACGGGAAATAAAAGATGCGAAATTTAAAACCCTAATTAAAACTATTACAACCTCAAAACAGTTACAATAATACTAAAAACAAATAAAAGTGCGCGCGGTAAATTAAATACGAGGGAGATTGAGAACCCTAAAATCTAATTACAAGAATGATTAAGTTATTTTTTGAGAAAATAATTAGAAATTATGTACAACAAAACCCTAATTCTAATTATTTTTAATTATGAAAAAAGAGTATTTAAGCTAACCTGATTAACCTAATGAATAAATATTTTAATGAAAATAAATATTTTGGTGTATTTTTTAAAGAAAATTAATTAAATTATGTACAATTTAAATCCTAGGGCTATTTATTTTTAATTATAAAAAGAGATTAAATTGCCTTAAATTAATTAAACTAAATTAATCAAGAAATAAAATATTTTTATTAAAAAAAAAGATTTTATGTATTTTGTGATTTTTTTGATTTTATAGAAAAATAATAATTTTGGGTTAATTAAATAAAAATAAATAAGAGAAATTAATTAAATAAATTAAAAAGAAAATAGAATAGAAAATTCAATCTGTGTTGAATAGCAGATCTGGGGGGTGTCAGTCTGAATTTTCTAAGGCCCAAAATGCTCCCAGGCCAGTCAATATTGGATTCTGTGTAGCGTTGACTTGAACATGCACCATAGGCCCTCACTGCTGGAGCGTTGGATCTGATAGCATGCTTGATCAAACGGTTTGATGCAAGGGTGCATGATGGTCACCAGGAAGAATAACACGCTGGATCTATTGAATGAAAATAATATAAAGGAAGCGCTGGGACCTGGGATCGCCAGCTGTGCTACGCGCTTTTGTTATTAGTGTAAGGAAAACAAAATATATTATATAATAAATAAATGGATTAATGAATAAACAAAAAAAAACGCGCGAGCTTTCAAATGGTCTAATGATGCTTGGACACGTTATCTTCTTCTTCCTCATCCGCTGTTTTAGATCTTCATACCTTTACCTACAGTCAGCTTCCATGGCTAAAGACCTGCACAATTCAAAAATTCACAAGACACAATATAAATGGAATTGAAGACCATGGTTCGACCGGTCATGATGTCCCAGTCATCCCAGTATCCATCTTATGGTCTAATTTTGCCTGTAGCAAAAAGCCTTAAACTGCACACCCACACCCTAACAATGGCAAAGGCACGTATAGGCTCTAAAAATGCAATTAAATCATTCAGTCAATTTGCAAACATGATGAGGATTACAAATATATAACTTAAACATGCTAATTGATTGGGATGACTTCCTGAGACGTCCAGTAATTGATTGGCAATGCTAGGATGACTTGAGATGGCTTATGGAGTGAAAACCGATTCACACTTTTCTTTGACTTTTTTGAAGTTTGTTCTGGCCTCTTACACGACTACAACCCTTCTTTTCTGCTTTGTTCTTGTTCATTATATATCACTCAATGAATTAGGGTTGCAAAACAGATTGAATCTTGAAGTTTTGATGAGATTTGATTTGATTCTTTAGCCATATGCAAACTTGCTATTTTGAGCCAAATTATCCCTTTTTTGTATCCATTATGCTTTATTCGTTTTGACCTTGATAATTCAGCATATTTTGATTTTCAACCTGTCCAAAAACCAAATCAAATCATATCTTTGCTATTATTCATGAATTATTTGATTTAATTCAATTTTTAATTAATAAAAAATCAAAATAAATTGAAAAATGAAGCAAGTAATGGGTGGATGAATACTTGATTCGTGGACCACATTATAAGTGAGGTGCAAGCATAAAAAGTTAGACCCCTTTAGCAAAAAAATGCATTTTTGAGCACATTTGACTTTTGGCAATTTTGCAAAAAGGGTCAACTTTGACAAAGCATATCTCTTCCAATTTTAACCCTAGAGAGTTTTTATTTGACTTTTTAGAAATATTAGGATGTCCCATAAGCAACCCTTTTGGTCTCATCTCAATTGAGTCTTCCATGTTCATGTAAGAAGCTTTGACCCAAAAGGTGTTTTTGTTGACTTTTCAAAAGGACCCATAATGTGAAAATTCATATCTTTTTATGAGTGAATATTTTGAACTTGTGAGTTGAATATTAATTGTAGGGAATTTCATCCTCTTCAAAATGAGCTTTGCATGGAAAACGTTTGATAAAGTACGAGGAAGTTATGCTTGGTCAAAGTTTGGTTGACTTTTATTGAGAAACCCTAATTTGGCAACATTTGGGTTTTGATGAATTTGGAGAATTCCTTGGTGAATCATGGTCAAACATTTATCAAATGATGAAAGTAACTTCAAAATGTTAATGTTGACCAAAAATCTTGAAGTTTGATTGTATGTGGGTCACAGTTGACTTTTGACCTAATATAGTCGATTTTTAAGCATCTGAGAAGTTGACTGAGCAAACCTCTTGTGCAAGGCATGAAACTTGACATGTAGGGTCTTGAGAACATATTAAGACCATGGAGTGCATATGAGGCCTTTTTAGTTCACCCATCTTGATGAAAATGGAAACCCTAATTTGAGGTATACTGCCTTAGGAGAGAGTTTGTCTGGTCAACTCTTGGGCAATCTTGAACAAATTGAGGATCTTTGGGAGTATGTATTGAGTAAAATGAGAGGGCAAATTTTGGGGTACAACAACTTCCCATGTTCAATTTTCTTAAACCTGAGGATGTAGATTGGCTTGTCTGCCTTTCGTAATCTGAAGGTGGAAGATGATTGAACACTAGAGTGCCCAGAAATTTGCACTCGCATAAAGTGGCACTTGATTTGTGATATTGGGAATGGGATTACATATGCCATTTGGAGGTCGATAATGGAAGATTTGTCGGAGATAGGCTTAAAGATGCCATCCTGGATGTGATGGAGAATTGTCAGAGATGGGCTTAAAGATGCCATCTAGAGAGTGTTGATTTCCTGAGACATTCCTTCGATGAGAGTTCCTGTTGTTATTGTCGACAAGGAATCTGCTGAGGAACATTGGTATTTGTCTCGAGAAATAGAGTTTTAGGGGCTTCAGTTGTCTGTTACTCTACTGGGGAAATGCGAAACCCAATCGTGTTTGATTAGGTCCCGGTCTTAAAGTGTTGTGGACTTCGGTCTGGAGATAAGAGAGAAGGAACCTGGATAGTAAGGTTATGAGAAGGAACCTAGATAGTAGGGTTGCTTTGAAATGAAATCCTGGATAGTAAGGCTGTGAGAAGGAACCTGGATGGTAGGGTTACTTCGATATGAAATCCTGGATAGTAGGGCTGTGAGAAGGAACCTGGATAGTAGGGTTACTCCGATATGAAAGCCTGGATAGTAAGGTTGTGAGAAGGAACCTGGATAGTAGGGTTACTTCGATATGAAAGCCTGGATAGTAGGCTTGTGAGAAGGAACCTGGGTCGTAGGGTTACTTCGATATGAAAGCCTGGATAGTAGGGCTGTGAGAAGGAACCTGGGTAGTAGGGTTACTTCGAAATGAAAGCCTGGATAGTAGGGTTGTGAGAAGGAACCTGGGTAGTAGGGTTACTTCGATATGAAATCCTGGATAGTAGGGCTGTGAAAAGGAACCTGGGTAGTAGGGTTACTTTGATATGAAAGCCAGGATAGTAGGGCTTGTGAGAAGGAACCTGGGTAGTAGGGTTACTTCGATATGAAAGACTGGGTAGTAGGGCTGTGAGAAGGAACCTGGATAGTAGGGTTACTTCGATATGAAAGCCTGGATAGTAGGGTTGTGAGAAGGAACCTAGGTAGTAGGGTTACTTTGATATGAAAGCCTAGATAGTAGGGATGTGAGAAGGAACCTGGGTAGTAGGTTTACTTCGATATGAAAGCCTGGATAGTAGGGCTGTGAGAAGGAACCTGGATAGTAGGGTTACTTCGATATGAAAGCCTGGATAGTAGGGCTGTGAGAAGGAACCTGGGTCGTAGGGTTACTTTGATATGAAAACGTGGATAGTAGGGTTGTGAGAAGGAACCTGGATAGTTGGGTTACTTCGATAGGAATGCTTGGATAGTAGGGTTGTAAGAAGGAACCTGGGTCACAGGGTTACTTCGATATGAAAGCCTGGATAGTAGGGCTGTGAGAAGGAACCTGGATAGTAGGTTTACTTCGATATGAATGCCTGGATAGTAGGGCTGTGAGAAGGAACCTGGGTCGTAGGGTTACTTCGATATGAAATCCTGGATAGTAGGGCTGTGAGAAGGAACCTGGATAGGAGGGTTACTTCGAAGTGATATTATAGATTTGTTGACCCGTT
Source organism: Vicia faba (assembly GCA_948472305.1). Classification (NCBI taxonomy): domain Eukaryota; kingdom Viridiplantae; phylum Streptophyta; class Magnoliopsida; order Fabales; family Fabaceae; genus Vicia; species Vicia faba. Next base: position 1,393,020,791 of record OX451741.1, on the reverse strand, counting down.
TGGTTTCGGGAGCTGAGTCTCCATTAGTCATATGTTGATGTGATCTGTATAACTATTGGATTCGTTGAAGCTAATCTTCTTTTCCTACAGAAGATATCGAGGTTAGTTGTATGCGATGCATGAAATACAGGGTGAGATGATGTTCTCAAAATAAATGAGATTATGTTGTATATGATATGTATGTGTATGTCATGATGTATGTTCATGAAATGTTGTCGGGGTATGCTCGTGTCTGGGAAAATAAATCTCTGACGGTTGCTGGAGATTTGTGAATATTCTGTCGGGAAGAGATGTTGGAGAATAACTCTGCGGGGACCAAACTTCGGCGGAAGAGACACTATGTTGGTAAACCTGCCGATCTGGAGGAACAAACTTAGTTGGGGATGAAATTCTATTGCTGGAAGTGATGAGCTCTGGTGGAGATTGAGCTTCTGTATCTGTAGAAATAAACTCCGCTTGGGGGTAAAATTTATTGACTCGCCTGCGATTACGAACCTCGTCTAGGGATAATTATGTCCTATTTCGGGAAAGCTGAAATCAATGCCTTTTGGATACTTTTACTCTGTGGGGAGTGTTTGTACCAATAATTATGTTCCAAAGCTGGCTCTATCCCGATACCTGCTGGGCAGAGGAACCGTCGGGTTTGGTACTTCTTGTTTTTTCCTGTTTCTGGAATTATGAGTAACTGTCTTTTGTTTCTTATGTAAATATTTATGAGGAGCAATCATTTTCAAATGCATATATTAAAAATAAATCATTGGACGTTCTTGCAAAACAACATAGAAAAAGAAAAAACAAATTGAAGTTTCTTGTGAAAATGACTTGTATTGATTTTGAAGTTGGCCTGTAATAGGCGTTTTGTACAAAGAGGTTGACACTCTAGTAAGAGAACGCCACCGAAAGACAGAAATTATACAATTTGTGTAAAAGAAAAAAAAAACAGCTATGTGAAACGCCCCCATTGGGTTCCAACTCTGCTATTTCCTTTATAACTTCAAGCGTCTCATCACTTTGCTACTTGGACGAAGGTTGATCAGATTGATTGGCGTCGTCCGAGCTTGATAGTCGATATCGAAGTCTGGTCGTAAGATGATCCAATGAGACGTAGTGATACGCTTCAATCCCTAACTTTTTCCTGGATTTCCCTTTCGGGTTTTTAATCCACCGGGATACCCTTTTTTGCCCAAGCCTCCCTTTCGGGTTTTCGACTTACCGGGTATACAAATTTTTCATTTTCATCCCTTACCTTTGCCCAAACCCTTTTGGTTCGCCGGGAAGCCCTTATTTTTACCTAGGCCAGTCGACCTAGCAGGTCTTTGATTATGTGTAGTATCTTTTCACTGTGTCTGCATTGATAGGGTGAGGAAGGTCGTCACCAGCCATGGTGGTTAGAATCATAGCTCTTCCTGAGAAAATGTTCTTAACCACAAATGACCCTTCGTACGTGGGGGTCCATTTTCCCTTGGGATCACCTTGCGGTAGTATGATGCGTTTGATTACTAGATCCCCGACTTGATATTCTTGACGCCTGACTTTCTTGTTAAAAGCCTTGATCATTCTCTTTTGATACGTCTGACCATGGCAGATAGCAGTAAGTCTCTTTTCATCGATTATATTTAGCTGATCAAGTCGGGTTCGGATCCAATCATCCTCGTTCAAACCAGCATCCTTCATAATCCTGAGAGAAGGTTTCTGGACTTTGATGGGTAGGACTTCCTCCATGCCATATACCAGAGAGTAGGGTGTTTCCCCTGTCGACGTCTGAGCTAAGGTACGGTATCCATGAAGGGAAAATGGTAACATCTCATGCCAGTCTTTATATGTCACCGTCATCTTCTGTATAATCTTCTTGATATTTTTGTTAGCTGCTTCAACAACGCCATTCATCTTCGGCCGGTAGGGAGAAGAATTATGATGTTGTATCTTGAACTGTTTACAGAGCTCGGTGATCATTTTGTTATTGAGATTTGTAACATTGTTAGTAATAATTATTTCTGGCACACCATATCGACATATCGGATTATGTCGGATAAACCGTGCCACGACGTTCTTGGTGACTGTAGCAAAGGAAGTTGCCTCAACCCACTTCGTAAAGTAATCAATGGCTACTAGGATGAAACGATGTACATTGGAAGCGGTGGGGCTGATTTCTCCAATCATTTTTATGCCCCACATTGCGAAGGGCCACGGAGCTGTAATACGTTCAAGGGGACCGGAGGCACATGTACCTTATCAGTGTAGATTTGGCACTTATGACAGGTTCAAGAGTGCTGATAGCAGCTCGCTTCCATAGTGGACTAGTAGTATCCTGCCTATAGGATCTTCTTAGCCATGGTGTGTCTAGTAGAATGGATTCCGAAAGTGCCTTCATGTAGATCTGTCATGATCCTCTCTGCTTCACTCTTGTCTACACACCGTAGTAGTGTGGAGTCATGGTTGCGTTTATAGAGGATTCCATTACTGAGGAAGAACTTTGCAGCGAACCTTCTCACAAACTTCTTATAGTTGACAGATGCCCCTTCGGGATACTCTTGAGCCTCGAGATACCTTTTGACTTCGTGAAACCAGGGTTTGTCTGCCCCTTCTTAGGTATCGATCTCACAGCAGTGTGTTGGTTCATCCAACCTCTCAATGGTAATCTGGGGAGCTTCATTGTCCCACCTAACCTTGAACATAGAAGACATGGTAGCTAGCGCGTCCTCTAACTGGTTCTCCTCTCGTGGGAAATGTTCGAAGGTTACCTCCTCAAAGTGAGGGAGAAATGTTAGTACATACTCTTTGTAAGAAATGAGATTCGGGTGCTTCGTATCCCACTCGCCTTTGATCTGACTTATCACAAGAGAGGAATCCCCGAATACATTTAAGAACTTAATCCTCAGGTCAATAGTAGCTCGAAGACCCATAATACATGCTTCATACTCTGTCATGTTATTGGTGCAGTTGAAACATAATCGGGCAGTGAATGGAGTATGACAGCCCTCGGGAGATATGATTACAGCGCCAATATCATTACCCAGTGCGTTCGAGGCTCCATCAAAATACATGGACCATCGGGATCCCTCCTCGGGTCCTTCATCCGGTCCAGGTTCTTCGTAGTCAGTCACCAACATAATATTCACATCCGAGAACTCAAAATTCATGGGTTGGTAGTCATCCACGGCCTGATGAGCCAAATGATCAGCCAATACAATCCCCTTTATTGCTTTTTGGGTTGTATATTGTATTCCGTACTCAGTTAATATCATCTGCCACCTTGCTATCCTTTCGGAGAGAGCGGGCTTATCAAAAATATACTTGATCGGATCCATCTTTGATATCAACAAGGTAGTGTGAGTCAGCATATACTGTCTCAGTCAGCGAGCAGCCCATGCCAAAGCGCAGCAAGTTTTCTCGAGCAAGGAGTATCGTGTCTCACAGTCGGTAAACTTTTTGCTAAGGTAGTATATTGCATGCTCTTTTCTACCAGACTCGTCATGCTGCCTCAGCACACACCCTGTTGAATTGTCTAGCATTGTCAAGTATAATATCAAAGGTCTTCATTCAACTGGAGGCATCAGAATTGGTAGTTCTTAAAGGTATTCCTTGATTATTTCGAAAGAGATCTGGCATTCATCATTCCACTTTACCACTTGATCTCTCTTCAGAAGCTTGAAGATTGGCTCACAAGTAGCAGTCAAATGTGAAATGAACCTGGCGATATAATTCAAGCGTCCCAAGAAACCTCTAACTTCCTTCTCTGTGCGGGGAACCAGAATCTCTTGTATGGCCTTTACCTTCACAGGGTCTACCTGAATACCCTTGTCACTGACGACAAAACCCAGAAGCTTACCAGACCTTACCTCGAAGGTGCACTTGTTCGGATTTGACCTCAACTTGTATGTCTTCAACTTGTCGAACAACTTTTGGAGATGATCAAGGTGCTCTTCCTCAGTCTGGGACCTGGCTATCATATCATCAACATAGACTTCGATCTCATGGTGAATCATATCATGGAACAAAGCGACCATAGCGCGTTGATAAGTTGCCCTAGCATTCTTCAACCCAAAAGGCATCACTTTGTAGTAGAAGGTGCCCCACTGTGTAACGAAGGTTGTCTTCTCCATATCTTCAGGAGCCATCTTGATCTGGTTGTAGCCAGAGAAACCATCCATGAAGGAGAATATTTTGTGTTGTACAGTGTTATCGACTAGAACATCAATGTGAGGAAGTGGGAAGTCATCCTTGGTGCTTGCCCTGTTCAGATCTCTGTAATCAACACACATCCATACCTTACCTTCTTTCTTAGGTACCGAAACAACGTTAGCAACCCACTGTGGATACGAAGTGACAGCTAAGAATCATGCATCGAACTGTTTCATGACCTCTGCCTTGATTTTCTCTGACATTTCAGGATGCATACGACGAACCTTCTGCTTAACCGGAGGACAGTCTTCTTTAGTTGGCAGGCGATGTACCACAATATCAGTGTCCAAACTAGGCATGTCTTCATAGGACCAGGCGAAGATTTCAACATAGTCGTGCAACATTTGTATCAACCTCTGTTTGACGCTAAGCTCCAGATATGTACCTATTTTAACCTCTTTTATGTTATCCTCGGTACCCAAGTTCACTGTCTCAACCGGCTCTTCATGAGGCTGTATGGCCCTTTCTTCCGGCTGTAGTAGTCTAGCAAGTTCTCCAGGCACCTCACAATCATCCTCACCTTCGTCCTCGGCTTGGTTGATCGGATTTTTGAAGTCATAACTGGCAATAGCAGAGCTGTTATCAATGGGATCCAGAGTGGATATGGATCTGCATTATGATACGTGAGTGTGTGTAAGAGAATAGTTGTTTTGATAGAGTGAAAAACTGAAAAGAAAAACAGAGAGCACAAAATAAAATGTATAAAATAATTGGAAATGGGATTTGACCTTTGGGTTGATGTTTTGGACAGCCTAGGCCCATAAAATTTCGTGCAAGAAATGTCCACATTCATTCAAATTCAAAAAGGACAAGATTCCATGTCTTTGACAAAGTTACAAAACATCATCCATGGCTTTAAAACACATGTTTATGGTTGTTATTACCTTTGTTGTCTTGTATCCTCCCTCCTCAATATATAATGGACACATTAGCAAGCTTCAAGATACATGAGATACAGCCTGAAAAAGCTCTACAAATTTTGCAAAAAATATCAAAGTTGTAAAATTTGCATTTTAGGTTCCAACCTTCCTCAGTCCAAACAAAAGATCCAAATACATTCCTGGACACTCCCTGAAGCTTTTGGAATCATTACCAAGCCCTGAAACATCACAAAACGCCTCAGTGAGCTCCATTTTTATATTTTCTAACTTGTTTCATGCAGATTCGATGCATTACTTGGCCAGAAGTGTACCAAACACCATCAGATCTAGCCTTCAAATCATAAGGGGTCTAGATCTAAAGGTTTCAATTTGAGATCCACCATGCGCCCTCAAGGCCTCATCTCACCTGATCCAGCATGGCCTGGGCTTAACATTCACTTGGGCCTAGCAAAATTCAATTTCAGCACCCCCCAATTTCTAATTATCCTTGCCCATTTCGCATTATTTTGGTCACTTTGCTTTATATATATTTTTTATTTTAATTTGTCTTCTTCATTCATTTAATTAGTATAATATAATAATAAAATCACAAAAAATATAGTTTTAGTTTTTTAATTAAATTAATTTTGTGAATTAATTAATAACTATTTTAACTATTTTTCTTTAATTAAAAATAAATTAAAACTTAGGACTTAATTTATGTTTAATTATTTTCTTTAAATAATAAAAAAACTAAAAAAGAATTTAGACTATTTTTCTTGATTAATTTTATTTTCTAAATAGATTTTTAGGTTATTTACTTTCTTAAATAAAAAAAAAGCACAAAGATTTTCTTACTAGGTTGTTAGATGTATTTTCAACTTCCGCGTGCATTACTTATTTTTGCAATTTCAAATCATTATTGTACCTGTATACTGGATGTAATAAACTAATTAGGATTTTTACCGCTTTCTTTATTTTTTTCTTCCCCAAATTTTTGTACATTGTAAACCCCTTCCCTAAAGCCATGTAATAGCATAGGGATTTATCTTCACAATTTACATTTATGTATATATTAACTGCTAGTAACTAGGCGTGTATGAAAACACTGAAATCAAATGTTAGAAAAGTTAATAAAAAGACAAAAACAACTGAACATAACACACTTGCACATATACACCTCTAGAGTACCCCACTTTGGTTACCTTCAGAAATAAAATAGTCATGAGGCAGGAACGCTTTAGCAAAGACCCATAAATCAAAAGATCATAGTCCCTCGATGACCCTACAATTTCCTTCTCGGTAAATGATCTAGTCCATAAACAAATTTGCTAAAGCGTCTCCACAAGTTGCCTTCGTGACTGTAACGTCCCTTTCGAATGTCCCTAATATATCCAACGATACGGCTACCTACTCACTAATAGTAGGATAGCACTGTCTAAAGGATAGGAGGAAAAGAACGACCTTTTCGAGTATAAAAGTAGATAGCTGTTAGAAGTTTGCTCAAAAAACATTTTGCACTTATACAAATAATACTTTTCAAAAGCAATTTTTAAAGCATCTGCTTTGTTAACACTCTTGAGGACTGATACAAGAGTTAAATGCAAAGCAAATCGCTTCACTAAGGCATTTTCCAAACATTTTCAAAACACACAAAGCACAAAGGTATTTCAAAACGAGCAAACCTGTAAGAGCCCATAGAAAACTACTGATGGAAAGGGTGCTAAGACCTTCCCTTTCCATAATCTACCCCCCTTACTCAGAAAATCTCGAAAAAGGTATTTTTCTGTTCTTTTCACCCTTTCCTTAATTTGGATAAAAGAAAAGTCAGTGGAGACTCTTGCTTACTGCAACATTTGTAAACAGAAACGCAAAACCAGTATATAACAGTCGGTTCTGCCACCGTATCACAAAACTGGCGACTCTGCTGGGGATAATAAAAAGTGGGGTTACCTTAGAGTTAGTTCATTTTAAAACTGTTGTATTTGTATGCTTTGTTTGCTTTATCCTTGGAGGGATGTTTGGGTTGTTACTATAGATCCTACACCCGGATTTGGGGCACACTTTTAAGTAAACAACAATAGATTTTGGAGACTGTATGGCATAGACCGATATGGTTAAAGTGATAGATGTGTTAATGTGACACTTTGGTTGGTACCGGTATACCTTGTGTTGAATCGAAGAGAATACGAGGCCTCCGCATGGTGTCGTGAAGCACTAACGGACCTTCGAACCTTAGTTGAACAAACTTGGCCATTAGAAAGTAGTGAGATAGCCGGCCTCGGTGTAAAGCTGGGGATTGGTTGATACTCGATGCTACAATCATTGAGATCGGACTTTCGAGATGTTTCGGCCGCAAGAAAAGATTGCTAAGATGAAATAATGCTCGATAAAGAAAGATCAGTGATATTAAGACTCCTTAGAACTTGGTTACTATTTCTAAGACAGGTTGAGTCAACTAAACTTCAAGAGGGTACTTACCTATGGAATCCATGCAAGTCTAAACCTAAGGCTACTTGTGTGACTTGTTTGCTTTCTTTTCCTAACAATTTGAACTTATTGCATGGCTTTGTTTGTATTCCTTGCAGGACCTTGTTTGTATAAATCCAATAAATTGGTTTCTTACCTTACACATTTGCTTAACGCATAGCATACACATCATAACATCATGCCATGTCATTTCCTTAACCATTTCAAGGATCACAAGGGTTTGTGATGCAGGTTATGATAAATCGGACGTCTAGCAAGGGGCAAGGGGATTTATTTTCCTCTAGCCAATGTCGTCAAAAGATCAAAACACGACAACTTAATTTAGTGGCGATGACCCACTTGGCATGGTGAGATTGACTCTTGTAGAAGGACATTCAATGATACGAAGTTCTTCAATCAAAGCTACAGTCAACTCCTAACATCTCCTTGTGTTTACCCCGCGAGATCCTTGAAAACATTGCATAAGCATATCATACATGTCATTGCATAACAGGTATTCCAGGTACAAGCTTCTTATCCCTTCGCTGTTTATTTCAGCAAGAAGAAATGTCTCTTGAACAAATGATCAAAGACCTTCAGGCTCAAAACACTCAGTTCCAACAAATGTTCCTGACTCTGACCCAGGGGCAAGAAGACCTGAAAGCTCTGACCGTCAAAAATAAGACTAAGAAGGAAAAGAAACTAGTTCGTGTTTTGAGTGTGGGAAGAAGAAGACCAGCTAACCCAGCTCTAGATTTCGCAACCTCATCAAACTGCTGACCGGAAGCTGTGGGTCCATTTCCTCCAAGAAAGTTTAGCTGGAACTCAACTGGATTGGTTCTATCAGCTAGAAGGAATTGACATCCATACTTGGGAATACTTGGCTGCTGCTTTCTACAAGCAGTACCAATACAATGCTGACCTGGCACCAACTCCATTGCAACTGTAGAATATGTACATGAGCTCAAGAGAAGGGTCCAAGGAATATACACAGAAATGGAGGGATCTAGCTGGCAGGGGTCAACCTCCACTGAATGATCGGGAAATGGTAGACATGTTCATGGGCACTCTGACAGGCCCTTTTTTTAATCTGCTGATTGGGAGTTCCTCATCCGGGTTCACAGAGATGGTTCTGACTGGAGAAAGGATCGAAAGTGGTATCAAGAGTGGGAAGATCCCGGTGGCTGCATCTTCTAATGCTGAGAAGAAGCCATTTGCTGGTAAGAGGGAAGCCAATGCCGTGTATAGCAAGAAGGGTCGTAATAAGGCAGACTACCACCAATCTGTAGGGGCAGTGCTGGTCTCTAATTCGGCACGCGTGCAACGACCACAACAATGGGGTAATCAGCAAAGGCAAGACAAGCCTAAGAGATAGTTTACCAAGATCAACATGCCGCTGTCTCAAGAATTACAACATGTGTTGAGGATGAATTTGATTACGTTGATAGGACCTCATCCAAACCCTAATACATATTCTCCTAACTACAATCCTGATGCAAGGTGCGCCTATCATTTTGGCAGTCTTGGGCACGATACTAACGATTGTTTGGAACTGAAATACAAGATTCAAAATATGATTGACACCAAGGAGATTGAGTTCGACCCTCCTGAGACTCCCAAAGTGATCACTGCTCCCATGCCAAATCATGGCCAGGATTGAGAGCATTTTTGTTCATTTGAATTCTCAAGTTGTATTTTCTTTGTTTGTTCAAACAATTATTGTCATGTCAAACTTTGTTATTTCATTAATGCATTGCACATGTTTGTCTTGAATTAATTTGTTTTCATTATGCTTAAACTGCTTTCTTACTTCCTTTTTGTGATATTCAACTCTTGATTAAAAGCTCTAAGCCTTTAGAGGGAGGATGACGAGAACGATACCATAATCTCTACAATATTCTTTTGAACAGACCCCGCTGACGATGTACAGGCGTTGTTTCAAATCCTAAACAATGGAGTTATAAGGAAGAAAATCCTTAGTCAACCCCTTTAAGCCTAAGAAGTAGGAGTTTTTCTTTTCATACAAATTAAAACCCTTAATCATAACCTGGGGCAGGGTAGTTTTCTCAGTTAATTTAGATGTGCATTCAGTCACAAGCTTTTCCTTCATACACGATAAATAGTGTAGAACATGCTCTCCAAAAGATGGTGATGGTTCCACATAATAATTAAGAACAAGCAGTCATTATCTCTCAAAATAAAAGCCCATTAAGTCAAAACCTATGAAGGAGACTTAATAAAAGAAACGGCGGCATCCCGCTGGCTGTAATCGCAAAAGAAATAGTTCAGGCAAAAGACAGAGATAATAAAGTCAAAAAAAAGGTCGTTACAAATACTCAACAAAAAGGAAAGTTGCAAAAAAAATTACTGCCTTCTCAAAATAAACATTCAATTTCTGAACCATCACCAAGTATCAGAGCAATGATTCCAGAACTCAACTGGGATTCAAAACGCACAATTAACTGAGTTTACGGCTGAAGAACATCACGAAGAATGGGAGGGTACAAATAAATTTTGAGCCTTTATCCTTTGTTCCTTAAACCGTAAACCAGGCTACGTTACAACCCTTAAAAGTTCTAGCTGAAGCATGGGTTAGTTCGAGAGCATACTATTACAAAGGTATCCTGACTCCTGTAAGGTTTTCTATAAATCATGAATTGATATCACATTCTTGCAAATTTTGTTTTACTACAAAAAACACATTTTCAAAAAATTTCAAGACAAACATAAGCTTTGCATTCTTTAAATGAAATTGTTTGCATATGGCTAGTTGTTCAAACAACAGAGAAATTCACACAACGAATATTCAGTGAACAAAGATCCTCTCAGTGGACAGAATCACCTCAGACGGGAAAAAACATTCCCAATAACAGGCCTTTCATAATCAACAGGCATGGCATTGTGTCTAGTTAATCTGGGGCAGTCAAGCCAATATATAAATAATCTCCAAAAGTGTTGAATAGCCAGGGGAAGTCTCCATCTTAATCACTCGGGGCCTGTTACATTGATCGGGGATTCCAGCAAAAATCACTGTGAAATTTGAACCTTTGGTACCACCAAATTGCTTGTTTGTGCCAGTAGTATCAGATGGTGTCAGTATCATGTCTTTTGATCCTTCCATGACATTTCTTAGAAAAGATACCTAGGAAATTCAAGACTATCAGAAACTTGATCAAACATCAGGTGCACCATATTCATCCTAAAGCATCCCCACATAGGCTCCCACGTATGAAAGGGCACATGCGATCACATAAACATTTTCTGGCATTTATAGACGGTGACAACTCTCCACATTCTATGAACACGGACATAGTCAGAAAATACTATGCATGAAAAAGACCTGCTAGGTTGACAGGCCTAGGAAAAATTAAGGGCATCCCAGCGAACCAAAAGAGTTCGGGGGAAACTTAGGGATATAAACCAAAAAGAAATTATACACCCGGCAAGTCGAAAACCTGAAAAGGCGGTCCAGGCAAAAGTTAGGGATTAAAAATGTACGACTATGTCCCGTCATCTTGTCATTTGTTTATCAGTAGAAGACTTATCATCCTGATCAGCATTTACCAAGCACCCTAGGAGTTGGGATGACACTCAAACGATTCACAAAGTCTCCGCAAGTACTTTCTCCAGCAGGTATAGAGGCAGGGGCATGTTACTAAAAAGTTGCTTCCATATCCTCAGCTTACAACCTAGTGATGTCAGGTGTTCTTGTATTCCCGGCAGAACAGGAATTTCCAACTACTGCTCCGATATCAGGTTTTCCCCAGTAAAGTCGTCAAACTTCTCAAGTTCCTCAATAGGATTTCCAAAAATCCTCAGGAAGTTCATAGAGCTTTCCTTCCCCAGCAGAGTTTATTTCTCTAACACCGGAAGATCATCTCCCAGCAGTTCAGCTTCAACAAAATCTGAAGACCTACATTCTTCATCACCAGCTGCAATCAGGGATTTATTTTCCCTAATTCAACAGCGTTGCAATAGAGCAACTGATACATTCACATATTACATTCATACATCATTCTACAAACGTCATAGCATCTACAGTACAAATGCATACATCCCAATCTCATTTATTTTGAGAACACCATTACACAATGCATTTCATACATCATGACATTGCATATAGCTAATGATTTACCTTTTTAGGAAAGATCAATCAACAAATATTTATCATCAATAATTTTCAATAGGTCCAGGATTAGCTCCTAAAACAAAACAGAGTAATTATCTGTGCGACCAAATACAGCTTTACACGGGCTCATCATGAAGCAATCTTACACGGGTTTCTTGTGACTTCCAAATACAGCTTTACACAGGCTCAACATGAAGCAATCTTACATGGGTTTCTTCTGACTCCCAAATATAGCTTTACACGGGCTCATCATGAAGTAATATTACACGCGTTTCTTCTGACTTCCAAATACAACTTTATACGGGCTCTTCATGAAGCAATCTTACATGGCTTTCTTCTGACTTCCAAATACAGCTTTATACGGGTTCTTCATGAAGAAATCTTACACGGGTTCCTTTTCCCTCCTTCTGAAGTTTTACACTGACTCATCCTGAAGTAGCCCTACCCAGGTTCCTTCTCATAATCTCCAGATGCAATTTTACACGGACTCATCCTGAGGCAACCCTACCCAGGTTCCTTCTCTTGAATTTCGAGATGAAGTTTTACACGGACTCATCCTGAGGCAACCCTACCCAAGTTCCTTCTCTTGAATTTCCAGATGCAGTTTTACACTAACTCATCCTGAGGCAACCCTATACAGGTTCCTTCTCTTGACTTTCTAGATGTAGTTTTACACGGACTCATCCTGAAGCAACCCTACCCAGGTTCCTTCTCACAATCTCCAGATGCAGTTTTACACAGACTCATCTTGAGGCAACCCTACCCAGGATCCTTCTCTTGAATTTCCAGATGCAGTTTTACACTGACTCATCCCGAGGCAACCCTACACAGGTTCCTTCTCACAGTTTCCAGATGTAGTTTTACATGGACTCATCCTGACGCAACCCTACCCAGATTCCTTCTTACAATTTCCAGATGCAGTTTTACCCGGACTCATCCTGAAGCTGCCCTACCCAGGCTCCCTCTCATATATCTCCTAAAACATCCCTACTCAGGTTCCTTATCATACACTTCCAGATGAAGTCTTACCCGGACTTATCCTAAGACTCCCATACACAGGTTTCTTCTGATACATTTCCAGATAGCAGTTAATTTCATTCTCCCTAGAAAATTACTGTGAAGCCTAGATTTCAACCAGAAAACAACAAACTTTCATCTCTCCAATCCAGAGATAACGCCTCAGTAGAGCCATGGTGTTGTACCCCAAAATTTTCTCTCTCATTTCTCAAGAAATCTCTAATAGATCTCCATTGATTCAAGATTATAGAAGGTTTGATCAGCTCAAGACACCTCCTCAGCACTGACAACTCAAAACTAGGGTTTGAGTTTGTACAAAGATAAATGAACTTATAATTCCTTGTATGAACTTCATGGATAATTTTGGATCCCCAAGATTTCTCATGTCAAGTTTCAAGCTTTGGATCACATTTTTGCTCAGTCAGTTGATCAGTTAACCTAAAATCAACTTTATTAGGGAAAAAGTCAACTATGGTCAATTTGCAGTCAAACTTCATGATTTTTGACCCATATCAACATTATGAACTCATATATGTCAATTTATCAAGTTTTTATCACCATTCCTAAAGAAATTTGATCAGATCATCAAAAGGACAAAGTGGTCAAAATTAGGGTTTTGACTGAGGAGGTTCAATTTTTAACTTTTCACCTAACAAATGACTTATTGGCTCAAGACATGATCTCAAGGATACAAATACACAATTTTTACCTAATGGCATGGCTCAAAACATTTCTCAAGATCAATTGATTGATAATTGAATTTCACTCAACTGATGAAAAGTCAATTATACACTGAAAAGTCAAACTTTGACTTTTTTGATCAAAATCAGGTTTCAAAGATTACAATTCATCAAGACATATCAAAATATGAAACTTGTTCATAAAGGAATTTAAAAGTAAAAATTCATCTTTGAAAAGTTAAATTTCCAAAACATATAATTTTTTGTGTTAGAAAGTTCATGTTTTTTCACAACTTTGTGCCAAATTTCCACCATGATGCAAGATGATTCAAAGGAAACTTCCAACATGAAAGTTGTAGACCTCAATGAGATATAAAACATTGTATGGCAGGAATTTTCCTAGAAATGCTTGGATTTCAAGTTATGAATTTATGAAGACATGTCCATGAAACTAAAAAGACTTTAGTGAAATTTTGCCCTAGTTAGGCAGGATTTTGACCTAACTTCATAGAAACTTTTCACCTAGTTCCAAATTGAATTTTAAAAAATGTCAAACATGAAGTTTGTATAGTATGTTACAAGCTTTCCAAAATGTCAAAGAACTCATCAAGACCATACATGAGCTAAGAGAATCGAAGTCAAGAAGTTAGGGTTTTCAATCTTATTTTTCAAGTCATTTTCATGATGAACATTGAATCAAATACATAGCCATGATGCATAATCTTCACTTTGCAGGCCTCAAAGTTGTTTGTCACTCCTTAATTTAATGTTAACACAACTGATTGATCAGTTGTCCAATTGATTCAAGCATTGTCCAAATCATTTTTCTATTTTAGGGAGAAAGTCACCATTTTCATTCTTGTAAAGCAAGCTTTACGCACAAAGTCAGCTTCTTGAGCTCCTAACTTGTTCTCTTTAAGTACACTCCATCCACAAAGTCAGAAGCAAGCTTTTTTAAAGTTCAACCACTCTACAATAGCATGCTACAAGCTTTGGGAAGATGTTTATCATGTTTGCTTCAAAAATAAATAAAGTGGCCACAACTTGAGAATTCAAATTCTGAGTTGTTGTAACACTTGAAACCTCTTGACTATAAATATATGCACTATTTGCAACCTATCACACGAGCTCAAACACCCCAAAACTCATAACTGCATAACAAACCTCCATTGTTGCATATTCTGACCAAAAACTCCAAACTCAGAATCCACTTGTGCGTTCCTTGGCTTTTCACTTCCAAAATTTCCTAAACATCATCTACAAACAATCCCACACCCTATTACACAACTATAACACCATCTTTATCAACTTCCATAACCAAAAAATAGAGCTTGCATCTTGACTTCTCTAGCACGATTCAAGCACTCTCAGCATCAAGTAAGCATTGCATTAGCTTCCTGGGAACTTGAGGAAGCTAACCTGATCATCATAACTCCTTGAAAGCAACTCAAACTCATTTCACAATTTCCAGTTTTGAGGTATTTTTTCTTAAATTTTATCTCTTTATGCAAGCATCATTTGATTCTTATTTGTGAAGATAAAATGTAGATATCATTGTCCTGAAGCTATACATGTCCATGGTTTTCATTTATATTGCCTGAGCTTAGAGAATTTTAGGTTTGAATCTCTGAAAAAAGTTAGTTCAGTATTTGGTACTTTTAGAAATTGTTGCTCATCTTTGAGAATTAGTTTAAGTTGTTTACATATTCATAATCGTGATGAAATTTCTAACAAGTTTGATGTTGGAAGTTTTGTGAATGGGTGAGAAATGAGTGAGTTACAGGAACCATGGCTGGAGGTTGAAGATGAAGTTTATTTCTGGAACTTGCTTTGTATTATATATTTATTGTTTCAGTTAAGTTAACGGATGTACAACCACCTCAATGGTAAAGGCAACGCGTGTTTATGGTCATGGTTATGGGTTCAAGTCCCAGCGCTGCCTTTTGTCATATTTTTCCATATTTTCTTCCTTTTTTGCTACAAACCAGGCGCGCTGGGCCTCCAGTACTGGGCCCTTACCATATTTTGCTGATTCTCACCCCCTTGTCTGCTTGCTACAACACAGGCCCAACCTTTTTATTTTTTTTTTCTGTTTACCAAAGCATTAATGGGCCAGGTTTCAAATATGTTTTTTCTAACAAACTCCCAAATTCCATTTCAAACCCCCCTAACTTTTATTTTTATATTTTATTTTATTTTATTTTTCTTTATTATTTTTATTATTAGTAGTAGTATTAATATTATCATTTTTATTAATAAAAAAAATAGTTTATTTTTTTATATATTTAATATATTTATAATCATGTATATTTTATTCCTTTAAAAAACAAAAAGACAAAAATATTTTCTTAAACAAAATCAATTCTTTTTCTTAATAAATTAATAATTATATTTAGGTTTAGTTATTTTGTTTAAAATTAACTTAGAATTTAGGTTTTCTTTTAATTAATTAATTTCCATACTATTTTTTTAAACTTAAAACCTTTTCTTAAAAAACCCTAAAAATGCTTTCTAACTTAATTTCTTTTCTTAATTAGTTTAGGTTTAATTTTATTTATCTTAATTAATAATTTTATTTTAGATAATTAGGTTAAAACCCTTTTCCTAAAAAAAAACCAAACAAAATCCATTTCTTTTCCATTTATATCCTTGTATATTATATTTATTCATTTCTTGTACAATATTCAATATGGTTGTAATAGATAATTAGGTTTAATTTCTTGCAATCCCCATTTGTAAATTTGTATACCCCATCCCCAAATGATGTAATAGCGTAGTAAATTTACTTTCCGCAATTTATCACTTTCATATAAATGCTAGTAAATTGGGGTGTGTATGGAAGATAAAATCAACAAGTAGATAACCCTAATCAAAGATTAAATGCATGCAAATCAAACACACTATTCACACATGCACCCCTAAGGTAAACTCCACTTGTTGCCTAAAAATGGTCATGTTATGCATGTGGGATGTCTTAGAAAAAACAATCAAAATACAAGATCATAGTCCCTCGATGACGCTACAAATGTTGCCTTTCAAATGATCTTAGTCCCTCAAGAGAAATGCTAAGATATCTAACAACATTGTTGTGATACGGTGGCAGAACCGACTGTTTTTACTGGTTTGTGTTTTGCGTTTTTTGTTCGCAAAATGTCACGGCAAGCAAGAGTCACCACCGACTTTTATTTCATCCAATCATGGAAAAGGAAAAAGAACAGAAAAAACCTTTTTTTGAGATATTGAGTACGGGGGGGTAGATTATAGAAAGGGAAGGTGTTAGCACCCTTTCTATCCGTAGTTTTCTACGGGCTCTTAGGTACTTGCTCATTTTGAAATTGCTTGTGTGTTCTTGTCTTGAAAATGTTTTACTTCGTGATAACCCTTGTATCAGTCCTCAAGGATGTGATGAAGTTTATTTTGAAAATTTTTTTTTGAAAGGTGTTTGTGTGAAAAGTTTTTATTGAGCAAGTACTTAAGATTCTACCTACTCGAAAAAATATTGTTCGTTCTATTTCCTTTAGAAAGCGTTATCCTACTATTAAGGAGTAGGTAGCACCGTCGTTGGAGTTGTAAGGGACATTCAAAAGGGACAAGTACAATCACTAAAGCAATAGTTAGAAAAAATTAGTAGTAACCCTAGAGTCTTAAGATCTTTTCGAGGTAACATTTTCGAGACAACATTTTCGAGGCAACATTTGAATAGGACACTTTGATCTTTTAGACTGGAGAGCGACCACTAAAATCTCCTATGCTTAATGATTGTTTACCGAAGGCAACCGCAGTGAGGTAAACCCTAGGAGTGAATATGTGTATATGAGTTGTTTCAGTTATTTAATCTTTGCACATTAGGTGATCTACCATTTTAAATTTCCAGACATTCTTGCCATACAATCCTATTAGCATACATCTAGACAGTTAATAATTTGCAGGAACTTAGAAATGCGAGAAAATAGACCTAGTTATTACAAGGCTTTGACAGTTACATAATTATCTTGACGGGAAATAAAAGATGCGAAATTTAAAACCCTAATTAAAACTATTACAACCTCAAAACAGTTACAATAATACTAAAAACAAATAAAAGTGCGCGTGGTAAATTAAATACGAGGGAGATTGAGAACCCTAAAATCTAATTACAAGAATGATTAAGTTATTTTTTGAGAAAAGAATTAGAAATTATGTACAACAAAACCCTAATTCTAATTATTTTTAATTATGAAAAAAGAGTATTTAAGCTAACCTGATTAACCTAATGAATAAATATTTTAATGAAAATAAATATTTTGGTGTATTTTTTAAAGAAAATTAATTAAATTATGTACAATTTAAATCCTAGGGCTATTTATTTTTAATTATAAAAAGAGATTAAATTGCCTTAAATTAATTAAACTAAATTAATCAAGAAATAAAATATTTTTATTAAAAAAAAAGATTTTATGTATTTTGTGATTTTTTTGATTTTATAGAAAAATAATAATTTTGGGTTAATTAAATAAAAATAAATAAGAGAAATTAATTAAAGAAATTAAAAAGAAAATAGAATAGAAAATGCAATCTGTGTTGAATAGCAGATCTGGGGGGTGCCAGTCTGAATTTTCTAAGGCCCAAAATGCTATCAGCCCAGTCAATATTGGATTCTGTGTAGCGTTGACTTGAACATGCACCATAGGCCCTCACTGCTGGAGCGTTGGATCTGATAGCATGCTTGATCAAACGGTTTGATGCAAGGGTGCATGATGGTCACCAGGAAGAATAACACGCTGGATCTGTTGAATGAAAATAATATAAAGGAAGCGCTGGGACCTGGCATCGCCAGCTGTGCTACGCACTTTTGTTATTAGTGTAAGGAAAACAAAATATATTATATAATAAATAAATGGATTAATGAATAAACAAAAAAAACGCGCGAGCTTTCAAATGGTCTAATGATGCTTGGACACGTTATCTTCTTCTTCCTCATCCGCTGTTTTAGATCTTCATACCTTTACCTACAGTCAGCTTCCATGGCTAAAGACCTGCACAATTCAAAAATTCACAAGACACAATATAAATGGAATTGAAGACCATGGTTCGACCGGTCATGATGTCCCAGTCATCTCAGTATCCATCTTATGGTCTAATTTTGCCTGTAGCAAAAAGCCCTAAATTGCACACCCACACCCTAACAATGGCAAAGGCACGTATATGCTCTAAAAATGAAATTAAATCATTCAGTAAATTTGCAAACATGATGAGGATTACAAATATATAACTTAAACATGCTAATTGATTGGGATGACTTCCTGAGACGTCCAGCAATTGATTGGCAATGCTAGGATGACTTGAGATGGCTTGTGGAGTGAAAACCGATTCACACTTTTCTTTGACTTTTTTGAAGTTTGTTCTGGCCTTTTACACGACTACAACCCTTCTTTTCTGCTTTGTTCTTGTTCATTATATATCACTCAATGAATTAGGGTTGCAAAACAGATTGAATCTTGAAGTTTTGATGAGATTTGATTTGATTCTTTAGCCATATGCAAACTTGCTATTTTGAGCCAAATTATCCCTTTTTTGAATCCATTATGCTTTATTCGTTTTGACCTTGATAATTCAGCATATTTTGATTTTCAACCTGTCCAAAAACCAAATAAAATCATATCTTTGCTATTATTCATGAATTATTTGATTTAATTCAAGTTTTAATTAATAAAAAATCAAAATAAATTGAAAAATGAAGCAAGTAATGGGTGGATTAATATTTGATTCGTGGACCACATTATAAGTGAGGTGCAAGCATAAAAAGTTAGACCCATTTAGCAAAAAATGCATTTTTGAGCACATTTGACTTTTGGCAATTTTGCAAAAAGGGTCAACTTTGACAAAGCATATCTCTACCAATTTTAACCCTAGAGAGATTTTCTTTGACTTTTTAGAAATATTAGGGTGTCCCCTAAGCAACCCTTTTGGTCTCATCTCAATTGAGTCTTCCATGTTCATGTAAGAAGCTTTGACCCAAAAGGTGTTTTTGTTGACTTTTCAAAAGGACCCATAATGTGAAAATTCATATCTTTTTATGAGTGCATATTTTGAACTTGTGAGTTGAAGATTAATTGTAGGGAATTTCATCCTCTTCAAAATGAGATTTGGATGGAAAATGTTTGATAAAGTACGAGGAAGTTATGCTTGGTCAAAGTTTGGTTGACTTTTACTGAGAAACCCTAATTTAGCAACTTTTGGGTTTTGATGAATTTGGAGCATTCCTTGGTGAATAATGGTCAAACATTTATCAAATGATGAAAGTAACTTCAAAGTGTTAATGTTGACCAAAAATCTTGAGGTTTGATTGTATGTGGGTCACAGTTGACTTTTGACCTAATATAGTCGATTTTTAAGCATCTGAGAAGTTGACTGAGCAAACCTCTTGTGCAAGGCATGAAACTTGACATGTAGGGTCTTGAGAACATATTAAGACCATGGAGTGCATATGAGGCCTTTGTAGTTCACCCATCTTGATGAAAATGGAAACCCTAATTTGAGGTATACTGCCTTAGGAGAGAGTTTGTCTGGTAAACTCTTGGGCAATCTTGAGCAAATTGAGGATCTCTGGGAGTATGTATTGAGTAAAATGAGAGGGAAAATTTTGGGGTACAACATCTTCCCATGTTCAATTTTCTTAAACCTGAGGATGTAGATTGGCTTGTCTGCCTTTCGTAATCTGAAGGTGGAAGATGATTGAACACTAGAGTGCCCAGAAATTTGCACTCGCATAAATTGGCACTTGATTTGTGATATTGGGAATGGGATTACATATGCCATTTGGAGGTCGATAATGGAAGATTTGTCGGAGATAGGCTTAAAGATTCCATCCTGGATGTGACGGAGAATTGTCAGAGATGGGCTTAAAGATGCCATCTAGAGAGTGTTGATTTCCTGAGACATTCCTTCGATGAGAGTTCCTGTTGTTATTGTCGACAAGGAATCTGCTGAGGAACATTGGTATTTGTCTCGAGAAATAGAGTTTTAGGGGCTTCAGTTGTCTGTTACTCTACTGGGGAATGCGAAACCAATCGTGTTTGATTAGGTCCCGGTCTTAAAGTGTTACGGACTTCGGTCTAGAGATAAGAGAGAAGGAACCTGGATAGTAAGGTTATGAGAAGGAACCTAGATATTAGGGTTGCTTTGAAATGAAATCCTGGATAGTAAGGCTGTGAGAAGGAACCTAGATGGTAGGGTTACTTCGATATGAAATCCTGGATAGTAGGGCTGTGAGAAGGAACCTGGATAGTAGGGTTACTCCGATATGAAAGCCTGGATAGTAAAGCTGTGAGAAGGAACCTGGATAGTAGGGTTACTTCGATATGAAAGCCTGGATAGTAGGGTTGTGAGAAGGAACCTGGGTAGTAGGGTTACTTTGATATGAAAGCCTGGATAGTAGGGATGTGAGAAGGAACCTGGGTAGTAGGTTTACTTCGATATGAAAGCCTGGATAGTAGGGCTGTGAGAAGGAACCTGGATAGTAGGGTTACTTCGATATGAAAGCCTGGATAGTAGGGCTGTGAGAAGGAACCTGGGTCGTAGGGTTACTTTGATATGAAAACGTGGATAGTAGGATTGTGAGAAAGAACCTGGATAGTAGGGTTACTTCGATAGGAATGCCTGGATAGTAGGGTTGTGAGAAGGATCCTGGGTCACAGGGTTACTTCGATATGAAAGCTTGGATAGTAGGGCTGAGAGAAGGAACCTGGATAGTAGGTTTACTTCGATATGAATGCCTGGATAGTAGGTAGCTGTTAGAAGTTTGCTCAAAAAACATTTCGAGTATAAAAGTAGATAGCTGTTAGAAGTTTGCTCAAAAAACATTTTGCACTTATACAAATAATACTTTTCAAAAGCAATTTTTAAAACATCTGCTTTGTTAACACTCTTGAGGACTGATACAAGAGTTAAATGCAAAGCAAATCGCTTCACTAAGGCATTTTCCAAACATTTTCAAAACACACAAAGCACAAAGGTATTTCAAAACGAGGAAACCTGTAAGAGCCTATAGAAAACTATGGATGGAAAGGTTGCTAACACCTTCCCTTTCCATAATCTACCCCCCTTACTCAGAAAATCTCGAAAAAGGTATTTTTCTGTTCTTTTCACCCTTTCCTTAATTTGGTTAAAAGAAAAGTCGGTGGAGACTCTTGCTTACTGCAACATTTGTAAACACAAACGCAAAACCAGTATATAACAGTCGGTTCTGCCACCGTATCACAAAACTGGCGACTCTGCTGGGGATAATAAAAAGTGGGGTTACCTTAGAGTTAGTTCATTTTAAAACTGTTGTATTTGTATGCTTTGTTTGCTTTATCCTTGGAGGTATGTTTGGGTTGTTACTATAGATCCTACACCCGGATCTGGGGCACACTTTTAGGTAAACAACAATAGATTTTGGAGACTGTATGGCATAGACCGATATGGTTAAAGCGATAGCTGTGTTAGTGTGACACTTTGGTTGGTACCGGTATCCCTTGTGTTGAATCGAAGAGAATACGAGGCCGCCGCATGGTGTCGTGAAGCACTAACGGACCTTCGAACCTTAGTTAAACAAACTTGGCCATTAGAAAGTAGTGAGATAGCCGGCCTCGGTGTAAAGTTGGGGATTGGTTGATACTCGATGCTACACTCATTGAGATCGGACTTTCGAGATGTTTCAGCGCAAGAAAAGATTGCTAAGATGAAATAATGCTCGATAAAGAAAGATCAGTGATATTGAGACTCCTTAGAACTTGGTTACTATTTCTAAGACAGGTTGAGTCAACTAAACTTCAAGAGGATACTTACCTATGGAATCCATGCAAGCCTAAACCTAAGGCTACTTGTGTGACTTGTTTGCTTTCTTTTCCTAACAATTTGAACTTATTGCATGGCTTTGTTTGTATTCCTTGCAGGACCTTGTTTGTATAAATCCAATAAATTGGTTTCTTACCTTACACATTTGCTTAACGCATAGCATACACATCATAACATCATGCCACGGCATTTCCTTAACCATTTCAAGGATCACAAGGGTTTGTGATGCAGGTTATGATAAATCGGACGTCTAGCAAGGGGCAAGGGGATTTATTTTCCTCTAGCCAATGTCGTCAAAAGATCAAAACACGACAACTTAATTTAGTGGCGATGACCCACTTGGCATGGTGAGATTGACTCTTGTAGAAGGACATTCAATGATACGAAGTTCTTCAATCAAAGCTACAGTCAACTCCTAACATCTCCTTGTGTTTACCCCGCGAGATCCTTGAAAACATTGCATAAGCATATCATACATGTCATTGCATAACAGGTATTCCAGGTACAAGCTTCTTATCCCTTCGCTGTTTATTTCAGAAAGAAGAAATGTCTCTTGAACAAATGATCAAAGACCTTCAGGCTCAAAACACTCAGTTCCAACAAATGTTCCTGACTCTGACCCAGGGGCAAGAAGACCTGAAAGCTCTGACCGTCAAAAATAAGACTAAGAAGGAAAAGAAACTAGTTCGTGTTTTGAGTGTGGGAAGAAGAAGACCAGCTAACCGAGCTCTAGATTTCGCAACCCCATCAAAGAGAGGGGATAATCAAGAGGAAGATGATGAGGAATCAGAGGAAGGAGACAACAATCCAGCGTCTGAAGAAGATGAACCTGACTATTCTGAGGAGTAATACCCCCATGCTGACGATAAATACAAACGGCTGGAGGATCGGCTCAATACCATGGAGATCCAAAGGGTGCCCAATCTGGATTTTGAAGAATTAGGTTTGGTTCCAGGGGTGGTCATCCCACCTAATTTCAAGGTCCCTATATTTGCAAAATATGACGGTGTTTCCTGTCCCAAGCTTCACTTGAGGTCATATGTCAGAAAGATCCAGCCTCACACTGCTGACCGGAAGTTGTGGGTCCATTTCTTCCAAGAAAGTTTAGCTGGAACTCAACTGGATTGGTTCTATCAGCTAGAAGGAACTGACATCCATACTTGGGAATACTTGGCTGCTGCTTTCTACAAGTAGTACTAATACAATGCTGACCTGGAACCAACTCGATTGCAACTGTAGAATATGTACATGAGCTCAAGAGAAGGGTCCAAGGAATATACTCATAAATAGAGGGATCTAGCTGGCAGGGTACAACCTCCACTGAATGATCGGGAAATGGTAGACATGTTCATGGGCACTCTGACAGGCCTTTTTTTAATCTGCTGATTGGGAGTTGCTCATCCGGGTTCATAGAGATGGTTCTGACTGGAGAAAGGATCGAAAGTGGTATCAAGAGTGGGAAGATCCCGGTGGCTGCATCTTCTAATGCTGAGAAGAAGCCATTTGCTGGTAAGAGGGAAGCCAATGCCGTGTATAGCCAGAAGGGTCGTTATAAGGCAGACTACCACCAATCTGTAGGGGCAGTGATGGTCTCTAATTCGGCACGCGTGCAATGACCACAACAATGGCGTAATCAGCGAAGGCAAGACGATCCTAAGAGATAGTTTACCAAGATCAACATGCCGCTGTCTCAAGAATTACAACATGTGTTGAGGATGAATTTGATCACGTTGATAGGACCTCATCCAAACCCTAAGACTTCTTCTCCTAACTACAATCCTGATGCAAGGTGCGCCTATCATTCTGGCAGTCTTGGGCACGATACTAACGATTGTTTGGAACTGAAATACAAGATTCAAAATATGATTGACGCCAAGGAGATTGAGTTCGACCCTCCTGAGACTCCCAAAGTGATCACTGCTCCCATGCCAAATCATGGCCAGGATTGAGAGCATTTTTGTTCATTTGAATTCTCAAGTTGTATTTTCTTTGTTTGTTCAAACAATTATTGTCATGTCAAACTTTGTTATTTCATTAATGCATTGCACATGTTTGTCTTGAATTAATTTGTTTTAATTATGCTTAAACTGCTTTCTTACTTCCTTTTTGTGATATTCAACTCTTGATTAAAAGCTCTAAGCCTTTAGAGGGAGGATGACGAGAACGATACCATAATCTCTACAATATTCTTTTGAACAGACCCCGCTGACGATGTACAGGCGTTGTTTCAAATCCTAAACAATGGAGTTATAAGGAATAAAATCCCTAGTCAACCCCTTTAAGCCTAAGAAGTAGGAATTTTTCTTTTCATACAAATTAAAACCCTTAATCATAACCCGGGGCAGGGTAGTTTTCTCAGTTAATTTAGATGTGCATTCAGTCACAAGCTTTTCCTTCATACACGATAAATAGTGTAGAACATGCTCTCCAAAATATGGTGATGGTTCCACATAATAATTAAGAACAAGCAGTCATTATCTCTCAAAATAAAAGCCCATTAAGTCAAAACCTATGAAGCAGACTTAAGAAAAGAAACGGCGGCATCCCGCTGGCTGTAATCGCAAAAGAAATAGTTCAGGCAAAAGACAGAGATAATAAAGTCAAAAAAAAGGTTGTTACAAATACTCAACAAAAAGGAAAGTTGCAAAAAAAATTACTGCCTTCTCAAAATAAACATTCAATTTCTGAACCATCACCAAGTATCAGAGCAATGATTCCAGAACTCAACTGGGATTCAAAACGCACAATTAACGGAGTTTACGGCTGAAGAACATCACGAAGAATGGGAGGGTACAAATAAATTTTGAGCCTTTATCCTTTGTTCCTGTTGTACCCCAAAATTTGCCCTCCCATATTCTTCAAGATTTGTCAAGATCAATCTTCAAATGCTTCAAGATTCCTCAAGGGTTGCACAGTCCCAACATCTCCTAAGCCAGTTAAAAACTAGGGTTTTGGTTCTTACAAGGAAGTTGAGGTTTTAAAGGGCTCAATAAAGTCCCATATGCTCATATACATTGTCAAGCATCTACATGATAAGTCTCAAGACTCACAGCATCAAGTTGCACAGTCAAAAGCCCTAATTGCTTCAAAATCAACTGTAGGGGCAAAATGGTCATTTGGCAGTCAAAAGTCAAATTTTTTTGGTCAACATCTTATTTTGAAGCCACAATCATCAATTGATCAATTCTTGATCATGATTCCACAAGCATGGCTCAAAAATCATCAAAGATGCAAAAGTTGTTATTTTTGGACAGCAGAAAAGTCAACTGTAACTTTACCAAGGCATAACGTTTTCATGGTTCATCAGAAAAATACCATTCAATGCTCATTTTTAAGGGGATGACATTTCCTACAACTCATCTTCACATTCCAAGACCAAGAAATGCTCTCACAAAAAGTTATCAATTTCTACATTATAGGTCAATTTCAAAAGTCAACAAAAAGACACTTTAAGTCAAAGACCATAACTTGAGATTGGTAAATCAAAATGACATGGGACAAAAGGCATTGGTTAGAGGACTTAAAGACCTTTACAAAATGTCAAAGAACATGTTCATATGATCAAAATTGAGCAAGATATGCATTGGAGAAGTTGGGAAATTTTTGGGAATTTGCAAAAGTCAACTTTGCCCAAAACACTTCATTTTTGCTAATGGGCCTCAAATTCTTTCTTGAAACTTTGTCCAAGGCCTATGCACGACCCATTGAACTTAAATTGATTTATTTTCTTATTTTTAATTAATTAATTGAATTTTTATTAATATTAATTTATTTAATTCATTTAATTGTAGGAAAATTCAAAAGATATGGTTTTCAAATCTTTTTGTGATGCAAATGAACTCAAGACAAGCTGAAGATCTCGTGTACACATCAAGGGGACCAAAATATCCAATTTTAGCAAGTTTTGTCAATCAAAAATGTGCAAAAAGATTTTATTGAAATCAAATATTGAAATCATAAAGCCATGGATTCTTGGACAAAGATTGAACCCTAATTCCATTCTACTACATATACAGAACCTAAACCTAATGCCTCACACGTGCAAGCTGCTGCAAAAAGCCATAAACTAATTCCAAAAAATCAAGAACAAAGTCAAAACTGAATTCAACCTTCCAGGCCAATTCAAAGCCTTTTCTTGATTCAAACACCTTACTAGCATTCCCAGGAGCGGATTGGAATAAAAAACAAGCCTTAACACTCCAAGAACACGCAAGAACAAGTCACACGGTTTGGTTATTTTTTCATAATCGTGATTCAATATTCATGCATTATTAATGAGATTTTTTGTGTGTATTGGATTGCTAGAACATCTCTGAAGCTAATGGTACAGGTTAATTTGATTATGGAGCCCTGAATCAAAAGATGCCATTAACAATTTTTAGGGTTTCGAAGCTTTCAATTTAGGGATTCCCAGCACAGGAAAAATTGGACCTTCTCAGACCTATGGTTGAATTCGTCAAGGCCAGACGAATCCAACACCATGCTCGCGCCCTATTTATATAGCTTACAGACCTAATTGCTATTTTTGGCCATGCTATTTTGTGGGGGTTAAAAACCCCCGCTATCTTGTTTTTGTTTTACAGGGAAACAAGGAAGATGATGAGCTGTACGTATATGGTTGGGTAATTCAAACTTACGCGCGTGATTTTGTTTGATGCAATATGTTGATTTGTTTTTTAATAATATATTTGTTGTGTATAATACTAACAAAGCGTGCAAAGTGGTTGAGTGGTTGGCCAGGAGTTTAGCAAGCGTTGAGACCTGGGTTCGATTCCCAGGTCCACCATAAATTCCTTGTATTATTTTTCATAACATGATCCTATGCAGATTCACAACAATATTCCCCCATGGACTCCAGCGCTCAGCTTGCCAAGTGTCTCACAATACCAATCTAATGGTCAAAAGATGAAGACCATGGTATGTTCCAATCAATGAGCATGCACCTGATTCCAGAAGTCAAGAAGGCTTGAACGTTATTGGGCCTAAAACCTGCAAAATAAACCTCCATTCTTGGGTCAACACCCCCCTGGTTAATTACTTTTCTTATTATTTTCTTTTAACTAACTATTTTTTATTATTAATATTATTTATTTAACTAACATAATTAATATTAATTTTCATAATAAACTCAGAATTAAATATTTATAAT
Organism: Vicia faba; assembly: GCA_948472305.1. NCBI lineage: Eukaryota > Viridiplantae > Streptophyta > Magnoliopsida > Fabales > Fabaceae > Vicia > Vicia faba. The sequence continues at coordinate 1,392,993,488 of OX451741.1, read as the reverse complement.
ATTTTTATTATGTATTAATTTCACTATTAATTTATTTGTAAATAAAATACTAACAAATTAATTAGTTTGATAGGTCAATTTTAATCTTTTTTCATAAATAAATAAAAATCATGTAGAATTAGGGTTTGACAATTTTCAATCATATTTTCTTATTATCATTATTCTTATTTATTAATTATTATTTTTGTAAATAAAATGTAAATTAATTAAATTAGTTAAATTAGGTTAACTTTAATCTTTTTTACAATAAATAAAATTAGTTTAGAATTAGGGTTTTGTTTACTAACTTTTTAATTCCTTTTATTTTATTTTTTATTAAAAAAACATAAAATACAAAAAATACATTTTTTCTTTTAATTAAATAATTAATTAGGTTTAGGTTTAATATTTAATTAATTGCAAAAAAAGCAAAACTTGAATTCTTTTCTCAAAAGGGTCAAAACCCTAAGGACGTCCCGATTCATTCTTTCGCGCATTATTCTAATTTTGATTATTTATGTATCTGCTCAGAGGATGTAATAGTTAATTAGGATTTTACGGCTTTATTTACTTTTCTCGCAGTTATTTACCAAAACGGGTTTATGTTTTTGGCGATGTATAGACCCGCGCCTTGTAATAGCGTAGATTCATATTTCCGCAATTTATTTTCCGCACTCTTAACTGTTAAAAATGCATGAAAGATTTGTATGACAAATTAAAATCAACTCGTAGCTTACAAATTCATGTTCAAAGATAAATATAAACTGAAACAACACACATGCACATGCCACTCCTAGGGTACGCCTCACTGGTTGCCTCGAACGTGGTCGTCAAGTATAGGGTATTTTAGAGGTCGCCCTTCTGTCTAAGATCCAGTTGCCTAGAAACGGTTGCCTCGGATAAAAAGGATCTAGGACATTAGGGTTACTTCTAAGGTGTCCTACTATTGCTTTGGTGACCACATGTCCCTATAATCGAATTGACCCGAATAACTCCAACGACGGTGCTACCTACCTCCCAATGGTGGGATAGCACTATCTAAAGGACTCTTACACAGCCTAATTCCTTAGAGTAGGTAGATCTCATGGGTACTTGCTCTTTTCAAAACAAACAAAATAACTTTTCACATTGACACTTTCAAAAAGTTTTCAAACAAATTTTTCATACACTCTTGAGGACAGATACAAGAGTTACTTAGAAAATTTTCAAACGAAACTTTTTCAAAACCCACACACACTTGAAAAGCAAACAATTTTGAAAACATAAGAGCAAGTACCTAAAAGCCCGTGGATAACCACGGATAGAAAGGGTGCTAACACCTTCCCTTTCTATAAATCTACCTCCTGAACCGAGAAACATTCTCAAAGAAGGAATTTTGCTGTGCTTTTGTCCTTTCCATGTTGGAGAACATAAAAGACGGTGGCGACTCTTGCTTACCGCAACATTTCGTGAACCAGCTTAAAAAATAGTCAGTTTTATTTCCACCGATCACAGAACTGGCGACTCTGCTGGGGAAACTTATAAAAGTGAGGTGTACCTTAGGATTAGACCACTCTTATGTTTTCAATTTCCTGTTTTGATTGCTTTAATATTGTGGGCCTGTTTTGGGAGTTTCATAGATCCTAACCCGGATCTGGGGGATACCTTTTAGGTAGCAACAAACTGTGAGGGAACTGTGCGGGGTATACCGACACGGTTGAAGCAGTTGCTACATTGATGTGGCACTTTGGTGAGTACCGGTAACCCTTGAGTCAAGTCAAGGAGAGTACGGGGCCGCCGTGTGGTGTCGTGAAGCATCAACTGACCTTAGGAACCTTACTTGACCATCCTGGCCTCTTTAGGGGTAGTGAGATGACCGACTTTGGTGCAGTCTGAAGTTGGTAGATACTCGATACTACACTCATTGAGGGTTGTTTTCTTGGAATATTTTGATCGCCAGTTCAGTGGCTAAATCAAAACAATGAACACAGAAAACAACCCAATGATATTGAGCTCCTTAGAACCCGGTTACTTTTGATAGGACAGGTTTTGAGCCCACCAACTTCAAGAGGGTAGTACCTAGACCTCATGCTGGCCTAAACTCTAAGGGCTCTCTGTGTGACTTGTGTGCCTTCAAACTTGACTACTTGCATGCTTGTTATCTGACACATGAGTTTCTTGCAGGTTTGTTTACAGTCCTTAATCTGGGCTTATAACAGGGTTTACTTACATCACTCCACGCATAGCATAACATCATACCATCATACCATTGCATACATCCTGCATAAGGACTAACCCATTTCAAGGATCTCAGGGGCTTGTGATGCAGGTCATGAAGAACCAACTGTCTAGCAAGGGGAAAAGGGGATTTATTTTCCTCTCGCAAAGGTTGATAACTTGAGTCAGGGGATATGACCCACTCGATATGGTGAGCCTAACTCTTGAAGAAGGACTCTCAACAACATGAAGTTCCTTAAGTCAAGCTACCAGTTTCGAATTCTAACAAGTTTCTCTGTTTACCCCGCGAGATCCTTGAAAACATTGCCTGCATACATACATATCATTGCATTACAGGTACCCTTTTGACAGGTCACTTATCTTCTTCGCTGTTTATTTCAGCAATCATCATGAATCCTGAATCATCCAATGAACAAGCTATCAAGGCCCTCCAGGCCCAGAATGCCCAGTTCCAGGAGTTGGTTATGATCCTAGCCCAGGGTCAACATGAGTTGAAGACTCTGATACAGAAGAAGAAGAAGAAGAAGACTGGTTTGTTCAATCCTAGACGCAGGTCTAGGAATGGATCACAAAATGAGGCTGATCTGGCTACTTCCTCTGTAGGGAAAGACAGTCCCCAAGAGGGAAGGGTTCCTAGTCCTGTGGTCTCCGACAACGAGACAGATTACAATGATGAACAGTACCCTCCAGCTGAGGATAGGTACAAACAGCTAGAAGACCGACTAAGTGCTATGGAGATACAAAAGGTACCCGGTCTGGATTTCGAAGATCTAGGTTTATCCTCTGGGGTGGTGATCCCTCACAAATTCAAAGCACCTGCTTTTGCAAAATACGACGGGGCATCCTGTCCTAAGCTGCATCTCAGATCATATGTAAGGAAGATCCAACCTTACACTGCAGATAAGAACTTATGGATCCATTTCTTCCAGGAAAGTCTTTCAGGGACTCAACTCGAATGGTACTATCAGCTGGATGGAGCCAATATTCGTAACTGGGAGGACTTGGCTACTGCATTCTACAAGCAGTATCAGTACAATTCCGACCTCGCTCCTACACGTACCCAACTCCAGGGTATGTCACTTGGGACGGGTGAAGGATTCAAGGAGTATGCTCATAAGTGGAGAGACCTGGCTGGAAGGGTGCAACCACCTCTGACCGACCGTGAGCTCGTTGATATGTTTTTGGGGACCCTGTCTGGTCCTTTCTTCAACCATCTGATTGGGAATTCTTCTGCTGGGTTTACAGATTTGATATTGACCGGGGAGAGGATTGAAGCTGGTATCAAGGCTGGAAAGATTCAAGAAGCCACACCTTCGGATGCTCAGAAAAAGCCTTACAGTGGGAAGAAGGAGTCCAGTGCTGTGCATGGTAAAAAGAGTCGTCATGATCAACATGTAGGGGCAACCCAGATCTCTAATCCTATGCCTGCTAAGAAAAGACAGAGGCAGCAACGTAAGGAGGTCGCACCCAAACGACAGTTCACTAAGATCAACATGTCACTAGATCAAGCGCTACAGCAAATGTTGAAGGCAGGGATGATTACCTTAAGGGCTCCTCTCCGGAATCCAAACACTTCTGCTCCTAACTACCACCCCAATGAAAGGTGTGCATACCACTCTGATAGCCCGGGGCATACTACGGACAACTGCTGGGCCCTAAAGAATAAGGTGCAAGACATGATTGATGCCAAAGAGATTCAGTTTGAAACACCAGAGACTCCAAACATAATCACTGCTCCTTTGCCAAATCATTGAAGGCTTTTGTTCTATTTGAATTTTCGAGTTGTATTTTTCTTTGCTTATACAAACAATTAATGTCATAGCAAACTCTTTTATTCCATTAATGCATTGCATATGTCTGTTATGAATCAATATATTCGTATTCACTATATTCAAATTGCTTTCATTTTTTGTGATGTTCAACGTTCGATTAATAGTTCTAAGCCTCTTGAGGGAGGATGACAAAAACGATACCACAATCTACAGTATGCTTTTGAACCGACCCCGCTGATGAAGTACAGGCATTGTTTCAAATCCTAAACAGTGGAGTTATAAGGAAGATAATCCCTCATCAACCCCTTCGAGCCAAAGAAGTCGGAGTTTTTCTTTTCACAAATTAAAACCCTTAATTATAACCTGGGGCAGGGTAGTTTTCTCAGTTGATCCAGGTGCACAATGAATGGAATCAAAGAAGTCCTTCTGAAACAAGAGACAGTGATGGTTCCAAATAATCATAAAGACAAGCAGTCATCATTTCACAGAAATAAAAGCCCATTAAGTCAAAACCTATGAAGGAGACTTACAAAACTGGGGCATCCCGCTGACTGTAATCACAAAAGAAACAGTTCAGGCAAAAAAATTTAGGGATAATGAAATAAAAAAGAAAGAGGTCCTACAAACCATCAACCAAAAAAGGAATGACTGCCTATTCAAAATAAACTGTCAATATCCGAACCATCATTGGAATTTCAGGACAAAGACTCAAACAAGGTCTAACGCACGATCAGCTGAGTTTAGGTTTGAAGAACATCACGAAGAACGGGTGGGTACAAAGAAATTTGAGCCTTTATCCTTTGTTTCTTAAACCGTGAACCAGGCCACGTCATAACCCTTAAAAGTCCTAGCTGAAGCACGGGTTAGTTCGAAAACATACTGTTACGAAAGGTATCCTGACTCCTTAGGGCTTGCGGTAAAATAACGAGTTGACATCATAATTTACAAAAAATTCACTTGTTTTTATGAAAAAATGCATTTTCAAAAACTTCAAGACAGACATAAGCTTTGCATTTTTAATATAACATTGCTTGCATATGACTATTTGTCTGAACAGCATAGAAATTCGCACGAAGAATATCTAAGTGAACAAAATTACTTCCAACCAAGGGGCAGGCATGATCATTGTCTATCATCTGGGGCAGTTAAGTCAAGATTCAGAGAATCTCTCAAAATGCCAAACAGCCAGGGGCAGATCTCCATCTGAGCCACTTGGGGCATTGAACAGGAATTCCAGCAACAAATCTTGCATGATCGAATGAAGATCTTCTGGTAGTCTGACAACTCCACACTACTGACAGTGACAACTCCCTACACTCTGAGGGCATGGACATAGTCAAAAAAATACTACGCATAATCAAAGACCCGCAAGGTCGACCGGCCTAGGCAAAAATAAGGGCTTCCCGGCGAACTAAAAGGGTTCAGGCAAAAATAAGGGATGAAAATGAAAAAAATCTGTACACCCGACAAGTCGAAAACCTGAAAAGGCGGCTTGGGCAAAAATGGGTATCCCGGTGGACTAAAAACCCTAAAGGGAGGTCCAGGCAAAAGTTAGGGATCACAGCGTACGACTATGTCCCGTTATCTCGTCACTTGCCTGCCAGAAGAAGATTTGTCCAATCGGCAGTTATCAAGCACCTCCACAGGTACCTTCTTCTCCAGCAGAAACTGGGGCAATAAGAATTGTCTAAACGATCTGGCTGCTCTGTCCACCAGGTACCAAGGTAAGTTCAGCTGAAGAACATGACCAAGTTACCTTCACTATCCGCAGAGCAAGGCAAGATTCAGCAAGACTCTCCCCAAGCAGAGTTGGTCTCCCGTCAGCCCGAAAAGGCACAGTATCCCCAGCAAGTCAGCAACACTCTCCCCCGTGCAGAGTTAGTCTATCATCAAGTTGGGTATCCCCAGAAGATCTCAATATTCCCTAGTAGAGTATACAGATATTCCTAAGCAAGCATCCCCGGCAGTCTTAATATTCCTCGACGGAAATATAAGATTGTTCCCCGGCGGAATACCAGACACCCCAGTGGAACCATACCCCGGTACAGTTCAAAAGTTTCCCCGGGAAATTTGAATCATCCTCCCCAGTAGATTCTGGAAGCTTATCCCCAATAGGTTCTGGAAACTTATCACCTGCAGAGTACAAATATCTCTCCCCGGCCATGTTCAAAGGTTATTCCCCACCAGAGCTTATAACTGGGTTATCCTCAGCTAATTACCACGGAAAGATCGTTCTCGGCGAAGTTCTTCCTATCCCCCCAGCGGAGTTCATCAAATCTTCCAACATAACTTATCAACGAAATTCCTAGCGGAGTTATCATCAAAACCTCAGCGAAGTATCTCTTCCCACAGAGTAATTCCCCGCAGAGTAATCTCTTCAACAAGTTTATTCCCCAACGGAGTCATCTTCTCCTACCGGTTTATTCTTGCAAACATCATCCCCAGTGGAAACGAAGAACTCTACTCTTCAAACATCAGCCCAGGATTCAACAAGCTCCCGGCATTCGTCAAGGATTTATTTTCCTAGAAGAAAATACATTCATAGACATTTCACATTTCATACATCCTGCTTACATACATGATAAAGTGCATACGACACTACCTCATTTATTTTTTAACATCATGACATCATTTCATACATCATGACATTGCATACAACTGATGTTTTGCCTTTTCAGGAAAAAGGTCAATCCAAAGATGATTACTATCAACTGTCACTAATTCCAGATTCGATTCCTGTATCTAGCCAGGGCATGTCTGTGAGTAACTGATTGTAGATTCGATACCTGTATCCAGCCAGGGCGTGTCTGCATGAAGAGTTTAGAGATTCGATTCCTGTATCCAGCCAGGGCACATCTGTAGACGACCAATTCCAGATTTGATTCCTGTATCTAGCCAGGGCATATCTGTGAGTAACTGATTGTAGATTCGATACCTGTATCCATCCAGGGCATGTCTGCATGAAGAGTTTAGAGATTCGATTCCTGTATCCAGCCAATGCATATCTGTGGACGACAAATTCCAGATTCGATTCCTGTATCTAGCCAGGGCATATCTGTGAGTGACTGATTGTAGATTCGATACCTGTATCCAGCCAGGGCATACCTGCATGAAGAGTTTAGAGATTTGATACCTGTATCCAGCCAGGGCACATCTGTAGACGACTAATTCCAGATTCGATTCTTGTATCTAGCCAGGGCATATATGTGAGTATTTGATTGTAGATTCGATTCCTGTATCTAGCCAGGGCATGTCTGCATGAAGAGTTTAGAGATTCGATTCCTGTATCCAGCCAGGGCATATCTGTAGACGACCAATTCCAGATTTGATTCCTGTATCTAGCCAGGGCATATCTGAGAGTAACTGATTGTAGATTCGACACTTGTATCTAGCCAGGGCATATCTGCATGAAGAGTTTAGAGATTCGACACATGTATCTAGCCAGGGCATATCTGTAGACGACAAATTCCAGATTCGATTCCTGTATCTAGCCAGGGCATATCTGTGTGATTGTAGATTCGATACCTATATCCAGCCAGGGCATGTCTGCATGAAGAGTTTAGAGATTCGATACCTGTATCCAGCCAGGGCACGTCTGTAAACAACCTTTTAAAGTTTCGGATTCGATTCCTGTATCTAGCCAGGGCATATCTTTGAGCAATTGATTGTGGATTCGATACCTGTATCTAGCCAGGGCATATCTACATGAAGAGTTTGAAGATCAACACCTGTAACCGGCCAGGAAATTATCTTTCTTTCTCAAATATACAAGTTCTCGCTAAGGAATCTCTTACGCGATCGATATCCCTAGATGGCATCTTTAAGCCCATCTCCACAACTATCCATTACATTTCCAAATGGCATCTATAAGCCCATTCCCGACAAGGTTCTGTCACATTTCCAAATGGCATCTATAAGCCCATTCCCGACAAGGTTCTGTCACATCTCCAGATGGCATCTATAAGCCCATCCTCCTATCCACCATCTCTCCAAATGGCATCTTTAAGCCCATTCCCGACATCACACTGCTGATAGTCTACTATGTGAGTGCAAATTTCTGGGCACTCTAGTGTTCAATCATCTTCCACCTTCGGATCACGAAAGGCACGCAAGCCAATCTACATCCTCATGTCTAAGAAGATTGAACAGGGGAAACTGTTGTACCCCAAAATTTTCCCTCCCATATTCTTCAAGATTTGTCAAGATCAATCTTCAAATGCTTCAAGATTCCTCAAGGGTTGCACAGTCCCAACATCTCCTAAGCCAGTCAAAAACTAGGGTTTTGGTTCTTACAAGGAAGTTTAGGTTTTCAAGGGCTCAATCAAGTCCCATATGCTCATATACATTGTCAAGCATCTACATGACAAGTCTCAAGACTCACAGCATCAACTTGCACAGTCAAAAGCCCTAATTGCTTCACAATCAACTGCAGGGGCAAAATGGTCATTTAGCAGTCAAAAGTCAAATTTTTTTGGTAAACATCTTATTTTGAAGCCACAATCATCATTTGATCAATTCTTGATCATGATTCCACAAGCATGGCTCAAAAATCATCAAAGATGCAAAAGTTGCTATTTTTGGACAGCAGAAAAGTGAACTGTAACTTGACCAAGGCATAACTTTTTCATGGTTCATCCGAAAAATCCCATCCAATGCTCATTTTTAAGGGGATGACATTTCCTACAACTCATCTTCACATTCCAAGACCAAGAAATGCTCTCACAAAAAGTTATCAATTTCTACATTATAGGACAATTTCAAAAGTCAACAAAAAGGCACTTTAAGTCAAAGACCATAACTTGAGATTGGTAAATCAAAATGACATGGGACCAAAGGCATTGGTTAGAGGACTTCAATACCTTTCCAAAATGTCCAATAACATGTTCATATGATCAAAATTGAGCAAGATATGCATTGGTGAAGTTGGGAAATATTTGGGAATTTGCAAAAGTCAACTTTGCCCAAAACACTTCATTTTTGCTAATGGGCCTCAAATTCTTTCTTGAAACTTTGTCCAAGGCCTATGCACGACCCATTGAACTTAAATTGATTTATTTTCTTATTTTTAATTAATTAATTGAATTTTTATTAATATTAATTCATTTAATTCATTTAATTGTAGGAAAATTCAAAAGATATGGTTTTCAAATCTTTTTGTGATGCAAATGAACTCAAGACAAGCTGAAGATCTCGTGTACACATCAAGGGGACCAAAATATCCAATTTTAGCAAGTTTTGTCAATCAAAAATGTGCAAAAAGATTTGATTGAAATCAAATATTGAAATCATAAAGCCATGGATTCTTGGACAAAGATTGAACCCTAATTCCATTCTACTACATATACAGAACCTAAACCTAATGCCTCACATGTGCAAGCTGCTGCAAAAAGCCATAAACTAATTCCAAAAAATCAAGAACAAATTCAAAACTGAATTCAACCTTCCAGGCCAATTCAAAGCCTTTTCTTGATTCAAACACCTTACTACCATTCCCAGGAGCGGATTGGAATAAAAAACAAGCCTTAACACTCCAAGAACACGCAAGAACAAGTCACACGGTTTGGTTATTTTTTCATAATCGTGATTCAATATTCATGCATTATTAATGAGACTTTTTGTGTGTATTGGATTGCTAGAACATCTCTGAAGCTAATGGTACAGGTTAATTTGATTATGGAGCCCTGAATCAAAAGATGCCATTAACAATTTTTAGGGTTTCGAAGCTTTCAATTTAGGGATTCCCAGCACAGGAAAAATTGGACCTTCTCAGACCTATGGTTGAATTCGTCAAGGCCAGACGAATCCAACACCATGCTCGCGCCCTATTTATATAGATTACAGACCTAATCGCTATTTTTGGCCATGCTATTTTGTGGGGGTTAAAAACCCCCACTATCTTGTTTTTGTTTTACAGGGAAACGAGGAAGATGATGAGCTATACGTATATGGTTGGGTAATTCAAACTTACGCGCGTGATTTTGTTTGATGCAATATGTTGATTTGTTTTTTAATAATATATTTGTTGTGTATAATACTAACAAAGCGTGCAAAGTGGTTGAGTGGTTGGCCAGGTGTTTAGCAAGCGTTGGGACCTGGGTTCGATTCCCAGGTCCACCCAAAATTCCTTGTATTATTTTTCATAACATGATCCTATGCAAATTCACAACAATATTCCACCATGGACTCCAGCGCTCAGCTTGCCAAGTGTCTCACAATACCAATCTAATGGTCAAAAGATGAAGACCATGGTACGTTCCAGTCAATGAGCATGCACCTGATTCCAGAAGTCAAGAAGGCTTGAACGTTATTGGGCCTAAAACCTGCAAAATAAACCTCCATTCTTGGGTCAACACCCCCCTGGTTAATTACTTTTCTTATTATTTTCTTTTAACTAACTATTTTTTATTATTAATATTATTTATTTAACTAACATAATTAATATTAATTTTCATAATAAACTCAGAATTAAATATTTATAATATTTTTATTATGTATTAATTTCATTATTAATTTATTTTGTAAATAAAATACTAACAAATTAATTAGTTTGATAGGTCAATTTTAATCTTTTTTCATAAATAAATAAAAATCATGTAGAATTAGGGTTTGACAATTTTCAATCATATTTTCTTATTATCATTATTCTTATTTATTAATTATTATTTTTGTAAATGAAATGTAAATTAATTAAATTAGTTAAATTAGGTTAACTTTAATCTTTTTTACAATAAATAAAATTAGTTTAGAATTAGGGTTTTGTTTACTATCTTTTTAATTCCTTTTACTTTATTTTTTATTAAAAAAACATAAAATACAAAAAATACATTTTTTCTTTTAATTAAATAATTAATTAGGTTTAGGTTTAATATTTAATTAATTGCAAAAAAAGCAAAACTTGAATTCTTTTCTCAAAAGGGTCAAAACCCTAAGGACGTCCCAATTCATTCTTTCGCGCATTATTCTTATTTTGACTATTTATGTATCTGCTCAGAGGATGTAATAGTTAATTAGGATTTTACCGCTTTATTTACTTTTCTCGCACTTATTTACCAAAACGGGTTTATGTTTTTGGAGATGTATAGACCCGCGCCTTGTAATAGCGTAGATTCATATTTCCGCAATTTATTTTCCGCACTCTTAACTGTTAAAAATGCATGAAAGATTTGTATGACAAATTAAAATCAACTCGTAGCTCACAAATGCATGTTCAAAGATAAATATAAACTGAAACAACACACATGCACATGCCACTCCTAGGGTGTTTTAGAGGTAGCCCTCCTATCTAAGATCCAGTTGCCTAGAAACGGTTGCCTCGGATAAAAAGGATCTAGGACATTGGGGTTACTTCTACGGTGTCCTACTATTGCTTTGGTGACCACATGTCCCTATAATCGAATTGACCCGAATAACTCCAACGACGGTGCTACCTACCTCTCAATGGTGGGATAGCACTATCTAAAGGACTCTTACACAGCCTAAATCCTTAGAGTAGGTAGATCTCATGGGTACTTGCTCTTTTCAAAACAAACAAAACAACTTTTCACATTGACACTTTCAAAAAGTTTTCAAACAAATTTTTCATACACTCTTGAGGACAGATACAAGAGTTACTTAGAAAATTTTCAAACAAAACTTTTTCAAAACCCACACACACTTGAAAAGCAAACAATTTTGAAAACATAAGAGCAAGTACCTAAGAGCCCGTGGATAACCACAGATAGAAAGGGTGCTAACACCTTCCCTTTCTATAAATCTACCTCCCGAACCGAGAGACATCTCAAAGAAGGAATTTTGCTGTGCTATTGTCCTTTCCATGTTGGAGAAAATAAAAGACGGTGGCGACTCTTGCTTATCGCGACATTTCGCGAACCAGCTTAAAAAACAGTCAGTTCTATTTCCACCGATCACAGTTCCTTAAACCGTGAACCAGGCCACGTTACAACCCTTAAAAGTTCTAGCTGAAGCATGGGTTAGTTCGAGAGCATACTGTTACAAAGGTATCCTGACTCCTGTAAGGTTTGCTATAAATCATGAGTTGATATCACATTCTTGCAAATTTTGTTTTACTACAAAAAACACATTTTCAAAAAATTTCAAGACAAACATAAGCTTTGCATTCTTTAAATGAAATTGTTTGCATATGGCTAATTGTTCAAACAATAGAGAAATTCACACAACGAATATTCAGTGAACAAAGATCCTCTCAGTGGACAGAATCACCTCAGACGGGAAAAAACATTCCCAATAACAGGCCTTTCATAATCAAGGGGCGTGACATTGTGTCTAGTTAATCTGGGGCAGTCAAGCCAATATATAAAGAATCTCCAAAAGTGTTGAATAGACAGGGGAAGTCTCCATCTTAATCACTCGGGGCATGTTACATTGATCGGGGATTCCAGCAAAAATCACTGTGAAATTTGAACCTTTAGTACCACCAAATTGCTTATTTGTGCCAGTAGTATCATATGGTGTCAGTATCATGTCTTTGGATCCTTCCATGACATTTCTTAGAAAAGATACCTAGGAAATTCAAGACTATCAGAAACTTGATCAAACATCAGGTGCACCAGATTCATCCTAAAGCATCCCCACACAGGCTCCCACGTATGAAAGGGCACATGCGATCACATAAACATTTTCTGGCATTTATAGACGGTGACAACTCTCCACATTCTATGAACACGGACGTAGTCAGAAAATACTACGCATGAAAAAGACCTGCTGGGTTGACAGGCCTAGGAAAAATTAAGGGCATCCCAGCGAACCAAAATAGTTCGGGAAAAATTTAGGGATATATACAAAAAAAAATTATACACCCGGCAAGTCGAAAACCTGAAAAGGCGGTCCAGGCAAAAGTTAGGGATTAAAAATGTACGACTATGTCCCGTCATCTTGTCATTTGTTTATCAGTAGAAGACTTATCATCCTGATCAGCATTTACCAAGCACCCTAGGAGTTGGGATGACACTCAAACGATCCACAAATTCTCCGCAAGTACTTTCTCCAGCAGGTATAAAGGCAGGGGCATCTTACTAAAAAGTTGCTTCCATATCCTCAGCTTACAACCTAGTGATGTCAGGTGTTCTTGTATTCCCGGCAGAACAGGAATTTCCAACTACTGCTCCGATATCAGGTTTTCCCCAGTAAAGTCGTCAAACTTCTCAGGTTCCTCAATAGGATTTCCCAAAATCCTCAAGAAGTGCATAGAGATTTCCTTCCCCAACAGAGTTTATTTCTCTAACACCGGAAGATCATCTCCCAGCAGTTCAGCTTCAACAAAATCTGAAGACCTACATTCTTCATCACCAGTTGCAATCCGGGATTTATTTTCCCTAATTCGACAGCGTTGCAATAGAACAACTAATACATTCACATATTACATCCATACATCATTCTACAAACGTCATAGAATCTACAGTACAAATGCATACATCCCAATCTCATTTATTTTGAGAACACCATTACACAATGCATTTCATACATCATGACATTGCATACGTCATGACATTGCATATAGCTAACGCTTTACCTTTTTAGGAAAGATCAATCAACAAATATTTATCATCAATAATTTTCAATAGGTCCAGGATTAGCTCCTAAAACAAAACAGAGTAATTATCTGTGCGACCAAATACAGCTTTACACGGGCTCATCATAAAGCAATCTTACACGGGTTTCTTCTAACTTCCAAATACAACTTTACACAGGCTCAACATGAAGAAATCTTACATGGGTTTCTTCTGACTCCCAAATATAGCTTTACACGGGCTCATCATGAAGTAATATTACATGGGTTTCTTCTGACTTCCAAATACAACTTTATACGGGCTCTTCATGAAGCAATCTTACATGGCTTTCTTCTGACTTCCAAATACAGCTTTATACGGGTTATTCATGAAGCAATATTACACGGGTTCCTTTTCCCTCCTTCTGAAGTTTTACACTGACTCATCCTGAGGCAGCCCTACCCAGGTTCCTTCTCATAAGCTCCAGATGCAATTTTACACGGACTCATCCTGAGGCAACCCTACCCAGGTTCCTTCTCTTGAATTTCGAGATGAAGTTTTACACGGACTCATCTTGAGGCAACCCTACCCAAGTTCCTTCTCTTGAATTTCCAGATGCAGTTTTACACTGACTCATCCTGAGGCAACCCTATCCAGGTTCCTTATCTTGAATTTCTAGATGCAGTTTTACACGGACTCATCCTGAAGCAACCCTACCCAGGTTCCTTCTCACAATCTCCAGATGCAGTTTTACACAGACTCATCTTGAGGCAACCCTACCCAGGATCCTTCTCTTGAATTTCTAGATGTAGTTTTACACGGACTCATCCCGAGGCAACCCTACACAGGTTCCTTCTCACAGTTTCCAAATGTAGTTTTACATGGATTCATCCTGACACAACCCTACCCAGGTTCCTTCTTACAATTTCCAGATGCAGTTTTACCCGGACTCATCCTGAAGCTGCCCTACCCAGGTCCCTCTCATATATCTCCTAAAACATCCCTACTCAGGTTCCTTATCATACACTTCCAGATGAAGTCTTACCCGGACTTATCCTAAGACTCCCATACACAGGTTTCTTCTGATACATTTCCAGATAGCAGTTAATTTCATTCTCCCTAGCAAATTACTGTGAAGCCTACATTTCAACCAGAAAACAATAAACTTTCATCTCTCCAATCCAGAGATAACGCCTCAGTAGAGCCATGGTGTTGTACCCCAAAATTTTCTCTCTCATTTCTCAAGAAATCTCTCATAAGATCTCCATTGATTCAAGACTATACAAGGTTTGATCAGCTCAAGACACCTCCTCAGCACTGACAACTCAAAACTAGGGTTTGAGTTTGTACAAAGATAAATGAACTTATAATGCCTTGTATGACCTTCATGGATAATTTTGGATCCCCAAGATTTCTCATGTCAAGTTTCAAGCTTTGGATCACATTTTTGCTCAGTCAGTTGATCAGTTAACCTAAAATCAACTTTATTAGGGAAAAAGTCAACTATGGTCAATTTGCAGTCAAACTTCATGATTTTTGACCCATATCAACATTATGAACTCATATATGTCAATTTATCAAGTTTTTATCACCATTCCTCAAGAAATTTGATCAGATCATCAAAAGGACAAAGTGGTCAAAATTAGGGTTTTGATTGAGGAGGTTCAATTTTTAACTTTTCACCTAACAAATGACTTATTGGTTCAAGACATGATCTCAAGGATACAAATACACAATTTTTACCTAATGGCATGGCTCAAAACATTTCTCAAGATCAATTGATTGATAATTGAATTTCACTCAACTGATGAAAAGTCAATTATACACTGAAAAGTCAAACTTTGACTTTTTTGATCAAAATCAGGTTTCAAAGATTACAATTCATCAAGACATATCAAAATATGAAACTTGTTCATCAAGGAATTTAAAAGTAAAAATTCATCTTGAAAAGTTAAATTTCTAAAACATATAATTTTTTGTGTTAGAAAGTTCATGTTTTTTCACAACTTTGTGCCAAATTTCCACCATGATGCAAGATGATTCAAAGGAAACTTCCAACATGAAAGTTGTAGACCTCAATGAGATATAAAACATTGTATGGCAGGACTTTTCCTAGAAATGCTTGGATTTCAAGTTATGAATTTATGAAGACATGTCCATGAAACTAAAAAGACATTAGTGAAATTTTGCCCTAGTTAGGCAGGATTTTGACCTAACTTCATAGCAACTTTTCACCTAGTTCCAAATTGAATTTTCAAAAATGTCAAACATGATGTTTGTAAAGTATGTTACAAGCTTTCCAAAATGTCCAATAACTCATCAAGACCATACATGAGCTAAGAGAATCGAAGGAAAGAAGTTAGGGTTTTCAATCTTGTTTTTCAAGTCATTTTCATGATGAACATTGAATCAAATACATAGCCATGATGCATAATCTTCACTTTGCAGGCCTCAAAGTTTTTTGTCACTCCTTAATTTAATGTTAACACAACTGATTGATCAGTTGTCCAATTGATTCAAGCATTGTCCAAAGCATTTTTCTATTTTAGGGAGAAAGTCACCATTTTCATTCTTGTAAAGCAAGCTTTACGCACAAAGTCAGCTTCTTGAGCTCCTAACTTGTTCTCTTTAAGTACACTCCATCCACAAAGTCAGAAGCAAGCTTTTTTAAAGTTCAACCACTCTACAATAGCATGCTACAAGCTTTGGGAAGATGTTTATCATGTTTGCTTCAAAAATAAATAAAGTGGCCACAACTTGAGAATTCAAATTTTGAGTTGTTGTAACACTTGAAACCTCTTGACTATAAATATATGCACTATTTGCAACCTATCACACGAGCTCAAACACCCCAAAACTCAGAACTGCATAACAAACATCCATTGTTGCATATTCTGACCAAAAACTCCAAACTCAGAATCCACTTGTGCGTTCCTTGGCTTTTCACTTCCAAAATTTCCTAAACATCATCTACAAACAATCCCACACCCTATTACACGACTGTAACACCATCTTTATCAACTTCCATAACAAAAAAATAGAACTTGCATCTTGACTTCTCTAGCACAATTCAAGCACTCTCAGCATCAAGTAAGCATTGCATTAGCTTCCTGGGAACTTGAGGAAGCTAACCTGATCATCATAACTCCTTGAAAGCAGCACAAACTCATTTCACAATTTCCAGTTTTGAGGTATTTTTTCTTAAATTTTATCTCTTCATCCAAGCATCATTTGATTCTTATTTGTGAAGATAAAATGTAGATATCATTGTCCTGAAGCTATACATGTCCATGGTTTTCATTTATATTGCCTGAGCTTAAAGAATTTTAGGTTTGAATCTCTGAAAAAAGTTAGTTCAGTATTTGGTACTTTTAGAAATTCTTGCTCATCTTTGAGAATTAGTTTAAGTTGTTTACATATTCATAATCGTGATGAAATTTCTAACAAGTTTGATGTTGGAAGTTTTGTGAATGGGTGAGAAATGAGTGAGTTACAGGAACCATGGCTGGAGGTTGAAGATGAAGTTTATTTCTGGAACTTGTTTTGTATTATATATTTATTGTTTCAGTTAAGTTAACGGATGTACAACCACCTCAATGGTAAAGGCAACGCGTGTTTATGGTCATGGTCATGGGTTCAAGTCCCAGCGCTGCCTTTTGTCATATTTTTCCATAATTTCTTCCTTTTTTGCTACAAACCAGGTGCGCTGGGCCTCCAGTACTGGGCCCTTACCATATTTTGCTGATTCTCACCCCCTTGTCTGCTTGCTACAACACAGGCCCAACTTTTTTTATTTTTTATTTTATTTTTTTTCTGTTTACAAAAGCATTAATGGGCCAGGTTTCAAATATGTTTTTTCTAACAAACTCCCAAATTCCATTTCAAACCCCCCTAACTTTTATTTTTATATTTTATTTTATTTTTCTTTATTATTTTTATTATTATTATTAGTATTAATATTATCATTTTTATTAATAAAAAAAATAGTTAATTTATTTATATATTTATTATATTTATATTCATGTATATTTTATTCCTTTAAAAAACAAAAAGACAAAAATATTTTCTTAAACAAAATCAATTCTTTTTCTTAATAAATTAATAATTATATTTAGGTTTAGTTATTTTCTTTAAAATTAACTTAGAATTTAGGTTTTCTTTTAATTAATTAATTTCCATACTATTTTTTTAAACTTAAAACCTTTTCTTAAAAAACTCTAAAAATGCTTTCTAACTTAATTTCTTTTCTTAATTAGTTTAGGTTTAATTTTATTTATCTTAATTAATAATTTTATTTTAGATAATTAGGTTAAAACCCTTTTCCTAAAAAAAAACCAAACAAAATCCATTTCTTTTCCATTTATATCCTTGTATATTATGTTTATTCATTTCTTGTACAATATTCAATATGGTTGTAATAGATAATTAGGTTTAATTTCTTGAAATCCCCATTTTTAAATTTGTATACCCCATCCCCAAATGATGTAATAGTGTAGTAAATTTACTTTCCGCAATTTATCACTTTCATATAAATGCTAGTAAATTGGGGTGTGTATGGAAGATAAAATCAACAAGTAGATAACCCTAATCAAAGATTAAATGCATGCAAATCAAACACACTATTCACACATGCACCCCTAAGGTAAACTCCACTTGTTGCCAAAAAATGGTCATGTTATGCATGTGGGATGTCTTAGCAAAAAAATCAAAATACAAGATCATAGTCCCTCGATTACGCTACAAATGTTGCCTTTCAAATGATCTTAGTCCCTCAAGAGAAATGCTAAGATATCTCACAATATTGTTGTGATACGGTGGCAGAACTAACTGTTTTTACTGGTTTGCATTTTGCGTTTTTTGTTTGCAAAATGTCGCGGTAAGCAAGAGCCGCCATCGACTTTTATTTCATCCAATCATGGAAAAGGAAAAAGAACAGAAAAAACCTTTTTTTTGAGATATTCTGAGTACGGGGGGTAGATTATAGAAAGGGAAGGTGTTAGCACCCTTTCTATCCGTATTTTTCTACGGGCTCTTAGGTACTTGCTCATTTTGAAATTGGTTGTGTGTTCTTGTCTTGAAAATTTTTTACTTCGTGATAACCCTTGTATCAGTCCTCAAGGATGTGACAAAGTTTATTTTGATTTTTTTTTGAAAGGTGTTTGTGTGAAAAGTTTTTATTGAGCAAATACTTAAGATTCTACCTACTCGAAAAAAAGATTGTTCGTTCTATTTCCTTTAGACAGCGTTATCCTACTATTAAGGAGTAGGTAGCATCGTCGTTGGAGTTGTAAGGGACATTCAAAAGGGACAAGTACAATCACTAAAGCAATAGTTAGAAAAAATTAGTAGTAACCCTAGAGTCTTAAGATATTTTAGAGGTAACATTTTCGAGGCAACATTGGAATAGCACACTTTGATATTTTAGACTGGAGAGCGACCACTAAAATCTCCTATGCTTAATGATTGTTTACCGAAGGCAACCGCAGTGAGGTAAACCCTAGGAGTGAATATGTGTGTATGAGTTGTTTCAGTTATTTAATCTTTGCACATTAGGTGATCTACCATATTAAATTTCCAGACATTCTTGCCATACAATCCTATTAGCATACATCTAGACAGTTAATAATTTGCAGGAACTTAGAAATGCGAGAAAATAAACCTAGCTATTACAAGGCTTTGACAGTTACATAATTATCTTGACGGGAAATAAAAGATGCAAAATTTAAAACCCTAATTAAAACTATTACAACCTCAAAACAGTTACAATAATACTAAAAACAAATAAAAGTGCACGAGGTAAATTAAATACGAGGGAGATTGAGAACCCTAAAATCTAATTACAAGAATGATTAAGTTATTTTTTGAGAAAAGAATTAGAAATTATGTACAACAAAACCCTAATTCTAATTATTTCTAATTATGAAAAAAAGGTATTTAAGCTAACCTGATTAACCTAATGAATAAATATTTTAATGAAAATAAATATTTTGGTGTATTTTTTAAAGAAAATTAATTAAATTATGTACAATTTAAATCCTAGGGCTATTTATTTTTAATTATAAAAAGAGATTAAATTGCCTTAAATTAATTAAACTAAATTAATCAAGAAATAAAATATTTTTATTAAAAAAAATGATTTTATGTATTTTGTGATTTTTTTGATTTTATAGAAAAATAATAATTTTGGGTTAATTAAATAAAAATAAATAAGAGAAATTAATTAAAGAAATTAAAAAGAAAATAGAATAGAAAATGCAATTTGTGTTGAATAGCAGATCTGGGGGGTGCCAGACTGAATTTTCTAAGGCCCAAAATGCTCCCAGCCCAGTCAATATTGGATTCTGTGTAGCGTTGTCTTGAACATGCACCATAGGCCCTCACTGCTGGAGCGTTGGATCTGATAGCATGCTTGATCAAACGGTTTGATGCAAGGGTGCATGATGGTCACCAGGAAGAATAACACGCTGGATCTGTTGAATGAAAATAATATAAAGGAAGCGTTGGGACCTGGGATCGCCAGCTGTGCTACGCGCTTTTGTTATTAGTGTAAGGAAAACAAAATATATTATATAATAAATAAATGGATTAATGAATAAACAAAAAAAAAATGCGTGAGCTTTCAAATGGTCTAATGATGCTTGGACACGTTATCTTCTTCTTCCTCATCCGCTGTTTTAGATCTTCATACCTTTACCTACAGTCAACTTCCATGGCTAAAGACCTGCACAATTAAAAAATTCACAAGACACAATATAAATGGAATTGAAGACCATGGTTCGACCGGTCATGATGTCCCGGTCATCCCAGTATCCATCTTATGGTCTAATTTTGCCTGTAGCAAAAAGCCCTAAACTGCACACCCACACCCTAACAATGGCAAAGGCACGTATAGGCTCTAAAAATGCAATTAAATCATTCAGTCAATTTGCAAACATGATGAGGATTACAAATATATAACTTAAACATGCTAATTGATTGGGATGACTTCCTGAGACGTCCAGCAATTGATTGGCAATGCTAGGATTACTTGAGATGGCTTGTGGAGTGAAAACCGATTCACACTTTTCTTTGAATTTTTTGAAGTTTGTTCTGGCCTTTTACACGACTATAACCCTTCTTTTCTGCTTTGTTCTTGTTCATTATATATCACTCAATGAATTAGGGTTGCAAAATAGATTGAATCTTGAAGTTTTGATGAGATTTGATTTGATTCTTTAGCCATATGCAAACTTGCTATTTTGAGCCAAATTATCCCTTTTTTGTATCCATTATGATTTATTCGTTTTGACCTTGATAATTCAGCATATTTTGATTTTCAACCTGTCCAAAAACCAAATCAAATCATATCTTTGCTATTATTCATGAATTATTTGATTTAATTCAATTTTTAATTAATAAAAAATCAAAATAAATTGAAAAATGAAGCAAGTAATGGGTGGATGAATATTTGAGTCGTGGACCACATTATAAGTGAGGTGCAAGCATAAAAAGTTAGACCCATTTAGCAAAAAATGCATTTTTGAGCACATTTGACTTTTGGCAATTTTGCAAAAAGGGTCAACTTTGACAAAGCATATCTCTTCCAATTTTAACCCTAGAGAGTTTTTCTTTGACTTTTTAGAAATATTAGGATGTCCCCTAAGCAACCCTTTTGGACTCATCTCAATTGAGTCTTGCATGTTCATGGAAGAAGCTTTGACCCAAAAGGTGTTTTTGTTGACTTTTCAAAAGGACCCATAATGTGAAAATTCATATCTTTTTATGAGTGCATATTTTGAACTTGTGAGTTGAAGATTAATTGTAGGGAATTTCATCCTCTTCAAAATGAGATTTGGATGGAAAACGTTTGATAAAGTACGAGGAAGTTATGGTTGGTCAAAGTTTGGTTGACTTTTACTAAGAAACCCTAATTTAGCAACTTTTGGGTTTTGATGAATTTGGAGCATTCCTTGGTGAATCATGGTCAAAAATTTATCAAATGATGAAAGTAACTTCAAAATGTTAATGTTTACCAAAAATCTTGAAGTTTGATTGTATGTGGGTCACAGTTGACTTTTGACCTATACAGTCGATTTTTAAGCATCTGAGAAGTTGGCTGAGCAAACCTCTTGTGCAAGGCATGAAACTTGACATGTAGGGTCTTGAGAACATATTAAGACCATGGAGTGCATATGAGGCCTTTGTAGTTCACCCATCTTGATGAAAATGGAAACCCTAATTTGAGGTATACTGCCTTAGGAGAGAGTTTGTCTGGTCAACTCTTGGGCAATCTTGAGCAAATTGAGGATCTCTGGGAGTATGTATTGAGTAAAATGAGAGGGAAAATTTTGGGGTACAACAGCTGCCCATGTTCAATTTTCTTAAACCTGAGGATGTAGATTGGCTTGTCTGCCTTTCGTAATCTGAAGGTGGAAGATGATTGAACACTAGAGTGCCCAGAAATTTGCACTCGCATAAAGTGGCACTTGATTTCTGATATTGGGAATGGGATTACAGATGCCATTTGGAGGTCGATAATGGAAGATTTGTCGGAGATAGGCTTAAAGATGCCATCCTGGATGTGACGGAGAATTGTCAGAGATTGGCTTAAAGATGCCATCTAGAGAGTGTTGATTTCCTGAGACAAGGAATCTGATGAGGAATATTGGTATTTGTCTCGAGAAATAGAGTTTTAGGGGCTTCAGTTGTCTGTTACTCTACGGGGGAAATGCGAAACCAATCGTGTTTGATTAGGTCCCGGTCTTAAAGTGTTGTGGACTTCGGTCTGGAGATAAGAGAGAAGGAACATGGATAGTAAGGTTATGAGAAGGAACCTAGATAGTAGGGTTTCTTTGAAATGAAAGCCTGGATAGTAAGGCTGTGAGAAGGAACCTGGATGGTAGGGTTACTTCGATATGAAATCCTGGATAGTATGGCTGTGAGAAGGAACCTGGATAGTAGGGTTACTCCGATATGAAAGCCTGGATAGTAAGGTTGTGAGAAGGAACCTGGATAGTAGGGTTACTTCGATATGAAAGCCTGGATAGTAGGGTTGTGAGAAGGAACTTGGGTCGTAGGGTTACTTCGATATGAAAACCCGGATAGTAGGGCTGTGAGAAGGAACCTGGGTAGTAGGGTTACTTCGATATGAAAGCCTGGATAGTAGGGTTGTGAGAAGGAACCTGGGTAGTAGGGTTACTTCGATATGAAAGCCTGGATAGTAGGGCTATGAAAAGGAACCTGGGTAGTAGGGTTACTTCGATATTAAATCTTGGATAGTAGGGCTTGTGTGAAGGAACCTGGGTAGTAGGGTTACTTCGATATGAAAGCCTGGGTAGTAGGGATGTGAGAAGGAACCTGGATAGTATGGTTACTTCGATATGAAAGCCTGGATAGTAGGGTTGTGAGAAGGAACCTGGGTAGTAGGTTTACTTTGATATGAAATCCTGGATAGTAGGGATGTGAGAAGGAACCTGGGTAGTAGGTTTACTTCGATATGAAAGCCTGGATAGTAGGGCTGTGAGAAGGAACCTGGATAGTAGGGTTACTTCGATATGAAAGCCTGGATAGTAGGGCTGTGAGAAGGAACCTGGGTCGTAGGGTTACTTTGATATGAAAACCTGGATAGTAGGGTTGTGAGAAGGAACCTGGATAGTAGGGTTACTTCGATAGGAATGCCTGGATAGTAGGGTTGTGAGAAGGAACCTGGGTCACAGGGTTACTTCGATATGAAAGCCTGGATAGTAGGGCTGTGAGAAGGAACCTGGATAGTAGGTTTACTTCTATATGAATGCCTGGATATTAGGGCTGTGAGAAGGAACCTGGGTCGTAGGGTTACTTCGATATGAAATCCATGATAGTAGGGTTGTGAGAAGGAACCTGGATAGTAGGGTTACTTCGAAGTGATAGTATAGATTAGTTGACCCATTTGGTTTCGGGAACTGAGTCTCCATTAGTCATCTGTTGATGTGATCTGTATAACTGTTGGATTCGTTGAAGCTAATCTTCTTTTCCTACAGAAGATATAAAGGTTAGTTGTATGCGATGCATGAAATGCAGGGTGAGATGATGTTCTCAAAATAAATGAGATTATGTTGTATATGATATGTATGTGTATGTCATGATGTATGTTCATGAAATGTTGTCGGGGTATGCTCGTGTCTGGGAAAATAAATCTCTGACGGTTGTTGGAGATTTGTGAATATTCTGTCGGGAAGAGATGTTGGAGAATAACTCTGCGGGGACCAAACTTTGGCGGAAGAGACACTATGTTGGTAGACCTGCCGATCTGGAGGAACAAACATAGTTGGGGATGAAATTCTATTACTGGAAGTGATGAGCTCTGGTGGAGATTGAGCTTCTGTATCTGTAGAAATAAACTCCGCTTGGGGGTAAAATTTATTGACTCGCCTGCGATTACGAACCTCGGCTAGGGATAATTATGTCCTATTTCGGGAAAGCTGAAATCAATGCCTTTTGGATACTTTTACTCTGTGGGGAGTGTTTGTACCAATAATTATGTTCCAAATCTGGCTCTATCCCGATACCTGCTGGGCAGAGGAACCGTCGGGTTTGGTACTTCTTGTTTTTTCCTGTTTCTGGAATTATGAGTAACTGTCTTTTGTTTCTTATGTAAATATTTATGAGGAGCAATCATTTTCAAATGCATATATTAAAAATAAATCATTGGACGTTCTTGCAAAACAACATAGAAAAAGAAAAAACAAATTGAAGTTTCTTGTGAAAATGACTTGTATTGATTTTGAAGTTGGCCTGTAATAGGCGTTTTGTACAAAGAGGTTGACACTCTAGTAACAGAACGCCACCGAAAGACAGAAATTATACAATTTGTGTAAAAGAAAGAAAAACAGCTATGTGAAACGCCCCCATTGGGTTCCAACTCTGCTATTTCCTTTATAACTTCAAGCGTCTCATCACTTTGCTACTTGCACAAAGGTTGATCATATTGATTGGCGTCGTCCGAGCTTGATAGTCGATACCGAAGTATGGTCGCAAGATGATCCAATGAGACGTAGTGATACGCTTCAATCCCTAACTTTTGCCTGGATTTCCCTTTCGGGTTTTTAATCCACCGGGATACCCTTTTTTTCCCAAGCCTCCCTTTCGGGTTTTCGACTTGCCGGGTATACAAATTTTTCATTTTCATCCCTTACTTTTGCCCAAACCCTTTTGGTTCGACGGGAAGCCCTTATTTTTACCTAGGCCAGTCGACCTAGCAGGTCTTTGATTATGTGTAGTATCTTTTCACTGTGTCTGCATTGACAGGGTGAGGAAGGCCGTCACCAGCCATGGTGGTTAGAATCATAGCTCCTCCCGATAAAATGTTCTTAACCACAAATGACCCTTCGTACGTGGGGGTCCATTTTCCCCTGGGATCACCTTGCGGTAGTATGATGCGTTTGATTACTAGATCCCCGACTTGATATTCTTGATGCCTGACTTTCTTGTTAAAAGCCTTGATCATTCTCTTTTGATACGTCTGACCATGGCAGATAGCAGTAAGTCTCTTTTCATCGATTATATTTAGCTGATCAAGTCGGGTTCGGATCCAATCGTCCTCGTTCAAACCCGCATCCTTCATAATCCTGAGAGAAGGTATCTGGACTTCGATGGGTAGGACTTCCTCCATGCCATATACCAGAGAGTAGGGTGTTTCCCCTGTCGACGTCCGAGCTGAGGTACGATATCCATGAAGGGAAAATGGTAACATCTCATGCCAGTCTTTATATGTCACCGTCATCTTCTGTATAATCTTCTTGATATTTTTGTTAGCTGCTTCAACAACGCCATTCATCTTCGGCCGGTAGGGAGAAGAATTATGATGTTGTATCTTGAACTGTTTACAGAGCTCGGTGATCATTTTGTTGTTGAGATTTGTACCATTGTTAGTAATAATTATTTCTGGCACACCATATCGACAGATCAGATTATGTCGGATAAACTGCGCCACGACGTTCTTGGTTACTGTAGCAAAGGAAGCTGTCTCAACCCACTTCATGAAGCAATCAATGGCTACTAGGATGAAACGATGTCCATTGGAAGCGGTGGGCTGATTTCTCCAATCATTTCTATGCCCCACATTGCGAAGGGCCACGGAGCTGTCAAGACGTTCAAGGGGACCAGAGGCACATGCACCTTATCAGCGTAGATTTGGCACTTATGACAGGTTCGAGAGTGCTGATAGCAGCTGGCTTCCATAGTGGACTAGTAGTATCCTGCCCATAGGATCTTCTTAGCCATGGTGTGTCTAGTAGAATGGATTTCGAAAGTGCCTTCATTTAGATCTGTCATGATCCTCTCTGCTTCGCTCTTGTCTACACACCGTAGTAGTGTGGAGTCATGGTTGCGTTTATAGAGGATTCCATTACTGAAGAAGAACTTTGCAGCGAACCTTCTCACAAACTTCTTATATTTGACAGATGCCCCTTCGGGATACTCTTGAGCCTCGAGATACCTTTTGACTTCGTGAAACCAGGGTTTGTCTGCCCCTTCTTAGGTATCAATCTCACAGCAGTGTGCTGGTTCATCCAACCTCTCAATGGTAATCTGGGGAGCTTCTTTGTCCCACCTAACCTTGAACATAGAAGACATGGTAGCTAGCGCGTCCGCTAACTGGTTCTCCTCTCGAGGGAAATGTTCGAAGGTTACCTCCTCAAAGTGTGGGAGCAATGTCAGTACATACTCTCTGTAAGAAATGAGATTCGGGTGCTTCGTATCCCACTCGCCTTTGATCTGACTTATCACAAGAGCGGAATCCCCGAATACATTTAAGAACTTAATCCTCAGGTCAATAGTAGCTCGAAGACCCATAATACATGCTTCATACTCTGCCATGTTATTGGTGCAGTTGAAACATAATCGGGCAGTGAATGGAGTATGACAGCCCTCGGGAGATATGATTACAGCGCCAATGTCGTTACCCAGTGCGTTCGAGGCTCCATCAAAATACATGGACCATCGGGATCCCTCCTCGGGTCCTTCATCCGGTCCAGGTTCTTCGTAGTCAGTCACCAACATAATATTCACATCCAAGAACTCAAAATTCATGGGTTGGTAGTCATCCACGGCCTGATGAGCCAAATGATCAGCCAATACAATCCCCTTTATTTCTTTTTGGGTTGTATATTGTATTTCGTACTCAGTTAAGATCATCTGCCACCTTGCTATCCTTCCGGAGAGAGCGGGCTTCTCAAAAATATACTTGATCGGATCCATCTTTGATATCAACAAGGTAGTGTGAGTCAGCATATACTGTCTCAGTCGGTGAGCAGCCCATGCCAAAGCGCAGCAAGTTTTCTCGAGCAATGAGTATCGTGTCTCACAGTCGGTAAACTTTTTGCTAAGGTAGTATATTGCGTGCTCTTTTCTACCAGACTCGTCATGCTGCCCCAGCATACACCCCGTTGAATTGTCTAGCACTGTCAAGTATAATATCAAAGGTCTTCCTTCAACTGAAGGCATCAGAATTGGTAGTTCTTAAAGGTATTCCTTGATTATTTCGAAAGCGGTCTGGCATTCATCATTCCACTTTACCACTTGATCTCTCTTCAGAAGCTTGAAGATTGGCTCACAAGTAGCAGTCAGATGTGAAATGAACCTGGCGATATAATTCAAGTGTCCCAAGAAACCTCTAACTTCCTTCTCTGTGCGGGGAACCGGAATCTCTTGTATGGCCTTTACCTTCACATGGTCTACCTAAATACCCTTGTCACTGACGACAAAACCCAGAAGCTTACCAGACCTTACCTCGAAGGTGCACTTGTTCGGATTCGACCTCAACTTGTATGTCTTCAACCTGTCGAACAACTTTTGGAGATGATCAAGGTGCTCTTCCTCAGTCTGGGACCTGTCTATCATATCATCAACATAGACTTCGATCTCATGGTGAATCATATCATGGAACAAAGCGACCATAGCGCGTTGATAAGTTGCCCTAGCATTCTTCAACCCAAAAGGCATCACTTTGTAGTAGAAGGTGCCCCACTGTGTAACGAAGGTTGTCTTCTCCATATCTTCAGGAGCCATCTTGATCTGGTTGTAGCCAGAGAAACCATCCATGAAGGAGAAGATTTTGTGCTGCACAGTGTTGTCGACTAGAACATCAATGTGAGGAAGTGGGAAGTCATCCTTGGTGCTTGCCCTGTTCAGATCTCTGTAATCAACACACATCCATACCTAACCTTCTTTCTTAGGTACCGAAACAATGTTAGAAACCCATTGTGGATACGAAGTGACAGCTAAGAACCCTGCATCGAACTGTTTCATGACCTCTGCCTTGATTTTCTCTGACATTTCAAGATGCATACGGCGAACCTTCTGCTTAACCGGAGGACAGTCTTCTTTAGTCGGCAGGCGATGTACCACAATATCAGTGTCCAAACTAGGCATGTCTTCATAGGACCAGGCGAAGATTTCAACATAGTCGTGCAACATTTGTATCAACCTCTGTTTGACGCTAAGCTACAGATATGTACCTATTTTAACCTCTTTTATGTTATCCTCGGTACCCAAGTTCACTGTCTCAACCGGCTCTTCATGAGGCTGTATGGCCCTTTCTTCCGGCTGTAGAAGTCTAGCAAGTTCTCCAGGCACCTCACAATCATCCTCACCTTCGTCCTCAGCTTGGTTGATCGGATTTTTGAAGTCATAACTGGCAATAGCAGAGCTGTTATCAATGGGATCCAGAGTGGATATGGATCTGCATTATGATACGTGAGTGTTTGTAAGAGAATAGCTGTTTTGATAGAGTGAAAAACAGAAAAGAAAAACAGAGAGCATAAAATTTTGTATGCAAGAAACGTCCAATGCTTTATTAATGATATATGAAATGACAAATAATAGCCCTCACAAGCAAAGCCAAGGTGCCTCGGGCAAGGCACCGGGCTGTAAAGTTTCAAAATTTTTATTACAAATCTCAAAACAAGTAAGTCAATTATTGCGGGATAAAAGAAACAGGTATAAAGTCCCTAGCCGTCCTATTACTCGGTCCACCGTTGGTAGTTGGGTAGATCCAGCTGTCAATGTCTGACTCCTCTTCAATGTCTTCAATGGCCTTAATCCCACGATTGCTGATGCGTAGGGGAGGTCCTCCAGCCCAAGCGCGTCTAACAACCCTTTGAGCCCCTGTAGTAAATCCCAAACCAAATTTGTCAGTTTTATGAGTGAAATCAGGGAGTTGACCCCAATTGGCACACCTACCTTCTTCAACCACGACCCTGGCGTCCTTGAGAGAAGCCATATTCAAAGGAGGTTTGTTGCTAGCAATTTCAGCCAATGCCAAGATCTGAGGGACCTCTTCGAAGTTCTGACAAGGAGTTTCTATAAATTCCCCGTCCATTTCTACGTAGCAGAAGGAATTGAGATGGCTCACCATATACTCCTCTTCACCTCGCACTGTGACAATATTTCCTTTCACCGGATACTTCAGCATTTGGTGGAGTGTGGAAGTGACTGCCCCAACCTCATGGATCCAAGGACGACCCAAAAAACAAGAGTACGATGGCCTGATATCCATCACATAGAAAGTGGACCCAAAAGTCTGAGAACCTACTTTGACAGGGATGTCCATCTCCCCGTGCACCATTCTCATCGATCCGTAAAAAGCCCTTACCACAATGTTACTAGGCTTTAGAGTCAAGCCCTCGTAATCCAACCGGTCCAACGCCTTCTTAGGCAAAACATTCAGCAAAGACCCAGTATATACCAGCACATGAGCCATAGTGGTTCCCCTGCATTCAATCGAGACATACATAGCATCATTATGCTTCCTTCCCTTTGGTGTCAAATTCGCATCTGAAAAACCCATCCCATTATCAGCAGTCAGGTTGGCCACACAATCTTTGAACTGATGAGTTGAGGTTTCCTGCATCACATGTGCAGTCTTGAGAAATGCAATCAAAGCCTTCGCATGGGCTTCAGAACACAACAACAAAGATAACATGGATATCTTTGATGGGGTATGTCCCAGCTGCTCGACCACATTGTAGTCGCTCTTCTTAATGATTTTCAGTATTTCCTCTATTTCTTGTTTAGATGCTTCCACAACAATTTTCTTAGGCGCCTCCGTCCAGGCAGGCTCACCTATAATCTCCTTGTCGTGGGTATTAGACGATTCGCCGACAGGGGTAATAAATGGAGTAAGAACAGGAACTGTAGTTGATGTACCGACAGGAACAAAAAATGGAATGACAATAGGCTTGTTGACAGTCTTAGGGGAAATCTAGGGAGATAAAACCCTTCCACTTCGGGTAATTTTGCTGGATCCGACAATGTTACCAATATCAGTATCAACTTCTTCATCTTTCAGATCTTGTTTGATGCCATGATAATACACATCGGCACCATAATGCCACGGGACAGCTTTGTCCGAGACATACGGGACAGGACCAGGAATAGTAATTATCAGCGGAGTAATTTTTGGAGCAGATGTAATCCTAACAGGTCTTCTCGAGGAGACCTTGGAAGAATTGGCGGAAATGGTTATAATAGCAACGTCTTCAGATGGAATAGCGGGAACCAAAGCTTTCTCAAACAAAATTTCTTTGTTATCTATCAGGCGTTGAACAACTAATTTCAGCAAACGGCAACCAGAAGGTAGAAACGAACACATGTGGTAACCTTCACCACAACCCGGAAATAAACCGGCCAACAGTAAATTCTTCTTGACAGTCGTGAGAGGAGTAGAAATTTCATCGATAGAGGTAACAAACAAATTAGTATCAACATCATTAACTCCACGACCGTGCTTAGGCATAGGAGCCATTATGACATTTTGCTTCTCCAGAGCATCGAAATCTATTTCCTTGGCTTCAATAAAGTCTTGTACTTTGTTCCTCAGAGCCCAGCAGTCATTTGTATTATGGCCAGGACTCTCAAAATGATAAGCACACCGTGCATTTGGATTATACCGGGGAGATGTAGTATTTGGATTCTTGGGAGCCTCTTTCAAGGTTGCCAAGTTGGATCTCAGCAGGTGAGGTAGAACTTTAGCCAATGTCATGTCGATGCGGGTAAACTGCCGTTGTGGTCTTTCCACCCTTTGTTGATTGTTGCATTGTGGAGCAACTGCAGGTTTAGGTATCATCACGACACTTACTGTCTGACGATGTTAAGGCCTATTTTGGCCCCTCGGGCTATAGATGGCACTGGCTTCCTTCTTACCAGCGAAAGGCTTTTTTACTGAACTTGAAGAGCCATCCTTCTGTATTTTTCCGCTTCGAATCCCAGCTTCTACTCTTTCCCAAGTTAGGATCAGCTCAGTGAAACCAGCTGATGAGCTATCGATCAAATGATTGAAAAATGGACCAGATAGCGTCCCCAGGAACATATCAACTAACTCCCTATCAGACAACGGGGGTTGAACTCTCCCAACCAAGTCTCTCCATTTTTGTGCATGATCTTTAAAGCCTTCACTCGCGCCCATGGACATACTCTGGAGTTGAGTACGAGTAGGAGCAAGGTCAGCATTGTATTGATACTTCTTGTAGAAAGGAGCATCCAGATCTTCCCAGTTTCGAATATTTTCTCCCTCTAGTTGGTAGAACCATTCAAGCTGAGTCCCTGACAGACTATCTTGAAAGAAATGAACCCACAGATTTCTATCAGCGGTGTGGGGCTGGATTTTCCTGATGTAGGAACGGAGATGGAGCTTTCGGCAGGACACCCCATCATACTTGGAAAAAACTAGAGCTTTGAACTTCTGCGGGATGACCACTCCTGACACCAAACCCAATTCTTCGAAATCCAATCCAGGTATCCTCTGAACTTCTATGGCACTCAGACGATCTTCCAATTGTTTGTATCTATCCTCATCAGGAGGATATTGCTCATCATTGTAATCGGTATCATTGTCAGAAACTGCAGGACTGGGATCCTTATCTTCTTCCTAATTCTCCCCTTCCTTAGATGAAGAGGTCAGATCGACTTGTTGCTTCAACCGCTCGCCAAACTTTCTGCCCATATTCAGAATACCAACAGCCTTCTTCTTTTTCTTCTTCTCTTTCAGGATGAGGGCTTTCAGATCCTCCTGCCATTTTGCCAGATTGATGAACATTTGTTGGAACTGGGTGTTATGTGCCTGAAGGTCCTTGATGGTTTGCTCTGAAGACATTTCGTGCTGAAATAAACATCGAAGAAGATGAGAAACCTGTAATGGTACCTATAATGATGTGTATGATAATGGGATGTGCATGCAATGATTTCAAAGACTTCGGGAAATTTAAATTTGCAAACCAAAATAAACAAAAACTTTATTAGCTGAATCTAAAGGTCACATTCCTTTTAGGCATTACAATTAAAAATAAATCTAAAACTATAAAATAAATCAAAAGTCCCATGGACGCTTCCTCTTTGTGCCGAGATAGTCATTGAGTCCTCTTTCTTCATGCAACCGCTTTGTGAGCTCTAAAACCTTTCTCTCCTGAGCATGGAACTGCTCCCTGTAAGTATCCTGCTCCTTCATCAACTGAATTCAAGACCTATGTAATTCCCCTAGATCAGTGGGCATATAAGGATAGAGAGTTTTGTAAGGAATACCTTCTTCTGTAGTGGGTTCCACAATCACTGGAAAAATATCCACATAGGGCATCATAAGCTGTTGGGCACGAGCTCGTACCCATTGTAGGTAAGGTTCCATAGGATTGGAAGTCTTTGGCCCCAAAGCCTTGGCGCCCGATCTGTTTACCAAGCCCCAGGCTCGTATGGACCTCCGGCGATACTATTTAACATCATCCTCATAGTTGAATACAATACCCTCGATAAGTAATTCATGGGGACC
The DNA here is from genome assembly GCA_948472305.1 of Vicia faba. Lineage (NCBI taxonomy): Eukaryota > Viridiplantae > Streptophyta > Magnoliopsida > Fabales > Fabaceae > Vicia > Vicia faba. Next base: position 1,392,961,239 of record OX451741.1, on the reverse strand, counting down.
ATCCCTTCGATCGTAACCACATTATCGCAGAGCTAAACAAGGGTTATAGGTTATACCCCCTCTGATGCCAAGTAGCAGGACATTAGGGTACTCTCCGCAGCGGTCAATAATGGCAGTGATTTCCATAGCTCGAGAACACTAAAGAATATCCGTATGAGCGAGCGACATTATCCTTTGCGACCAACCCAAACCTTCTTCATTCTTCAGTATAGACTTAGGGAGGTGAGAAATAAACCACCTCGTCAGAAATGGCATGCAACACATAAGAATCCCTCTTCTCTTCATGGTACGAGTATGGAGAGTGTGCAGAATATCTCCGAGCAAGGTAGGCACAGGGTTGCGAGAGAGGAATATCTTGATAGCATTCACATCTATTAATGAGTCCAGATTAGGGAATAGGACTAACCCATAGATTAAAAGAGCCAAGGCCTCCTCAAAATCCTGAAAATCCATATCATCCCAAAATAGCTGGGCCCTGTCTATTAGAAACTTAGCTAGAAAACCCTTGACTCCGCTTCTTGTTTCCCAATTGGATACCACGTCGGTCCGTTTCATATGCAAAGCTGAGGCAATGATTTCTGGCTTAGGAACTTCTTCTAGACCTGTGAAGGGTAACTGTTCACGAATAGGTATATCCAACAGCTGGGAGAATTCTTCCAAGGTAGGTACCAACTGATAGTCTGGAAAGGTCAAGCAGTGGTGCTTGTCAAAGAACTGAAAGAGTACACTCATCATATTTTCATCAAAGTTTGAAGTAACCAGGTTGAGAAGTTGACCATGTCTCTTAGTGAACACAGAATTTTCAGAAACCCTTGATGTTAGCTCTTTGAATTGGGATGGTATCTTCACAAAGCTGATTTGGATAGTGTTTCTATGAACAGAAGCCATGATCTGTAAAACAGAACAACGATAAATTCCCTTGGTCTTTGAAATGGTTAGTGCAATAAGAATGTATGCCATGCTATGATGCCTGATGTCATGATAAAACACAAGTATAGCAAACACATGTATAGAAAACACAGTCAAATCACACCAAGTTCTAAGGTTTAAGGCTTGCATGAGGTTAAAGGTAGTACCCTCTTGAAGTTTAGTTGGTTTCAAACCTGTCTTAAAAAGTAACTGGTTTCTAGAGGATCTCACTATCACTGACCATCCTTTATCGGGAATTGTTTCAGCTCAATCAATCTTTTCTTGCGGCCGAAATATCCCGAAAATCTGTTCTCAATGAGTGTAGCATCGAGTATCAACTAATCCTCAGCTCTGCACCGAGGTCGGCTATCTCACTACTTTCTAATGGCCAAGTTTGTTCAATTAAGGTTCTAAGGTCCGTTGGTGCTTCACGACACCATGCGGAGGCCCCGTATTCTCCTCCTTTCCCCACGAAAGATACCGGTACCAACCAAAGTGCCACACCAACACAGCAATCGCTTAAACCATATCGGTCTACGCCGTACAGTCTCCACGATCTATTGCTGTTTACCTAATAAGTGCCCCCAGATCCGGGTGTAGGATCTATAGTAACCCCAAACAAACCCTCAAAAGTAAAGTAATCAAGACAATCAAGAGAAGCAATTTAATTACCTAGATCCTAAGGTATACCCCACTTATTTGATCCCTAGCAGAGTCGCCAGTTTTGTGATACGGTGGCAGAACCGACTGTTTTTACTGGTTTGCATTTTGCATTTTTTGTTCGTAAAATGTCGCGGTAAGCAAGAGCCGCCACTGACTTTTATTTCATCCAATCATGGAAAAGGAAAAAGAATAGACAAAACCCTTTTTGAGATATTCTGAGTACCGGGGGTAGATTATAGAAAGGGAAGGTGTTAGCATCCTTTCTATCCGTAGTTTTCTACGGGCTCTTAGGTACTTGCTCATTTTGAAATTGCTTATGTGTGCTTGTCTTGAAAATGTTTTACTTCGTGATAACCCTTGTATCAGTACTCAAGGATGTGAGAAAGTTTGTTTTGAAAATTTGTTTTGAAAGGTGTTTGTGTGAAAAGTTTTTATTGAGCAAGTACTTAAGATTCTACCTACTCGAAAAAAGATTGTTCGTTCTATTTCCTTTAGACAGCGATATCCTACTATTAAGGAGTAGGTAGCACCGTCGTTGGAGTTGTAAGGGACATTCTAAAGGGACAAGTACAATCACTAAAGCAATAGTTAGAAAACTTTAGTAGTAACCCTAGAGTCTTAAGATCTTTTCGAGGTAACATTTCTGAGGCAACATTTCCAAGGCAACATTCAAATGGGACACTTTGATCTTTTAGACTGGAGAGCAACCACTAAAATCTCATATGCTTAATGATTGTTTACCGAAGGCAACCACAATGAGGTAAACCCTAGGAGTGAATATGTGCGTATGAGTTGTTTCAGTTATTTAATCTTTGCACATTAGGTTATCTACCTTTTTAAATTTCCAGAAATTCTTGCCATACAATCCTATTAGCATGCATCTAGACAGTTAAATATTTGCAGGAACTTAAAAATGCGAGAAAATAAACCTAGCTATTACAAGGCTTTGACAGTTACATAATTATCTTGACGGGAAATAAAAGATGTGAAATTTAAAACCCTAATTAAAACTATTACAACCTCAAAACAGTTACAATAATACTAAAAACAAATAAAAGTGCGCGCTCTAAATTAAATACGACGGAGATTGAGAACCCTAAAATCTAATTACAAGAATGATTATGTTATTTTTTGAGAAAAGAATTAGTTAAATTATGTACAACAAAACCCTAATTCTAATAATTTTTAATTATGAAAAAAGAGTATTTAAGCTAACCTAATTAATAAATATTTTAATGAAAAAAAGATTTTGGTGTATTTTTAAAGAAAATTAATTAAATTATGTACAATTTAAATCCTAGGTCTAGTTATTTTTAATTATTAAAAGAGATTAAATTTCCTTAAATTAATTAAACTAAATTAATCAAGAAATAAAATATTTTTATTTAAAAAAAAGATTTTATGTATTTTGTGATTTTTTTGATTTTATAGAAAAATAATAATTTTGGGTTAATTAATTAAAACAAAATAAAAGAAATTAATTAAAGAAATTAAAAAGAAAATAGAATAGAAAATGCAAACTGTGTTGAATAGCAGATTTGGGGGGTGCCAATCTGAATTTTCTAAGGCCCAAAACGTTCCCAGCCCAGTCAATATTGGATTCCGTGTAGCGTTGACTTGAACGTGCACCATAGGCCCTCACTACTGGAGTATTGGATCTGATAGCATGCTTGATCAAACGGTTGGATGCAAGGGTGCATGATGGTCACCAGGAAGAATAACGCGCTGGATCTGTTGAATGAAAATAATATAAAGGAAGCGCTAAGACCTGGGATCAAACCTAGGCCCTTATGATCAATACCAATGCCTCATTGCCAGCTGTGCTACGCGCTTTTGTTATTAGTGTAAGGAAAATAAAATATATTATATAATAAATAAATGGATTAATGAATAAACAAAATAAAACGCGCCAGTTTTCAAATGGTCCAATGATGCTTGGACACGTTATCTTCTTCTTCCTCATCCATCGTTTTAGATCTTCATACCTTTACCTACAGTCAACTTCCATGGCTAAAGACCTGTGCAATTCAAAAATATACGAGACACATAAATGAAATTGAAGACCATGGTTCGACCGGTCATGATGTCCCAGTCATCCTAGTATCCATCTTATGGTCTAATTTTGCCTGTAGCAAAAAGCCCTAAACTGCACACCCAAACCCTAACAATGGCAAAGGCACGTACAGGCTCCAAAAATGCAATTAAATCATTCAGTCAGTTTGCAAACATGATGAAGATTACAAATATATAACTTATGCATGCTAATGATGCAGGAATTATGATAATTGTTTCTGAAAAAATTTGCAAACCGTGTGACTGCTATACGATGATTCTGGACTTGGGGCGACTTGCAATTGATTGGGATGGCTTCCTGAGACGTCCAACATTTGATTGGCAGTGCTAGGATGACTTGAGATGGCATGTGGAGTGAAAACCGATTCACACTTTTCTTTGAATTTTTTGAAGTTTGTTCTGGCCTTTTACACGACTGCAACCCTTCTTTTTTGTTTTGTTCTTGTTCATTATATATCACTCAATGAATTAGGGTTGCAAAAAAGATTGAATCTTGAAGTTTTGATGAGATTTGATTTGATTCTTTAGCCATATGAAAACTTGCTATTTTGAGCCAAATCATCCCTTTTTTGTATCAATTATGCTTGATTCATTTTTACCTTGATAATTCAACATATTTTGATTGCCAACCTATCCAAAAATCAAATCAAATCAAATCATTGCTATTATTCATCAATTATTTGATTTAATTCAATTTTTAATTAATAAAAAATCAAAATAAATTGAAAAATTAAGCAAGTAATGGGTGGATGAATATTTAAGTCGTGGACCACATTATAAGTGAGGTGCAAGCATAAAAAGCTAGACCCATTTAGCAAAAAATGCATTTTTGAGCACATTTGACTTTTGGCAATTTTGCAAAAAGGGTCAACTTTGACAAAGCATATCTCTTCCAATTTTAATCCTAGAGAGGTGTTCTTGGACTTTTTAGAAATATTAGGATGTCCCCTAAGCAACCCTTTTGATCTCATCTCAATTGAGTCTTGCATGTTCATGTAATAAGCTTTGACCCAAAAGGTGTTTTTGTTGACTTTTCAAAAGGACCCATAATATGAAAATTCATATCTTTTTATGAGTGCATATTTTGAACTTGTGAGCTGAAGATGAATTATAGGGTATTGCATGATATTCAAAATGATCTTTGTATGGAAAATTTATGATAAATTACGAGGAAGTTATGCTTGGTCAAAGTTTGGTTAACTTTTACTAAGAAACCCTAATTTAACAACTTTTGGGTTTTGATGAATTTGGAGCATTCCTTGGGGAATCATGGTCAACCCTTGATCAAATGATGAAAGTCACTTCAAAATTTTAACTTTGACCAAAAATCTTGAAGTTTGACTGTATGTGGGTCACAGTTGACTTTTGACCTAATACAGTCGATTCTTAAGCATATGAGCAGTTGACTGAGCAAACCTCTTGTGCAAGGCATGAAACTTGACATGTAGGGTCTTGAGAACATATTAAGACCATGGAGAGAATATGAGGCCTTTTTAGTTCACCCATCTTGATGAAAATGAAAACCCTAATTTGAGGTATACTGCCTTAGGAGAGAGTTTGTCTGTTCAACTCTTGGGCAATCTTGAGCAAATTGAGGATCTCTGGGAGTATGTATTGAGTAAAATGAGAGGGAAAATTTTGGGGTACAACAATTGCTATCATGACTATACGATGACCCATGCCCGTCCCTTTACATCCAAAAATAAGGCTTCTTACCAATCAATGGTAAGATAGCAATATCAAAGGAAGAGAGAAACGAACAAAAAAGACTTTTGAGTAGGTAGAAACGTTCCTAGTTGCTTGCTCACTTTCAAAACAAACATCCTTGCAAACTATAATGCCCTGATATTTAATTATTTATTTAATTAAATATTTTTTAATATTTTATATTAATTCGAATTTTTATCATCGAGGTCGGGATTATTTTATTTAGGGGCATGATAAATAATCGGATTTAATTTGGTGGAATTAAGTTGAGAATTATCAGTATTATTCTAAGAAGTATAATTGGATAAATATGTTGAGTTGAGTGGTAAGTTGATAGTCGGATAAATTAGAAAATTTAGTCGGAGAACTATTATTAGATTATTATTTACTAGTATTATTTAAAGTATGGAATAATCATAGTTTAAGAATATTATTGGAAATAATATTAGATTATATTATGTGACTATTTATTTAATTGGACTTATGTTGTGATAGTAGTATTAGTGGGGTGTGTGTGTAGGCCCACTAAGAGAAACACTATTTTTTTTGGAATAAGAAAGTATGGAGATTAGGTTTTGTGGTAGGTATCAGTAAGAAAAGAAATGAGGGTTTGGAACTTTTGAAAAATAGATCGTGAAACAAAGTTGCAGACAAAGAGGAACGAGGATTTTGGCAGAGAAGGGGGTTGATCAATGATTGCTAGAAGTGGCGTCATGAAGCACTAACTGACCTTAGAACCTTAATTGAACAACTTCGCCATTAGGACGTAGTGAGATAACCGGTTTTGGTGGAAAGCTGAAAATTGGTTAATACTCGATACTACACTCATTGAGATTGGACTTTTAGGATATCCCAGACGCAAGAAAATACTGATTATGCTGAGACAATGCCTAAAAGAAAGGTCAGTGATATTGAAACCCTTTAGAACTCAGTTACTATTACTAGGACAGGTTTGAGCCAACTAAACTTCAAGAGGATACTTACCTATAAGACTCCATGCAAGCCTAAACCTAAGGACTTGTCTGCCTTGTGTGTATATGCTTACTTGTATATAACATCATAAACATCATAACATCATACACATTCTCACTAACCATTTCAAGGATTTAGGAATTTATCTTTGTTTTTGTTTTGTAGGCCATGAACTCCGCCCGAAGAAATACCATTAGAATCAACTTTGTGAAAGCACAACCTTAACTCAAAGAGTTAGCGTCAAGGGTACCTGAAGACTCTCCTTTCAACAAGAAGTATGGTCGACTCCTCAATTTGGATACCTCCAATTTCCAAGAAGATATGATGTGCGTGCTCTTCCAATCCTTCGATCCCATGCATCATTACTTCACTTTCCCTGAATATCAGTTAGTGATAACACTAGAAGAATTCTCTTCGCTATTGGGAGTGCCCGTGCTTGATCAAGCACCGTTCACCGGTTTAGAAGGGATTCCAAAACCTGAAGTCATTTCTGAAGCCCTGCATCTGAAGAGAGCCGACATTGTAGAAAATTGGGAGACAAGAAGCGTAGTTCAAGGGTTCCTAGCCAAATTCTTATTGGATAAGGCTCGTTCATTCTGGGAAGATATGGATTTTCAAGCCTTTTAAGACATCCTAGCCCTTCTCATCTACGGTTTGGTGCTATTTCCCAACTCGGACCAATTCATAGATGTGAATTCCATCACAGTCTTTCTCTCTCGTAATCCTATACCTACCTTGCTTTGAGTCATTTTACATTGCTTCCATACCCGTACCATAAAGAAAAGAGGTACTCTCTTGTGTTATATTCCCCTACTTTCCATGTGGTTTACTTAGCACTTACCTCGATCGACATTGAAGAATGAGCAAAGATTGATATGGTCTCAAAGGATGATGTCTCTCACCCACTCTGATATTCATTGGTGTTCGAGGTCCTTGGCGGATACTTCTATCATTGACCGTTATGGGAAATTCCCTAATGTCCCTCTGCTTAGCATTAGGGAGGTGTCACTTACAACCCTTGCTTAGCCTTACGACAGTTTGGTTACGCACTAAGAGATGGTCCTCATGATATGCTCATCCAAGGAGTGGTATTTGATTATGAGAGCGGTGATCAAGGCTACCGTCAGAGGTTTGTGAGAGCTTGGATGATGGTAAATAAAGCAGATAGTGGGACACTGGGATGCAAGAATTCTATTCCCTTTGAACTTTATCTTAGGTGGGTGCGAGCTTGTGCTCAGAAAATCATGATGCCTTACCCCTCCATCCTACAAATTATTATGGAGCCTGTTGCTAAAGGAGAAGTCCCGTGTACTATTCTCCATCCCAACATGCCTACTTCTCTTGAAGACTTACAAAAGGGTTGGATTCAGTTAAAAGAAGAACAAGACACTTTCGAAGCTCAATTCTACGCTAGAGAGAAAAGGGTTTTGGAGCTTACAAAGCTACTCCATGAAGAACAAAGCTTGAACGCCTACCTTGCGTCGAATAGGATGCGTTCGACCTTTTTGTCTTAGAGATTTATTTTATAAGCCCAAGTAGCACATTGTAACCATTTTGAATTGATTAAATGCAATTTGGGGTTTGTTCATTCTTTGTCTAAACAAATTTAAATTTCATAAATCCTTGAAAACATAGCATCCATATAACATGCATCATATCATGACAGGTTTCTCCCACGCAAGTATCTTTATCTTCTTACTGTTTATTTAAGTAAGGATGGCCCTAGAGCAGACCAGCAAGAGCATTCAGATTCAAAACTCTCAACTTCAAAAGATGTTCTTGAACCTATCTAAGGGGCAAGAAGAGGTGAAGGCACTCCTCACCAGGGGCATGATCATGGGAAACTCTAGGGACGACATAGATGACCGGTTGGAGCGGCTACAAACAGAGATAGCCATAATGAAGGACCAAATGATGGGACAACTGGCGGGCCAGTTGGCTCTTATCCAAAGCCTAGCTCAAGGACAAGAAGAGCTGAGAGCCCTTGTAAACCAACTTCATCAAGACAGTTGCAACCATATGAAACAAATGGTCAAGATTTAGGATCAAGTCACTACTCATCCGCCCATGAGACAAGAAGCTGGTTCAAGGGAAAACAGACCATTCCAAATTGCTGCCACGTCACGAACCCAACAACAACCTCGTCAACATCAACAGGAAAATCAGCAAAGGAAAAATAAGCCCGAGAGATAGTTTACTAACATCAACATGTCATTGGCCCAATTATTGGACACATGTTGAAGTTGGAGTTGATTACATTGAGGGATCTTCCTTGAAATCCCAATACCTCTGCTCCTAACGATCATCCTGATACAATGTGTGCATTACATTCCAATAGTCCGGGACATGATATAAATAGTTGTTGGGCATTGAAAATAAGATTCAAGACTTGATCGACGAAGGAGTGATGGAGTTCACACAAGATGGCCAGACTGAATTCTTCTGCCATCCCTCAAAGACTCACCACCTGAAGTGACAAGTTCAGACAAAGAGGCTTTTGTTCATTTGAATTTTCAATTGTAATTTATTTTGCTTGTTCAAACACTTATCTATTAATGCCAAAATATGTTTCGTTAATGCATTGCATATGTTTGTCTTGAATTGGTCCATTCGTTTTCATTACATTTAACTATGTTGTTTACTCCCTTTATGATACTCAGCTTTTGTTTTAAAAGTTACAAGCCTTTAGAGGGAGGATGACGAAAACCATGCCTTAATCTCATATAGTATACTTTTGAATAGACCTTGCTGACGATGTACAGGCGTTCTTTCAAATTCTAAATGCTGGAGTTATGAGGAAGATAATCCCTAGTCAACCCCTTTGAGCCAAAGAAGTAGGAGTTTCCTTTTATACAAATTGAAACCTTTAATCAAAACATGGGGCAGGGTAGTCTCTTAGTTAATTCAAATGTGCATTCCGTCACAAACTTTCACTTCATAATGTAACGAATGACATCACAAACATTCCTCTGGAATCAAAAGATGATGATGGTTCCCTATGACATAGGCAGTCATTGTCTCCCAAAAAGAAAGGCCCGTTAAGTCAAAACCTATGAAGGAGACTTAAGAAAAACGGGGTCATCCCGCTGACTGTAATCTTAAAACAAGAATAGTCAGGCAAAACCAGGGATAATAAACCAAAAAAGGAGGTCACTGCAAATCCTCAACAACATGAAAAATGCTGCAAAAGTGACTACCTTTCGATAAACTAAACTGTCTAAACCATCTCCAAAACGTCCTTTCAGACTCAATTGGAGTTCAAACGCACAATTAACTGAGTTTAGGACTGAAGAACATCACAAATAATGGCGGGTACAAATACAGTTTGAGCTTTATCCTTTGTTTCTTAAACCTTGAACCAAGCCACGCTACAACCCTTCAAAAGTCCTAATTGAAGCATAGGTTAGTTCGAAAGCATACTGTTACAAAAGGTATCCTGACTCAATTAAGACTTACTCCAAATCCTGAGTTGAATTCATATTCTTGTAAAAATTATTTTATCTGCTAAAAACGCATTTTCAAAACTTCAAGAGAACCATAAACTTTGAATTATTTGAATATCGTTGTTTGCATATGGCTAATTGTTTGACAGCGAAGAAATTCACATGATGAATATCCAACAAACAAAAACCCTCTCAATGAACAACATCACTTCAAGTAGGAAGACGCTTTCCCATAACAGATCTCCTATAAGCAAGGGGCACGGCATGATCATTATCTAGTACATCTGGGGCAGTCCAGTCGAGATTTCAAGAAATGCTGAATATATCGGGGGAAGGTCTTTATCTAAATCACTTGGAGCATTGAACGTGAATCCCAACAAATGGTTACGTACAGTCAAACATTTTCTGGCAGTGCCATAAACACCTGGTACTAAGGGCAGTGACAAATCTCCCACAAAGTCCTTTTCATAGGGTGATCCCCAGTCGCGTCCCCACAAAGTCATCTCTACAAGGTTATCCCCATGGATTAATTTTCATGGATAAGGGTACAAACCCCTCAAGGCCAAATTCATGGATATCCCCATAAGGTTGGATCCATGCAATCCCCATCCAGAGTTTCAATCTCTAGACAACCTTTTCCCCAGCTGATTTGGTCCTAAAAGAAGAAGTCTTATGGATCTCTTCCTAAGAGAACTCACCTTATCAGCAGTTCGTCAAAGACTCCTCTACAGGGTTTATTTCCCAAACAAACTATAGATTCCCCAGCTTGAGTTTGCCTCTCTGATTGCTACGAATCAAGGGACCACAACTCCTCTCCCCAGTAGACTGCCCTACAACCCCAGTAAGTTACTGCGAAGCCTGGAAACCAACTAGATACTAGTTAACTTCATAAATTCTCTGCGAAGCATAGAATACGACCAGATAACAGTTAATTTAATCTTCCATGAAATAACTCGCCAGTAGAGCAACATACGAATGAGGCTCCTGAACTCCTTTCCCCAAAAAGAGATCAACACTCTCTAAAGAGCCTTCTCAAGCAAAGCCAGTATTCCCCAATGAAGTTTCTCCTCAATCAACTAAACAGGAATCCCCAGTGGAAACATCCTAAAACCAGATCCGAAGAGGAGCTTACTCTTCGTCCACAACAGTGGTCCAGGATTTCATTTCCCAAGGCTCCCCGACATTTGTCAAGGATTCATTTTCCCAGACAAAGATACACTTCATTAACATTTCACATTTACATACAAGATAAATGCATACGGAATAATCTCATTTATTTTGAAGACACCATACATTTCATGCATCATGACATTGCATACAGCTAATGTTTTACCTTTTCAGGAAAAAGGTCAATCAGCAGATGGCTATCATCAATAATTTTCAACAGGTCTAAGTTTAGTTTCTAAAGCAAGACAAAGCGACTACCTATGTGACCAGGTGAAAATTTACACGGGCTCATTATGAAACAATCTTACATGGATTCCTACTCATCATGAAGCAAACCTTTTCAAGTTCTAGATTAATACCTGTAACAAGCCAGGAAAACTATTTGTGGACGACTGATTGTATATTAATACCTGTAACAAGCCAGGAAAATTATCTATATGAAGAGATTGAAGATTAATACCTGTAAAAAGCCAGGAAAACTATCTTTCTTTCCCAGGTCAGAGATTAATACCTGAAACCAGACATGACAACTATCTCAACGACCAACCTTTTCAAGTTCCAGATTAATACTTGTAACAAGCCAGGAAAACTATTTGTGGACGACTGATTGTAGATTAATACTTATAACTAGCCAGGAAAAATATCTACATGAAGAGACTGAAGATTAACACCTGTAACAAGCCAGGAAAACTATCTTTCTTTCTCAGGTCAGAGATTAACACCTGAAACAAGACAGGGCAATTATCTACACGAACAACTAAAGCAATCCTGCACGGGCTCCTTCTCATACACTCATTTAGAAACAATTCAGATGCGATCCAGATATGGCTGACATTCTGATACTTACTCTAGATTCCTTTCAAATACAATCCAGATACAATCCAAATACGGATGTCATTCTGGCGCTCATTCAGTACATCTTTCAGATACGAGTCAGATACAATCCATTTATGGATATTATTCTGATACTCATCCCACTACATTTGTTGTTTCATTTTAAATCTCTCAATGGTTTATCTTGATTCCTTTCCCGTAGACATTTTCTCTAGTTCAGATAAATCACTCCAAATATTTATTCTGATTCTTCTCCCATTCACAGTCAAGCTTAGACCCGGTTTGATTTTCGTTAATAATCACATTTGGATGGAAACTATAAGCCCATATCCAACAACTTTCCATCATTTCTCCAAATGGCATCTTTAATCCCATTCCCTACACAGTCAACTAATACATCATTGAGTGCAAATTTTTGGGCACTCTAGTGTTCAATCATCTTCCACCTTCAAGTCACGAATGGCGGACTCACCAATCTAACTCTTCAGGTTTAAGAAGATTGAACAGGGGCATATGTTGTACCCCAAAAATTTTCCTCTCATTTCTCAAGAAATCTCTCATAAGATCTCCATTGATTCAAGACTATACAAGGTTTGATCAGCTCAAGACACCTCCTCAGCACTGACAACTCAAAACTAGGGTTTGAGTTTGTACAAAGATAATTGAACTTCTAATGCCTTGTATGACCTTCATGGATCATTTTGGATCCCCAAGATTGCTCATGTCAAGTTTCAAGCTTTGGATCACATTTTTGCTCAGTCAGTTGACCAGTTAACCTAAAATCAACTTTATTAGGGAAATATTCAACTGTGGTCAATTTCAGTCAAAATTCATGGTTTTTGATCCATATAAACATTATGAACTCATATATGTCAATTTATCAAGTTTGGATCACCATTCCTCAAGAAATTTGATCAGATCATCAAAAGGGCAAAATGGTCAAAATTAGGGTTTTGACTTAGGAGGTTCAATTTTTGACTTTTCACCTAACAAATGACTTATTGGTTCAAGAAATGATCTCAAGGATACAAATACATAATTTTTACCTAATGGCATGGGTCAAAACATTTCTCAAGATCAATTGATTGATAATTGAATTTCAGTCAACTGATGAAAAGTCAATTGTACACTGAAAAGTCAAACTTTGACTTTTTTGATCAAAATCAAGTTTCAAAGATTACAATTCATCAAGACATGTCAAAATATGAAACTTGTTCATCAAGGAATTGAAAAGTCAAAATTCATCTTTGAAAAGTCAAATTTCCAAAACTTAGAATATTTTCTAAGTGTTAGAAAGTTCATGTTTTTTCACAACTTTGTGTCAAATTTCCACCATGATGCAAGATGATTCAAAGGAAACTTCCAACACGAAAGTTGTAGATCTCAATGAGATATAAAACATTTTAGGGCAGGACTTTTCATAGAAATTCTTGGATTTCATGTTATGAATTTATGAATATATGTCCATGAAATTAAAAAGACTTAGTGAAATTTTGCCCAAGTTAGGCAGGATTTTGACCTAACTTCATGGCAACTTTTCTCCTAGTTCCAAATTGAATTTTCAAATATGTCCAACATGAAGGTTTTAGAGGATGTTACAAGATTTCCAAAATTTCCAAGAACTCATCAATACCATAATTGAGCTAAAAGAATCGAGGGCAAGAAGTTAGGGTTTTCAAACTTGTTTTTCAAGTCATTTTCATGATGAACATTGAATCAAATCCATAGCCATGCTGCATAATATTCACTTTGAGGGCATCAAACTTGTTTGTCACTCCTTAATTTAATGTTTACACAATTGATTGATCAATTGTCCAATTGATTAAGCATTGTCCAAAGTATTTTTCCATTTTAGAGAGAAAGTCACCATTTCCATTCTTGTAAAGCAAGCTTTATGCACAAAGTGAGCTTCTTGAGCTCCTAAATTATTCTCTTTAAGTACACTCCATCCACAAAGTCAGAAGCAAGCTTGTTTAAAGTTCAACCACTCTACAATAGCATGGTACAATCTTTGGGAAAATGTTTCTCATGTTTGCTTGAGAAACAAGTAAAGTAGCCACAACTTAAGAATTCAAATTCTGAGTTGTTCTAACACTTGAAACCTCTTGCCTATAAATATATGCACTATTTGCAAGCTAACACACGAGCTCAAGCACCCCAAAACACTCCAAAACTTAGAAATGCATAACAAACCTCCATTGTTGCAGATTCTAACCAAAAACTCCAAACTCATAATCCACTCGTGCGTTCCTTGGCTTTTCACTTCCAAAAGTTCCTAAACATCATCTACAAACAATCTCACACCGTATTACACAACTATAACACCATCTTTATCAACTTCCATAACCAAAAAACATAGCTTGCATCTTGACTTCTCTAACACGATTCAAGCACTCTCAGCATCAAGTAAGCATTGCATTAGCTTCCTGGGAACTTGAGGAAGCTAACCTGATTATCATAACTCCTTGAATGAAGCTCAAACTAATTTCACAATTTCCAGTTTTGAGGTATTTTTCTGAACTTCTATCTCTTCATACAAGCATCATTTGATTCTGATTTGTGAAGATAAAATGTAGATATCATTTCCCTGAAGTTGTACATGTCCATAGTTTTCATTTATATTGCCTGAGCTTAGAGAATTTTAGGTTTGAATATCTAAAAAAAGTTAGGTCAGGATTTGGTACTTTTATAAATTCTTGCTCATCTTTGAGAATTAGTTTAAGTTGTTTACATATTCAGAATCATGATGAAATTTCTAACAAGTTTGATGTTGGAAGTTTTGTGAATGGATGAGAAATGAGTGAGTTACAGGAACCATGGCTGGAGGTTGAAGATGAAGTTCATTTCTGAAACTTGATTTGTATTATATATTTATTCAGTTAAGTTAACGAATGTATAGCCACCCCAGTGGTAAAGACAACGCACATTTATGGTCAAGGTCATGGGTTCAAGTCCCTGCGCTGCCTTTTGTCATATTTTTCCATATTTTCTTCCTTTTTTGCTACAAACCAGGCGCGCTGGGCCTCCAGTACTGGGCCCTTACCATTTTTTGTTGATTCTCACCCCCCTGCCTGCTTGCTACAACACAGGCCCAGCCTTTTTATTTTTTATTTTATTTTATTTTTGTTTACAAAAGCATTAATGAGCCAGGTTTCAAATCTGTTTTTTCTAACAAACTCCCAAATTCCATTTCAAATCCCCCTGACTTTTTTTTTCTTTATTATTTTTATTATTAGTAGTATTAATATTATTATTTTTATTAATAAAATTCCAAAAAAGTAGTTTATTTATTTATATATTTAATATATTTATATTCATGTATATTTTATTCCTTTAAAAAACAAAAAGACAAAAATATTTTCTTAAACAAATTCAATTCTTTTTCTTAATAAATTAATAATTAGATTTAGGTTTAGTTATTTTCTTTAAAATTAACTTAGAATTTAGGTTTTCTTTTAATTAATTAATTTCCATACTATTTTTTTAAACTTAAAACCTTTTCTTAAAAAACCCTAAAAATGATTTCTAACTTAATTTATTTTCTTAATTAGTTTAGGTTTAATTTTATTTATCTTAATTAATAATTTTCTTTTAGATAATTAGGTTAAAACCTTTTCCTCAAAATAAACCTAACAAAATCCATTTCTTTTCCATTTATATCCTTGTATATTATATTTACTCATTTCTTGTACAATATTCAATATGGTTGTAATATATAATTATGTTTAATTTCTTGCAATCCCCATTTGTAAATTTGTATACCCCATCCCTAAATGATGTAATAGCATAGTAAATTTACTTTCCGCAATTTATCGCTTCCATATAAATGCTAGTAAATTAGGGTTTGTATGGAAGATAAAATCAACAAGTAGATAACCCTAATCAAAGATTAAATGTATGCAAATCAAACACACTATTCACACATGCACCCCTAAGGTAAACTCCACTTGTTTCCTAAAATATAGTCATGTTATGCATGTGGGATGTCTTAGCAAAAACAATTAAAATACAAGATCATAGTCCCTTGATGATGCTACAAATGTTGCCTTTCAAATGATCTTAGTCCCTCAAGAGAAATGTTAAGATATCTCACAACATTACTATCATGACTATACAATGACCCATGCCCGTCCCTTTACATCCAAAAATAAGGCTTCTTAACAATCAATGGTAAGATAGCAATATCAAAGGAAGAGAGAAACGAACAAAAAAGACTTTTGAGTAGGTAGAAACATTCCTAGTTTCTTGCTCACTTTCAAAACAAACATCCTTTCAAACACACACCAAACACTTTCAAAACATGAAATATTTTCAAAAGTCCAACACTTTGTATATGTTCTTACGAAACGAGAACCATTACAAAGTTTGCCTAAACGAAGGCGCCTTTTAAAATACTTTCAAAAACCACATCACAAAAGCATATTTTCAAACAAAAGCAAGTGATCTAGCAAGCAAATAAAAGCCCATCGATAACTATGGATAAAAGGGGTGTTAACACCTTCCCTTTTCATAATCTACCCCCCGAACTCAAGAAAATAATCTCAAAGGTCTTTCCTGTTCTTTTCCACCTTTCCTTTTGGATAAAATAAAAGTCGGTGGAGACTCTTACTAACCGCAACAATTGTGATCAACTGCAAAACATCCCAAGTTAGTTCTCCAACCGTATTACACATGGACAACTGAAGTTCCTAGACTCTATTCCCCCACAGAGTTTTCCTCAAACAGGAAAAAAACAGAAATCAACATCCCCCAGTGGACTCCTTCTCAGACAACAGGAATAGGAATCCCCATAAAGAGAACTCTTATAAAGTCAACATCTACTATGGATGGCATCTTTAAGCCCATCTTTGAAGACTCGCTGTCATATTCTCTGAATGGCGTCTTTAAGCCCATCTCTGAAGAATTTCAGTCATCCTCTCCAAATGGCATCTGTAAGCCCATTCTCGACGTTATCATCCATCATTATTACTTCATGCGAGTGCAAATTTCTGGGCACTCTAGTGTTCAATCATCTTCCACCTTCAGATCACGAAAGGCACACAAGTCAATCTAAATCCTCAGGTTTAAGAAGATTGAATAGGGGAAGCTGTTGTACCCCAAAATTTTCCCTCCCATTTTCACACAAGACATACTCCTAGAGGTCCTCAATTTCTCAAGGTTGACCAAGAATTGATCAGACAAATTCTCCTCCTAAGCATTGGCCTTCCAACTAGGGTTTCATTTTTCACCAAGATGTGTGAGCTCCAAAGATCTCAAATGTCTTTCATGGTCCTAATATGTCTTCAAGATTATCCATGACAAATTTCATACCTTGCACTACAAGTTTGCTCAGTCAATTGCTCAAATGCTTGAAAATCAATTGTACTAGGTCAAAAGTCAACTATGGTCTATATACATCCAAACTTTAAGATTTTTGGTCAACATCAAAATTTTGAAGTGATATCAATCATTTGATTAAGGGTTTATCATGATCCCTCAATAAATGCTCCTAATTCATCAAAAGTCAAGAATTGTTAATTAGGGTTTCTGTAGGAAAAGTCAAGCAAACTTTGACCAGGCATAAATTTCTCATACTGCATCCATTTTTACCCAACCAAAGCTCATTTTGAAGAGAATTCAATTCCCTACAACTTATCTTCAGCCCTAAAGTCCAAGAACATCATCATGAGATGAAAATTGAGCAAGTTATGGCTTTCCCAAGTTGGGAAAATTTAGGAATTTTCAACAATTATGCATTGAGCAAACTTGAAGTTTTAGGTCAATGGCTTAATTTCTTGGAGTTCAAACATCTTCCTAAGCATATAGAGGACCTATAAATCATTCTTGCCATGCCTTGCATTTGCTAACTATTTTATTCATATTTAATTTAATTTATTTCAAATAAATATAAAATAAAATATATAAAATAATTAGAAATGGGCTTTGAGCTTTGGGTTGATGTTTTGGACAGCCTAGGCCCATAGAATTTTGTGCAAGCAATGTCCACATTTATTCAAATTCAAAAAGGATAAGATTCCATGTCTTTGGCAAAGTTACACAACATCATTCATGGCTTTAAAACCACATGTTTATGGTTGTTATTACCTTTGTTATCTTGTCTCCTCCCTCCTCTCTATATAAAGGACACATTAGCAAGCTTCAAGACACATGAGATACAGCCTGGAAAAGCTCTATAAATTTTGCAAAAAATGTCAAAGTTGTAAAATTCGCATTTTATGTTCCAGCCTTCTTCAGTTCAAACAAAAGATCCAAATCAATTCCTGGTGGCTCCCTAAAGCTTTTGCAATCATTACCAAGCCCTGAAACATTACAAAACGCCTCAGTAAGCTCAATTTTTACATTTTCTAACTTGTTTCATGCAGATTTGATGCATTACATGGCCAGAAGTGTACCAAACACCATCAGATCTAGCGTTTAAATCATAAGGGGTCTAGATCTAGAGGCTTCAATTTGAGATCCACCATGCACCCTCAAGGCCTCATCTCACCTGATCCAGCATGGCCTAGGCTTAACATTCACTTCGGCCTAGCAAAATTCAATTTCAGCACCCCCCAATTTTCTAATTATCCTTGCCCATTTCGCATTATTTTTGTCACTTTGCTTTATATATATATATATATATATATATATATATATATATATATATATATATATATATATATATATATATATATATATATATATATATATATATATATATATATATATATATATATATATATATATATATATATATATATATATATATATATATATATATATATATATATATATATATATATATATATATATATATATATATAAATTTATTTTCTTCATTTATTTAATTAGTATAATATAATAATAAAATCACAAAAAATATAGTTTTAGTTTTTTAATTAAATTAATTTTGTGAATTAATTAATAACTATTTTAACTATTTTTCTTTAATTAAAAATAAATTAGAACTTAGGACTTAATTTATGTTTAATTATTTTCTTTAAATAATTAAAAAAACAAAAAAAGAATTTAGACTATTTTTCTTGATTAATTTTATTTTCTAAATAGATTTTTAGGTTATTTACTTTCTTAAATAAAAAAAATAAGCTATAAGATTGTCTTACTAGGTTGTTAGACGTATCTTCAACTTCCGTGCGCATTATTTATTTTTGCAATTTCTATTCATTATTGTACCCGTATACTACATGTAATAAACTAATTAGGATTTTTACCGCTTTCTTTATTTTTTTTCTTCCCCCCATCTTTGTACATTGTAAACCCCCTCCCTGAAGCCATGTAATAGCGTAGGATTTTATCTTCGCACTTTACATTTCTGTATATATTAACTGCTAGTAACTAGGCGTGTATGAAAATACTGATATTAAATGTTAGCAAACTTAACAAAAAGACAAAAATAATTGAACATAACACACTTGCACATATACACCTCTAGGGTACCCCACTTTGGTTGCCTTCAGAAATAAAACAATCATGAGGCAGGAATGCTTTAGCAAAGACCCATAAATCAAAAGATCATAGTCCCTCGATGACCCTACAGTTGCCTTCTCGGTAAATGATCTAGTCCCTAAACAAAATTTCTAAAGCGTCTCCAAAAGTTGCCTTCGTGACTGTAATGTCCCTTTCGAATATCCCTAATACATCCAACAATAGGGCTACCTACTCACTAATAGTAGTATAGCACTGTCTCAAGGATATGAGGAAAAGAACGACCCTTTTCGAGTATAAAAGTAGATAGTTGTTAGAAGTTTGCTCAAAAAACATTTTGCACTTATACAAATACTACTTTTCAAGAGCAATTTTCAAAACATATGTTTTGTTAACACTCTTGAGGATTGATACAAGAGTTAAACGCAAAGCAAATCACCGCACTAAGGCATTTTTCAAACATTTTTAAAACACACAAAGCACAAAGGTATTTCAAAACGAGCAAACCTCTAAGAGCCCATAGAAAAATACAGCTGGAAAGGGTGCTAACACATTCCCTTTCCATAATCTACCCCCTTACTCAGAAAATCTTGAAAAAGGTCTTTTTCTGTTCTTTTCACCCTTTCCTTTAATTGGATAAAAGAAAAGTCGGTGGCGACTCTTGCTTACCGCAACATTTGCAAACACAAATGCAAAACCAGTATATAACAGTAGGTTCTACCACCGTTTTACAAGTACCTTCAGAAGCCTCCCATTTTGATGTCGCCAGTTGAACGAAGACCTCTGATCATGTACCTAACAGTTTTGGAAAATTCAATGGGGGTGTGTGTTGGGGCAGCATGACGAGTCTGGCCGAAAAGAGCATGCAATATACTACTTGAGAAAAAAGTTTACTGACTGTGAAACCAGATATTCACTGCTCGAGAAAATTGTTGCGCTCTGGCATGGACTACTCGTTGGCTAAGACAGAATATGTTGACTCACACTACCTTATTGATTTCCAAGACGGATCTAATTAAATACATATTCGATAAGCCCGCCCTCTCTGGAAGAATAGTAAGATGGCATATGGTCATGACTGAATACGACATTCAGTACACTACCCAGAAAGAAATAAAGGGAAGTGTGCTAGATGATCATCTGGCTCATCAGGTTGTGGATGACTATCAATCCATGAATTATGAATTCCTGGACGAAGAAATCATATTGGTAAACAATTGTAAAGAATTTATACCGTATGATAGGACCTGAACAAGGATCCTGATGGACCATGGTTTTTGCGGAGCTTCCAACGCACTTGGCAACGGCATCGGCGATGTAATCATATCCCCTGAAGGTTGTCATACCCCTTTCACTGCTAGGCTGTGTTTCAATTGTACCAATAATATGGTTGAATATGAAGCGTGTATTATGGGTCTCAAAGCTTCCATAGATTTGGGAATCAAGTCTTTAAGTGTATTTGGAGACTCAGCCTTAGTCATCAGTCAGATCAAAGGAGAATGGGACACGAAGCATCCTAATCTCATCCCTTACAAAGAACTTGTGTTGACACTGATCCCGCATTTTGAGGAAATTACCTTTGAGCATTTTCCACTAGAAGAAAATCAATTAGCGGACACGCTAGCCACTATGCCATCCATGTTCAAAGTCAGGTGGGATAATGAGGCTCCTCAGATCACTATTGAGCGGATGGATGGACCAGCTTACTATCACCAGATTGATACTGAAGAAGTAATGGACAAGCCTTGGTTCCATGAAATTAAGAGATATCTCGAGGTCCAAGAGTATCCGGAGGGAGCTTCAGTCAACAACAAGAAATTCCTGAGAAGTTCTCTGCTAAGTTCTTCCTCAGTAACGGATTTCTCTATAAGCGCAACCACGACTCTACTTTGCTTCGGTGCATAGACAAGAGCGAGGCAGACAAGATCATGGATTATTTACATGAAGGCACCTTTGGCACCCATTCTAGTGGACACACGATGGCTAAAAGATCCTATGGGCAGGATACTACTGGTCCACCATAGAAGCAGACTGTCATCAACATTCACGAACCTGTCACAAGTGTCAGATCAATGCTGATAAGGTACATGTGCCTCTAGTTCCTCTAAATGTCCTGACTGCTCCTTGGCCATTCGCAATGTGGGGCATTGACATGATTGGAGAGATCAAACCTACAGCTTCTAATGGACACCATTTTATCTTGGTTGCCATTGATTACTTCACGAAGTGGGTCGAGGCAGCTTCATTCGCTTCTGTTACCAAGAACGTTGTGGCCCGATTCATCAAACAAAATCTTATATGTCAGTATGGTATTCCGGAGAGAATCATTACAGATAATGGTACCAATCTCAACAATACTATGATCACCGCACTATGCGCACAATTCAAGATCCAGCATCATAACTCTTCTCCTTACCCGGCCGAAGATGAAGGCGATGTAGAAGCCGCTAATAAAAACATCAAGAAGATCATACAAAAAATGACAGTGACCTATAAGGACTGGAATGAGTTGTTTCCATTTTCTCTCCACGGTTACCGTACCACGGCGCGCACGTCAACATGGGCAACTCCTTTCTCTTTGGTATACGGCATGGAAGTTGTCCTACCAATTGAAGTCCAAATACCTTCTCTGAGAATCGTAAAGGATGTAGGGTTGAATGAAGATGAATGGATTCAAACTCGACTTGACCAGTTGAACTTGATTGATGAGAAGAGGCTTACGGTTGTCTGCCATGGCCAGATGTACCAAAAACGCATGATTAAAGCTTTTAACAAGAAGGTCAGACATCAGGTTGGTGACTTGGTAATCAAGCATATCATTCTGCCACAAGGTGATCCCAGGGGAAATGGAATCCTACATACGAAGGACCATTTGTGATTAAAAACATATTTTCTGGTGGAGAAATGATCTTAACCACTATGGGTGGCAACTGGCCTAGGCAAAAATTAGGGATAAACACAATAAAAAAATATGTACACCCGGCAAGCTGAAAACCTGAAAAGGCGGCTTGGGCAAAAAAAGGTATCCCGGTGGACTGAAAACCCGAAAGGGTGGTCCAGGCAAAAGTTAGGGATTTAAAGTGTATGACTATGTCCTATTTGATCACCTTACATCCAATCTTCAATGTCAATCGCCAGACTCAAATGGTTCTAATCAATCCAATCAGCTTTGGACAAAGCAGCAAATGGATGAGACGCTCAGAGACATGAAGGCTATAGCATAATGGAAACCAAGGGGATTATTTCACATAGTTGTCCTTTCTTTGTATCAATTTTCATTTTTACGACGACATTCTCTTACTAGGATGTTCGTCTCTTTGTACAAAAATACTTATTCAAGTTAATACAAAGATATTCCTTTAAAAGTGCAAAACTATCTGTTTTTCTTTTACTTTTCTGTTTTGTTTTCAAAAGCGTCCAGTGATTATTTTTGAACATATACATTTGAACGTAATTATTGTTTACAAATGAACGCGTGAAAAAGGAAAACTGAACAGAAAGAAAATTACTAATGGCTTTAAGAAACAGGATAATATCTATGGGACATTCCATAAAATCCCCACAGGTACTCTCTCTAACGGAGCAGAAGCAAGGAAATCCTACTACAGGATCATTGTCGTATATTCATTATACAGCCTAATGGTATATGTTGCTTTCATATCCCCGATGGAGCAAAACCTCCAATTACCGCTCCAAAGATTCCCCAGTGAAAGTCGCCCAGTTGCCCAGGAATTCCCCAGTAGGATTTCACCAAGTCCACAAGTAATGCATGACGTTTCCCTCCCCCAACAGAGTTTACTTATCTAATGACTGAAACCCATCTATCAATACTTCAATTTCAACAAAATATGAAAGCTTACACTCCACATTCCCAACAGCAGTCGGGGATTTATTTTCCCCAATCTAAACAGCATTACAGCAGAACAACTAATATGTGCATACATTGCATTCATACATCATAAACATCGACAACACAAATTCATATATCACAATCTCATTTATTTTGAGAAACATCAGTAGACCATTCATTTCATACATCATGGTATTACATACAACTAACTCTTTACCTTTTCAGGCAAGATCAATCAATAGAAAGTTATCGTCAAATTTTCAACAAGACAGGAATAATATTTGTGTACAAATCAATTGCAGATTGATTCCCAAGACAGGATTGGATGACTATCTACATGACAAATACTTCCTTCACACTTCTATTGGTTCAGTTTAAATCTCTCAACGGTTTATCCCGATCCTTTCCAGTAGACGCTTTCTCTGGTTCAGATAAATTGCTCCAAGATTTATTCTGATTCTTTCCATTTAAAGCATATTCAAGACCTCTGCTGGTTCAGTATTAAATATCTCAATGGTTTATCCTGATTCTTTCTGGTAGTCACTTTCTCTGGTTCATATAAATTGCTCCAAGATTTATTCTGATTCTTTTCCATACCTCTGTTGGTTCAGTTTAAATCTCTCAATGGTTTATCCTGATTCTTTCCCGTAGACATTTTCTCTGGTTTAGATAAATCGCTCCAAGATTTATTCTGATTCTTTTCCAGACCTCTGCTGGTTCAGTATTAAATCTCTCAACGGTTTATCTTGATCCTTTCTAGTATACGCTTTCTCTGGTTCAGATAAATCGCTCCAAGATTTATTCTGATTCTTTCCATTTAAAGAATATTCAAGACCTTTGTTGGTTCAATATTAAATATCTCAACGGTTTATCCTTATCCTTTCCAGTAGACACTTTCTCTAGTTTAGATAACTCGTTCCAATATTTATTCTGATTCTTTTCCAGACCTCTGTTGGTTCAGTTTAAATCCCTTAACGGTTTATCCTGATTCTTTCGCGTAGACATTTTCTCTGGTTCAGATAAATCGCTCCCAGATTTATTCTGATTCTTTTCCAGACCTCTGTTGGTTCAGTATTAAATCTCAATGGTTTATCCTGATTCTTTCCATTAGACACTTCCTTTGGTTCAGATAAATCGCTCCAAGATTTATTATGATTATTTTCCAGACCTCTACTGGTTCAGTTTAAATCTCTCAACAGTTTATCTTGATTCTTTCTCGTAGACATTTTCTTTGGTTTAGATAAATCGATCCAAGATTTATTCTGATTCTTTCCAGTTAAATAATATTCAAGACTTCTGCTAGGTTCAGTTTTAAATCGACCAAAGGTTTATTCTGATTCTTTTCCCAGTTGAAGTCAAGCTTGGACTTAGTCTAGTTTTTTATCAACAATCACCTTCGGATGGCATCTATAAGCCCATCTCCGACAACTCTCTATAATTTCTCCAAATGGCATCTCTAAGCCCATTCCTTACACTCCAACCACAAGTATCATCAAGTGAAAATTTCTGGGCACTCTAGTGTTCAATTATCTTCCACCTTCCAGTCACAAATGGCAGATTCGCCAATCTAACTCTTCAGGTTTAAGAAGATTGAGCAGGGGAAGCTGTTGTACACAAAAATTTTCCCTTTCATTTCAAGACATTTCTCACAAGGGGCTCCAAAAAATTCAAACCTACACAAAATACATATGGATTTTTAGCATTAAGATTAAAGAAGAAATTGCTAAAAAAGGGACAAAACAAATGAAAATACTCTTTTGACAAAATTAAAGGAAAAGAAAGTTCTTTTCGATTTTTGTATCCTTCAATTGGACACTTTAGCTTTGGTTGTATCTTTCATTTGAGCGCTGAACTCCTTTAGGGAAAGTTCACTCCATGCTTCAATTGGGGCACTGGACTCATTGGGGCAAGTTCATTTCATGCTTCGATTGGGGCATTGGACTCGTTTGGGAAAGTTCATTTCCAGCTTCGTTGGGTACTTGACTTTGTTTGAACGTTTGCACAAGTTTTTCATTTGGCCACATAACATCTTTCCTGCATGTCAGCCAAGACTTACAAGGCAAAAAGCCTCCTAATGATGTCCTTCGATTCAGGAGACCAAAGCCTCTCTTCTGCTCTCTTTCGATCACACGTTTTTCCCCCTGTAGGCCTCCTTTGTTTGGGGTAATGGCTTTCCCAGTGTTGCAAGCTTCGATTGAGCCTTTCATCCCCTGCATGCATCCTTCGTTTGGGGTGTGTGAATCCTTCAGCACAAGCTTTTAGTCATGCCTTTCATTTGGATATGTGGTTCCCTTTTTACAAACTTTCGTTTGAGCATGTTTGCATAAGGTCATAAGGCAGGAACCTCCTGCATACACTCTTTTGTTTGGCCATATGGCCCATTTGCAGGAAAATCTGAGTGGGCAGTATCTCCCTTGGAAATGGTTTCCTCCAACACACAAATTCTGCATTATGCCATTGTCTCATGCAAAAGAAGTACCATGGTGGTGCATTTTAAGGGCTTTCCATGCATGTATGGATGTCCCAATCGAGTGACATGTTTTACTGACCCATCCCAAGAGCATGTATTTGGACTATTCGAAGGAACCCATGAAGGGCCTGGTTAAAAGACACTTATTTGTCCCCCTTCAAAGGATATCCACATGAGCCATTTGAATAACACTTCGATTTGAAAAAGAAATGGTTTTTGAAGAGTCTGGTCAAAAGGCAAGACTAGGGGGTCAAGACAAAAGGTTGAGATGCCAAAGGTATTTGTTGACCAAGTCACATGCGCTGCCAGATTCAGGCCTGATACACTGGCCATAAAACTCCAAAACTGCTGCACATCAGTCCTGCAATGCTGCCTTATTCCTTGCACCAAAATGGCATAAAAACAATGTCCCTCGAAAGCTACAAATATAGCATACCTTTTTTGTTTAAATATTTTGTTTCCTCCTAAAACATCAGCCCAGGCCATCTATAAATAGGAGACATCACCACACATGTTAGGGGTGCCTGAAGGATTGCAAGAAAACACTTGTGAAAATTCTCAAAAATTCTCATAACACTTCCCAACATTCTTTTTCAATCACTTTTGTACACTAAGTAAGAACCTTCGATCCACCCTCCAAGTGACCATCAAACTACCCTTCGACCCACTTCCCCAACTACCATACAGTAGGCCTTTGAGTCATTCCATTACTTGTTATAAAAGAGCCTCCGATCCACCCACACAACCTCTTTCGATTCAGTGACTGCTTTCACAAAGTGGTAACTGGATTAGCCTCAGGAAGGTCCCAATGAACTCCTATTCTCAATCAAAGAAGGCACTTGCATTTCCATTCGATTTAAGAACTTCAAGAGGTAAGTTTCCTTCAAGCTTGAGTTTATTCTATTTTAATATCATGTGCACATGCCAATAAAGAAAAATGTAGATATTTCATATAGGGAGCTAGACCATGTTTCAGCTTTCGATTGTAACTGCCCATATGCTGAAAACTCAACTCTGATTAGTTAGGCTTTGGACTTTGAGACCCAATGGTTTTGTCCTAACCCTTGGACTGTAGTTACATTTGAAAGTTGCATTTTAAGAATTTAAGACAGGTTTATTGTACCCTTTTATTGTCTAGCTGCACAAGCCTTTCGAATCACAATTTAAGGGACCAACATGCTTACAATCGAAGGAGTCAGTAAGGAGCCTGTGGCAAAGCATAAGCCTTGCTGCTTCTAGGCCTCAAACAAAGGAATGAACCTTGCTGCTCCCAGGCCTCAGACGAAAGACAAAACCTTGCTTCCTCCAAGCCTTAAACGAAAGACAGAACCATGCCCAGACGAAAGGCATGCCCACACTGATTCCATTCCCCAGTCGAAGGAGACGGAAAGGCAAATCGAAGGGCACGACCCCACTGACTTCAGACCTCAAATTGAAGGAAGCCAAAAAAATTCAGAATCGAAGGGTGTTTCTCTAAATCGAAAGACCCATTTTTCTTTATTTTATTTTATTTTTGCCTTTATATTTTCATAATATTCAATATGGTTGTAATAATGTAGGATTTTATCTTTCTGTATTTTATTATTTTTTGTATAAATGCTAGTAACTAGGATGTATGGTAAGATAAAAACAACAAGTATATAACCAAAAATTCAAAAGACAAAATGCATGCAATCAAGGACATTCCTCACACACATACACCCCTAGGGTAATTCCACTTTTTTCCTCGTAAAAATAGTCATGTCCCTCGAATATAGGTGTTTTAGCAAAAACCCTCGATAAAAGATCGTAGTCCCTCGATGTCCTTCAATGTTGCCTTCCGTAAACGATCTAGTCTCTAAAACGACATTGCTAAAACGTCTCATAGGTTGCCTTATATGACTATATAAACGTCCCACGCTTGTCCCTTCACATCTAATGATGGGGCTTCTTACCAAATCAATGGTAAGATAGAAACATGTAAAAGCGGAGGAATAGAACATTTAAGACCTTTTGAGTAGTTAGGTTGCTCCTAGTTGCTCGCTTGCTCACAACAAAAAACATTTTTATACATCCACAATTTCACTTTGAAACATTTTTCAAAAGACAAAATACTTTTTACGCGTTCTATAGAGACGAGAACCATTACAAAGACATTCCTTTTCAAAATACTTTCAAAACACATACCACAAACACATTTTCAAACAAAAAGCAAGTGATCTAGCAAGCAACTAAGAGCCCGTAGATAACTACGGATGAAAATGGTGCTAACACCTTCCTTTTTCATAACCTACCCCCGAACTCAAGAAATAATCTCGAAAGGTCCTTCCTGTTGTTTTCAACCTTTCCTTTTGGATAAAAGAAAAGTCGGTGGCGGCTCTTGTTATCCGCAACAATTACGATCAAACGCAAAACACCCAAGTCAGTTCTCCCACCGTGTTACAACTCCTCTTTGAAGTATTTTCAAAATTGACACTTTGTACGCATTCTTATGGAGACGAGAATAATTATAAAGACGTTTTCAAAATATTTTCAAACGCACACCAAAAGCACATTTTTCAAACAAAAGTAAGTGATCTAGCAAGCAACTAAGAGCCTGTAGATAATTGCGAATGAAAAGGGTGCTAATACCTTCTGTTGTACCCCAAAATTTGCCCTCTCATATTTCTCAAGACATGGCAAGAAAAATCTCCAAGTGGTTCAAGATTGCTCAAGAGTTGGGCAGTCAAGTCACCTCCTAAGGCAGTCAATTCAAAATTAGGGTTTTGTGTTGCATCAAGGTCCTTGCATCCAAATGACCTCAAGTGCTCCCAAATGTCCTAATATGTTCTCAAGTTCATCCATGTCAAATTTCAAGCCTTGCAGAGGAAGTTTGGTCAGTCAATTGCTCAAGAGGTCCAAAAATCGACTATGTTAGGGCAAAAGTCAACTGTGACCTACATACAGTCAAACCTCAAGATTTTTTGTCAACATTCTCATTTTTAAGGATATTTCATCATTTGATCAAGGGTTGATCATGATTCATCAAGGATTGCTCAAAATTCATCAAGACTCAAAAGTTGCTAATTTAGGGTTTTGCAGGAAAAGTCAACTCAACATTGACCAAGAATAACTTTCTCATACTTTATGCGAAATGACACATCCAAAGCTCATTTTTAAGAGGATGCAATTTACTACGATCCATATTCACACCCCAAGATCAAGAAATGCACTCACAA
Organism: Vicia faba; assembly: GCA_948472305.1. Taxonomy (NCBI): domain Eukaryota; kingdom Viridiplantae; phylum Streptophyta; class Magnoliopsida; order Fabales; family Fabaceae; genus Vicia; species Vicia faba. Next base: position 1,392,932,529 of record OX451741.1, on the reverse strand, counting down.
GAAGTTATAAATTTGGACATTATAGGTAATTTTTGAAAGTCAACAAAAACACCTTTTTTTTCCAAAGCTTATAACTTGAGCATGGAATATCAAAATGATATGAGACAAACAGGGTTGGTTAGAGGACATCTCAATGTTTCTAAAAAGTCCAAGAACACCTACAAAAGTTCAAAATTGAAGAAGTTATGCATTGTTGAAGTTGGGCATTTTTCCAAAAATTGCAAAAAGTCAACTATCCCCAAAACTTCAAATTTTGTCAAAAGGGCCAACTTTTTACACTTGATTTGATCTTGTCACACTACACACGTGTCCTATCTTCAGTCTTGTGTCCACTCATTAATGTTTCTATTTTATTTGATTTTTATTAAATTAATTCATTTTAAATCAATTTAAATCAAAATAAAATCTAAATATTGATAACTTGGTATCTTTTTGATTGATACATGCCTTAATTGTCATCATGGACATGATCAAATTCGAATCAAGCCATATCATGAACAAAATATTGGATTATTGACCAATTTGGAAGCTTTTTCAATGGAGAATCAAATCACATCTTCAATCATCAATGCATAAAGATTCAAAGTACAAAACTTGACCTAATTCACTCCATGTTACTTATACAAGCTAGAGGCACGAGTTCAAGAACCTAGAGGCTGCATAAACATCAAAACCAAACTTGAAAAAATTTGAAAAAAGCTTGAAACTGAAATCACCCTTAGAGTCCAATTCAAGGCCAAAACTCAACGTGATTCTCTTGCTGGATATCCACTGAGTGAGAAGCAATCAAAAGCAAGGCCATTCACCTCTTCAATAGCGTTGTAAGTCTCTCTGAAACTCGCCTTTCAGTTGAATAAGTATCTCATAGTTCTTGCATTTTTCTTGCCAAATCTTTGCATATTCATGCTTTTCGTTTCATTTAGAATCTTTTTGCATTATTGAATTACATTTTCATGGCCTGTAACCCCCTAGCCGATTCTAGGGTTCTTGGTATTCGTTTTTGGGCATTTTCTCTACACGTGAAATCAAGGCCATTAATGGACATAGATGTGTTCAGGAGGAAGAGAAGATCATGACTATGGTCTTGGTTGGTATTTTTATAGCCTAGAAATAATTCTATGATGCAGCTATGGATTTAGCTGCGGATGTAAATCCGCAGGAAAAAGAACCAGGTCCAGCGAAGAAGACAAAGACGTGGCCTGTTCCAATTGGGTCATTCATATTTCGCGCTCATTTTTTTTATTTTCCAGCATATTGTTTGTTTTTCCAATATAATAATTGCTACTTATCCCACTAACAATTAAACACGCTGGTTGAGTTGGTAAGGACGCTAGTACAAAATCCAATGGGACCTGGGTTCGAATCCCAGGTCTCCCACATATTTGCTATTATTTTCTTTCAGGTATTCTAGCGCGTCTCATGCCTTGCAGTGCACCATGGTCTCTCATCTGATCGCTTGCCAGATGGCCCTAGGCCAGATCTGGTGGTCCAAAGGAGATGCTCACCATACTCCAAAGTCAATGTGCACGCGTGGAATCAGAAAGTCAACACAGGCTTGCACGTTAATGGGCCTGGAAAATTGCAATTCTCACCCCTGATATGGGCCCAAACCCCCTTGGTAATTTCTTTTTTTCTTTCTATTTATTTTATCTATTTTATTTAATTGTTTGATTAATTATTTTTATTTATTTAAACTAACCAATTAAAATCTTTTCCTCATAAAAATTAAAAAAAAAAACAAAAAATATATTTTATTTATTAAAACTAAATTCAGCGTTTTATTTTTGTAAATAAATATTAATTGAATTAACTTAGTTTTAATTAGGTATAACTTTTAATATTTTGCAATAATTAAAATTAATTTAGATAATTAGGTTTTTATTAACATTAATCAAATTTATTTTTATTTCTTTAAATATCCAAAAATCCAAAAATATCTTTTTCTTAATTAATTAATTCATTTATTTTATTAGCTTAGTTTATTTCCTTTTAATTCAAAAAAAATAACAAAAATTACTTTCTTTCAAAAAAGGGTCAAAACCCTAAAAACTCACCCGAATTAATTGTCCCGCATGCGATCCATTTATGATATTGATGTAATTGTTTTCCGGAATGTAATAGTTTTAATAGGACTTTAACTTATTTTATTGCTTTATTTTACTTTCCGCATTTTAATTTCAAGGGTCGTTTTTGGCGATGTAAATACCCGACGCCTTGTAATAGTTAGATTTAATTTCCGCAATTTAATTTCCGCAAACTTATAAACTGTTAGATGTTTGGTAATAGGGAATGCATGACAAGATCGAATGTATGAACTTAAAATCAACATAGTTCACCCATGACATGTTCAAAGATAAAATTAACCGAAATAACACACTCGCATATGCGCACTCTTAGGGTACACCTCACTTGGTTGCCTTCGAACGTGATCATTGAGTATAGGAAGTTTTAGAGGTCGCCCTCTTGTCCAAAGATCATAGTTGCCTCAAAACGGTTGCCTCGTAAAAATGATCTAAGACATTAGGGTTACCGCTAAGGCATTCTAACATTACTTTAGTGACCATATGTCCCTTAATCAAATTGACCCTTAAAACTCCAACGACGATGCTACCTACTCATCAATAGTGGGATAGCATTGTCTAAAGGACATTAGCACAGATTGATTCCTTTTTCGAGTAGGTAGATGGTTCTTAAGTACTTTCTCTCTCAAAACAAAATAAAACTTTTCGCACTTACACTTTTCAAACAAAAAACTCCTTTCAAACCCACAAACACAAAGAAAAGCAAATTTTGAAAACACTTTGAGCAAGTACCTAAGATCCCGTGGATAACCATAGATAGAAAGGGTGCTAACACCTTCCCTTTTTATAATCTACCCCCCGGACCCGAGAAACATCTCGAAGAAGGAATTTTTCTGTGTTTTTATCCTTTCCTTGTTGGATAAAATAAAAGACGGTGGCGACTCTTGCTTACCACGACATTTTGAGAAAACAAACGCAAAATGCAAAGCAGCATTCCAAAAAACAGTCAGTTCTCTTCCCACCGTATCACAAAACTGGCGACTCTTCTGGGGAATATTAAAAAGTGTGGTGTACCTTAGGATTAGATCATTGTGTTTTCAATTGTTTGCTTTGTATGATTTATATTTGTGGGCTTGTATCGGAGTTACTATAGATCCTAACCTGGATCAGGGGATACCCTTTAGGTAAGTAGCAATAAACTATGAGGGAACTGTACGGCATAGACCGATACGGTTGAAGCAATAGCTACGTTGGTGTGGCACTTTAGTATGTACCGATATCCCTTGTGGCGCAACAAGGAGAATATGGGTCTGCTAAGGGGTCATTAAGCACCAACTGACCTTAGAACCTTTAAATTGACCAACTTGGCCATAGAACAGCAGCAGCATGCTACACTCATTGAGACTAAACTCTCGCGATGATTCCGGCCGCAAGGAAAGGTTGCTAAACTGGAATTATGACCGATCGATGGTAGTCAGAGATATTGAGATCCTCTAGAACCCGGTTACTATTTTTAGGACAGGTTGAACCAACTAAACTAAAAGAGGGTAATACCTAAACTCCATGCCAGCCTGAAATTTAAGGGCTATTGTGTGACTTGTGTGCTTTCAAACTTGAACTACTTGCACATTCTTGTTATCTGACAACACGAGTTCCTTGCAGGTTTTGTTTACAGTCCATATCCAATAATCTGGATTTATTGCAGGGTTCACTTACATCACCTCGCACTTTTGTTTAAACGCATAGCATACACATCATAACATCATGCCTTAACATTTCCTTAACCATTTCAGGGATCTCAAGGGTTTGTGATGCAAGTTATGGTAAATCAAATTTCTAGCAAGGGGCAAAGGGGATTTATTTTCCTCTAGCCAAGGTTGTCTAGAAATCAAAACACGATAACTTGAGTCAGTGGCTATGACCCACTCGATATGGTGAGCTTGACTCTTGAAGAAGGACTCTTAACAACATGAAGTTTCTTCAATCAAAGCTGCAAAATTCAAATTCTAACAAGTTTCTTGTTTACCCCGCGAGATCCTTGAAAACATTGCATACATATCATACATATCATTGCATAGCAGGTCTCCCAGTACAGGTCTCTCATGTTCTCGCTATTTATTTCAGCAATGGCTTTCCAACCAGACAACCAAGATCTTCAAACTCGAGAAGCTCAATTCAGGGACGTATTCCTAAACCTATCCAAGGGGCAGGAAGAGTTGAAAACACTCCTCGTGGGGAACTTGGTCAAGAAAAGTCCTGAAGACAATAAGGACGAACAACTGGAACAACTGCAAGTTGAGTTCAGTGCCATGAAAATCCAGATGCTGGGGCAGATGGCTCTTATCCAAGGCTTAGCTCGGGAACAAGAAGAGCTGAGAACCATTATCAACCAGCTTCATCAAGACAGATACAACAACATGAAGCAAATAGTCATGGTCGGGGATCAAATCAACTTCCGAGAAGTCAAAGGTTTAGTTTGATGAACAATAGACCTCTCCAAGTTGCTACTACCTCACGGGTCCAACAACAACCTTACCATAAACAACGGTTAATCAGAGTAAGCCGGAGACACCCAAGAGGCAGTTTACCAAGCTCAACATGCCGCTGTCTCAAGCTTTACAACACCTGTTGAGATTGAATCTGGTGACGTTAAGGGACCCACCTAAGAATCCCAACACAACCTCCCCAAGGTACAATCCTGATGCAAGGTGTGCATATCACTCTAACAGCCCGGGGCATGATACTAACATCTGTTGGGCGTTGAGCAACAAAATTCAAGACCTAATTGATGAAGGAGCATTGGAACTTACACAAGACGGTCAGATTGAATTCTTTTTCCATCCCCCCAAGGTTCACCATTTGAAGTGACAAGTACTGAGACGAGAAGAGTTTTTGCTCATTAGAATTTTCAAGTTGTAATTTTCGTTTGATTGTTCGAACATTTATTCATGTCAAACTTTGTTACTTTATCAATGCATTGCATATGTCTGTTTTGAATCAGTCCATTCGTATTCACTATATTCAAATTGCTTTCATTTTTGTGATGTTCAACTCTCGATTAAAAAATTCTAAGCCTTTTGAGGGAGGATGACGAAAATGATATCAAAATCTCTACAGTATGCTTTTGAACAGACCCCACTGACGAGGTACATGCATTGTTTCAAATCCTAAACAGTGGAGTTATAAGGAAGATAATCCCTAGTCAACCCCTTTGAGCCAAAGAAGTTGGAGTTTTTCTTTTCACAAATTAAAACCCTTAATTATAACCTGGGGCAGGGCAGTTTTCTCTGTTGATCCAGGTGCACAATGAATGGCATCAAAGAAGTCCTTCCATAACAAAAGACGGTGTTGGTTACGTATAATCGTAAGGACAGGCAGTCATTATCTCTCAAAATAAAAGCCCAATAAGTCAAAACCTATGAAGGAGACTTACAAAACTGGGGCATCCCGCTGACTGTAATCACAAAAGAAACAGTTCAGGCAAAAGACAGGGATAATAAAATCAAAAAGAAAGAGATCCTACAAACTCTCAACAAAATGACTGCCTGTTCAAAATAAATTGTCAGTATCTGAACCATCACTGGTATATCAGAGCAAAGACTCAAACAAGATCTAATGCATGATTAGCTGAGTTTAGGATCGAAGAACATCACGAAGAATGGGTGGGTACAAATAAAGTTTGAGCCTTTATCCTTTGTTTCTTAAACCATGAACCAGGCCACATTATACCCCTTAAAAAGTCCTAGCTGAAGCATGGGTTAGTCCGAAAGTATACTGTTACAAAAGATATCCTGACTCATGTAGAGCTTGTTGTAAATCCTGAGTTAACGTCACATTTTACAAAATTTTCCTATCTTACTGAAAAAATGCATTTTCAAAAACTTCAAGACAGACATAAGCTTTGCATTCTTAAAATAACATTGTTTGCATATGACTATTTGTTCAAATAGCAAAGAAAATTGCATGAAGAATATCTAGTGAACAAGAAAAAACTTTTTAATAAAAAGGGTCACCTCAAGTGGAAAAAACACCTCCAACCAAGGGGCACGGCATGATCATTGTCCATCATCTGGGGCAGTTAAGTCAAGATTCAAGGAATCTCTCAAAATGCCAAATAACCAGGGGCAAATCTCCATCGGAATCAATTGTGGGATTGGACATGAATTCCAGCAACGAATCTTGCATGATCAAACTGAGATCTTCTGGTAGTATGGAAACACAACACTACCGACAGTGACACCTCCCTACATCTTGAGAGTGTGGACATAGTCAAAAAGTACTATGCATAATCAAAGACTCGCTAGGTTGACTGGCCTAGGCAAAAATAAGGGCTTCCCGGCGAACCAAAAGGGTTCGGGCAAAAATAAGGGATGAAAATGAAAAAATATGTACACCCGGCAAGTCGAAAACCTGAAAAGGCGGCTTGGGCAAAAAAGGGTATCCCAGTGGACTGAAAACCCAAAAGGGCGGTCCATGCAAAAAATTAGGGATCAAAGTGTAATACTATGTCTCATTGGATCACCTTGCATCCAGACTTCGGTATCGACTATCAAGCTCGGACGGCACTAATCAATCTGATCTACCTTCAACCAAGTAGCAAAGTGATTTGATGCTCGAGGACATAAAGGCTATAACAGAGTTCGAACCCAGTGGGATTATTCACATAGCTGTTTTGTTTTCTTTTCACAAATTGTATAAAATTCTATTTGTTCGGCGGCGTTCTCTTACTAGGACGTCAGCCTCTTGTACAAAAAACGCATATTTACAGGCCAAACTTCAAAATCAATACATTCATTTTCAGACCAATTTCAAACTGTTTTTCCTTTATCTGTTTTGTTTTGCAAAGAACGTCCAATGTTTGTTTTTGATATATGCATTTGACATTAATTACTTATCAAAAATATTTACATGCGAAACAAAAGATGAATTGCTGGTAATATCAAAAGCAGGGGCAATAAGAAGTGTCCAAGTTGTACAGTTGTTCTGTCCACCAGGTACAAAGATAGATTCAGCTGAAGAATATGGCTAGGATACCTTCACTCCTCGCAGAGTAAGGCAGTAATAGTAGTTCTCCCCCAGCTGAGACTTGCAACTGGGAATGAATGAGTTGGTAATATTCTCCCCAAGCAGAATTTATCTACCATCAGCCCTAAAAAAGCTTGATATCCCCGGCAGTCTTAATATTTCCCAACAGAGTATAAGAATGTTCCCCGGCAGAATACAAGATACCCCCGGTGGAGTCAATATTTCCCCAGCGCAGTCTAAAAACGCTTCCCCAACAGAGTTGAAGCATCATCCCCAGTAGACTCTGGAAGTTTATCCCCAGCGGAGTGCAAAAATAAATCTCCCCAGTCAAGTTCAAAGGATTATCCCCACAAGAGTCTAACAGGGTTATCCCCAGCAAGTTGCAACTGAAAGATCATCCCCCGGCGAAGTTCTTTCCTTTCACAAACAGGAATTCAATCCTCAACAGATTCAGTACCACCAGCAGCGGTAATCCATCCCCAACAGAGTATATCAATGGAATCCTCAGAAGGGCATCTCTTCCCCACAGAGTAATCTCCTCATCAGTTTATTCCCCAACGGAGTTCTCTTCTCCTGCAGGTTTTACCTTCGTTCACCATCCCCAGAGGAAGCGAAGAATTCAACTCCACTCTCCAGCAGCTATCCGGGATTTATTTTCCCCAGCTTAAACATTACATTTCCATACATTATGGTACATGCATAAACGCATCATACCATACAATCTCATTTATGTTGAGAACATCATTGCTCGATCCATCTCATGCATTGCATATGACTGACCTTTACCTTTCAGGAAGAATGCAGTTGAATTCTCAACTATGTGGAAGACCTCCTCTGGTCCAGTTAAATCGATTCCTAAAGATTTTCCTGATACCGATCCAGTTGAAGATTCTAAGACCTTGTCTGATCCAGTTAAATCGATTCCTAAAGATTTTTCTGATACCGATCCAGTCAAAGGCCTTCTCTGGTCCAGTTAAATCGATTACTAAAGATTTTCCTGATACCGATCCAGTTGAAGATTCCAATACCTTGTCTGATCCAGTTAAATCAATTCCTAAAGATTTTTCTGATACCGATCCAGTCAAAGGCCTTCTCTGGTCCAGTTAAATCGATTCCTAAAGATTTTCCTGATACCGATCCAGTTGAAGATTCCAAGACCTTGTCTGATCCATTTAAATCGATTCCTAAAGATTTTTCTGATACCGATCCAGTCAAAGGCCTTCTCTGGTCCAGTTAAACCGATTCCTAAAGATTTTTCTGATGTCGATCCAGTTGAAGTTATTCCAGGACCTTGTCTGATCCAGTTAAATCGATTCCTAAAGATTTTTCTGATGTCGATCCAGTTGAATTTATTCCAAGACCTTGTCTGATCCAGTTAAATTGATTCCTAAAGATTTTTATGATGCCTATCCAGTCAAAGGCCTGCTCTGGTCCAGCTAAATCGATTCCTAAAGATTTTTCTGATGCCGATCCAGTCAAAGAAGACAAAACCTCCTTTGGTCCAATTAAATCGATTCCTAAAGATTTTTCTGATTCCAATCCAGTCAAAGAAGACAAAACCTCCTCTGGTACAGTTAAATTGATTCCTAAAGATTTTTATGATGCCAATCCAGTCAAAGAAGACAAAACCTCCTCTGGTCCAGTTAAATCGATTCCTAAAGATTTTTCTGATGCCAATCCAGTCAAAGAAGACAAAACCTCCTCTGGTCCAGTTAAATCGATTCCTAAAGATTTTTCTGATGCCAATCCAGTCAAAGAAGACAAGACCTCCTCTGGTCTAGTTAAATCGATTCCTAAAGATTTTTCTGATGTCGATCCAGTTAAAGTCAATCCAAGACCTCCTCTGGTTCAATCAGATTGCTGATAAGATCTCCCTGATTCGTATTCCAGTTGAAGTCCAGACCACCTACCAACAGTCTCCAAATGGCATCTGTAAGCCCATTCCCGACATCACAAGGCTGATATTAATTCATGCGAGTGCAAATTTCTGGGCACTCTAGTGTTCAATCATCTTCCACCTTCGGATCACGAAAGGCACGAAAGCCAATCTACATCCTCAGGTTTAAGAAGATTGAACAAGGGCAGCTGTTGTACCCCAAAATTTGACCTCTCATATTTCTCAAGACATGGCAAGAAAAATCTCCAAGTGGTTCAAGATTGCTCAAGAGTTGGGCAGTCAAGTCACCTCCTAAGGCAATCAATTCAAAATTAGGGTTTTGTGTTGCATCAAGGTCCTTGCATCCAAATGACCTCAAGTGCTCCCCAATGTCCTAATATGTTCTCAAGTTCATCCATGTCAAATTTCAAGCCTTGCAGAGGAAGTTTGGTCAGTCAATTGCTCAAGAGGTCCAAAAATCGACTGTGTTAGGGCAAAAGTCAACGGTTACCTACATACAGTCAAACCTCAAGATTTTTTGTCAACATTCTCATTTTGAATGATATTTCATCATTTGATCAAGGGTTCATCATGATTCATCAAGGATTGCTCAAAATTCATCAAGACTCAAAAGTTGCTAAATTAGGATTTTGCAGGAAAAGTCAACTCAACTTTGACCAAGCATAACTTTCTCATACTTTATGAGAAATGACCCATCAAAAGCTCATTTTTAAGAGGATGAAATTTCCTACAATCCATCTTCACACCCCAAGATCAATAAATGCACTCACAAGTAGTTATAAATTTGGACATTATAGGTAATTTTTGAAAGTCAACAAAAACACCTTTTTTTTCCAAAGCTTATAACTTGAGCATGGAATATCACATTGAGATGATACCAAAAGGGTTGGTTAGAGGAAGTATCAATGTTTCTAAAAAGTCAAAGAACACCTACAAAAGTTCAAAATTGAAGGAGTTATGCATTGTTGAAGTTGGGCATTTTTCCAAAAATTGCCAAAAGTCAACTATCCCCAAAACTTCAAATTTTGTCAAAAGGGCCCACTTGTTTCCACTTGATTTGATCTTATCACACTACACATGTGTCCTATCTTCAGTCTTGTGTCCATTCATTAATTTTTCTATTTTATTTGATTTTTATTGAATTAATTCATTTTAAATCAATTTAAATCCAAATAAAATCTAAATATTGATAACTTGGTATCTTTTTGATTGATACAGGCCTTAATTGTCATCATGGACATGATCAAATTCGAATCAAGCCATATCATGAACAAAATATTGGATTTTTGACCAATTTGGAAGCTTTTTCAATGGAGAATCAAATCACATCTTCAATCATTAATGCATAAAGATTCAAAGTCCAAAAGTTGACCTAATTCACTCCATGTTACTTATACAAGCTAGAGGCACGAGTTTAAGAACCTAGAGGCTGCATAAACATCAAAACCAAACTTGAAAAAATTTGAAAAAAGCTTGAAACTGAAATCACCCTTAGAGTCCAATTCAAGGCCAAAACTCAACGTGAATCTCTTGCTGGATATCCACTGAGTGAGAAGCAATAAAAAGCAAGGCCATTCACCTCTTCAATAGCATTGTAAGTCTCTCTGAAACTCGCCTTTCAGTTGAATTCGTATCTCATAGTTCTTGCATTTTTCTTGCCAAATATTTTCATATTCATGCTTTTCGTTTCATTTATAAGCCTTTTGCATTATTGAATTGCATTTTCATGGCCTATAACCCCCTAGCCGATTCTAGGGTTCTTGGTATTCGTTTTTCGGCATTTTCTCTACAGGTGAAATCAAGGCCATTAATGGACATAGATGTGTTCAGGAAGAAGAGACGATCATGACTATGGTCTTACTTGGTATTTTTATAGCCTAGAATTAATTCTATGATGCAGCTATGGATTTAGCTGCGGATGTAAATCCGCAGGAAAAAGAACCAGGTCCAGCGAAGAAGACAAAGACGTGGCCTGTTCCAATTGGGTCATTCATATTTCGCGCTCATTTTTTTTATTTTCCATCATATTGTTTGTTTTTCCAATATAATATTTGCTACTTATCCCACTAACACTTAAACACACTGGTTGAGTTGGTAAGGGCGCTAGTATAAAATCCAATGGGACCTGGGTTCAAATCCCAGGTCCCCCACATATTTGCTATTATTTTCTTTCAGGTATTCTAGCGCGTCTCATGCCTTGCAGTGCACCATGGTCTCTCATCTGATCGCTTGCCAGATGGCCCCAGGCCAAATCTGGTGGTCCAAAGGAGATGCTCACCATACTCCAAAGTCAATGTGCGCGCGTGGAATCAGAAAGTCAACACAGGCTTGCACGTTAATGGGCCTGGAAAATTGCAATTCTCACCCCTGATCTGGGCCCAAACCCCCTTGGTTATTTCTTTTTTTCTTTCTATTTCTTTTATTTATTTTATTTAATTATTTGATTAATTATTTTTATTTATTTAAACTAACCAATTAAAATCTTTTCCTCATAAAAATAAAAAAAAACAAAAAATATATTTTATTTATTAAAACTAAATTCAGCATTTTATTTTTGTAAATAAATATTAATTGAATTAACTTAGTTTTAATTAGGTATAACTTTTAATATTTTGCAATAATTAAAATTAATTTAGATAATTAGGTTTTTATTAACATTAATCAAATTTATTTTTATTTCTTTAAATATCCAAAAATCCAAAAATATCTTTTTCTTAATTAATTAATTCATTTATTTTATTAGCTTTGTTTATTTCCTTTTAATTCAAAAAAAAATAACAAAAATTACTTTCTTTCAAAAAAGGGTCAAAACCCTAAAAACTCGCCCAATTTAATTTTCCCGCATGCGATCCATTTATGATATTGATGTAATTGTTTCCCGGAATGTAATAGTTTTAATAGGACTTTAACTTATTTTATCGCTTTATTTTACTTTCCTCATTTTAATTTCAAGGGTTGTTTTTGGCGATGTAAATACCCGACGCCTTGTAATAGTTAGATTTAATTTCCGCAATTTAATTTCTGCAAACTTATAAACTGTTAGATGTTTGGTAATAGGGAATGCATGACAAGATCGAATGTATGAACTTAAAATCAACATAGTTCACCCATGACATGTACAAAGATAAAATTAACCGAAATAACACACTCGCACATGCGCACTTTTAGGGTATACCTCACTTGGTTGCCTTCGAATGTGGTCATTGAGTATAGGAAGTTTTAGAGGTCGCCCTCTTGTCCAAAGATCATAGTTGCCTCGAAACAGTTGCCTCGGAAAAATGATCTAAGACATTAGGGTTACCGCTAAGGCATCCTAACATTGCTTTAGTGACCACATGTCCCTTAATCGAATTGACCCTTAAAACTCCAACGACGATGCTACCTAGTCATCAATAGTGGGATAGCATTGTCTAAAGGACATTAGCACAGATTGATTCCTTTTTCGAGTAGGTAGATGGTTCTTAAGTACTTGCTCTCTCAAAACAAAACAAAACTTTTCGCACTTACACTTTTCAAACAAAAAACTCCTTTCAAACCCACAAACACAAAGAAAAGCAAATTTTGAAAACACTTTGAGCAAGTACCTAAGAGCCAATGGATAACCACGGATAGAAAGGGTGCTAACACCTTCCCTTTTTATAATCTACCCTCTGGACCCGAGAAACATCTCGAAGAAGGAATTTTTCTGTGTTTTTTTCCTTTCCTTGTTGGATAAAATAAAAGACGGTGGCGACTCTTGCTTACCGCGACATTTTGCGAAAACAAACGCAAAACGCAAACCAGCATTCCAAAAAACAGTCAGTTCTCTTCCCACCGTATCACACCTTCCCTTTTCATAATCTACCCCCCAAACTCAAGAAATAATCTCAAAGGTCTTTCCTGTTATTTTCACCCTTTCCTTATTGGATAAAAGAAAAGTTGGTGAAGACTCTTGCTATCCGCAATAATTGCAATCAAATGCAAAACACCCAAGTCAGTTCTCCCACCGTATGACAACCATGTAAAGAAGATTAGCAGAAGTTTACCCAAGAAATGGAGACCCATGGTCACAACTCTTAAACTGGCTAAAGATCTGAACAAAATCTCTCTCGAAGAACTTGCCAGCTCCCTGAGAAGTCATGAGATAGAGTTAGAAGAAGATGAGCCCCATAAGCAAGGTAAGTCTTTAGCTCTTAAATCTAACAAAAAATATGAATCGAAAGTTTTGCAGGCAAAAGAAGAAAACTCTGGTGGATCCTCATCAGAAGAAGACGGATTGTCTCTTCTCTCCATATGAGTCAATCAGCTAAGGAAGCACAGGCAAAGGAAGTTCAGAAATTCTATAAGAATAGGAAATCATTCTGAACCATCTTCTGGATACAGAAAGTCAAGTAAGAAAGACATTATCTGCTACGAATGCAATGAACAAGGGCATTACAAAAGTGACTGTCCAAATCTTCAAAAAGAGAAACCTAAAAAGAAGTTCTTTAAGGAAAAGAAGAAAAGCCTCATGGCAACATGGGATGACTCAGACTCTTCTGAAGCTGAAACAGAATCAGAAGATGAAAGAGCCAACATAGCCCTAATGGCCAACATATCACAAGACACTGAATCATTTGGATCAGAAGCAGACTCAGGAAGAAAAGGTATTCTCTAACTTCTCTAGATATCATTTAGAAGAGAGTCTGTCAGAAATTCTTGAAAGATATCAGAAACTTTGAATCATAAACAAGAACTTGAAAAAGGATCTAGTTTCTGACTCTGAAGAAACTAAGAAACTGATATCAGAAAACTATGAGCTGAAAGAAACAATTTCTAATTTAAAAAATAATATACAAAATGCTCAGAAAGAAACTGTCTCAGAAGTTCCTAGTAACTCTGATAAGACCATAAAGGAATATGATCATAGCTTTAAAAAATTTCTTGCTAAAACATAGATAAAAGCAAGATGGCTTCAATGATCTATGGAGTTAGCAGAAATGGCAGAAAAGGAATAGGATACAAGGGTAAAGTATCTCAACCTAAGAAAGTTAAGGATATGGTCATTAAAAACACACCTCTATATTCTCACTTCACATATGGGAACACACATGACATAAAGTATACTAGTAATGCTTTTTCTACTAAACCAAAATTCAAACAGAATTTTGGTAACTCTAACAAACAAGGACCCAAAAAGATATGGGTACCTAAGGATAAAATTATCTATGTTGCAGATATCTTTAACATAAAGATTAAAACACCAATCTTGGTACCTGAACTCTGGATGCTCTCGACACATGACGGGAAGAAAGCATATGTTCCAAAGCCTGTAGCTTAAATCTGGAGGCTACGTAGGTTTCAGAGGCAATCAGAAAGGGAAGATTATTGGCTCTAGAACCATTGGTAACGGTACACTTCCTTCTATAACTAATGTTCTGTTAGTAGATGGATTAATGCATAACTTGTTATCTATAAGTCAATTAAGTGATAATGGTTATGATATAATCTTTAATCAAAAGTCCTAAAAAGCAGTTAGTCAGAAAGATGGATTTGTTCTCTTTAATGGAAAGAGAAAGAACAACATTTACAAAATAAAACTTTCTGAACTAAAAAGTCAGAATGTAAAATGCCTATTGTATGTTAACTATGAGTAATAGGTCTGGAACAGAAGATTGGGGCATGTTAGTATGAGAAGAATATCTTAGATTAACAAACTCAATCTGGTCAGAGGACTTCCTAGCCTGAAGTTCAGCTTAAATGCTCTGTGTGGAGCATGTTAAAGAGGCAAGTTTGCAAAAACTTCTTTCAAAACCAAAAATGTTGTTTCTACCTCTAGACCATTAGAACTTATTCATATAGATCTATTTGGACCAATGAAAATTGTATCCATTAGTGGCAAGAAGTATGGATTAGTGATCGTAGATGACTATAGCAGATGGACATGGGTAAAGTTCTTAAGACACAAGGACGAGTCACATTTTGTGTTATTTGCCTTCTGTAACTAAGTCTAAAACGAAAAAGATCTTAGAATTGTTAAAGTCAGAAGTGATCATGGTGGAGAATTTGAAAACAAAAAATTTGAACTAATTTTTAATGAGAATGGCATCTCTCATGATTTCTCTTTTCCTAGAACTCCTCAGCAAAACGGAGTTGTAGAACGAAAGAACAGAAATTTACAAGAAATGGCCAGAACCATGATCAACGAAACTAACATTGCTAAGAACTTCTGGGCAGAAGCAATTAACACAGTGTGTTACATTCAGAATAGAATCTCCATAAGACCTATTCTGGATAAGACTCCATATGAACAGTGGAAGAACGGAAAGCCCAACATTTCTTATTTTCATCCATTTGGGTGTACTTGTTTTATTTTGAACACTAAATATCATCTGAACAAGTTTGACTCTAAAGCACAAAAGTGTCTCATGTTACGATACTCTGAATGCTCAAAAGGCTATAGAGTATATAACACAAACATGGATTGTAGAAGAGTCCATCAGTGTCAGATTTGATGATAAGCTTGGCTCACAAAAGTCAAAGCAAGGTAAAACTTTTGCAGGTATGGAAGTCTAATTTACAGGTACTGAAGACATTGCGTCAAAAGTTTCTTACAGAGAATCACAGTCAACTCCATAAGAAGATGTCACAAACATTATAGCATCATCTGAAGAGCCTTTCCAGAAAAGACAATCCACAAGCAGCATAGCTCGTCCGGAAAACAAAATTCTGGGAAAGAAAGAAGACCCAATCAGAACAAGATCTAAATTCAGAAAGTATGAAGAATCACTCATTGGATTAGTGTCTCTGATTGAGCCAACTTCCTTTGACGAAGCCCTTCTGGACAATGATTGGATACTTACAATGCAGGAAGAATTAAACCATTACATTGATGAAGAAGTTTATGTGCATCAACCCCCTGGTTTTGAAAATTCAAAACATCTGGAATATGTATATAAACTAAAGAAATCACTATATGGTCTGAAACAAGCTCCCAGAGCTTAGTATGAAAGACTAAATAGTTTTCTGTTAGGAAATGATTTTACCAGAGGGAAGATGGACACTACTTTATTCTGTAAACTATTTAAAAATGACATTCTAGTTTGTCAGATTTACGTAGATGATATTATTTTTGGATATACTAAAGCCTCTTGTTGTACCCCAAAATTTTCCCTCTCATTTCTCAAGATTTTTCTCACAAAATTTCTATTGGGTCAAGATTGTACAAGTTTCCATAGATGATATTGGGCACTCCTACATCAAATCAAAGAAGAGAAAGTTAGCCTGGATTCATAAGCTTTGATTGGGCATCTAAAATCCTTTGACCGAGCTTTTGTTTCAACGTCTTCGATTGGGAATTTGGTCCCCTTCGACCAAGCTTTGGACCACCAGCTTCGATTGAGCATTGAGCCCCCTTCGATCATGCTTTGATTCATAAGCTTCAATTGGGTATTTGGTCCCCTTCGATCAAGATTTGGTCCACCAGCTTCAATTAAGCGTTGGGTCCCCTTCGAGAAATCTTTGGTCCACAAGCTTCATCAAGGCAAACGGCCCCTTCAATTTGCCTTCAACCCACAAGGAAAAAGGCCCCTTCAACTTGCTTTCGATCCACTAGGCAATGTCCCATTCAACTTGCCTTTGATTCGTTAGGAAAAGGCCCCTTCAACTTGCCTTCGACCCACAAGGAAAAAGGCCCCTTCAACTTGACTTCGATCCATAAGGCAAAGGCCCTTCAACTTGCCTTAGATTCACAAAGAAATGGCTATCTGCATGCAAGCTTCGACCGGGCAATGTCTATCTTCAGGCCTGCTCTGACTCCACCTCTAAAACCCTTCAACATACATAGTTTCTACACTATGACACACCATATGGTCCATTTGAAGAAGCATACATTTGGTCCATTCGAAGGACACACAAATGGTGCCTTCGAAGGACATACATATGGTCCATTCGAAGGATACACAATTATTGGAAACAATTTTACTTTGCCTTTTGATGAGTTTGGCTCAAGATGCTTGCTGGCTAAAGTCCAACATGCTGCCAAGCCCAAGCCTCCTGCACAATTGCATTCGAAGGAAATGATAGAAGAAGCTTCGACTGGCCAGAATGAAGCGTTCGATTGGGCTAGTTAGGTATTTTCAGAGCCATCGAAAGGATCAATTCAGAGCCAATCAAAGAACCAGGTGTGAAGGCATTCGAAGGATTCAGGGAGTGAAACATGTACAGGTTCATCCCAAAACTCAAAAGGGTATGAATCCATTAAAAATGGAAATCCTTTAATTTGTCTGATTTTGCCTTCAAATCCTGGTTAATGGTTGTCCCTTTCCATTTTCATTCCCCTCTACACCCCTATAAATACAGGCCTAAGGACACATTTCCAAGGGACGAAAAAAAGAGATAAGAAACACATTGCCAAACGAAAGTATTTTTGCCATACACTACATCAGACAAAAACATTCTTGACTATACACACATAAACCAGACGAAAACCTTACATCCAGGAGTCCATATCAGACCTTAAGCAAGCATCTCCACGCCTAAAGCCATAGAGACTCACGCGTCTTCGATTAGTAAGGGTTTGCAAAACTAAAACTGCACCTTCATACCATTTAAATACATATTGCGCATATATTCTTGTTACTAATGATACTTGTGTTTGAATGAATATGTTGCATGCTAGATAAAGTACAGGGATGAGATCGTGCCATTGTTAGGGCACGATCTAAGTTTTACTTTGAATCTCATGACTTAGGGTGTTTCAGGCCAAACAAACCCAAATTCAGACTCAGAGGGTTTGAATTAGGGAGAGGTTTGAATTAGAGGGGTAAGGTCCCCCTGGATCTTTAACGTTTTTTTATTTTGTAGGAAAACATTTTCCCCAATAGAATACTGTTTAGACCTTCGAAGCAGCCAAGCTTCAAACTGGGTGATACAGGAACCTCTTGCCAATTGTACTCAGCTTCGAATTTGGAGGGAAATCAAATTAAAGGGAAGGACCTGGGTTCGACACCCAGTCATGCGTCTTATTTTTCTAACGTTTCATTTGCAGATTCAATGTTGACGTGTCCCAAGCGTGCGGCGGACATCCTTCGATCCTCACCATGAGATCCCAATGCATCTAAGTCCAATACACTCAGACGTGCAGCTCGCCAAGCACTCTCAAGGAGTTCCCTTACTGGATCTTGCGCAACCTCTGGGCTCCCTTTGACTTGGGCCTATGTTGTTTTCAAGATCATACCACCCTTGTTTACTTTTGTTGCCTCCCCCTTTTCTTTTCTTTTATTTATTTATTTTTATTGTTTTCTTTATTTCTATTTCATTACAGACATTAAAATCAAAAATCATAAAAAAACATTAGGCTTAGTTTCTTTTTTAGATTAAATTTTTTTAATTAATTATTTAATTACTTTAACATTTTTTCTTAAAAGTAAAATTAATTTAGACTTAGTTCTTAAATATTAAAATGAAACCACAAAAATTCCAAAAAAAAATTTCTTAATACTTAGGCTTTTTAGGATTTTCTTTCCAATCAATCTCTTCTCATTTTTGTTTTCTATTTTTCTTTTGTTATTTAAATTCTAGAAAGAATGTATAGGTCGCTCATTTGATCTTGTAATAGTTAGTTTATCTTTTCGCATTTTTTCCCTAAATATTGTAACTACTCATGGGATGTAATAGCGTAGGATTTTCTTTCCACACTTTATATTTTCTGTACAATATTATTGTTAGATGTATGGTAATAGGATTGTATGGCAAGAATAAAATAAAATGTTAGCAAACCTAACATTCGAAGATAAACATAACTGAAACACAACACACTCGCACATGCGCACCTCTAGGGTACTCCCACTTTGGTTGCCTTCGGAAAAATAGTCACAACTCTCAAAGCGTGAGAGATTTTAGTGGATACCCTTTAGTTTAAAAATATCATAAGTCCCTCGATGATCCTCTCGACGTTGCCTCGTTAAACAATGATCTTAAAACTCTAGGGTAGTTACTAAAACTTCTTGCCTAGTTGCCTTTGTGACTATAAAACGTCTCTTTGAATGTCCCTCAAACATCCAACGATAGGGCTACCTACTCACTAGTAGTAGGATAGCATTGTCTAAAGGAAAGGAGTAAAAGAACGACCTTTTGAGTAAAGTAGATAGTTCCTAGATGCTATGCTCAAAATAAACTTTTTACACTTACACAAAACAATTTTCAAAAACCTTTTCAAAAACGCTTTATCAACACTCTTGAGGTATGATACAAGAGTTATCATAAATCCAACTACCTCACTGGAATTTCAAAATACTTTTCAAAAACACACAAAAGCACAAGGTATTTTTCAAATGAGCTAAGCATCTAAGAGCCCGTAGATAAACTACGATGGAAAGGGTGCTAACACCTTCCCTTTCCATAATCTACCCCCCTTACTCAGAAATAATCTCAAAAGGTCTTTTTCTGTTATTTTCACCCTTTTCTTTGTTGGATAAAAGAAAAGTCGGTGGTGACTCTTGCTTACTGCAACATTTGCGAATACAAACGCAAAACCAGTATAACAGTCAATTTTGCCACCATATCCCACCTATTTGGAAAGAGAATTTGCTAAGACTATGCAGGCAGAGTTTGAAATGAGCTTGATGGTAGAACTCAAGTTCTTTCTAGGCATCCAGATCAAATAAACTCTAGAAGGAACATACATACATCAAAGCAAGTATGTTAAAGAACTTCTGAAGAAATTTGACCTATCACAATGTAAGCCAGTCAAGACTCTCATGCATCCCACATGCATTCTGGAAAAGGAAGAGGTAAGTAAGAAGGTATAATAGAAGATTTACAGAGGTATGATTGGTTCTCTTTTATATGTAACAGCTTCAAGACCTGATATTATGTATAGTGTATGTCTGTGTGCTAGATTCCAATAAGATCCTAGAGAATCTCACTTAACAACTATTAAGTGAATTTTCAAGTATCTGAAAGGTATACTAATTTTGGTCTTTATTATAGAAAAACCAAATACAAATTAGTAGGGTACTGTGATGCTGACTTTGCTGGAGACAAAATAGAAAGGAAAACTACTTCTAGAACCTGCCAATTTCTGGGAGAAAATCTTATCTTGTGGTCCAGCAAGAGGCAATCCACCATTGCTTTGTCAACTACTGAAGCTGAATATATAGCAGCAGCTGGATGTAGCACACAAATGCTCTGGATGAAAAGTCAACTTGAAGACTTTAACATATTTGAGAGTAACACTCATATACTCTGTGACAATACTTCTGCTATATGTCTTTCAAAAAATCCTATTTTACATTCTAGGGCTAAGCATATAGAAATAAAACATCATTTTATTATGGACTATATTCAGAAAGGAATTCTTTCATTAAAATTTATAGACACAGACCATCAATGGGCTGATGTTTTCACAAAACCTCTTTCTGAAGATAGGTTTAACTTCATTCTAAAACATCTCAGCATGAAATTATGCCCAGAATGATAGTCTTATTTATATATACATTA
The DNA here is from genome assembly GCA_948472305.1 of Vicia faba. Lineage (NCBI taxonomy): Eukaryota > Viridiplantae > Streptophyta > Magnoliopsida > Fabales > Fabaceae > Vicia > Vicia faba. The sequence continues at coordinate 1,392,912,126 of OX451741.1, read as the reverse complement.
ATCCTCATAACTTTATGTTTTTTGTGTGAACATCTGATCAATAATTCTTTAGAAGTAAGAAGGAAAGTTGTATCAAGATCTATCTAAGAAGATCTGAATGGTCTCCAAACGGTTCATTTCAAAGATAGGCTTGCAGTTCACAATATCAACACTTGTCATCTCTTCACAAGGGTTTCTTCTAAGGCTTAACACGTGTTCAAAATCTAAAGAGACTAAAGTGTCAATTGGATGCATTGAGACTCGTGTCGTATCGGTAACTGTTTCATATCTCTATGACATCCCCCTCTTTTCAGGAATCATTAATACTAAGTAATCATTTCTTTTAACCCTTTTCTTATTAATTAAGTTTCCTATTTTTTATAAATACGTTGCTCACCTTCACTTTCACTTTTCCACTCTCAATTCTTTTCTCTCTTACTTGTGTTCAATTTTTTTTTCAAAAACCCTAAAAAGTCTGTGTGAACAATGGCTTATTCCTAAACGGCTCAAAGCTCTCAAAGTGTTCCTGGCTCTTCTTCTTCAACAGCAGAAAGGTACGAAGAATCCTCAAGAACACTCCTAACTCCCATTGATTCGCTGGAAGTTTTGTGTGAACTCATTGTGGACTTCGTCAGTATGAAGGAAAGCGGTTATGATTTAACACCTTACGTTGAATTTCAAGGATGGACTGAAACAATCGGCTGAAAATCTTCAAATAATGAAGTCGCCATCGAACGTCTTTTATCCCACATGTAGGGAAAGGTAAACATCGAGAAAACCTGAGAAGGGAGAAGTCACGGTCTTGCGACCGAGAGATCGGGTAAAGGAGTCTGTTACGCGAGGGGAAGGTATTAACACCCCACACGCTCGTAGTACTCTACGGTATCCACTCTTGTTATCTATCTTATGGGTGTGTTCAATATATGCTTATTGTTTACTATACTACTGAAGGGAGAATGCATGCAAAAGAAAAGAGAAAAGAATGTAGGGAACTCGACCTTTGGAGACTTACGCCTTCTGCCGCAACTTGACCTTTGGAGACTTACACGTCAACACAGAAGTGAATTGACATGCTCTTTTGAAAAAATAGTTTTTAGAGAAAAGCCCATAGACAAAAGGAGTTTGTGTTTGTTGGTTTTTTTTTTGCTTGTAGATAACAGCTAGTTAATCTCAAGAGAGAGATTTTAGCCATTTCTCTACTTATTCATGAAATAAGTCTTTGATACTTGAACCACACCGAAGCTTAGAATAAGAGAACAATAAGGTCAAGAAGAAACCCGCTTATCATCTCTCATACTTAACAAAGATATGATTCTCGTCAGTAAAATTTTTAAGTATTTTTGAGGTTTTGTAAGAAAAATAAGTTTTTGTTTTAAATGCATATGCGAAAAGAGAAAGAAAAGTTAACGGGAGACTAGCCTATTTCTAAACCTAATGTTATCATACTTCACATGATCTCTAGGAAGCGATAAATGTGGAGAGAATGTAGAAAGAAAATATACCAAACAAGTACTAGCCCATAGAGCAAAGCAAAAAGCAACGAAACCAGACGATCTTCGCGAAAGCTTCCGGAGTCAGTCCGGCGCTTCTTCAAGGTCACAAACGTAACTAGAAATCCAAATGTTTGGAGATTCAGGTAACTTCGTTCGCCTTCTTCTTTACTTTCACTTTGATTCTTGTTCTATTTTCCTGCTTCGATTCTCTGATGCGTAACGATGTTATGATGTGGTTCCAATTGTGGACTCCTGAAGAAGCATGAAGAATTGTGTAGAGAGAGAGAGAGACTCAATGCAGTATGAAGATTCGATTCTCGAAAATGATGGAAAAGGTTGAAGAAGTCGCAGAGAAGAAAGGGTGACAGTTATGGAAAGAGAGTGCCAAGAGTTCTCTAATTTTTTTCTGGAGAGTTTGTTGTGGTTGAAGAATGAAGACTAGAGGAGCAAAGAGAAGGTTGAAGATTCTTTCTGCATAATGAAGTATGAATGAGAGAAGATGAAGATTGCAAATAATGAAGAAGCTTGGTGATGGAGAGTGAAGATGAGAGAGCTTGGAGAGAATTTTCAGAGATCTTTTTGGTTTATTCTGTAGTTGAAGAATGAAAAATGAAGAACGAGAATTTCCTGTGATTCTTATTGCAGTAGTGAAGAATGCCCCCTAAAAAAGGCGACTCTGTTTTATATTCTATATTTTTTTAGTTTGTTGAAAGTTAGTTAGAGCTGAAATTCTGTTAGGGTGAAAAACTGTTACAGTTGTTAGCTGTTAGTTGCTTTTTCTGTTAGTTGTTTGTTGAGAATTGGTTAGAAGATGAGAGTTGGTTATAGGTAGTTGGGAATTGGTTAGGAAATTGGGGGGAATTCTGTTAGTTCCTGTTATAATTGGTTACATTCTGTTAGAGCAGTTAGTTAGCTGATGAGGCAAAACAATTTCGTATACCAGAAATAGGTGAGTATAAGAGGTTAGTGAAAGGGTTCTTTCATGGCTTAAACAATTAGACTGGGGTAATTAGTTGAATATATTTTTTTTTGATTGCAGTGTTGCTGGTCTATTGAACATATGTAACCGCAACTTGCTCACTTGTATGAAAACTTGGCTTGCTACTGCTATGGTGTGAGTTATTGAAACGATATTGCTTTGATACGATTTCTGAATCAATTTCCTGTTGTTTTTCCTGTCATTCTGAATTAGCAAACTGGACTGTTTTTTTTTTGTTATCAATATTGCAACCCATGGTCTTAGTACAGGGCCATATTCTTTTTTCTGTTATGGATTTCTGAGCTAGTTAATAAGAACTTGGCTAACTGTACTATTATTGGGCTAAAATGAGAATTGAAATACTCAGGTGTTTTTAGCACTTTAGACAAAATTTGTTGAACTGTTCCCTTTTTTGAATTGATGACTTCCAATACTTATTCTGCTTTAAATCGGTTCTGTTTTTGTGATGAAATATTTGAGCTTCTGATTGTTATTTTTGTTATGTAGAGCAGGTTTATTACTTGGTTCGATTGATTTGGCAGCCACGTCAAAGTCCCGCTCAGCTGCTTTCATCATGTTGGGCCAAGGTTTAAAAACCACGACTTGCTTCAGCAGCAATAATTTGGTCCTTTTCCATTTTCGTTGTTTCTGCTTTTTGGTATGGACACAATGCAGGGACGGCTTACAATTGGTTTCAAAATTGTGGACTGTTGAACCATGCTTACAAACATAACAGGGCGGGTCGCGTTTGATTTAACACCATTTATTAGGAATTGGCCTTTGATTGAATGTAGGTTTGGTTATGTCTGAAACAAGTCTGCATGACAGTTTGAAGATGGCTCAAAATTAGAGTCACGGAAGTTTGAGAAGACGTCACGAGAAGTTAACCAAGGCAAACCAGTCTGTATTATGCGCTAAGTGAGAGGGAATTTGAAGATGGGTGCTTGACATGAACATGGAATGAATGATGTTAGGGTATTCAGAATTTTAGGTTTAAAACAAAAGTTTGTGTAGTACATTTTTTGTATGATGTTTAGACATGCTAATCATGTTTTTTTTGTAAATTGGATTTGTGGTTTGTAAATGATAAACATTGTAAAACTTGAATGGTGAATGCTAAACTTGGTATTTGAACTTGAATGAGCTTGTGGTATTCAAGGATGAAATGAATGGATACGTTTAATTCCTTGAACCTTGAATCATGATGAACTTTGCTTTTGTAACTCCAAGCACTCCATACTTGCGGATTCTGAACTCATGGCACTAGGTAGTCATCGTGATGGATAATTCACAATAGCGAATTCGACTCAAATTCAAATCTTAAATCCAAACTTCAATCTTGAATCCAAATCCACTTGTATGATAAGTAATTTGAATAGCCAATAAGATCTCGATCCTAAAGAATTCATAACCTCGCATTTTGTATTACGACTCATATTTCACGATTCAATCCATAAATCTTGATAAAGTCCTTCCCTAATTGACGACTTTGAATCATCAAAGATGAACATAGAAAATAGTGAAAGAGTATGATCAAGGTTAACATGAAACTTTATTTCCCCTAATCTTCAATTACTGAACATTTATCAACGAATAGAAACCCTGATTCTTTGGCCTGGCGTAGGGACATAAACCCTAATCTCTAGAACTGATGAAACTAGATGGAGAAGAAATCCAAAAATGAGTATGCTCAAAAATCCTAATTCCACAGTCTTGTACACCAGGAAGACCCTGAATAATCAGGCTCATTCAACCCATACACCTTAAATCAGTTGTAACCCTAACTCTCTAACTGTTGATCTTTTGAACCTCAGGTGATCCATTTTTTATGAAAATGCGTGCTATGCGCATGACCTACTGGGATGATGCAGGTGAACACAAAGTCCAAACCAGAACAAGAGTGCAACTAAGAGGGAAAATTTTGGGGTGCAACAGCTACCCCTATTTAATCGCCTTCAACCTGAAGGTGAGATTGGCGTCAGCCTTTTAAACTGTCAAGGTGGGAGAAGATTAAATACTAAAAGAACCCGAAAATTTATGCTCTGAATCCAGTCAGGTATCATTATATTTTTGGTTTTCTGTATTTTATATTTTTTTTCTTTTGATTTTTAGGTAAAAGGGGTTATCAGGGTTAAATGTATGTTCAACCAGAGTTTGACACACAGAAGAATAACTTGGTTATAAAGGAACATTTGTTGGGATTTAGTAACAAACACCTGTAAGAAAGATATCAAAAGATATATGCCTGAAGTCTGTAGCAGACATATGAAAAAAGGTATCAAAGATACATATCCAGGGTCGGTAGCGGATACGTACGAGAAGGATATATCAAAGATACATATCCGGGATCGGTAGCGGATACGTACGAAAAATACATCAAAGATATCAAGAACACATGTCTGGGATCGGTAAAAGTCATACGAAAAAGGTATCAAAAACACATATCCGGGGTCGGTATCGGATAAGCACGAAAGAGACAAATCGAAGAAAGCTCTTACAAAGATATCAAGAACACATGTCTGGAGTTGGTAGCAGACATATGAAAAAGGTATCAAAAATACATATCCGGGGTCGGTATCGGATACGCACGAAAGAGACAGACCGAAGAAAGCTCTCACAAAGATATCAAGAACACATGTCTGGGATTGGTAGTAGACATATGAAAAAGGTATCATAAATACATATCCGGGGTCGGTATCGGATACGCACGAAAGAGACAGACCGAAGAAAGCTCTTACAAAGATATCAAGAACACATGTCTGGAGTTGGTAGCAGACATATGAAACAGGTATAAAAAATACATATCCGGGGTTGGTAGCGGATACGTACGAAAGAGACAGACCGAAGAAAGCTCTTACAAAGATTTCAAAAACACGTGTCTGGGATTGGTAGCAGACATATGAAAAAGATATCAGAAATACATATCCGGGGTCGGTATCGGATACGCACGAAAGAGACAGACCGAAGAAAGATCTTACAAAGATATCAAGAACACACGTTTGGAGTTGGTAGCAGACATATGAAAAAGGTATCAAAAATACATATCCAGGGTCGGGATCGGATACGCACGAAAGAGACAGACCAAAGAAAGCTCTCACAAAGATATCAAGAACACATGTCTGGGATTGGTAGCAGACATATGAAAAAGGTATCAGAAATACATATCCGGGGTCGGTATCGGATACGCACGAAAGAGACAAACCGAAGAAAGCTATTACAAAGATATCAAGAACACATGTCTGGAGTTGGTAGCAGACATATGAAACAGGTATCAAAAATACATATTCGGGGTTAGTAGTGGATACGTACGAAAGAGACAGACCAAAGAAAGCTCTTACAAAGATGTCAAGAACACATGTCTGGGGTTGGTAGCAGACATATGAAAAAGGTATCAAAAATACATATCCGGGGTTGGTAGCGGATATGTACGAAAGAGACATCAAAGATACATATCCAGGGTCAGTAGCAGATACATAATAAGGAAAGAGGCCGGAGGGAAGGACTCTAACCAAGGATATCAAGAAAATATTTCTGGAGGAAAGGACATATATAAGGATATCAAGAAAATATGTCCGGAGGAAAGGACATATATAAGGAAAGAGGTCAGAGGAAAGGACTCTAACCAAGGATATCAGGAATATACGTCCGGAGGAAAGGGCGTATAACCAAGGATATCAGGAAAATATGTCCGGAGGAAAGGACATATATAACCAAAGGCTTGCAAGGGTAAGAGAGAATCACGACTTACTAAGACAATGGGAAACACCAAACACTCGACTGGTGGTAGGTCAAATAGCCTTCGCTGGGGAACCAAAATAGAATCACCCTGGGCTTTTTGTAGAGATATTTCAAATTTGAATGCATAACAATCTGGTTACAGCAAGTAAACATAATTGGCTTATACTCAGGCATGTTCGAATTTTTTATAGTGTAATGCTCCATACCATAGAAATGCTACGCGTTTTGGTAGATGCAATGTAATGATGCATGTTTAGTAATGCATTAGGAAAACCCATCAATAATTGGCTGCTGAGAAGACAAAGAACTTCCAAACGATTATTCTGGCACATCTGATCTTCTGTAGAGAAAAGGCAATTTGTACTTCAATGGAAAACCGAGATTTGGAACCACCAACCTCTAAAGTTCGATATCGCTGGGGAAGTAACTTCCTGGGAAGAAAACTGCAAACGTAAATTGCGGTTCAGAGAAAATCTTGAATTCCGATCAAACTCCCCACTTCATGGGGAACAAATTCTTTATCCTCTATTGGAAAGAGGAAAACTTTGCTGGGAATGGAAACTTATGACATAGAAATTCTTGACGAAGATAACTTCTGTTGGGGAGTATAGAAATTCTTAAATAAAAAGAATTCTACTCAGACCACACTGGGGATAACACTACTGGGAGGTAAAAGATCCTCGCTTGGGGAAGAAACAAACATCCTGAGATAGAAACTCTACTAGGGATATCTCAACAAAATCTTCTACTACTGGTAACGAAAGAGATATGACTGGAATTCTCCTGTATACCTCGCCTGATAGATAGGACACTTGCTCCATTAGGGAAAGAAGAATAGTTCCACTGGGGAAATTGGATCTCATTATACGAAAATCCTCACGTTACCCTTCTTGATTCATTTGTTGGTATGCATCTTGTCATACAAGACCAACAGTACTTGTAAAACAGAAATTGGAGTGACATGCCCCTGTTTGGAATGGAAAACCTTACTGAAGAATAGACAACTTGAACTATCAATCACCGGGTAAAAACCGCGATGCAAGATTGCAACTTCAACATGTCTACTCCGAGAAGAAATGCCACTAAAAAGTGGACTTGAGAAGATGCTGCAAAAATAAATTGCAGTCCAATGAAAAGGGATCATCTAGACTTTAAACAACTTCTACATTTCCATGGAGAAAGAATATTCTCCTCCTGCAGAGAAATGAGGATGCTTCACTGGGGAGAAAATATCTCAGAAGAGAAACCCCTTGGTAGATAGGTCTATGTCAAGTAGCAACAAGTCTTTTACTAGTTGGCTCATATCTTGAAAGTAGGTTACTTAACAATCATACTTCTCGACTTGAATTGCTTCATTCTCGAGCAAATACTTGAAGCGATACGTCCCTTAGGACCAACTGAAAGTAATGCACCGCTGCTTGACAGAGACTCTGGGCAACCACCTTTTGCAATCTAATTAAGATCATTTCTCAAACTGGTATTCCTTTACTCAACATAGTCAACAGAAGATTTTCCCCAGGTTAATACCATTCTCACAAATGATTCACCTTTAAACGGTATCTTGAAGCAATTTGTCCCTTGAGATGATCAAATTTTCATTTGATGCTCATTATGCAAACTTACTTGATGTTTAAGCACTTGCTCATATGCAAAGAATGTTTATTCTAAGAATGATAATTATAATACAAAGCTCATGTTTGTCTTGAAGTTTAAAAACTTGTATTGAAAAGATGTTGAAACAAAAAAAAAGAAAAAATTGGTACAAAAGATAGCGTGATATTAACTCAAAAAATTAGCAAGCCTCGTAGGAGTCAGATTACCGTATTCTTGTTACAGTGTGCTTTCAAATTAACCCTTGCTTCAGTTAGGACTTTTAAGGGTTGTAACGTGGCCTGGTTCACGGTTTTAGAAAAAAGGATTTACGGCTCAAAATTATTTGGTTCCCACCCCCTTCATGATGTTCTCCAGTCCTAAATTTAGTTAAACCAATACGAGCACCCATCCCTCAAAAGGAGTTTACCATGGTTGAGGAGGATATGGCAGTCACTCACCTCTTTCACTCTTGGTGTTTGATCACATGACTTTATTCTTTGTGGAGGATCTTTATTTGGTAATCCCCTTTTCTCTTTTCGCGCTTTTTGCTTTCTTTTTGTATTCCCTAACTTTTGCCTCGACAAATTCCTTTCAAATTTGACTTTGGAGTCCAGCGGGATGCCCTGACTTTTGCCTAAGCGGCTTGTCTTTTCAATATTCGGCTTAGCGGGGCTTTTTGTCTCTTTCTTTCACCATTTTATTTTGCGTGAATCAGTCATGTGACTTTGAGTCATTTTTTGACTTGCTAAAAAGGTGTAACTGCCTTGCTGTTTGGTTGACGAGGAATAACCATTATGGTATCGTCATCTTTTGACCTCTTGATGTGTGAGAGATACTCTTTTGGATATCATTCTCATTGATGCACGCTGCTGATAGATGAGAGTTAACCATTGCGGTTTTGACTTTCCTTAGCCTTTTGATGGATAACCATTATTGTATCCTTAGGTGCGCACTCCTGATGAGTTCTGAACGCTCGATCGGATCAACTGAAGTCTACCCTGCCTCGGGTTAAATGTGAGGGTTTTTTGAAAAGAAAAGAAACTCCTACTTCAAGGCTCAAAGGGGTTAACGAGGGTTTCACTCCCTTATATCTCCGATGTTTAGGAATTGAAACAAGGCCTGCACATCGTCAGCAGGGTTTTTATTCAAAAGCACACCATTTGAAATATTTGGCATATTTCTCATCATTCTCCCTCCAGAGGTATTTTGCTTTATTTAACAAGAGTTAAGTATCAAAAAGCAAAGAAAAACATTCATGAGTGAATACGAATGGATTAATTCAAGACAAACATATTCAATGCATTATGATTAATATTAAAAAATAAGCAAGTTTTGCATACAAGAAAGTACTGAACCAAAACAACAGAGATTACAAATGAGAATGCAGATGTAATTTGAAATTGCCATGTTGAGGAGACTAGTCTCTATATGGACTTGTTGCTTCGGATGATGATCTGTCAATCTTGACATTTACTTAGTCAAGGGAGACCTCAAATCTGACTGTCTGACTCGAAATTGATAGCCTTTGCATCAAGCAGGTCTTGCACATTTTCTTTGAAAGCTCTGCAGTCTTCAATGGAATAGCCTAAGGCCCCAGCATGGTAATCACATTGCACATTAGGATTGAAATCCATAGAATAAGGAGGAATGACATGCTTCAGTGGCTTGGGTTCCACCAAGGAAATCTTGAGCAACTGAGAGAACAGTTGGCCATAAGTCATGGGAACAATGTTGAACACTCTCTTTGGCTTCATATCCCTTTGCTTACCTAGTTGCATACGTCTCTGTTGATAGGTTTGCTGCTGAGGAGTACACCGAGCTCGATGAACATGAGGAACATTCTGATTTTGATTAACTGAATGATTTCCACAACTTGTAAATGGTTGTTGGTGAGAACTATCTGAGAGTATAAGTTGTGGGAGATGTGATTCAGATCGTGAGATAGAACTTTGAAGAGGAGAAGGCGTAACCCTATTCTTTGTAGCAGTTGGCATAAGATTGACTTGCACGCTCAAACCTTCGGGAGTGAAGAGAATTGTCCTTGCATCAAGAAAATCTTGGACTTGGTGCTTAAAAGCTATACAATCTTCAGTATCATGACCGGGTGCCCCAGAATGAAATTCACACCTAGCATTATCGTCAAAGCCATGAGGGAGTTTTTCATGTGTAGTGGAGATTCAAAGTTTGACCAAATGAAATTCTAGCATGGGAGGAAGAAATTGCACATACAACATTGGAATAGGATCAAATCTTCGTTCAGGCTATTTTGGCCTCTGCTGACGGACTTTGCCTTTTGGGTCCCCTTGGGAAATGACAACTGGTTGTGGATGGGAAGATCCTGGAACACAAGGTGGTAGAGGAGATACTCCTTGACTTAAAAGAGTCCCCAGATTATGGGGAGGAATGGTAGCTCTTATTACAGCAGGCATGGAAACACCCTCTTTCTTCAACATCGTCCCCAAAATTTCCATAACCAAATTCAATTGAGTCTTCAACTGACTATTTTCTTCTTTCAAGAGTTCTTATCCACTGGCCAAATCTTGTATGTCTAGCATCGAGAATCCCATATGTTCTTTCATCTCGTCCAATTCCCCACAAAGTTGTTCCATATCTTGAATCTGATCACGGAGCGGCGTGAAGTCAAGATTTGCAGCTCTGAAAAGAAAATACCGAGTCTAAATAAGGATTCCCCATTCTGAGTACCTTTCGAGTACCTGATATGGATGCATGAAGATGCATGAGGTGAATGAGTGGATGCAATGCTATGTTCAAACTTTTTTTTATGCATACAATCTTTCACATTTCCTTTTTTATGTAGAATAAACATGCTATGGTGCAAGGTGCAATGACATGGGTTCAAAAGTTCAGCATAGCAATTGTACAATCCTCTGGGTACTGCTGTATTAATCTGCTGAATAATTTGGATAACACAGGGTCAAAAGGTTCGACACCAATTTTAGAACACAATGGAACCGAGTGTCATGAATAAACATTATATAATCTCTAGCCAAGTGGAATATATCAAGATCAAAGGTCCAAAACATAACCAAATAACCATAGTCACTGACAGAACACAACGGTCACCATCAGAACATAGTCACCACCTGTACCTGTAATAATCAAGTCCCTCCCTACTCACAGGTAAAGACTAGGTCAGGGTAGGTCAAAGGTAACTCAAAATTACGGGTCCTTATGAAAGTACTACCGCTTTACCCATAGACGTGGGTGTCGATAGCAATTCATTTGAACCTCATCCGAGCATGGTATATGACATGACTTCACTAATCGGACCATGTCCTATAGCCGTCATTCCCCCATTCTATTCCTAGTGTCCTAGTGCACTCTGGCCTGGGTACTGGGCCTTTTACCTCAATAGTAACACCCACCCAACATGGAAAACCAGAATCCAGCACAGCAGATAACCAATATGGAAAGCAATAAAATGAAATGCAAACATATGCTCAGATAAACTTGTACAACTTAGTAAACTAAAAGCATAAAAATAAACACCCAAATAAAAGAAAAAAAGAGCTAGGATCGACTCTGGGATGGACCAGCAATAGTTCAATCTGTCCCCAGTGAAGTCGCCAGATGAAACAACCGGCTGAAAATCATCAAACAATGAAGTCGCCATCGAACGTCTTTTATCCCACATGTAGGGAAAGGTAAACATCGATAAAACTTGAGAAGGGAGAAGTCACGGTCTTGCAACTGAGAGATCGGGTAAGGGAGTCTGTTACGCGAGAGGAAGGTATTAGCACCCCACACGCCCGTAGTACTCTACGGTATCCACTCTTGTTATATATCTTATGGGTGTGTTCAATCTATGCTTATTATTTACTATACTACTGAAGGGAGAATGCATGCAAAAGAAAAGAGAAAAGAATGTAGGGAAAATAAAATTGTGCTTGTTAGGGCCCTACCCCGATGCCTATGTATCCCTTTTAAGGAATCAGAGCAACCGTAGTTTGGCTCACATGTTTTTGTTGGTTTGTATTTTTTTAATGAATAATATTAATTTCTCCTTCTGCCGCAACTCGACCTTTGGAGACTTACGCGTCATCACAGAAGTGAATTAACATGCTCTTTTGAAAAAAAGGTTTTAGAGAAAAGCCCATAGGCAAAAGGAGTTTGTGTTTGTTGGTGTTTTTTTTTTGCTTGTAGATAACAGCTAGTTAATCTCAAGAGAGAGATTTTAGCCATTTCTCTACTTATTTATGAAATAAGTCTTTGAGACTTGAACCACACCAAAGCTTAGAATAAGAGAACAATAAGGTCGAGAAGAAACCCGCTTATCATCTCTCAGACTTAACAAAGATATGATTCTCGTCAGTAAATAATTTATGTATTTTTGAGGTTTTGTAAGAAAAATAAGTTTTTGTTTTAAATTCATATGCGAAAAGAGAAATAAAAGTCAAGGTGAGACTAGCCTATTTCTAAACCTAATGTTATCATACTTCACATGATCTCTAGGAAGCGATAAATGTGGAGAGAATGTATAAAGAAAATATACCAAACAAGTACTAGCCCGTAGAGCAAAGCTAAAAGCAACGAAACCCGACGATCTTCGCGAAAGCTTCCGGAGTCAGTCCAGAGCTTCTTCAAGGTCACAAACGTAACTAGAAATCCAAAGGTTTGGAGATTCAGGTAACTTCATTCGCCTTCTTCTTTACTTTCACTTTGATTCTTGTTTTATTTTCCTGCTTCGATTCTCCGATGCGTAACGATGTTATGATGTGGTTCCAATTGTGGATTCCTGAAGAAGCTTGAAGAATTGTGTAGAGAGAGACTCAATGTAGTATGAATATTTTATTCTCGAAGATGATGGAAAAGGTTGAAGAAGTTGCAGAGAAGAAAGGGTGACAGTTATGGAAAGAGAGTGCCAAGAGTTCTCTGATTTTTTTCTGGTGAGTTTGCTGTAGTTGAAGAATTTAGACGAGAGGAGCAAAGAGATGGTTGGAGATTCTTTCTACAGAATGAAGTATGAATGAGAGAAGATGAAGATTGCAGATAATGAAGAAACTTGGTGATGGAGAGTGAAGATGAGAGAGCTTTGAGAGAATTTTCAGAGATCTTTTTAGTTTATTCTGTAGTTGAAGAATGAAAAATGAAGAACGAGAATTTCCTGTGATTCTTCTTGCAGTAGTGAAGAATGCCCCTTAAAAAAAAGGTGACTCTGTTTTATAGTCTATATTTTTTTAGTTTGTTGAAAGTTAGTTAGAGCTGAAATTCTGTTAGGGTGAAAAACTGTTACAGTTGTTAGCTGTTAGTTGCTTTTTCTGTTAGTTATTTGTTGAGAACTGGTTAGAAGATGAGAGTTGGTTATAGGTAGTTAGGAATTGGTTAGGAAATTGGGTGTAATTTTGTTAGTTCCTGTTATAATTGGTTACATTCTGTTAGAGCAGTTAGTTAGCTGATGAGGCAAAACAATTTCGTATACCAGAAATAGGTGAGTATAAGAGGTTAGTGAAAGGGTTCTTTCATGGCTTAAACAATTAGACTGGGGTAATTAGTTGAATATATTTTTTTTGATTGCAGTGTTGCTGGTCTATTGAACATATGTAACCACAACTTGCTCACTTGTATGAAAACTTGGCTTGCTACTGCTATGGTGTGAGTTATTGAAACGATATTGCTTTGATACGATTTCTGAATCAATTTCCTGTTGTTTTTCCTGTCATTCTGAATTAGCAAACTGGACTGTTTTTTTTTTGTTATCAATATTGCAACCCATGGTCTTAGTACAGGGCCATATTCTTTTTTCTGTTATGGATTTCTGAGCTATTTAATCAGAACTTTTCTAACTATTCTATTATTGGGCTAAAATGAGAATTGAAATACTCAGGTGTTTTTAGCACTTTAGACAAAATCTGTTGAACTGTTCCCTTTTTTTTGAATTGATGACTTCCAATACTTATTCTGCTTTAAATCGGTTCTGTTTTTGTGATGAAATATTTGAGCTTCTAATTGTTATTTTTGTTATGTGGAGTAGGTTTATTACTTGGTTCAATTGATTTGGAAGCCGCATCAAAGTCCCTCTCAGCTTCTTTCATCCTGTTGGGCCAAGGTTTAAAAACCACGACTTGCTTCAGCAACAATAATTTGGTACTTTTCCATTTCCGTTGTTTCTGCTTTCTGGTATAGACACAATGCAGGGACGGCTTACAGTTGGTTTCAAAATTATGGACTGTTGAACCATGCTTGCGAACATAACAGGGCGGGTCGCGTTTGATTTAACACCATTTATTAGGAATTGGACTTTGATTTAATGTAGGTTTGGTAACGTCTAAAACAAGTCTGCATGACAGTTTGAAGATGGCTCAAAATTAGAGTCACAGAAGTTTGAGAAGACGACACGAGAAGTTAACCAAGGCAAATCAGTCTGTATTCTGCACTAAGTGAGAGGGAATTTGAAGATGGGTGCTTGACATGAACATGTAATGAATGATGTTAGGGTATTTAGAATTTTAGGTTTAAAACAAAAGTTTGTGTAGTACATTTTTTGTATGATGTTTAGACATGCTAATCATGTTTTTTTTTAAATTGGATTTGTGGTTTGTAAATGATAAACATTGTAAAACTTGAATGGTGAATGCTAAACTTGGTATTTGAACTTGAATGAGCTTGTAGTATTCAAGGAAGAAATGAATGGATACGTTGAATTCCTTGAACCTTGAATCATGATGAACTTTGCTTTTGTAACTCCAAGCACTCCATACTTGCAGATTCTGAACTCATGGCACTTGGTAGTCATCGTGATGGATAATTCACAATAGCGAATTCGACTCAAATTCAAATCTTAAATCCAAACTTCAATCTTGAATCCAAATCCACTTGTATGATAAGTAATTTGAATAGACAATAAGATCTCGATACTAAAGAATTCATAACCTCACCTTTTGTATTACGACTCATATTTCACGATTCAATCCATAAATCTTGACAAAGTCCTTCCCTAATTGACGACTTTGAATCATCAAAGATGAACATAGAAAATAGTGAAAGAGTATGATCAAGGTTAACATGAAACTTTATTTCCCCTAATCTTCAATTACTGAACATTTATCAACGAATAGAAACCCTGATTCTTTGGCCTGACGTAGAGACATAAACCCTAATCTCTAGAACTGACAAAACTGGATGGAGAAGAAATCCAAAAATGAGTATGCTCAAAAACCCTAATTCCACAGTCTTGTACACTAGGAAGACCCTGAATAATCAGGCTCATTCAACCCATACACCTCAAATCAGTTGTAACCCTAACTCCCTAACTGCTGATCTTTTGAACCTCAGGTGATCCATTTTTTATGAAAATGCGTGCTATGCACATGACCTACTGGAATGATGCAGGTGAACGCAAAGTCCAAACCCGAACAAGAGTGCAACTGAGAGGGAAAATTTTGGGGTGCAACATGGACAAATTATTTTGATCGTCTACAGGGTCCAATTTCCAAGATTGGTTAAAGAATTTTGGATTCACGCTACTGCTTCAAATGATCATGTCACTTCTTTTGTGATGGGAAAGAAAATAGTAATCTCTGAAGATCTCATTGGGCAATTGATAGGTCATGACGGCGGAGGTATTCATTGCAGAGATATGGCAGACAAAAGCTCTGACCTAACAAAGATTTCAAAAGAGATATTTACTTTTGGACAACCTTCAAACAAAATCAAAGATCTGAAAGACTACCTCAGAATTTGGTCAAAAATCATTTTGGGCTGCATCAACCACAGAAACCCACAAGTCCTCTAGACTATATCAACATTGATCAGCAGTATATTTTGTACTTCATTGTAACCAAGGCAAAGGATAATCTTCCTCGTCTTCTGTTTAACCTTCTGAAGACCAGCGTCAAAGAGACAAGAGAAGATGAAAGAACAAAAAGAGACTGGATTCCTCTGGGCAGACTCATCTCAGATATTCTGACAAAAAACAAACGGGTAGAACATCTGACTGAGGCTCATCAAGTCAGCACTCTGGAAGCTTATGTTAGTAAACCTATGAACGCTAAGAATTTGAAGAAGATGAAGATCATTGAAACCATCAAGAAGGATCCAACAATAACAACCAATGAAGTCATTACAACTAGAAGAGTACCTCTAAAGGATTTTCCACTCTTTTCTCAAACAGATGCTTCTCCAGATATTATTATCAGGTATCTGGATGCTTGCAAAAGGGACGGGACAAATCCAGAAGTGAACATCCGTGATTTGAGGCAACAACCTCTGAAAGTTGCTCCCAGAAAATCAAGGAAAAGGAAAGTTGCTGGAGAAGGATCGTCTTAGAAGATTCCCAAGGCTACTAAGAAGAAAGGTAATCCATCTTTTATTTCTATTATTGAATCAGTTCTTTTATCAACATCTGAAAACCCTTCCTCTCCAAAACCCACAGAAGATCCATCACCATAAACCTTTGATGACTTTGACATTGAAGTTGACCCCTCATTATCTCTAGATAACATTTTGAATGATCCACCTACTACCCATCTTGACCAAAATCAGCCTGAACTTGCTCAAGTTCTTTCTGATATTGATCAATTTGATCCACTGTTTAAAGCTCCCCACTCAGAAAATCCAAATTTTGACTCTGATACCACAACATCCATTCCTAGAATCACCTGTCCTTTCATGGTCTCAAAATCAATCACAATCCACTCCATCCCAGATATTCCATCTCCCTATCATTCAACTCCACCAAACACACCAAATTCACCCATTTTTATTCCTGACTCTCCCTCTCCAATCAACCACCCAGAAGATCCCCTTCAAACAGTTATAGACTTAGAAGCTCTGGACAATATTGTCTCATGCTCTCAAAAAAATTGTCGTACCAAAACCAAAACCAAAAATCTCTAAAGCAGATGTTGGTAAATCTTTGCTGATTTTTGAAACAGAAATACATGGATGGGTTAACTCTCTGAAGCAGGCTTGCCTAGAGAATCTTAATCCTGCTGCTTCTGATTCTATTGGAACCAGTTCAGAAAATGATTCAATTCTGAATCCCACAAACTCAAGGAGCTAAGTTATGAAATTGCTCAACAGAACTTATGTGATCATCTGAATGTCTTCAAGAATCAAGTTTTGTATCATTGGGAAAAGAAGCCACTCCTTCTGCTAGAAAATGTCCCTTGGGAAGATCCTCATCCAACAGAATGCAATGAACCATCCTTTGATCCTCTTCCTCTGGTTAGGTTTCAAGACAAAGGCAAGGTAGTTGAAAAAGCTCCTGAGTCAGAATCAGCTACAGCTTACTCTGAAAAGGTGTTACCTTTTGTTGATATACCCTCCTCATCTCTTGTGCTGCAAACTCTGGAGGAGTTGAAGAAAGAGAATGCAGTGTTTAAGGAAAGACTAGACAAGTAGGATGATACGTGCAAGGAAATCAAAGGGATGCTTGGAAAACAAGAAGATTCAAACAATCAGATTAAGAATTTTTTGGAAGCCATGTTCACACGACTTCCACCACCTCAATCTTAGTTTTGAAATTTTTTTTTTCATTGTTTTTATTCTATTTGTTTCCTTCGTAATTTGTTTATTGCAATCTTTTTTAATACAAACCATCTTTTATTTCTTAAAGTATTTTTATTGCTTTTTGATTCTTGACAAAAAAGGGGGAGAACGTAAGATATTTCTAATATAACAGTATTGAGAAACAATATCAAACATTTTGAATATCATAACTTCTTAAGTTTCTTTCTGAAAGAAAAACAGGAACAAACTATGTTGAGGACAAAAGTGGACGCATCAAATACTCTGAACAAAATAATCTTCAGGGAAGTATTTCTTCTCTATCTGAGTATTCAACTCAGAAGGAGACCTTAAATGCTTTATGTTCTTTATGTTTCTATTGAAATATCCAAGTTTTTGTCATCATAAAAAAGGGGGATATTGTTAGAACATAGTTTGATTCTACAACCCTTGTAAGAGTTTTAATGATAACAAACACTCAAAGAACAATTATGCTACCTAAATAAGTATCTTGTTTTGCAGAGAAGTTCTGATGGAAGGAGCACAAAAGATGAGTTAGATAGTTGTTTCAACTCTGATTTTATACATCTCCTAAAGAAGTTCTAACGCTGCAAACAGGAACTCCGTGTTTCTGATCCATAATGTTCTGGAAAGAAGAAACGGTAACTTTCATCTTCTGAAGCAAGCATGTTCAGAAGCGTTACAATTCACTTATTTTTATTCATAAGTAACGGCTCAAAGGGGACAAGGATCTCTATTTTTGGAAAGCTCTTTAATTATCATTGATCAACATTCCAAAAGCTCCTACATGTGTTGCCTATTTAAACAAAGCTTGAAGGAGAAATTGTTTACGATTTAGAGCACAACAAATGAGTAATCTTCATCAACTTCAAACATACCGAATCTCATTTGTGTAAAACATCACGTGTGTGATACTGTTTTATTAGAAAACACTTTTTGCACACTCTCTTAAATATTGTATAGTGTAATTCCTTGAGAAAACTGGATTGTGGTTTAAACTCAAGAAGACTTTGACGGTTGTCTTAGTATTTGTGTAATCAAGTTTGATTAGTAGATTAAGACCTCGTTGAGAGAGGCGAAATCACCTTGGCGGATAGACTGGAGTAGTTTGAGTTAAAATAAACCGGGATAACCAATGTGTTCTTTTCTTTAAGTTTTTAAAACCCCAATTCAAACCCCCCATTTTTTGTGTTTTTCCATTCTTCATTATAGACATATTTTTATTACTTTATCCTTTATTATTTGTCTGATTATTTTTTATTTTAATTTATGACCACTTTTTATATTTATATCATGCATGGAGAAAGAAGAAAAATATATATATAAAAATTTGCAAGGGATACTTTGAGCACCCCCCCCCCCCCCCCCCTCCCAAAAATAAATAGGTAGCAAAATCCAAGATCCAAAGCCCAATCCAAGAAAAAACGATCCAAACCATTTTTTCAAAGATCGCGCTTGTGGGCCTCCCTCAGCGCCCACGGAGGGGTCTGGAGCTTTAACGGCTCTATTTTGGGGGAAAAACCCGTTTTCCCTTCCTCTTCCTCTTCCAAAACCCATTTTCTCCATTTTTGACCAACTTAAAACTCCATTAAAGCCCATAACTTTCCCACTACAATTAAAACCCAGTCACATCACTATCTTCCTCATTCCATTCTCACCATTAAAAATTTACTAACACTCATTTTTATCCATTATCACTATAAAAACCCATTTCCCATCTTCTACCTTCAAAAACAACAACAATGGAGTGCAATGGGTACATACTTCATGCAGGAAAGCCGAGAGAGTGAAAAAAGAAGTTGCTTGAAAATTTACAGACGTAGGAGATTTACACTACCAGGTATATCGACGAAAACTATCTGTATACCTTAGGGATATATCATAGTATTTTCTGTTTATTAGATAAAGTAGGTATGTATGATATATTTTCTCAGAAAGCACCTACCAACCCGAGGATGACACATGAGTTTTTAACTCTCTAATTTATAATGTCAATCCCAACACTGCTAGCACCATGGGCGTAGTGAAATTTAGGCTTTTTAATGTTGAATAAGAATACTCCACCGACGGATTAGCAAAATTGTTGGGGATGCCTCATGGGGACGGTGCAATTTGTGAAGCACCCTTGGATTCAGACTGGATTCGAAGGCTATGCCTTTTGGTTTAAATTGTCAAACCAACGTGCTAATTCTTTTGATGGCCTTTTAGCTTCGAGTATCCACAACCCGATAATATTTGTTTTCTACTATCTTTTGGCATGTACTATTTTTAGTCGGGAGAATCCAAACAAAGTAAATGCCAAGAAACTTATCTTTATGCAAGGGTGTCTTACAAACACATAAATTAACCCCATCCCTTTTATGATCTCCCATATGAGCTTCATTTTGAAAAAGGGGGGCCAATTTCTTTTGGTAGCCTGGTGTCTTCTATTGCTCGTGCCCTAGGTTTGGACACTGAGCTTGCTACACTTGAGCCACTTGATCCTCGCATTATAAATTTAATCTTTTTAAAAGCGATGCGATTATGCAAAGTGAGTAAGGAAGGAGGTTTTCACCTTATGATTAATGGTATTGTTGTACCTAGTGTTGTTATTCCCTGCACTCGGCGCACTGGTGTACAATTTGAGCGTAACTGGACCTATGATTTGAGTGCTCCAGCTTTTACCGGCCTCTTACCCCCAAATTTTCCTTTGGAGGAGGGTAACAACACTGGTGATGAGTATGATTTGCATGAGCAGTCACCTGTTCACAATGTACCACCTAAACACACCGTACCCTCTTCTTCTAACCCTCCTACAGGTTCTGCTCCTGGTTTCTATGTCACTGAGGACATGTGGAGAGAGATTTTTGCTCGAGAGGAGAGGCGAGTTGCCCTTCTTTCCTCCATGAAACAGCAGCTTGCAGACAAAATGGCATTCATGCAAACATCTCAAGTACAAAATGTTGGCTCCTTGCATACCATTATGGAGACCTAGCTTGCCTTCCAGACCAAGCAGCATCGTGAGCAGGCTAGCTTCGCGAGGCATTTTACTTTGATGGAGGCCTCTCAAGGAAACCTTGTTAGGTAGAACCTGCCAGCTGCATGAAGCAAACACGCTCTTTTCGAAAGAGTTGGCCGACTTGAGATTTCCTGATAAAGTCGACATCATAGCAGGAGTCGTCGTTTTTATCTTCCCACACATGGCGGCGAGGGTACCAGCGGACCCCATTAGCACCATCTAGGTTACTCCTTACTACTATTTAATCATAATCTTGAGGACAATGTCTGTTTTAAGTGTGGGAGGAGATTTTTATTGCTTTTCATTTCTTTTCAGTATTTATCTCTTTCTAATACTTTAGTTGTTTTCTTTGTTTTGTTTTTATTAAAATACAAGTGCTTGATGAGTCCTTTGCATTTTTGCGTTGTGTATCATTGTTTCCCCACTTTTAGCCTTACCCAACAATTTTTTTATGCCAAAGAAAACAGTGTGCTTTAAAAAAATTTGAGTTGTAAGACACGTTCAGGGTAGGATGTGTTTGACTTGGGAATTCTTTTTGAAAAATCGATATCATTTTAGCACCATAAAATTTTGTAAATATAAGAAGTGATCATGTTACCCCCTATATTGTAGCTTTATTTTATTGTAACAAAGGTCTTTTAGTAGTTTATCTTAGCAGTCAGCTCCGGCCTAAGCATGCTCTACGCGGGGGACCGATGAAAATAAGTGAATGATCTTTGTTTTTGTTCTTTAACTGAAAATACAACTCCAGGTTGGGTGACTCTCACACAGTCACTTAACCAAAAATTGTTGTAAAATATTGGAAAAAAATAAACAAAAAGAAAATAAAAGGTTTATGTCAATTGTTGGTTGGTTCAGTGGTGTCTAGTGCTGGACTCGGTAGGGCAGATTATGGTCTGATCCCCCACAACCACAGTTGGGTAAATAAAGGGGTTATACCTATTCATACACTAGAACCCCATGCTTGAGATCATAGTCACTAACCGATCACTCTGCTACGAGTAGGTACGGATAACGGGCTTAATCTGATTGCGCCTGAATGAAAAAGGACCTTATAAAATAAGGAAGCTTAGGCATAGTGGAGTAACATGGATGTGTTTTTATAGGAATAAAGTTGATGCCCGTATTTTTTATGTAGAAAGTCTTATCACGATATCCTTGATTCGATCAGTTAGTACCTATCATCATATCCTTACTTGAACTTAAAATCCCTTTTAGCTCAAAAGTCTTGTAAATGTTGTTCTTCTTTTCATCTACTTATGAGAGTTTTTGCTTGAGGATAAGAAAAGGTTTAAGTGTGGGAGAATTTGATAACATCTGATCGCACTGCATATTTGACTCAAATAACACATGTTTTTCATAATTTTTAGTATTGTTTTCTTGCATTGTGCTTGTATTTGTCTTGTTTTCAGGCAACATGCCCATTTGGAGCTTTTCTTGAAGAAACCAAGCAAAAAGGCCAAGAAATCGAGATTTTCAGTGAAATCCTACACATGGCGTTTAGCTCAGCAACCGCTATAGGGGGCGTTGTGACGCGTCCCACTCCACCCAGGGGATAACTGCCACGTCCCCCACGATCTCTTTATTGTCTCACTCAGTGCCTGCGGAGGGGCCTCAGCACCCGGGGTCTTTGGAAAGTTTCTTCCCGCCCAAATGGAGTTGGGGAGCATTTATGTCAAAGCATAGCCTGGAGAACTTCTATAAATAGTATTTTTCATTTTATTTTCCAGTATCCAACTTAGTCTTGCAACACTAAGCCTATACTCACTTCTGTAAAAGCAATAATTTGCCACATCGGAGGATTATTGCACCATAGTCTTGATTAGGTTGGAGCACCTCTTTTATTTACAATCTTGCCACCATTTTACTTCAAACATTTACTTTCCAGTTATACCTAGATTTAAAGACTCCGATTTGGAGCAGGTTTCTATTTAAGTTTTCTATTTTATTCAATTGTTTTGTCTTGCACTTGCATTACTTATTTTATTACCTTGTCTTGCCTTTATTACTATGTTTATTTCGATCAACTTTAATATACTTGCTTTTATTTCCATGTCTGGCTAAATATTTTAAGGTTGGAATGTAAGGATCATTGTCATGATACCATTTCAACACCGTATCAGTAGAAACACTTTAGGAGATGTTTTAACTTTTAACACAAGTTTTCCATACTTAACATTTTTGGATAAGATCGAAAGTCGTCCATTTCAAAGAATAAACTTGGTTAGTTTTTAACCGTTTAAAAAGGGCGAAAGCGTTTTGACTGGTTAATTGGGGATCTTTGACACTTTTAAAAAACAATTTTGAAACTATTTTCGGACGCGTTTACAGGTTTACAATCTGATTCTCGAGCGAAAGCCAATAATCTCTTTATGTCAATCATTCCGAGTTGAAACCACTTTTTTACTAAGTTAAGAAACTAATTTCTTAAAAATAAGTTTGTTGATTTAACGCTTGAAGCGTCCTTTTATAAGTGACAATAGAAGGATTTGATTAGAGAGTAAACTCGGTTCTTAGTTAGCGAAAGCGACAAGTTCCCGTCAAATTGTTCCTTTACAAGAGTGAAAAATATTGCCCCATGAGTAGTTCTATTAAATACAAATTTAAATGTTATTTGACCAATGTGATTTACATTCTAGCTTGTCTTTTGTCTGAATTTACTTTATCTATTTATTTCCTTTGCATTATACTCCCTCAACTGAATTAATCCGCCTTAGATAAGCAACTTAATAATAGAGTTGATAGATAGATGATTGGTCTCTGTTGTTCGACAATCCTTTATATCACTTTGATAGGCTGTACACTTGTAATTAGATTTTAGACTCTATAAACAGACCGATCAGTTACTAAATTTTATATTTAGTGGAGGTTTAAAACCCCATGATGTTACTAGATTTCATATTTAGTGGATGTTTAAAACATCATGTTGTTACTAGCTTTTATATTTAGTGGAGGTTTAAAATCACGTATACGGATATTAACTTTTATATTTAATGGAGGTCTAAAACCCCATATGTATATTCTAATATTTATCATATGTGTTCTTTTACCTTTTATGTTATATGATAATTATATCCAACACTTATAACGGTCATATAATTTTTTACACACTTAAATTTTGGCTAGATAATTTTTTTTACACTAAACATTTTCCCTTTTTCTTTTTCATTTCCCCAACGATAATATAACGGCTACTTTTTTTTATAAAAAAATTACATTTATAAATACTTCAACTTCTTCCATAATTTTCACATCATTCTCAAAACATTTATCCATATTTTTCAAATGGCTAAAATTCTTCTTTTGTTCATCACTCTACTTGTAATTATTTTGTTTATTATCAGTGTTATCAAACGTGAAGAATTAGGTAATGATTTTGTAGCTTTGATAATAATTATTGTCTTACCATTACTAGTCATAGCTTGGCTTATTAGTAGAGGTTTTTGAATAATTGTAGTCACGGATTTTGTAATTGAATAAATTGATTTTTTTTCGTTTATGTAATTAATATTGATTATGTTCATCTAAATTATAGATATAATCATGTCAAATCTTAAGTATCAATTCAAAATTCTAAGCATAATTGGGGACAACTTCATAACCCGGAACAACAGTTTAATTGAATACCTTACATGTGAGAGACTTAACAAAATACTTGAAGGAGATAATTCTGGAAAATCTACAGATGACCCAGATGAAATGGAAAAGAGAAAGTCAAAAGTGAACAGAATAATCAAACATCATCTTGATGATGGATTGCAAACTAAATATTCAAATGCTAAAGATCTCAAGATTTTATGGGACAAAATTAAAACAAGATTTGGACATCAGAAGAAATTCATATTACCCTAATTAATGGATCAGTGAAATAAGTTGAGATTTCAAGATTATAAAAGTGTTGTTGCATATAACTCTTCTATGCACCACATTATAGCACAACTAAAATTTTGTCGCAAGGTTATAACTGAAAAAGAAAAATTGGAAAAAACTTTTTCAACTTTCCATACATCCCAGGTATTATTGCAACAACAATATAGAATGAGGGAATTTGCTGAGTATTTTAACTTAGTTGCAGTTCTTCTAGTGGCAGAACAAAATAATGAGCTCCTTATAAAAAACCACCAGACACGACCCACGGGAACAATTACTCTCTATTTAATCTTATTTCTATTTCAAAAGGGTTAGACATGGAACATTTCAAATACATTTGCATTATGAACAGTGGAACTACCCATACAATCCTCAAAAGTAAGAAATATTTTACTAAAATAAGTCCTACTAAAGGTATAATAAATACAATCTCAGGTCCTGCAGATTTGATAGAAGGAACGGGTAATGCTACGTTCATATTACCAAATGGAACAAAGTTTGTCATTAATAATGCTTTAAACTCTCCAAAATCAAAGAGAAACTTGTTGAGTTTTAATGACATATATCTTCAAGAACATGATATCGAAACTGCAATTGAAGGTAACATGAAATACATTAATATCACTGCTAATGTTTTGGGAAAGAAGAAAACTTTAGAAAAACAACCAAAATTGCCTTCTGGATTACATTATACATATACACATGAAATTGAATATAATTTAGTAGTAAAAGAAGATCCCAAAATTGTGACTTTATGGCATGACCGTTTAGGTCACTCTGGTTCAAAAATGATGCGTAAAATAGTTGAAAGTACACATGGTCATCCATTGAAAATTTTAAAACTTACAAAAGAAGATAGACCATGTGAAGCTTGCTCTCTTGACAAACTAATAACAAAGCATTCACAAGGAACGATTCAGACAGAAACACCTACATTTCTTGAAAGAATTCAAGGTGATATATGTGGACCTATTCATCCACTGTCAGGACAATTCAGGTACTTTATGGTATTAATTGATGCATCTAGTAGATGGTCATATGCATGTTTATTGTTAAGTCGTGATATGGCTTTTGAAAAACTTCTTGCACAAATAATTAAACTAAGATATCAATTTCCTAATTATACCATAAAGAAAATCAGACTTGACAATGCTGGTGAATTTACATCTGAATCATTTAATAATTATTGCATGTCAATTAGAATTATTGTTGAACATCTTGTTCCTCGCGTGCATACACAAAATGGTTTAGCTGAGTCATTAATTAAATGTCTTCAATATATTTCTAGACCATTAATAATGAGAACTAAACTACTAGTTACTGTTTGGGGTCATATAATTTTACATGTTGCAACACGCATACGTTTAAGGTCAAGTGTTGGTCATAAACATACCCCTTATCAACTTGAAATTGGTAAGGAACCTAATATTTCACATTTAAAGATTTTTGGTTGTGCAATATATGTCTTAATAGCTCCACCACAAAGAACAAAGATGGGATCTCAAAGGAGATTAGGAATATATGTCGGGTATGAATCCCCATCTATTATTAGATATCTTGAACCTTTAACGGGTGATGTTTTTCAGGCAAGATTTGATGATTGTCATTTTGATAAAACAAAATTTCCAACATTAGGGGGAGAAAACAAACAATCAGAAAATGAAATATCATGCTATGTACCATATTTATTACATTTGTACCCATATAATAAATCATGGGAAGAAAATGTAAAGAAAATTGTGCACTTATAGAATTTAGCAAATCAACTGCCAGATTCATTTACTGATTTGAAAAGAGTTACAAAGTCGCATGTACCAGTTGTAAATGTCCAAGCTCAGATTGAGATTTTGAAACTAAGTGATGTAGCAAGTACATATAAGGCACACTTGAAGCATGGCATACCTATGAGATCCAAAGATAGAAATCCCCGAAAAAGAAAGAGAATAGAAAAAGTGAATTTCATTGAAAGTGATCTTAAAAAGACACTAGATGATAATAAATCTATGATTGAAAAGTGTGCTCTCGAAGAAGCACAAGATGACGATAATAAGATAATTGATAATGAAACTGAAAACAAGAATGATCTTGAGATTTCAATTAATTATGTTAATACAGGAAATTTGTTGAACAGAAAAAGGCATGAATATTGATGAGATATTTTCATTCTCAGTTGCATGAGAAGTTATGAATAAAAATGATGATCCCGAACCCCTAACTATGAATGAAGCTCAAAATAGACATGATTGGAAAATTTGGAAGGATGCTATAGATACTGAGTTAAATTCTCTTAATAACCAAAAAGTATTTGGCCATATTGTGGCTATACCCAAAGGTGTAAAACCTGTTGGGTATAAGTGGGTTTTTATGAGAAAACGAAATGAGAAAAATGAGATTGTGTTTACCGTGTTGGTTGGTAAACAACCGCTGATCTTCCAAAAAGGGTAATTTTTTGGTTACTCGCAGGATCGATCAGTTTGATCTTAGGACATATGCTAATTGTTGGTGTTGTTTGGATATAAATGCTAATATTAATAAAGAACACACGTTCGACTGAGAAAGGTTGAGGTTTGAGATGAGTTTGAGTGTATAAAGCAAGTAGAAAAGGGGTTGAGAAGAGTTTAAGTGCAGAAATCTGGTAAAAAGTGCAAGTAAAATGCAAGGGAAAATAGATTTTTGCAAGTAAGATAAAAGGCAAGGAATGTAAAGAGTAATGTAAAAGACTTTGATTATAAAATATGGTGTTTCAAACGTACATGTTCAGTATTCTTTCTCACACAGCGGGTACTCGAATAGTATTGAATGACTTGTACAGTTAGTTGAACACTCGGAAATATACATACACTTCCTATATTTATACTAGAACTAGGTAACCGTCGAGGAGTTACTTTTCTCTAAGATGATGACAAGTGTCCTCTGCATGGGCTTCGACCTCTATCTTCATGCCACGTTGCTTTCCTCAACTTCTAGGCGAACTGCTTTTCCCTCCTTTCTTCAGATTCAAATTCACTTGTTGCTGATACGAGGTTTCCTTTTAGTCGAGGCCACAGAGGCCTTTCAGTTGAAGGCCGCAAGAACCTTTTGTTCAAAGATCAACTTTAACTTAGAAATTTCTCTAAGTATTTTCCATCTGTCAAAGTATTTCCAACTTAGATTTGTTCAATCTATTTTTGGCCCATAAGGCCAATATGTTGTGGGTGTCGAATTTAGGAGCTAACAAATTGCCCCCCAAGAATGTCAATTTCGACGCAAGAAGAAATGGTCATTCTTTGATATTCCCATTTGACACCTGTCTTCTTTTTTGGCCATAAAAGTCAATCGTGCGCTTTTCGCCTTCTACCAATCACTGCTGGTATTCCGAGTCATCATTACCCTTTTCCCAAGACGTCGCTGTCAATCAGCCGTTACCATGCTGCCATGATGGCCATTATCCCTACAACCTAGGAAAGTATGGAAAATGTTTCCATTACATGTACGATAACTGCCTCAACGTTCACCATGTGCCCCACTAACTCTGTAGCATTAAATGGTCTTGAGGGAAAACACTCTTCCCTGAACACTATAAATAGCCACGAAACTTTTTCTTTGGAATTTTTACAACTCCTAATATTCCTTATTTCCTTGCAAAGAGAAATCTTAAGAACTTCATCTTCTTCTTTCTTTCATTACCTTCAACCGTGGCTTTCCTTTCAAATGCACCAAACAATCCCAAAACTAAGAATGTTTCTGACTTACAACGACAACCAGAGATCTTTTCCACTAGTTATGTTCTTGTTTCGACTGGGGAGTGAAGGGTTATTTCTGAACCCATGACCAGAGAATGGCGTGAAGCTTATGATTCTCATTTACTTATTCCAATTAAGTATTCTGGGCACATGTACGCCATGTCTGGCCCACTATCTGCATGCTTCGAGAACCCAAAACAAAATAATGCCTTCTTCCTAACTCACCCTAGGCTCAAGCCTATAGGTTGCACGAAGAAACCCAGGAATGACCCTGAGGATGCAACCCCTGCTAACCACCAACACTCTCAAACGAAGGAAGACATCAACCTTCAGTTTATGAACAAGGGGAATAGTATCTTTCGATCTTGCCCTAGTCTTACTTCAGAGTATTCATAATGGCTAAGTAAGATGGAAAAAGTGCAGGCCCAAATCTGGAAGGATGTGGGGATTTATGACTTGGTCATGTTGTCGAAGATTGGGTTACCTTATTGCCCTCTTATGTTGGTATCTTCATTATACTTATAGGATAGTACGCATTTCACCTTCCATTTACCCTGTGGAATGGTGACTCCAACTCTTTTCGACATAGCAGCCATTACTGGTCTTCGACCAACTGGTGACTATTTCGATCCTGAAGATTTATCTGAAGATGCTATTGAGTTTTTGGCCACGAAACCCACATACACCATATTTTTCAACCATTTTCACAACAATTCTAGTAGCACTGTCTCTGAATTGAAACACATAGCTTTCTTATCTTTGTGGTTATCTCGCTTTGTTTTCTGCACCAAGTCACTTCAAGTGACTAAGAAGATGCTCACCCTTGCAACACAGCTTTATCATGGCTATCACCTTTTTCTGGCTGAATTGATTTTGGCCAACCTGTATGAGTCCATCAGAAATGGTGTGACTCAGCTTAAAGTTATTGGAGATAGGGTGAGTTTACTCCTTTCTGGCCCCTTCTGGCTTCTCCAACTTTGGCTCAATGCCACTTTTGCATCTTTTCTTCCTCAGAAGAATAAGATTAATGAGAAGGCCCCATAAGTCATAAACAGAAGGGTTGAAGGCACTAGATTAATCCTGTTGACTCCAAATGATGAGGGTCAACAATTCCAGAAAGCACTTATTAGCTTTGTAATGATGTTTGCAAAGCGTAAGGAATTTATTTCGACTATGGATCTCTTCGCCAGTTGAAAGGTTGGTCACGAATGGTTTATTCGACCATATCCTTCATCTGATGAAGATGACCATGTGGATGAGTATGTGGCTATCTGGGAATCGTTTCTTCGCCCAAGAATCATGCCACTGAGATTTAATAGTTCGAAGAATCAACTCAGTTTGATTGCTTATCAACTGAATCTTATCTCTCAATAATTTGGTATCATCCAAACACTCCCTTCTCCAATCTATTCCTGAGAAAAGCTACTGCTATTTTATAATGCAGACTATTTAGAGGATCCTGCTACCAAGCATATTGGTAGTTACATTGGTCGAACCATACTAACTTTGTTCGACTTCAAACTCAATTTCCTGTGTTCGCCTATTTTTGAAGACTGGTGGAAGAAGTATTATGACGAAGAATTCTTCGACGAAAAAGACTTCACTGACCACCTTCAAGAGGCATTTATTCTGGTCTCTGACAAGATCAAAATGGGTAATCTTTCTTTTCAAAGCAAATGTCTTATCATCTTCGATTCAATCATTCGACATCTAGCTTATACTTGTTTATTTTCTAGCCGTCAAGAGGGCCATTACCAAGAAAGTCGCCGAAAGCGCAAAGGGAGGAGACCCTTCTGTAAAACCTTCACCAAATGTAAACACTTTCTGCTATATCTTTATTTTCAACATATTAATATTGATGATGATGCCTTCAACTAATTTATTTATGGGTATTAAAACTACGCCAAAGAAAAGGAAAGTTCAAGAAATTGAAATTTCCAGTGATGAAGAAGAAGAATCCCTTCATGTCCCTCTTAAGAGGAAAAAATTAAAGAAACCAGCCCCTATTCCTGAGCCTCGTCGAAAAACCAAGGTCAAGGTTATAGCTACTAAGTCGGGGCCTCCTCCCATCATCATCAAAGAGCCAACAAAATAAGAGATAGCTGCTAGGCTGAATAATCCTAGTGAAAGTGATAATTCAAGTCCTGGTGCTGAAGTTCCGCCTAAGGTAATCACTTCGACCCTTTAAGATTATTTATTGAATTAGCCCCTTTTTTCTTTTGCCATAATTCTGATAACAATCTTATAATCCTCAGGACACTGCTGGAACTTCTAAACAGGCCCCTATACCTGTAGAAGAATCTGTCACTTTAATAAACAGTGAGGGTGATCCCACTTATAGGCCTTCTTCAGCAAAGGGATCCTTTGTGAGCTCAGCCAGCGAGGTGAACCAAAACTTTGGGCATCAAGATGAAGCCATTAGGGAGCCAAATTAAGAAGTTCCTAGTGAGGAACAGGTGAATCTTAGGGCTCCAGAGGCTATTGATGATGGGCAGAAAGACGAAGAAGAGGAGGTTGCTGATGATGTAGTCGAAATGGAGAGGGAAGGCATACCAGAGGGAGAGAATCAAACTGAGGATATTCTGGCGACTGATGAAATAGAGAACTCTATAGAGGGAGTAAGAAACCCTGCAAATGTTGAAGGTGCCCCTGTCCAGATACAAGATTTATCTGTCGGAGAAAATGTGACTCGTGTTGCAAATGAGAGAGTCACCTCGACCGACTCCCGTACTAAGGAAGATTTGGCATTACTAAAAAAGAATAATCCTCTTGGCTACTTGACTTCCATTCTCGAGGGAAGAGAAAGTTCTTCCAATCAAAGTGCTTCGAATGTGTCTGGCAAATCTACTTCAACATCTCCTATTGAAGAGGCACTTCAGAAGCTTAAGTTGCAACTTTTTAAAAGAGATTTAATGCTAACCTTAGAGGGATAACCTACTGCTCCTTCCTTTTTGAAGACCACTTTAAGAGTTTTTGACCTTCTTGCTGCCTCTCCTGACATTGCCAGTATTATTTTGGATTTGATTTCAATCATCGATCGGGTCTCAGCTGACTACAATCGTCGAAGGACTCTCAATCGTGAAATTGAAGAGGCCAATGGCCATGTAGCTGCTGCCTGGGGTGCTGTCGCTGAATCATATTCAAAGATAAAGGAGATGTCAAAGGCACAAGAGGCTAGGCAAAAATAAGTTGAAGAAATTGACCAAAATACAGCCAGTGTGAAGGCTCAGATCAGAGAGTTAGAGGCTAAGATTGCTGCCAATGATAAACGGAAGGAAGAACTTCTTGATATCAACACTGATTCTGAGAGTCAAGAGGAACTCAGCGAAGGATTAGAATATGCTGATCGAGCCCAAGCATTAGATGCCAAAATCGAAGCTCTTCTTCAGTCAAAGGCTTTGTGCGAAAGACGTTTGGAGCTGGAGAAGATAAAATACCTCCAAATCAAAGCCAACCTCCCATTTTGATTTTGACTTTTTATTTGTATAATTATGTTTTTTTGTAATGACTTTTAGCCATTTTGGCTTTTTAATACATTTTCCATTTTGGCTCTTTAATTCGACTGAGATTAAACATTGGTTATTTTAACCTCTTGAAGCACAGGTCTAAACTTTTTCAAGTATTTACCATTTACTCTCAAGAGCCTTTGATCTTCATTTAACTCTTAGATCTCATAGGCGCTACCAGACAATGTTTGGATAATCTTAAAAGGTCTTTCCCATTTAGGAGACCATTTTCCCGTATTTCTATCCTTTCGATCCATTGGGAGAATTACCTTCCATACCAGATCCTCAAGCAAGAATGTCTTGGGTTTTACTCTTTTATTGTAAGATTTTTCCACTCTTTTCTACTGTAACCTTAAGAGATCTAAAGCTCTCAGTCTTTCTTTGTCCAAATCAACCAATTCGTCTAACATCATATTCCAATAAGCTTCAGAAGGGATATCTTGATGTTTCTGAATTCTTGTTGACTGCAGACAAATTTCTACTGGAAATACTGCATCATGGCCATAGGTTAGTCGAAATGGTGTAGTTCTGGTAGCTTCCTTAGGAGAAGTTTGACAAGCCCATAAAATTTGATCTAAAGTCTTGTGCCAATTTTTTGGCTTCTTTCCCACATGCTTCTTTATTAAGCTAATTACTACCTTATTTTCCACTTCGACTTGGACATTAGCTTGTGCATAGTAAGGCGTAGATGTTAATAGTTTGAACCCCACTTCTGTAGCAAACTCTTGCATTTTTTGACCAGTAAAGACTGACCCTTGATCAATTGTTATTGTCTCAGGGATCCAAACCTATACATAATGTGCTTTTGAATAAATTCAATGACATTTTCTTGGTCTACATTGAATAAAGGAATTGCTTTAATCCATTTAGTAAAATAATCAATGCCCACCAATATGTATTTCTGGCTTTTTGATGATGCTGGTCGAATCTCTCCAATAAGATCCAAAGCCCATCCCCTAAAAGGACAAGGTTTCATAATTGAGTGAAGTTCGCTTGCAGATACGTGTTGGATACCCGTATGTACTTGACATTCCTGGCATCCTTTTGCAAACTCAACACAATCTTTCAACATAGTGGGCCAATATAGTCCTTCTCGAAACAATAACCATTTCATTTTATAGCCTACTTGATGTGCTCCACATGCTCCAGCATGTGTAGTTGAAATGGCTATGTATGCCTCTGTTTCACTTAGGCATTTTAGTAATACCCCTTCAGGCATCTTTTTAAGTAACTCGTTTCCCATTAGAGTATAACTTAGCGCCCTATACTTTGTTTTTCATTCTGTCGAAGCCACTGGATTTTGCAAATAATCCATTATAGGCGTTCTCCAATATTGTTCCGTTAGATTGTCTATGAACGAATTTTCGAAGTTTTCTTGGTCAATGTACCCCAGTTTTGTTGTTTCCAAATCTGTTGGAGACAATTTAGTTGATGTTACTCTTCCTCTAACTTTGATTACTTATTGTAATTTCTCTTTCGAAATTTTATACTTAGACGCAATATGTGCTAAGTTATTAACCACTTGATTTTCCAATTTTGGTATATGTCGAATGTTGATCTTTTCAAAGTTTTTCAACAAACGATTGACTATTACAAAATACATGATAAGATTTTATTTTATGCATTTGTATTCTTTTGTAACTTGCTTTATAACTAAGTCTGAGTCTCCCATTATTTCGACTCGAGTTGCCCTCAATTCCAACAAGATTTCAAGGCATATGATTAAAGCTTCGTACTCAGCCTCATTGTTTGAACAAGAACCGTCGATCTTGTACTTGAATGTTTTTGGAATTTGATTTGGAGAAATAATTAGAACTCCTACTCCAGTTCCATCTTTATGACTAAAACCGTCAAAGTATAACTTCCAGGGTTTGATCTCCAGGTAGTTTATTGATTATTCATTTATTGAGTGGTCAACTATAAAGTCTGCTAGCACTTGACCTTTTACAGCCTTAAGAGGAATAAAGGTTAATGAATACTCAGTTAATGAAAGTTCCCATTTTCCAATTCGACTGTGCAAGATGGGTTTCGACAACATATATTTGAAAACATCAAAATGAGATGAAACGTAAACATCAACTAGTTTAATATATTGCTTGAGTTTTGTACATGAGAAGTAAAGACATAAACATAGTTTTTCAACTTCACTATATCTAGTTTATGCATCATTTAAAACTCTACTGAGGTAATAGATGGGTCTTTCGACACCATTCTCATCCTCTTGAGCTAACATGCTTCCTAAAGTTTTATCAGATGAAGCTATGTACAATCTCATACTCTTATTTCTACAAGGCGGGTACCAGAATAGGTGGATTAGTGAGGTATCCTTTGATCTTGTCGAAGGCCTCTTGTTGTTCTTTCCCCCACTCGAATCCTCATTTGTTGAGTTGAAGTAGTGGTGAGAAGGCTTGCGTTTTTCCACTTAAGTTGGATATAAATCTCCTCAGAAAATTTATCTTGCCAAGTAGAGATTGTAACTCCTTCTTGCTAGTTGGTGCTTTCGCTTCCAAAATGGCTTTGGTCTTGTTCTGGTTTAATTCAATTCCATTTTTGTGGACCACAAAGCCTAAGAAGTCCCCTGCTCTTTCGCTGAAAACGCATTTTAGGGGATTCATTTTCAGACCATATCGTCTCATCCTTTCGAAGGATTGTCGAAGATGGTCCATATGATTCTTCCCTGAAACAGATTTGACAACAATATCATCAATCTAAATCTGCATAAAAGTTTCGATAAAATCATGGAAGATAGAATTCATTGCTCTTTGATATGTTGCCCCTGCGTTTTTTAAGCTAAAAGGCATCACTACCCATTCGTAAGTGCCTAAAGCCCCAGGGCATCGAAATGTTGTTTTCGGCACATCCTCTTCAGCAATCAAAATTTGATTATACCCAGAGTATCCATCAAGCATACTCATGTATTCGAAGTCAGCGGCAGAATCGACAAGCATTTCCACCACAGGCATTGGATATTCATCTTTGGGTGTTGCAGCATTTAAATATCTAAAATCGATGCACACCCTTAAGGTACCATTTTTCTTTTTAACAGGTACTATATTTGCAATCCATTCGACATACTTGTTTGTTCGGATGAACTTGCATCTCAACATTCTTTCAAATTCTGTCTTAATCTTCAATAAGATCTCTGGTGCAAAATGCCTTGGAGTTTGCTTGACATACTTTTTTCCAGGCTTTATTGGTAGTTGAAGCTCTACTAATTCTCTATCGAGACCAGGAATTTCATCATAATCCCATGCAAAGAAGTCTTTGAACTCTTTCAACAATTGGATTATTTCGACCCTGAGCTCTGGATTTATCTTCGCACTGATGTATGTTGGTCTTTTCACCAAACCTCCGCCCAGGTTTATTTCTTCCAGAGGATCTTGCGTTAGCATTTTAACATTGTTTTCCAACAGATCCTTTTCAAAACCCAAAGGCTCATTATCATAGATGGCATCTAGCCTCTGGTTTTTCATTTCTTCCCCTTTCGAGTCAGGTGGTTCTGGTTCGAAGTCTTTCCCAGGACCTTTTGGAAGAAACACTTGTTCATTGGCTTCAAGAGCCATATACTTGACTTCAGCCTCTAAGGCCGCTATTATTCTACTTTCGGCTACATATGCCAAAATCTTTTTTAAAGCTTGGGATTCAGTCATCATCACCGAATTCACTTCCCCAGCCTGTTAGTCGTATGTCATCAACTCCTCCATAGTCAATGTTTGATAAATATTCTCTATCCCACTGGAACCCATGGTCGGAGTGTAGGTAGAGGGAGCAAAAGGCATTTGGTGTTGGTGCCAAATCAAAGTCAAGAGGATTGCGTGGCCCTATGTGAGCCAAGTTTCTGTCGAAGCTATTTTTTCCAACATTATTAACTTCACCCAAGTAATAACTTTGGTCAACTTCGATATTCTCCATTATGCCATCAAGGCGCCAAATTGTAACTCGTTGATGCATCGAAGATGGCACTGCACCTATGCCATGTATCCACTCTCTACCTAAGAGTAGATTATAGTTGGGCTTCGCTGAAATGATCATGAACATAGTTGGTCGAAGTATTGTTCCCACCTTGAGGTCTAATTGTGTCGCCCCCATAGTGGTTCCAATACCTCCCTCATAGTTCGATAGAACCATGTTGTGGGGTTTGATATCTCCATCTCCCTTGCCCATTTTCCTCAACATAGATTGGGGAATTATATTTATTGTAGCCCCACAATAAACCAAAATCTTGTTGGTGGTTATTTCCCATATCTTTGCCCTTATGAACAAGGGTTTGAGCTGATTTTTCATCGCCTTAGTAGGTGGCTCGAAGAAAGCATTTTTCTCTTCGATGCAGCCATTGTTCATCACATAATAACACATTATACTATGTTTGGACATTTCCTATTTGACCTCCCAGTCAGTCTCTTCGACTTCAACTTGGCGGTCGTATTCCCTGGGTAGTACTGATACTACATTCACCATAATATCTAAAGTAGCATCAGATTCAGAATTACCTTCTTCATTTGATTCACCTTGTTCTAGCAACACAAATCTTATAGCAATTGTATTCCTTTCCAAAGGCTTTATTTTTTTGCCTTTTCCTTTCTTTATGGTACATTGGTGCTTAATTCTGGTTGAGGCTCCTCTATAGCCTCTCTTTCGGCTTTTTACCGTCTTTGATATCTTCTCCACTGGGAGCGAGACATGGGGTTTTTTCCCTTGTAGTTGCTCGACACATGAGCTACTTTGTTTGTTGTTGTAGTTTGGAACTCCTTCCTATATTCCAAGGATGATCTTCTTGGCACATCGAATGTTCGCCATTTCTCCTCACTGGGCCTTTTCTTGTTTGTTGTTTTCAGCCAAGTGTCCACAGGGACATTTTTTTGGAGGCCTGAAAGTTGATGGCCTCTTCGCCAGGTTCACTGGTCCTTTTTGATATCCTCTTTTGGGATCATATCTAACCTCAGGATCCATGTTGGGTTGGGCATTGGTGCCCCATTTCTCCTTTGCTGCCTGTTGTACCCCAAAATTTTCCCTCTCATGTCTCAAGAATTTTCTTACAAGGTTTTCCATGGCTCAAGTTTGCAGCACTAATACATCAATTTAGGCTTGGAATTGGCACAAGGGAAAAATGGTCAATTATACATTGAAAAGTCAAACTTTGACTTTTGGATCAAAAATCAAGTTTCAACAATCATATTTCATCAAGACATGAAATTGGTTCCTCAAGAAGTCAAAAGTCAGAAATTACATTGAAAAATCAAATTTCTAAATATTTAGAAAATTTTCTAAGTGTTAAGAGAATATGTTACTTGAGAACTTCTGGGCCAGCCTCCATAAAAATGCAGTCAGAATTTGCAAACATGGTTCAGAACATGACTCGTCAATCAGAACATATGGAAATTGTGTTCTTCAACCAGAACATGATTCTTCAGAATGTGAAGGATGTGTTCAACGCTTCAGTCAGAACATCACCCTTCGAGTCTCATTTTGGTCTTCTGCAATCATAATATCACCAAATCCTAAAACCTCGTTTAAACAACCTGTTGCACTGCTACAACACAGTCCTGTAATCAGCTGCTGATCCAATCCACGCCTGCACTTTCTCAAACCCCATATTTGCACCAAATTAGCATACAAAAGCTGTGATTAAAAAGCAATGGAACAGTATGCCAAAAAGGTTTAAATACCATTTGTTTTTCCCCCCAAAACCACAACAAACTCACCTATAAATAAGTTGTTCCATCACACGTTCAAGGGGCTAGCATTTTGAAAAGAGAGAATCATCAAATACAAAAAAAAAGAGAAGAGAAAACAGTAAAACATTCGCAAACTCAGAATTCCCAAGCAAAACCAAACTTTTGTTCTTCCCTTTGAATCAAAGAACATAGCACCTTCTGTTCCGTTGTTCTTGCTAACCTCAGAACATCTTAAGGTAGTAGCTCAAGTCCCAAGCACATGCTTCAGATTCAAGGTAAGTCTTTCGGACTTTGAGTTTTCCATTCAGAACATCATTAAATATGTAAATATCATAGTATTGATGTTGAACATATTATTGCATAAGTAGAAGAAAAAAATATGGACTAGAACTTCTTGAATAAAGCTAGGCTCAGAATTAGGATTATAACTTCTATAAATTGTTGTGATTTTACCTTTCTGATTTGTTGTTGTTAAGAACTGAATAAGTTGTTGATGTGCTGATTAATGTAAGGAAGGAGTTGAAATGTAACACAGAACTTCTGAGTTCTCCTCACTATTTAACACAACACTAAACTTCTGATTTTCACTCACTATTTAACACAACACTGAACTTCTGATTTTCACTCACTGTTTAACACAACACAGAACTTCTGAGTTCTCATCATTGTTTAACACAACACTGAACTTCTGATTTTCACTCATTGTTTAACACAACACTAAACTTCTGATTTTCACTCACTGTTTAACACAACACTGAACTTCTGAGTTCTCCTCACTGTTTAACACAACACAAAAATTCTGATTTCCCCTCACTGTTTTAACATACAGAACTTCTAAGATTTTCTCACTGTTTTAACATACAGAACTTTTAGGCTTTCTTATCATTTTAACACATACAGATCTTCTAAGATTTTCTTACTGTTCTAACACACAGAACTTCAGCATGTAGCGACCCAGAACTTTTTTTCTTAACGTTTCTTTTAGAACCTCAGCGTGTATCAACTCACAACTTCTGATCACCTCTGACGTTTCTTGCTGAAACATAGTGCGCCTGGCATCAGAACTTCTGGTCCTCTTTATTTTGCTTTCAGCAACATGTTGATCCTATTTCTCTTTATTTTTCCTTTTTTTCTCTTTTATTTTATTATTAGTAATATTTTTATTAATATAAAAAAGACATAAAAATATTTTCTTTTTATTAACTAATTATTTCTTTTTTTTCTTCTAATTCATTAAGACAAAAAACCATTTTCAAAAAAAAAATCTTTTCCTTTTGCTTGTATTGTACAATTCAATATGGTTGTAATAGATAATTAGGATTTAAATTCTTGTAAATCCCTATTTGTAATTTTGTATCCCCATCCCATAATGATGTAATAGCATAGTGTAGCGGTAGAAATTTTCAAGACTAAGTCATTGAATTGACTAGACTTTATACAAATCAAAATAAAAATTGCCACCGCACCTTATTGTTTCTAAAGGAATGGGAAAAGAGCGAATAACCCAAAAAAGGGGGAAATATTCAAGGTAAGGGGGTTGGTTATGCAAATGGACGGTATTAGCACCCTAAACATCTACGGTACTCCGCATGAACCTCTTTGAAAAATCTGTATATTTTGGTTATAAAAATGTGTTATATGTAAAATGGATGGTGGAGGTGAGAAAAGAAATATATTTTTTTATGATTTTAGCACCCTCCGCGGTTGCGAACCTTTAGTGCCTACGTACCACCTTTAGTGCAATAGGGGATCAGGGTACACGTAGTTCCTCTTTTAAAAATTTGAACCACAAGTGTGTTGGTTAATTTTATGAGATAAGACATCATCGTCATTGTCCGTGTGGAAAACATACTTACTACCCACAATCATGAGAAAGGAGAATTTGCATCATCTCAAAGTGGAGGATATGGCTTGGATTTTAAAATCAACAATTCCTCACTCAACACCCAAGTGAAAAATATCTCTCTTTACTACATATTGTAGAAGTATAGTTGTTTGCATCACTACAAGAATTGACAAGAGTTTAATCTTTTAAGAAAAGTTTTTAACATAAAAAAGTCAAAGTGGCAAAAATGGTTTGAAATGAGATTGATTGACTTTTAGTCTTCTCACAAAAAAAATGTCAAGGTATTATTAAATTGATTGAAATTTATTTATGAAAATGTTTTGAAAATGCATGGACCTAAGTCCAAGTTTATTATGAAAGTGTTTCAAGTTTAGAAATAAGAAGAGTTTTTAAAAGGAGAGAGAAGATTTTTGAAATTAAAGAAGATGGGAGGAGAAGAAGAGACTACCCTAAAGCATAAGGTAAAAGCTAGGGATAAGAACCATCTAACCAACAAGAAGCCAATACTTGACATTATGAGTCAATATAGAATTCCCATTCTTCGGATTAAAACCAAGAAAGCAAAGATACTAGACCTCTTGAGAGAACCAAACTTCAAGTGTATTAAGTCTTCGCAAGAATTGGACAGAGTAACGGTTGTATATGGGTGAATTTCAGATTACAAACAAAGTAGGTAATCACAATAACCTGCACACAAAACAAACAAATAACCCAATGTCTTGAGGTAAACCTCAAGAACTCCAAACAAAATATCAAATAAAGATCACAAAGTCTCCAAGATAGGCTAAGGTCTCTAATCCTAAGTCCAAGAAGTCCAATACTCCATAATGCCGAGGATAGTAACCAAATAGTCCAAGTATCATTAAAGATTTTTATGGTTCATGTTGATTATTAGGTGTCTTTAAAAGGAAAAGAAAGGCTCAAGTGAGCAAAATAAAAATGACACAAAAGTAAATGCTCAAGTGAGCAAAAATAAAAAATGGCATGAAATGTAAATGCTCAAATTAAATGGTACATAAAGCATAAAAAATAAAAGCACAAAGTAAAGTCAATTGTTAGAAGTTAGTGGTTAGTTGGATAACCATATTGAAACTTGCATTTGGAACTCATTAGAGGATTGGTAGAACCAAAACCTCCACACAACAAGTTACATTTGCTTCTTGTCAAGTATATCATCCATTTTGGAATCCTCAAAAGTAACATTTAATGATCAACAATGTTTAAGTGATCCGCGTTGACCAAAGGTGTTGTAGATCCATTAGAGGATTGGTAGAACCAAAGCCTCCACACAATGAATCTCAAGGTTGTTGGATCAAAGAGATCAAATTAACATACTTGGGCTTGCAATCATAAGTTTGGGCCACGAATGATCATTTATTCGAATCGGGACAAAATTTAGCGATATGTTAAGCAATCGTAAGTGGACTTATGTAGAAGTCGCACCTATTTTGAGACCGGTCAATAGCAATCTATGTACTTCATGTTTGGATAAATGATATAGAGATCACCATCCCTTAACATGTAGCACAAAAAAAAAAGAAAGGGATAAGATGAAGAGGGAGGGGAATGATAAGCTAATTTGAATCACCATTTCAAAATTCTTTCATCTTTAAATTCAACCACTCCTCTAGATGGATTAAAGCACTAAATATATCATTAATCCAAAGCACCAAAAATGAATTAAATAATTCACACTTAGGTAGATTTGAATTGATGAACATTTATCCAACTTCATCTACATCACAAAGTCCATTGAGTTTAAAGACAAATTGGACATTTAAAATTTGTAATCCAAATTATCCATCAAAGAGAGTGAGCCAAAAAAATATTTGAGTCAAAACAGCCCCAAAATAAAGGCAGAAAACGTATTTTCGACATTGTTATAATTGATTGTGCTTTGACAGCATCCTATTACATCAGTGCAGTTTTTTTCAAATCAGTTTTCTGTAACAAACAATTGCAATTTTACAACAATTGATTGCAACCTGTTAAAATCAGTCGAAAACAGCATCTCAAGGATCAGATTTTTATTCCAACTTTTCATCAAACACCTTATGATCATGGATCCAATTGAGCATGAAAATTCCATCAAATTATGAGAAAATAGCACTAATGGAATCATAAAACAGTGCTCAATGAATCAAAACCAGAAATCTACAAGAGATCACATTGTTAAAGATGATGATCAAACTTACCAAAGGTAGAATTAGAGAATTATCAAACAACCTCCAGAATTTGCTTCAATTCAACCAAAAGAATCAATTACCAAAGCTTGGATGTAGAGAATTGATGAAGAAAAAGTGTTTGGATGAAGGTTTAGCTCAAAGATTAGTAAGCTTCAATGCAAAGCTTACTAACTTTTTGAAAATGGAGCTTTGAGTGAATTTGGTAGATGGAGAGAATTGAGAGATTTTTTTAGCAAGATGAGTTTGGCTATCCAAAGCTTGTGCTTTGAATGAAGTGAGGTCTCTATTTATAGAGTTTTAGGATTGGGATTAGTGGTAATTTGGTAATTGATTCTTGGAGCCAAAATTGAATTAATGATATAATTTTCAAATTATGCATAAAAATTGGAGCCAAAAAGATAACAGTTTAAAATTGCTGGATTTTTTTCAAAAAAACACGTGCATTTTGCTGTTATGAGTCGATACATGGGTGGTATGCATCGACACATTCTAGCAGTATCACACAGCATGTGTCGATACATACCTCTATGTGTCGATACATACTGCTTCTTCAACACATTACAAAATCAAACAAACTGCATGAGTCGACACATAACACGTATGTGTCGACACATGCTAGTTATACAAACAGGATGAGTTGATACATACATGCATGTGTCAACACATGCTAGTTATACACAACTGGATGAGTCGATACATAACATGCATGTGTCGACACATGCTAGTTATACACAACTGGATGAGTCGATACATACCTTTATGGGTCGATGCATGCTATCTTTCGCCACAATACAGAATCAAATCAACTTGCATGAGTTCGACACAAGCCTCTATGGATTGATACAAGCTACCTTTTGACATAATACATAATTGATCACTTTGCCGTAAAACCTTATTTGTCGGATGCTTTGACTCGATACCTACAAAACACAATTTTGCAAAGACAAAGACAAATATTTTTTTTTTGTATTTTGATTAGGAGTTAATCAATAACACAAGAGCAAACTTAAAGATAGGATGCAAATGTGATGAATGATGTTATTTATTAATGATTGTGACTGAATGACAAAATATGGTATGAAAGTGCGACTGAAAAAGTTAGGGGCAAAATTTAGGGTACAACAGCTGCCCCTATTTAATTATCTTTTTGCCAGAGAGGCGGAAAGTAATTAAATACAAACAGACCTGAATTTTGTCCCTGATGCGATGAGATGATAGAATATGTTATGAATGAATGGACTCTTTTTTGACATATATATTTTTTTTGAATGATGTATGAGATGAGACAGACTCTGTGGGAATATGGAAAGACTCGAAACTGGAAATTTATGGTAGTTCAGATTAAATGGCGTGGAAATACACGCCTGGGAACAACAAGATACTTCTGGATATCTGTTAAGGCGACAAAGAGTAACCAGCAATACTTGGAACAAAGATAAAAACCTGAGAAGGTAAGCAGCGACATCCAAGAATGGAATTGAATGAGGAGAACAACTCTCTAAAAAAGGCAATCAGAAACATCTAGAAGAACATTAGATGTTGGATGAGACCAAATTTGAATCTACATCAGAGTCGTCCAGGAAATACGCTAGACAGAAGAGAAACATGACATCTAATACTGGCTTTGAATGACAACAAAAGATTTCGACATTCAATAATGGCTTTGAATGAAGGGAAAACTCAACGTCTAATAATGGCTTTAGACAAGAGAAAAAGTCACAACATCCAATAATGGCTTTGGATGGAGACAAAAGATCTTGACATTCAATACTGGCTTTGAATGAAGGAGAAGCTCAACGTCTAATAATGGCTACAGACGAGAGAAAAGATCATAACATCCAATACTGGCTTTGGATGGAGTAAAAAAACAAGGCGTCCAATACTTGCTTTGGACGGCAGAAAAGGTAACAACATCCAATACTGGCTTTGGATGGAAAAAGAGATCTTGACATTCAATACTGGCTTTGAATGAAGGAGAATCTCAACATCTAATAATGGCCACGGACAAGAGAAAAGACCACAACATCCAATACTGGCTTTGGATGGAGTAAAAAAACAAGGCGTCCAATACTTGCTTTGGACGGCAGAAAAGGTAACAACATCCAATACTGGCTTTGGATGGAAAAAGAGATCTTGACATTCAATACTGGCTTTGAATGAAGGAGAAGCTCAACGTCTAATAATTTCTACAGACGAGAGAAAAGATCACAACATCCAATACTGGCTTTGGATGGAGTAAAAAAACAAGGCGTCCAATACTTGCTTTAGACGGCAGAAAAGGTAACAACATCCAATACTGGCTTTGGATGGAAAAAGAGATCTCATATCCAAGTATAGCATTGGACGAAAGAGAGAAACAGCTCAAACTGACGTTTTCTTTGGTAGGTGCCAAGTAAGTTGTACTTTGATCTCAAGATGACATGTGAACTACAACAAGACCTCGGGAAATGCAAATGAGGATGAACCACTCTTGTTACGCATTATGTATGAATTTTGTTATGCATGATATGTGAATGATCTATGCATGTAATGTCGACGTTTACGAGAATGGAGTTTGACTCTTTTGTGGAGAATAGTTTGGAATTTTGATTCCTCAACACGGAGAACTCTGCCAAATTTGATTGGAAAGAAAATGTCTTGAACCCAAATTTGTCACACTTGTAAACTGTATTGA
Source organism: Vicia faba (assembly GCA_948472305.1). Lineage (NCBI taxonomy): Eukaryota > Viridiplantae > Streptophyta > Magnoliopsida > Fabales > Fabaceae > Vicia > Vicia faba. The sequence continues at coordinate 1,392,868,378 of OX451741.1, read as the reverse complement.
ACTGATGATCTTCTGAATAAAGACATGGAGAGCTGCTTGGGGATTTGTCCCGGATTTGCTGACTGTTGAAGATAAACTGATCATGGCTTCAGTCGAAAGTTGTTAGAAATAAGCTAATCATAGCTTCAGTTCTGAAATGACTGTTGGAAGTAAATGCCCCAGTATGAGTCTTGAAAATGATCTTTTGGCTAACCAATTCTGAGAAAACTCGCATTGAGCAGCAAATCTTGAACTGATTCGCAACTGGACCTGAAAGATACTTGCCCCTGATAGGGTCACTAAACAAGTTTCTCAGTTGTTTGAAATTCCTTGACGAGGAAAGCTTGTGTGCAAGCAAAATTGTTTATTCAATCATGGTAATTTTAATGCACCGTTCATGCAAAAGTTTTGAATCCAAAATCATTTTTGAAATGATGTTATTGGTGTATAGAAAATGCATCACTGGTTAAAACACAGTGGTGTATACTTTTAAAGTAAAAGAGAAAGCAAAGGCATGAAACCAAAACAAATGATTCGCAAAAGATCATAGGACACAGTTTACGCAACCTTGCTGTAGTATGCTTTCAAAAGAAACCTGTCTTCAATTAGGTCTTTTAAGGGTTGTAACATGGTCGGATTCACGGTTTAAGAAATAAAGGATAAAGGCTCAAAGTTTATTTGTACCCAACCCAATCTTCGTGATGTTCTTCAGCCCTACGTTTAGTTAATTTAGAATATGAATTCAGGTTCCAAGAGATTTTGGAGTTGCACTGATGGTAGCGATGACGATGACTCAGAAAGCTAAAGGATTCTTGAGAATGACAATCATTTCTTCTTACATATTTTTGCTGTTTTGAGGACTTTTGTCAACTCTGGTGAAGAATTTTGAGGATTTGAAGACCTCTTCTGATTGAATTTATTATTCCCAACTTTTTCCTGAACAGTTTCATTTGAGATTACAGTCAGCGGGATGCCCCAATTTTTGCCTGAGCTGTTTCATTTGAGATTACAGTCAGCGGGATGCCCCAGTTTTTGCCTGAGCTGTTTCATTTGAGATTACAGTCAGTGGGATGCCCCAGTTTTTTTTCCTAAGTCTCCTTCATAGGTTTTGACTTAGCGGGATTTTTATTTTGATTTTTCTTTTCATTTCATTTTTATTTTTTTGGAAAGATAATGACTGCCTTGCTCAATGATTACGGGGAACCATCTTCGTCATTTTTTTGTTTGAGAGCATCTTTGACACTTCTTGTTGTGTGCAAAGGAAACCTTGATCGCGACCTTTTTTGAAAGGTGTCTCGCACGATTTCTCTTGTAATTGAATGCACAACCAAATTAACTGAGAACTACCCATCCTCGGGTTAAGATTGCGGGTTTTTCCGTATAGAAATAAACTCCAACTTCTAGGCTCAAAGGGGTGAACGAGGGATTAACTTCCTTATTACTCCAGTGTTTGGGAGTTGAAATAATGCCTGTATATCCTCAGTAAAGTTTTATTCGAAAGCATACCAGCAACAATTATGGGTATTTCGTTTTCATCATCCTCCCTCAAATCTTTGAATAAACAAAAGCTTGATAAAGGGAGTAAACAAGAGAAATATATTTGAAAGCAGTATATGAAAATGATTTGAATCAAAACATTGCAATGCTCATTTCATTAAACTTAACATGAAAGTACAAACAGAATTTGAAAGCAACAATTTTAACATAAACAAGGAGAAAATGCAAACAGAAAGAAACATGGCTTAGTGACTAATCAGTAACAAGGATGAGCTGTCATGTCTGAAACACTAGCTTTAGGAGGTGACTTGAGGGTATCCCGACTCAGTCTTCAGCCACTTTGTTTTGGCAAAGGATTGTTGATAACATTAGGACCTGCCTCTTTGAAAGTGAGAATATTGGCTTTCACCAATTCTTGCACTTTGTTTTTCAATGCATAACAGCTTTCTAAATCATGACCGGTAGCTCCCTGATGAAACTCACAGTGAAGGTCAGATCTGAACCCGACTGGAGGAGGATTTCGAGGAATCAGAGGCCTAGTTGTAATCAAGCCCTTTTGCACCATTTCATGGTACAATTCAGTGTATTTCATAGGGATGGGATCAAATTGAGCCCTATTCCGATTCTGATTCTGTGCAATATTCTGTTGTTGAGGGACCTGAACTGGTTGAGCAGTAACTGCAGGAGTAACAGTCGCTACTTGTGGTTGATCAGTGTGTTGAGGCCTACGGAGAGGACCTCTTCTCTTAGTCGAGACAGCATTGGCTTCTACTTCTTTCTTCTTCTGAAAGTTCCCAAGGTATTTGTTTGCACCATTAGAAGATTCAGCAGCTTTAGACACTTTACCATTCTTGATTCCTTCTTCTAATCTCTGGCCAATAGTAACCATGTCTGTGAAGCTGGAAGACACACTACCAATCATCTTCTCCCAAAAGAAAGGGGATAAAGTATCCATGAACAAACCAGTTAACTCTTTCTCTGCCAGAGGTGGTTCAACTTGAGATGCCAATTCTCTCCATCGTTGAGCATATTCCTTGAAATATTCTTTCTCATTCTGAGACATATTTTGTAGTTGGCGACGATCAGGTGCCATGTCAAGGTTATATTTGTATTGCTTTATGAAAGAATCAACAAGATCTTGGAAGCATTGGATACGAGCTTTCTCAAGCCCCATATACCATTTCAATGAAGCTCCACTCAGACTGTCTTGGAAACAATGGATAAGCAACTTGTCATTCTTGGTGTAAGCAGACATCTTTCGAAAGTACATCACCAAATGACTTCTTGGACAAGTATGCCCCTTATATTTCTCAAACTTGAGAGTCTTGAACTTTGCAGGCATAACCAGATTAGAAACCAAGCACATATTGTTAGCATCGACACTGAAGAACTCAATTCCTTCCATAGCTCTGAGTCTCATCTCCAAAGTCTGATATTGTTCTTTGAACTCTTCAAACTCACCAAAGTCTCCTTAGCTCACACTTCAAGGACTGGTAACATGGTACTCAAAGAGAGGGTTCCCAAAAGAAGCTTGTGCAGCAGGTTGCAAGAAGCAGTATGAACGATTGGCTGAGGTTCAGTGAAAACTGGAGCTTGAAAGACTGGTCGGGAAGACTGGCCAACCATTGAAGTAATCACAATAGGCAGAGAGTAATTCTGAGGTAACCCAAACTATGGCCATGCAGTAGATGCATGCTAGATAGGTTGAGTGTCAACAACAGCAGTTTGGATTTCAGATATCACAGTCCTTTGAGGTGGCTCTCCTCTGGAAATTAGGACTTGCATCATCTCAGTAAGTTTGGCCATGCCTGACTTTAAATCATCGATTTCCATTCTGACTTCCATGTTGTGTTGTTATTGGTTTTCCATTCTCAATCTGACAGTAGCTCTAGTCCCGTAGTTGTGTTTAGGAATCGGCTTGATGGTAGATGACTAACTAGAAGAAAGAAGCAACTGGGAATAAGATCCTGAACAACCTGGATGTATGCAGAATGATGCAGAGGATGAAAATGATATGCAATGTTATGCAATGCACTGCACAGTAACAGGACCACATGGTTCAGAGTCACGAGCCTGGAGTCAAAGGTACAACCCATAAGGTATGGACTAACGGTTATCACCTGCCGAACAAGGTTCTAAGAGGTTCCCAGAGTATACATCCTTCCTTTGGATATTACCAACGTCCCGATTAACTCGGTAATTAGCAATATTCTCAGGAAAGACTCGTCCGAGCGTAGTATCGTGTGACAACTATTTCCGGATTACTCCGTCATAGCTTCCGCACTACACCTAAAAGGCCAAGATGGGTTAGGTAATCTATGGTCCTCAGCTTCAGTAGGCTTCCAGGTCGAAAGCAGTACGTCTTCCCGATTACTCAATAAACGACACTACAGTCAAAGGGGCTTCCACTGAGTGGGGGATCTCATGTCTCTTTTTTTGGGATTACTCCTCAAAGTTAACATGACTATACCGCCCGTCCTATTTTAAGTTTTCCCAAAGTCCGGGTAGAAGACTTATAAGAAATCACCAAGCCCCTGTAAACCAGGAAAATCCAGACAAACATATATACTGAATATAACACATAAACACAATAACACATATACAGATATAAACAAAGATAGGCTCAACCCACTTAGGGATGGACCGGCAAGAGGTCTATCTTTCCCCAGTGAAGTCGCCATTTTTCTGTAGCGGTAGAAATGTTCAAGACTAAGCCATTGGATTGACTAGACTTTATACAAATCAAAATCAAAATCGCCACTGTGCTTTATTGTTTCCAAAGGAATGGGAAAAGAGCGAATAACCCTAAAAAGGGGGAAAGATTCAAGGTAAGGGGGTTGGTTATGCAAAGGGAAGGTATTAGCACCCTAAACATCTACGGTACTCCGCAGGAACCTCTTTGAGAAATCTATATATTTTGGCTATAAAAATGTGTTATATGTAAAATGGATTGTGGAGGTGAGAAAAGAAATATTTTTTTTATGATTTTTGCACCCGCCGCGGTTGCGAACCTTTAGTGCCTACGTACCACCTTTCGTGCAATAGGGGATCAGGGTACACGTAGTTCATCTTTTAAAAATTTGAAACACAAGTGTGTTGGTTAATTTTATGAGATAAGACATCATCGTCATTGTCCGTGTGGAAAATATACTTACTACCCACAATCATGAGAAAGGAGAATTTACATCATCTCAAAGTGGAGGATATGGCTTGGATTTTAAAATCAACAATGCCTCACTCAACACCCAAGTGGAAAATATCTCTCTTTACTACATATTGTAGAAGTATAGTTGTTTGCATCACTACAAGGATTGACAAGAGTCTAATCTTTTAAGAAAAGTTTTTAACATAAAAAAACCAAAGTGGAAAAAATGGTTTGAAATGAGATTGATTGACTTTTAGTCTTCTCACAAAAAAAAATGTCAAGGTATTATTAAATTGATTGAAATTTATTTATGAAAATATTTTGAAAATGCATGGACCTAAGTCCAAGTTTATTATGAAAGTGTTTCAAGTTTAGAAATAAGAAGAGTTTTTAAAAGGAGAGAGAAGATTTTTGAAATTAAAGAAGATGGGAGGAGATGAAGAGACTACCCTAAAGCATAAGGTAAAAGCTAGGGATAAGAACCATCTAACCAACAAGAAGCTAATACTTAACATTATGAGTCAATATAGAATTTCCATTCTTCGGATTAAAACCAAGCAAGCAAAGATACTAGACCTCTTGAGAGAACCAAACTTCAAGTGTATTAAGTCTTCGCAAGAATTGGGCAAACGGCTATATAAAGGTGAATTCCATATTACAAACAAAGTAGGTAATTACAATAACCTGCACACAAAACAAACAAATAACCCAATGTCTTGAGGTAAACCTCAAGAACTCCAAACAAAATATCAAATAAAGATCACAAAGTCTCCAAGATAGGCCAAGGTCTCTAATCCTAAGTCCAAGAAATCCAATACTCCATAGTGCCGAGGATAGTAACCAAATAGTCCAAGTATCATTAAAGATTTTTATGGTTCATGTTGATTATTAGGTGTCTTTAAAAGGAAAAGAAAGGCTCAAGTGAGCAAAATAAAAATGACATAAAAGTAAATGCTCAAGTGAGAAAAAATAAAAAATGGCATGAAATGTAAATGCTCAAATTAAATGGTACATAAAGCATAAAAAATAAAAGCACAAAGTAAATTCAATTGTTATAAATTAGTGGTTAGTTGGATGACCATGAAGAAGTGAAAAACACAAGAAGGGGGGTTGAATTGTAAAACTTGAAATCAAATGCAGACAACACGTTATTTTTATCCTGGTTCGTTTGATCTCAAACTACTCCAGTCCACCCGTCAAGGTGATTTCGCCTCTCTCCAACGAGGTCTTAATCCACTATATTCAACTGAATACAATAACTGCTTTAACAACTGTCAAAGCCTTCTTGAGTCTAACCACAGACCGGTTTATCTCAAGGTAATTTTCTTACAGATAAATGAACAAATGTGTTTGATGTTTTCTAAGAAAAACTATTTATCACAACTGTGATAATACACAAAATGAAGCTTATATGAAACTAGATTGCTAGAGCTATAGAGTAAGCGCTTGAGAACTTTAGCAAACTGGATGAGTGAGAACGAAGATGATTAGCTTATGCGTATGTGCGTGTGTAAGGATTATTAGCCATTTCTTTTCTCACAGATTTGTTTTTATAGCCTTGGAATAGATACTTGTTGTCCATAACTTCATTTCAATGCTCATAACGTTCTTTCCATTTTGAGAAGATCTTTGTCTTGGAATAAAGCCGTTGGTAATTAATATGCCTTGAATGCAGTAGTAACGTTGACACTTCAGAGTGTTCTGCTAATGCTGATCAGAGTGTTCTTGGCTTTAGCTTATTCTGGTGTTTCTGAGTGCTGATGATGTGGATAGGATCTTGATCAGAATCAGAGTATGTTAAGCGCAGATTCTGTTCATCAGGCTTCAGCGTAAGCACATGTTTTGATCTTCTGGTGCTGACATATCTTCTGATGCTGATGTTGATATTGATATTGATATTCTGATGCTGATTCCATCAGAGTTTCCTGCGAATACACAGCATAATTTTGAGTAGCACATATGTCTTATATAAATCTCATAATTCATTTAATCTTGTATTTTGTTATACTCAAAACTCTAACTGAGGATTGTAGAATCAAACTATGTTCTAACAATCTCCCCCTTTTTGATGATGACAAAAACCAGATTTTTCCAATTAAAATAAAATGATGAAAGTATCAGAGTTTAAGGATAAAGAGGAAACGGTATCAGAGATAGTCAGATAATGAGTAGAAAGTATCAGAGCTAAGAGGGTAAGGAATAAAAAGTATCAGAGTAATGATGAGAAAAACTCCCCCTGAGTTGATTGTTTCCCTTTGATTCCTTGAGACCTTGAGCATCAGAACTTTACTAAACTTTCTTGGAGCATCAGAATTTTACTTTATCAGAGTTCATCAGATTCTTGTACCTGTAAGCTTTCAGAACAACAAATATATAAGGATGTTATAATGTTTGAGACTTATGTCTCAGTAATCCGTTATTGAAAAATATCATTCTTTCTCCCCCTTTTTGTCAGTTATCAAAAAGCGCGAATAATCAGAGTTAAAAAGGATCACAGTAAAAACACGTTTGTATTAAAATAGAAGCAATGAGTGTTTAGAACAAGTAAAAATATTACAGACAAACATGTAAAGAAAACAAGGAAAACACAAGAAAATTTCTAAGAAGAAGGAGGAAGTCGTGTGAACAGAGCTTCCAACATGCTCTTGATTTGCTCGCTGGTTTCATGTTGCTTAGATACCATGTTTGCTATAGAGTCAATCTTGATATCCTGCTTATCCATCCTTTCATTCATCAGCATATCTGATCTCTTCAAATCCTCCAGAGCCTGCCTGTCAAGAGAGGAAGCTTGAGGATCTTCAGATACAGGCTGCTTCTCAGAGCTTTCTGTAGTTTCTTCTGCTTGACCCAAGTCTTCAGCTTGAAGTAACTGTTCTTTAGATGCTGGACGCTTTTCAGACCAAGGCTCAATGTCCAGATGGAGAACTTCTTCCTTCAGCAGCTTGCTCAGAACTGGACCTTCCATTTCCTTCAGCAGATTGCTGAAGTTCTATTGAGCATGTCCATAGCTCTGGTATCGCAGCTTAAAGGTTCCAGCGCTTACCCATCTTCTGAATTGAGTCCAGAGGAGGTCTGATGCATCAGGATCAACCACTTCCAGACTTGCTTGTTTCAAAGAAGTGATCCACTTCTGCATATCTGTTTCAAAGTTCAATATGTTGGAACCAACATCTGGTTGTTTTGGTTTGAGGATGGCAGTTTTGTGATGTATTACAGCAAGGCGTTCAAAGACTGTTAGATCAATGACTGTCTTGTTGTGGTTTTCTGTATTTTTCTTAGGTGAGGGAGTGGGAGAGTCAGAAATTATGATTGGACTTGATGGGGTGTTTGGTGGAGTTATTTCTGGTGAAGAGGGAAGTTGAGACATATTAACAGTAGTACCACAGGGCAATTGAATGGCCAAAGGTTGTGGTTCAGGAGATTCAGAGGTTTGAGCCTCAGAGTTTTGAGTCTCATGTTGTGGAGATTGTGTATGTTGAGGAGAGGGTGGATTACTTTCTGGTTGAGGAGAGGAAGGTTGTGGGATTTCTGGTTCTGGTATGGGAGAGAGTGGAGTTTCTGGTATTGGTGAGAGGGGTATGTCAGGTTGTGGAGAAATGGGAATTTCTGGTTGTGGATTTGGATTTTCTGTTTCGGGAGCGGAAGAGTGTTGTTCTATATCAGAAAGAACTTGTGTAAGTTCTGGTTCTGGTATGGTTGCAGTGTTTGGATTTTGTGGTTTAGAGCGGGATCTTCTGAGGGTTAATGACTCATAATGGTCAAAATCAATGTCAAAATCATCAAAGGTTTGAGGTGTTGGGATATCAGCTGGTGTTGGAATGGGAGTAGGAATAGATGTGGAAACAGAAGTTGAATCTAAAACAGATACAGAACCAGGATTACCTCTTTTCTTTGGAGTCTGTTGAGATGATCCTTCTGGAGCAGCTTTTCTCTTCTTTGTCTTCTTCAGAACAACCTCTGGTGCCTTCTGCTGAAGATCTTGAATATTTAGATTAGGTGTTGTACCATCAGCTTTACACGCATCCAAATATCTCAGAATGATTTGAGGCTTAGAGTCAATCTCTGAGAACATAGGCAAGTCGTCCAGAGGGACTCTTCTGCTGGAGATTTCAGCAAAAGGAGTGACGTTGGGCTCCTTCTTAATGTTCTCTATCAGCTTCATTTTCTTCAGATTTTTAGCATTCAGCTGCTTGCCAACAGATGGTTCCAGGGTGCTGATTTCTTGAGCCTCTTGCAGATGATCAATCAGCCTATTCTGTCAGAATATCTGATATCAGTCTTCCCAGGGGTATCCAATCCCTTTTAGTGCGTTCTTCTTCCCTTGTTTCTTTGACGCTTGTTCTGAGATGGTTGAACAGAAGATGTGTTAGATTAATCTTGACCTTCTGAGAAATAAAATAGATCAGAAACTGCTGATCTATGTTTATGTAATCAGGAGAGCTGGTAGGCTTCCTGTGGTTGAAACAACCCAGAATAATATTTGCCCAAATTTTGTACTTGTCTTTCAGATCCCTTATCTTGCTGGAGGGAAGCCCAAGCGTGAAAATTTCCCATGCAATTAGGGCAACATCTTGACACCTTTCTGCCATATCTATACAGCGAATACCACCTCCATTGTACCCTATCAGTCTTGCAATCAAGTCTTCAGTAATCACAATCTTCTTCCCCATGATGTAAGAAGTGACTTGGTGGTTTGAGGAAGAAGCGTGAATCCAAAATTCCTTTACCAGAATAGGAAAAGTTGGACCCACCAGCTTGTCAAAGTATTTTTCCCACCCTTGAGCTTGAACCTCTTCTGATAAATCAAAACCATTTTCCTTGAGACTGTTGAAATCCACTATAATTTCTGACAGAACTTCAAGGTTCTTGACTGGAGTGAGAAGTGTTTTGAGACGAACCTCATATTGCTCAGATGATGCATCTTCATGGGAACCTGAAGAGAGATTGCTGGAAGACTCCATGTTCACACGAGGATTTTTTTGAAAAGAAATTGAAAGGGTTTTCTTGAGAAGGAAGAACACAGAAATCAGAAATATTGATTGAAAAAGAAAGTAAGGGTAAAAAGATGTGAATGGTGTGAATGGTGTTTAAATAGATTTCAAAAAAGTTTTTGAAAACATAAACGTTTAAGAGAGAGAAATAAATCATGATTAATTTCATTTAATGATTGCTGATTTTAGGGGATTTCAGAAAGATACTTAAACGGTTACCCATGACATGTGTCTCAATGCAACCAATCAGCGCTTTGCCTTTTCAGAAGCGTGAACGCGTGTTCAGCCTCAGGAAACAGCTGATGACTAGATGACACTTGTTTGCTTGAGTGAACAGCACATCTATCCTTGAACTGAAGCGCTCAGATCTTCATGGATAGATTCTGATACAATCTGCATTTCTAAAAATCTGAAAGAGGATTGATCAGAAGTTCACAGAGAAATAAACATAGTTCTGAAGGTTAGTATATAAAATTAAAACAGTTTTATTCTGGACAGAGCTTCATGCTGAGATGTTTCAGAATGAAGTTGAACCTATCTTCAGAAAGTGGTTTTGTAAAGATATCAGCCCATTGATGGTCTGTATCAATAAATTTTAAGTTTAAGATTCCTTTCTGAATATAGTCCCTAATAAAATGATGTTTTATTTCTATATGCTTAGCCCTAGAATGCAAAATTGGATTTTTACTTAAGCAAATAGCAGAAGTGTTGTCACAGAGGATAGGAATGTTACTCTCATATATCTGGAAGTCCTCAAGTTGACTTTTCATCTAGAGTATTTGAGTGTTGCATCCAGCTGCTGCTATGTATTCAGCTTTTGTTGTTGATAGAGCAATTGTGGATTGTCTTTTGCTGGACCATGAGATCAGATTTTCTCCCAGAAATGGGCAGCTTCCAGAAGTGCTTTTACGTTCTACTCTGTCTCCAGCAAAGTCAGCATCACAGTACCCTACTAAGCTGTAATCACTTGATTTTCTATAAAACAGACCCAGATTAGTAGTACCTTTCAGATACTTGAAAATTCGCTTAACAGCTGTTAAGTGAGATTCTCTAGGATCTGATTGGAATCTTGCACAAATGCATACACTGAATAAAATATCAGGCCTTGAAGCTGTCAGATAAAGAAGAGAACCAATCATACCTCTGTAGACCTTCTGTTCTTCCTTTTTGCTTACCTATTCTCTTTCCATAATGCACGTGGGATGCATTGGAATCTTTGATGGCTTACATTCTGAGAGATCAAATTTCTTCAGAAGTTCTCTGACATATTTGCTCTGATGAATGTAAGTTCCTTCTGGGGTTTGATTGATCTGAATTCCCAGAAAGAATTTCAGTTCCCCCATTAGGCTCATCTCAAATTCTGCCTGCATACACTTAGCAAACTTTCTTCCCAGAGAAGGTTTAGTAGATCCAAAAATGATATCATCAACATAAATCTGACATACTAAAATGTCATTCTTAAATGTCTTACAGAATAATGTTGTGTCCACCTTCCCTCTGATGAATTCCTTTTCTAACAGGAAGTTACTTAGTTTTTCATACCAAGCTCTGGGAGCTTGTTTCAGACTATACAGTGACTTCTTTAGTTTGAAAACATATTCTGGGTTTTTTGAACTTTCAAAACTAGGGGGTTGGTGCACATATACCTCTTCTTCTATATAGCCATTTAAGAATGCACTCTTAACATCCATCTGATACAGAGTGATGCCTTTATTAACAGCAAAAGAAATTAAAATTCTGATAGATTCTAACCTGGCGACTGGAGCAAAGGTTTCTGTATAGTCTATCCCCTCTTGCTGACTATAACCTTGTGCTACCAATCGTGCCTTGTTTCTTATGACTTCACCTTGTTCATTCAGTTTGTTTCTGAACATCCATTTTGTTCCAATTACGTTGAATCCTTTTGGTTTAGGAACTAAATCCCATACATCATTCCTTGTGAATTGATTCAGCTCCTCTTGCATTGCTAGAATCCAGTCATTGTCCAGAAGTGCTTCATCAATTGAAGATGGTTCAATCAGAGAAACAAGTCCCATGAGGGATTCTTCAGAGTTTCTGAAGCTGGCTCTTGTTCTGATTGGATCTTCCTTTTTTCCTAAGATTGTTTCTTCTGGGTGATCCATGCTGCTTCTGGATGGTCTTTTCTGAGGTTGATCAATAGAAGATGTTGGATTGCTTGCAGTGCCTCTTTCTGATGTTGAGGGAGTGTCTCTGTTAAGATCTTCTGATGACTTGTCTTCAGTACCTGTGAATTCAACTTCCATACCTGCAAGTAATTCATTCTGCTTTGACTTTTGAGAGTCAAGCTTATCATCAAAACGAACACTGATTGATTCTTCCACAATCTGTGCTTCTATATTGTATACTTTGTACCCTCTTGAGCGTTCAGAGTATCCTAACATAATACACTTTTGTGCTTTAGAGTCAAACTTGTTCAAATAATTTTTAGTATTCAAAATAAAGCAAGTACATCCAAATGGATGAAAATATGAAATGTTGGGCTTTCTGTTCTTCCACAATTCATATGGAGTCTTTTCCAGAATAGGTCTTATGGAGATTCTATTCTAAATGTAGCACGCTGTGTTTATCGCCTCTGCCCAGAAGATCTTAGCAACGTTAGTCTCGTTGATCATGGTTCTGGCCATTTCTTGCAATGTTCTGTTCTTTCGTTCTACAACTCCATTTTGCTGGGGAGTTCTAGGACAAGAGAAATCATGCAGTATGCCTTTGTCATTAAAGAATGATTCAAAATCTTTGTTTTCAAATTCTCCACCATGATCATTTCTGACTTTAACGATTCTAAGATCCTTTTCATTCTGAACTTGGTTGCAGAAGGTGACAAACACAGAGTGTGACTCGTCCTTGTGTCTTAAGAACTTTACCCATGTCCATCTGATATAGTCATCTATGATTACTAACCCATACTTCTTGCCACTGACTAAAGCAGTTTTAACTGGTCCAAATAAGTCAATATGCAGAAGTTCTAATGGTTTAGAGGTGGAAACAACGTTTTTAGATTTGAAAGATGGTTTTGCAAACTTGCCTTTCTGACATGCTTCACACAGAGCATCTGAATTGAACTTCAGGTTAGGAAGTCCTCTGACCAGATTGAGTTTGTTAATCTGAGATATTCTTCTCATACTAACATGCCCCAATCTTCTGTGCCAGATCCATTGCTCGTTGTTAACAGACATAAGAGACTTTACATTCTGACTTTTCAGTTTAGAAAGTTTGATTTTGTAAATGTTGTTTCTCCTCTTTCCATTAAATAGGATAGTCCCATCTTTCTGACTAACAGCTTTGCATGAATTTTAATTAAAGATTATATCATAACCGTTATCACTTAATTGACTTATGGATAACAGATTATGCATTAATCCATCTACTAATAAAACATTACTTATAGAGGGAAGATTTCCATTACCTACAGTTCCAAAGCCAATGATCTTTCCCCTCTGATTGCCTCCAAAGCCTACGTGGCCTCCGGGCTTAAGTTCCAGGCTTTGGAACATATGCCTTCTTCCCTTCATGTGTCTTGAGCAGCTAGAGTCCAGGTACCATGACTGGTGTTTCTACTTTGCTGCTAAAGATATCTGTAACATGTATTATTTTATCCTTAGGTACCCATATTTTCTTGGGTCCTAATTTGTTAGTTTTACCAAAACTCTGGTTGAATTTTGGTTTGACAGAATAATTACTACTAGTATATTTGATATCGTGTGTGTGCCCATATACAAAGTGAGAATCAAGAGAAGTGTGTTTTATCACTAAATCCATGGCATTCTTTGGTGTAGGTACCTTACCTTGGTATCCTATTCCTTTTCTGCCATTTCTGCTAACTCCATAGATCATTGAAGCCATTTTGCTTCTATCTATGCTTTTAGCTAGAAACTTCTGAAAGTTGTGATCATACTCCTTGATGATCTCATCAGCACTACTGGGAGTTTCAAGAATTGTTTCCTTCTAAGAGTTTTGTAATAGATTTTCTAATTTTAAAACTTTATCTTTCAACTCAGAATTTTCCAATTTGAGACTCTCAGTTTTATCAGAGTCAGAAGCAAGATCCCTTTTCAGGTTTCTGAATTTGACTCTGATCTGCTGATATCTTTCCAGAATCTCATTAAGGCTTTCAGCTAGTTCAGCCTTAGTAAAATTAATAGCAAAGTCAGGAAATACCTCTTCTGTGTCTGATTCAGAGTCTGATTCAGAAGCTTCACTGTCTTCTGTTATGTTAGCCATGAGAGCTATGTTTTCTCTCTCATCATCTGATTCTGAGTCAGCTTCAGATGTATCAGAATCATCCCATGTGGCCATGAGACTTTTCTTCTTTTCCTTGCCAAACTTTCTTCTGGGCTTTTCCTTCTGAAGCTTTGGGCAATCACTCTTGTAGTGTCCTTGCTCGTTACATTCATAGCAGATGATGTCTTTGTTGGTTGGCTTCTGCTTCCTAAAGAGCCTTCAGATCTTCTGTATCCAGAGGAGGGTTCTGACCTTCTGTATCTGGAGGAGGATTCATTCTGATTCTCTTATCTTCTGGGATTCCTGAACTTTCTTTGCCTCTGCTTCCATAGTTGGTTTACCCTTTTGGAGAGGAGAGACAGTTCATCTTCTTCTGATGAGGACCCATCAGAGGTTTCTTCAACAGCCTGCAAAACCTTGGAGTCAGATTTTCTGTTAGATTTTAAAGCTAATGGCTTACCTTGCTTTTGAGGTTCATCAGCTTCTAGCTCTATCTCGTGACTTCTGAGGGAGCTGACAAGTTCCTCCAGAGAGATTGTATTGAGATCCTTAGCTAGCTTCAGCGCTGTGACCATTGGCCTCCACTATTTTGGCAAACTTATGATGATCTTCTTAACATGATCAGCAGTAGAATACCCTTTGTCCAGAACTTTGAGACCAGCAACCAGAATTTGAAATCTTGAGAACATTGTTTCAATTGATTCACTTTCTTCCATCTTGAATGCCTCATACTTCTGAATGAGCGCAAGAGCTTTAGTTTCTTTAACTTGAATGTTGCCTTCATGCGTCACTCTCAGAGAGTCAAACATATTCTTCGCAGTGTCTCTGTTTGATATCTTTTCATATTCAGAGTAAGAGATGGCGCTGAGAAGAATTGTTCTTGCTTTGTGATGATTTCTGAAATCACGCTTTTGTTGATCACACATTGCTTTCCTGTCAATCTTCTGACCACTTGCATTCACTGGGTGCGTGTATCCATCAGTCACCATATCCCACAGATCAGCATCGTGGGCCAGAAAGAAGATTTCAATTTTGTCTTTCCAGTAATCAAAGTTCTCTCCATCAAATACTGGAGGTTTGGCACTGAATCTGTCTCTTTCTTCATTGTTGTCATTGCTGATGTTTTGATGTGTTCCTGCCATAGTGTTTTTCAATGCTGGATCTTGTACTGACACGGTTAAGTGTTATAAGCTCAGAACCAGACGCTCTAATGCCAATTGAAGAAGTGAAAAACACGAGAAGGGGGGTTGAATTGTAAAACTTGAAATCAAATGCAGACAACACGTTATTTTTATCCTGGTTCGTTTGATCTCAAACTACTCTAGTCCACCCGTCAAGGTGATTTCGCCTCTCTCCAACGAGGTCTTAATCCACTATATTCAACTGAATACAATAACTGCTTTAACAACTGTCAAAGCCTTCTTGAGTCTAACCACAGACCGGTTTATCTCAAGGTAATTTTCTTACAGATAAATGAACAAATGTGTTTGATGTTTTCTAAGAAAAACTATTTATCACAACTGTGATAATACACAAAATGAAGCTTATATGAAACTAGATTGCTAGAGCTATAGAGTAAGCGCTTGAGAACTTTAGAAAACTGGATGAGTGAGAACGAAGATGATTAGCTTATGCGTATGTGCGTGTGTAAGGATTATTAGCCATTTCTTTTCTCACAGATTTGTTTTTATAGCCTTGGAATAGATACTTGTTGTCCATAACTTCATTTCAATGCTCATAACGTTCTTTCCATTTTGAGAAGATCTTTGTCTTGGAATAAAGCCGTTGGTAATTAATATGCCTTGAATGCAGTAGTAACGTTGACACTTCAGAGTGTTCTGCTAATGCTGATCAGAGTGTTCTTGGCTTTAGCTTATTCTGGCGTTTCTGAGTGCTGATGATGTGGATAGGATCTTGATCAGAATCAGAGTATGTTAAGCGCAGATTCTGTTCATCAGGCTTCAGCGTAAGCACGTGTTTTGATCTTCTGGTGCTGACATATCTTCTGATGCTGATGTTGATATTGATATTGATATTCTGATGCTGATTCCATCAGAGTTTCCTGCGAATACACAGCATAATTTTGAGTAGCACATATGTCTTATATAAATCTCATAATTCATTTAATCTTGTATTTTGTTATCCTCAAAACTCTAACTGAGGATTGTAGAATCAAACTATGTTCTAACAATCTCCCCCTTTTTGATGATGACAAAAACCAGATTTTTCCAATTAAAATAAAATGATGAAAGTATCAGAGTTTAAGGATAAAGAGGAAACGGTATCAGAGATAATCAGATAATGAGTAGAAAGTATCAGAGCTAAGAGGGTAAGGAATAAAAAGTATCAGAGTAATGATGAGAAAAACTCCCCCTGAGTTGATTATTTCCCTTTGATTCCTTGAGACCTTGAGTATCAGAACTTTACTGAACTTTCTTGGAGCATCAGAATTTTACTTTATCAGAGTTCATCAGATTCTTGTACCTGTAAGCTTTCAGAACAACAAATATATAAGGATGTTATAATGTTTGAAACTTATGTCTCAGTAATCCGTTATTGAAAAATATCATTCTTTCTCCCCCTTTTTGTCAGTTATCAAAAAGCGCGAATAATCAGAGTTAAAAAGGATCAGAGTAAAAACACGTTTGTATTAAAACAGAAGCAATGAGTGTTTAGAACAAGTAAAAATATTACAGACAAACATGTAAAGAAAACAAGGAAAACACAAGAAAATTTCTAAGAAGAAGGAGGAAGTCGTGTGAACAGAGCTTCCAACATGCTCTTGATTTGCTCGCTGGTTTCCTGTTGCTTAGATACCATGTTTGCTATAGAGTCAATCTTGATATCCTGCTTGTCCATCCTTTCATTCATCAGCATATCTGATCTCTTCAAATCCTCTAGAGCCTGCCTGTCAAGAGAGGAAGCTTGAGGATCTTCAGATACAGGCTGCTTCTCATAGCTTTCTGTAGTTTCTTCTGCTTGACCCAAGTCTTCAGCTTGAAGTAACTGTTCTTTAGATGTTGGACGCTTTTCAGACCAAGGCTCAATGTCCAGATGGAGAACTTCTTCCTTCAGCAGATTGCTCAGAACTGGACCTTCCATTTCCTTCAGCAGATTGCTGAAGTTCTATTGAGCCTGTCCATAGCTCTGGTATCGCAGCTTAAAGGTTTCAGCGCTTACCCATCTTCTGAATTGAGTCCAGAGGAGGTCTGATGCATCAGGATCAACCACTTCCAGACTTGCATGTTTCAAAGAAGTGATCCACTTCTGCATATCTGTTTCAAAGTTCAATATGCTGGAACCAACATCTGGTTGTTTTGGTTTGAGGATGGCAGTTTTGTGATGTATTACAGCAAGGCATTCAAAGACTGTTAGATCAATGATTGTCTTGTTGTGGTTTTCTATATTTTTCTTAGGTGAGGGAGTGGGAGAGTCAGAAATTACGATTGGACTTGATGGGGTGTTTGGTGGAGTTATTTCTGGTGAAGAGGGAAGTTGAGACATATTAACAGTAGTACCACAAGGCAATTGAATGGCCAAAGGTTGTGGTTCAAGAGATTCAGAGGTTTGAGCCTCAGAGTTTTGAGTCTCATGTTGTGGAGATTGTGTATGTTGAGGAGAGGGTGGATTACTTTCTGGTTGAGGAGAGGAAGCTTGTGGGATTTCTGGTTCTGG
This sequence comes from Vicia faba, assembly GCA_948472305.1. NCBI lineage: Eukaryota > Viridiplantae > Streptophyta > Magnoliopsida > Fabales > Fabaceae > Vicia > Vicia faba. Next base: position 1,392,850,852 of record OX451741.1, on the reverse strand, counting down.
TATGGGAGAGAGTGGAGTTTCTGGTATTGGTGAGAGGGGTATGTCAGGTTGTGGAGAAATGGGAATTTCTGGTTGTGGATTTGGATTTTCTGTTTCGGGAGCGGAAGAGTGTTGTTCTATATCAGAAAGAACTTGTGCAAGTTCTGGTTCTGGTATGGTTGCAGTGTTTGGATTTTGTGGTTTGGAGCGGGATCTTCTGAGGGTTAATGACTCATAATGGTCAAAATCAATGTCAAAATCATCAAAGGTTTGAGGTGTTGGGATATCAGCTGGTGTTGGAATGGGAGTAGGAATAGATGTGGAAACAGCAGTTGAATCTAAAACAGATACAGAAACAGGATTACCTCTTTTCTTTGGAGTCTGTTAAGATGATCCTTCTGGAGCAGCTTTTATCTTCTTTGTCTTCTTCAGAACAACCTCTGGTGCCTTCTGCTGAAGATCTTGAATATTTAGATTAGGTGTTGTACCATCAGCTTTACACGCATCCAAATATCTCAGAATGATTTGAGGCTTAGAGTCAATCTCTTAGAACATAGGGAAGTCGTCCAGAGGGACTCTTCTGCTGGAGATTTCAGCAAAAAGAGTGACGTTGGGCTCCTTCTTAATGTTCTCTATCAGCTTCATTTTCTTCAGATTTTTGGCATTCAGCTGCTTGCCAACAGATGGTTCCAGGGTGCTGATTTCTTGAGCCTCTTGCAGATGATCAATCAGCCTATTCTATCAGAATATCTGATATCAGTCTTCCCAGGGGTATCCAATCCCTTTTAGTGCATTCTTCTTCCCTTGTTTCCTTGACGCTTGTTCTGAGATGGTTGAACAGAAGATGTGCTAGATTAATCTTGACCTTCTGAGAAATAAAATAGATCAGAAATTGCTTATCTATGTTTATGTAATCAGGAGAGCTGGTAGGCTTCCTATGGTTGAAACAACCCAGAATAATCTTTGCCCAAATTTTGTGCTTGTCTTTCAGATCCCTTATCTTGCTGGAGGGAAGCCCCAGCGTGAAAATTTCCCATGCAATTAGGGCAACATCTTGACACCTTTCTGCCATATCTATACAGCGAATACCACCTCCATTGTACCCTATCAGTCTTGCAATCAAGTCTTCAGTAATCACAATCTTCTTCCCCATGATGTAAGAAGTGACTTGGTGGTTTGAGGAAGAAGCGTGAATCCAAAATTCCTTTACCAGAATAGGAAAAGTTGGACCCACCAGCTTGTCAAAGTATTTTTCCCACTCTTGAGCTTGAACCTCTTCTGATAAATCAAAACCATTTTCCTTGAGACTGTTGAAATCCACTATAATTTCTGACAGAACTTCAAGGTTCTTGACTGGAGTGAGAAGTGTTCTGAGAGGAACCTCATATTGCTCAGATGATGCATCTTCATGGGAACCTGAAGAGAGATTGCTGGAAGACTCCATGTTCACACGAGGATTTTTTTGAAAAGAAATTGAAAGGGTTTTCTTGAGAAGGAAGAACACAGAAATCAGAAATATTGATTGAAAAAGAAAGTAAGGGTAAAAAGATGTGAATGGTGTGAATGGTGTTTAAATAGATTTCAAAAAAGTTTTTGAAAACATAAACGTTTAAGAGAGAGAAATAAATCATGATTAATTTCATTTAATGATTGCTGATTTTAGGGGATTTCAGAAAGATACTTAAACGGTTACCCATGACATGTGTCTCAATACAACCAATCAGTGCTTTGCCTTTTCAGAAGCGTGAACGCGTGTTCAGCCTCAGGAAATAGCTGATGACTGGATGACACTTGTTTGCTTGAGTGAACAGCACATCTATCCTTGAACTGAAGCGCTCAGATCTTCATGGATAGATTCTGATACAATCTGCATTTCTAAAAATCTGAAAGAGGATTGATCAGAAGTTCACAGAGAAATAAACATAGTTCTGAAGGTTAGTATATAAAATTAAAACAGTTTTATTCTGGACAGAGCTTCATGCTGAGATGTTTCAGAATGAAGTTAATCCTATCTTCAGAAAGTGGTTTTGTAAAGATATCAGCCCATTGATGGTCTGTATCAATAAATTTTAAGTTTAAGATTCCTTTCTGAATATAGTCCCTAATAAAATGATGTTTTATTTCTATATGCTTAGCCCTAGAATGCAAAATTGGATTTTTACTTAAGCAAATAGCATAAGTGTTGTCACAGAGGATAGGAATGTTACTCTCATATATCTGGAAGTCCTCAAGTTGACTTTTCATCTAGAGTATTTGAGTGTTGCATCCAGCTGCTGCTATGTATTCAGCTTTTGTTGTTGATAGAGCAATTGTGGATTGTCTTTTGCTGGACCATGAGATCAGATTTTCTCCCAGAAATGGGCAGCTTCCAGAAGTGCTTTTACGTTCTACTCTGTCTCCAGCAAAGTCAGCATCACAGTACCCTACTAAGCTGTAATCACTTGATTTTCTATAAAACAGACCCAGATTAGTAGTACCTTTCAGATACTTGAAAATTCGCTTAACAGCTGTTAAGTGAGATTCTCTAGGATCTGATTGGAATGTTGCACAAATGCATACACTGAATAAAATATCAGGCCTTGAAGCTGTCAGATAAAGAAGAGAACCAATCATACCTCTGTAGACCTTTTGTTCTTCCTTTTTGCTTACCTCTTCTCTTTCCATAATGCACGTGGGATGCATTGGAATCTTTGATGGCTTACATTCTGAGAGATCAAATTTCTTCAGAAGTTCTCTGACATATTTGCTCTGATGAATGTAAGTTCCTTCTGGGGTTTGATTGATCTGAATTCCCAGAAAGAATTCCAGTTCCCCCATTAGGCTCATCTCAAATTCTGCCTGCATACACTTAGCAAACTTTCTTCCCAGAGAAGGTTTAGTAGATCCAAAAATGATATCATCAACATAAATCTGACATACTAAAATGTCATTCTTAACTGTCTTACAGAATAAGGTTGTGTCCACCTTCCCTCTTATGAATTCCTTTTCTAACAGGAAGTTACTTAGTTTTTCATACCAAGCTCTGGGAGCTTGTTTCAGACTATACAGTGACTTCTTTAGTTTGAAAACATATTCTGGATTTTTTGAACTTTCAAAACCAGGGGGTTGGTGCACATATACCTCTTCTTCTATATAACCATTTAAGAATGCACTCTTAACATCCATCTGATACAAAGTGATGCCTTTATTAACAGCAAAAGAAATTAAAAGTCTGATAGATTTTAACCTGGCGACTGGAGCAAAGGTTTCTGTATAGTCTATCCCCTCTTGCTGACTATAACCTTGTGCTACCAATCGTGCCTTGTTTCTTATGACTTCACCTTGTTCATTCAGTTTGTTTCTGAACATCCATTTTGTTCCAATTACGTTGAATCCTTTTGGTTTAGGAACTAGATCCCATACATCATTCCTTGTGAATTGATTCAGCTCCTCTTGCATTGCTAGAATCCAGTCATTGTCCAGAAGTGCTTCATCAATTGAAGATGGTTCAATCAGAGAAACAAGTCCCATGAGGGATTCTTCAGAGTTTCTGAAGCTGGCTCTTGTTCTGATTGGATCTTCCTTTCTTCCTAAGATTGTTTCTTCTGGGTGATCCATGCTGCTTCTGGATGGTCTTTTCTGAGGTTGATTAACAGAAGATGTTGGATTGCTTGCAGTGCCTCTTTCTGATGTTGAGGGAGTGTCTCTGTTAAGAGCTTCTGATGACTTGTCTTCAGTACCTGTGAATTCAACTTCCATACCTTCAAGTAATTCATTCTGCTTTGACTTTTGAGAGTCAAGCTTATCATCCAAACAAACACTGATTGATTCTTGCATAATCTGTGCTTCTGTATTGTATACTTTGTACCCTCTTCAGCATTCAGAGTATCCTAACATAATACACTTCTGTGCTTTAGAGTCAAACTTGTTCAAATAATTTTTAGTATTCAAAATAAAGCAAGTACATCCAAATGGATGAAAATATGAAATGTTGGGCTTTCTGTTCTTCCACAATTCATATGGAGTCTTTTCCAGAATAGGTCTTATGGAGATTCTATTCTAAATGTAGCACGCTGTGTTTATCGCCTCTGCCCAGAAGATCTTAGCAACGTTAGTCTCGTTGATCATGGTTCTGGCTATTTCTTGTAATGTTCTGTTCTTTCGTTCTACAACTCCATTTTGTTGGGGAGTTCTAGGACAAGAAAAATCTTGCAGTATGCCTTTGTCATTAAAGAATGATTCAAAATCTTTGTTTTCAAATTCTCCACCATGATCACTTCTGACTTTAACGATTCTAAGATCCTTTTCATTCTGAACTTGGTTGCAGAAGGTGACAAACACAGAGTGTGACTCGTCCTTGTGTCTTAAGAACTTTACCCATGTCCATCTGCTATAGTCATCTACGATTACTAACCCATACTTCTTGCCACTGACTAAAGCAGTTTTAACTGGTCCAAATAAGTCAATATGCAGAAGTTCTAATGGTTTAGAGGTGGAAACAACGTTTTTAGATTTGAAAGATGGTTTTGCAAACTTGCCTTTCTGACATGCTTCACACAGAGCATCTGAATTGAACTTCAGGTTAGGAAGTCCTCTGACCAGATTGAGTTTGTTAATCTGAGATATTCTTCTCATATTAACATGCCCCAATCTTCTGTGCCAGATCCATTGCTCGTTGTTAACAGACATAAGACACTTTACATTCTGACTTTTCAGTTTAGAAAGTTTGATTTTGTAAATGTTGTTTCTCCTCTTTCCATTAAATAGGATAGTCCCATCTTTCTGACTAACAGCTTTGCATGAATTTTAATTAAAGATTATATCATAACCGTTATCACTTAATTGAATTATGGATAACAGATTATGCATTAATCCATCTACTAATAAAACATTACTTATAGAGGGAAGATTTCCATTACCTACAGTTCCAGAGCCAATGATCTTTCCCCTCTGATTGCCTCCAAAGCCTACGTGCCCTCCAGGCTTAAGTTCCAGGCTTTGGAACATATGCCTTCTTCCCGTCATGTGTCGTGAGCAGCTAGAGTCCAGGTACCATGACTGGTGTTTCTACTTTGCTGCTAAAGATATCTGTAACATGTATTATTTTATCCTTAGGTACCCATATTTTCTTGGGTCCTGATTTGTTAGTTTTACCAAAACTCAGGTTGAATTTTGGTTTGACAGAATAATTACTACTAGTATATTTGATATCGTGTGTGTGCCCATATACAAAGTGAGAATCAAGAGAAGTGCGTTTTATCACTAAATCTATGGCATTCTTTGGTGTAGGTACCTTACCTTGGTATCCTATTCCTTTTCTGCCATTTCTGCTAACTCCATAGATCATTGAAGCCATTTTGCTTCTATCTATGCTTTTAGCTAGAAACTTCTGAAAGTTGTGATCATACTCCTTGATGATCTCATCAGCACTACTGGGAGTTTCAAGAATTGTTTCCTTCTAAGAGTTTTGTAATAGATTTTCTAATTTTAAAACTTTATCTTTCAACTCAGAATTTTCCAATTTGAGACTCTCAGTTTTATCAGAGTCAGAAGCAAGATCCCTTTTCAGGTTTCTGAATTTGACTCTGATCTGCTGATATCTTTCCAGAATCTCATTAAGGCTTTCAGCTAGTTCAGCCTTAGTAAAATTAATAGCAAAGTCAGGAAATACCTCTTCTGTGTCTGATTCAGAGTCTGATTCAGAAGCTTCACTGTCTTCTGTTATGTTAGCCATGAGAGCTATGTTTTCTCTCTCATCATCTGATTCTGAGTCAGCTTCAGATGTATCAGAATCATCCCATGTAGCCATGAGACTTTTCTTCTTTTCCTTGCCAAACTTTCTTCTGGGCTTTTCCTTCTGAAGCTTTGGGCAATCACTCTTGTAGTGTCCTTGCTCGTTACATTCATAGCAGATGATGTCTTTGTTGGTTGGCTTTCTGCTTCCTGAAGAGCCTTCAGATCTTCTGTATCCAGAGGAGGGTTCTGACCTTCTGTATCTGGAGGAGGATTCATTTTGATTCTCTTATCTTCTGGGATTCCTGAACTTTCTTTGCCTCTGCTTCCATAGTTGGTTTACCCTTTTGGAGAGGAGAGACAGTTCATCTTCTTCTGATGAGGACCCATCAGAGGTTTCTTCAACAGCCTGCAAAACTTTGGAGTCAGATTTTCTGTTAGATTTTAAAGCTAATGGCTTACCTTGCTTTTGAGGTTCATCAGCTTCTAGCTCTATCTCGTGACTTCTGAGGGAGCTGACAAGTTCCTCCAGAGAGATTGTATTGAGATCCTTAGCTAGCTTCAGCACTGTGACCATTGGCCTCCACTGTTTTGGCAAGCTTATGATGATCTTCTTAACATGATCAGCAGTAGAATACCCTTTGTCCAGAACTTTGAGACCAGCAACCAAAATTTGAAATCTTGAGAACATTGTTTCAATTGATTCACTTTCTTCCATCTTGAATGCCTCATACTTCTGAATGAGCGCAAGAGCTTTAGTTTCTTTAACTTGAATGTTGCCTTCATGCGTCACTCTCAGAGAGTCAAACATATTCTTCGCAGTGTCTCTGTTTGATATCTTTTCATATTCAGAGTAAGAGATGGCGCTGAGAAGAATTGTTCTTGCTTTGTGATGATTTCTGAAATCATGCTTTTGTTGATCAGACATTGCTTTCCTGTCAATCTTCTGACCACTTGCATTCACTGGTTGCGTGTATCCATCAGTCACCATATCCCACAGATCAGCATCGTGGGCCAGAAAGAAGCTTTCAATTTTTTCTTTCCAGTAATCAAAGTTCTCTCCATCAAATACTGGAGGTTTGGCACTGAATCTGTCTCTTTCTTCATTGTTGTCATTGCTGATGTTTTGATGTGTTCCTGCCATAGTGTTTTTCAACGCTGGATCTTGTACTGACACGGTTAAGTGTTATAAGCTCAGAACCAGACGCTCTAATGCCAATTGAAGAAGTGAAAAACACGAGAAGGGGGGTTGAATTGTAAAACTTGAAATCAAATGCAGACAACACGTATTTTTATCCAGGTTCGTTTGATCTCAAACTACTCCACTCCACCCGTCAAGGTGATTTCGCCTCTCTCCAACGAGGTCTTAATCCACTATATTCAACTGAATACAATAACTGCTTTAACAACTGTCAAAGCCTTCTTGAGTCTAACCACAGACCGGTTTATCTCAAGGTAATTTTCTTACAGATAAATGAACAAATGTCTTTGATGTTTTCTAAGAAAAACTATTTATCACAACTGTGATAATACACAAAATGAAGCTTATATGAAACTAGATTGCTAGAGCTATAGAGTAAGCGCTTGAGAACTTTAGCAAACTGGATGAGTGAGAACGAAGATGATTAGCTTATGCGTATGTGCGTGTGTAAGGATTATTAGCCATTTCTTTTCTCACAGATTTGTTTTTATAGCCTTGGAATAGATACGATGTTGTCCATAACTTCATTTCAATGCTCATAACGTTCTTTCCATTTTGAGAAGATCTTTGTCTTGGAATAAAGCCGTTGGTAATTAATATTCCTTGAATGCAGTAGTAACGTTGACACTTCAGAGTGTTCTGCTAATGCTGATCAGAGTGTTCTTGGCTTTAGCTTATTCTGGCGTTTGAGTGCTGATGATGTGGATAGGATCTTGATCAGAATCAGAGTATGTTAAGCGCAGATTTTGTTCATCAGGCTTCAGCGTAAGCACATGTTTTGATCTTCTGGTGCTGACATATCTTCTGATGCTGATGTTGATATTGATATTGATATTCTTATGCTGATTCCATCAGAGTTTCCTGCGAATACACAGCATAATTTTGAGTAGCACATATGTCTTATATAAATCTCATAATTCATTTAATCTTGTATTTTGTTATCCTCAAAACTCTAACTGAGGGTTGTAGAATCAAACTATGTTCTAACAATCTCCCCCTTTTTGATGATGACAAAAACTAGATTTTTCCAATTAAAATAAAATGATGAAAGTATCAAAGTTTAAGGATAAAGAGGAAACGGTATCAGAGATAATCAGATAATGAGTAGAAAGTATCAGAGCTAAGAGGGTAAGGAATAAAAAGTATCAGAGTAATGATGAGAAAAACTCCCCCTGGGTTGATTATTTCCCTTTGATTCCTTGAGACCTTGAGCATCAGAACTTTACTGAACTTTCTTGGAGCATCAGAATTTTACTTTATCAGAGTTCATCAGATTCTTGTACCTGTAAGCTTTCAGAACAAAAAATATATAAGGATGTTATAATGTTTGAGACTTACGTCTCAGTAATCCGTTATTGAAAATTATCATTCTTTCTCCCCCTTTTTGTCAGTTATCAAAAAGCGCGAATAATCAGAGTTAAAAAGGATCAGAGTAAAAACACGTTTGTATTAAAACAGAAGCAATGAGTGTTTAGAACAAGTAAAAATATTACAGACAAACATGTAAAGAAAACAAGTAAAACACAAGAAAATTTCTAAGAAGAAGGAGGAAGTCGTGTGAACAGAGCTTCCAACATGCTCTTGATTTGCTCACTGGTTTCCTGTTGCTTAGATACCATGTTTACTATAGAGTCAATCTTGATATCCTGCTTGTCCATCCTTTCATTCATCAGCATATCTGATCTCTTCAAATCCTCCAGAGCCTGCCTGTCAAGAGAGGAAGCTTAAGGATCTTCAGATACAGGCTGCTTCTCAGAGCTTTCTGTAGTTTCTTCTGCTTGACCCAAGTCTTCGGCTTAAAGTAACTGTTCTTTAGATGTTGGACGCTTTTCAGACCAAAGTCAATGTCCAGATGGAGAACTTCTTCCTTCAGCAGCTTGCTCAGAACTGGACCTTCCATTTCCTTCAGCAGATTGCTGAAGTTCTGTTGAGCCTGTCCATAGCTCTGGTCTCGCAGCTTAAAGGTTTCAGCGCTTACCCATCTTCTGAATTGAGTCCAGAGGAGGTCTGATGCATCAGGATCAACCACTTCCAGACTTTCTTGTTTCAAAGAAGTGATCCATTTCTGCATATCTGTTTCAAAGTTCAATATGCTGGAACCAACATCTGGTTGTTTTGGTTTGAGGATGGTAGTTTTGTGATGTATTGCAGCAAGGCGTTCAAAGACTGTTAGATCAATGACTGTCTTGTTGTGGTTTTCTGTATTTTTCTTAGGTGAGGGAGTAGGAGAGTCAGAAATTACGATTGGACTTGATGGGGTGTTTGGTGGAGTTATTTCTGGTGAAGAGGGAAGTTGAGACATATTAACAGTAGTACCACGGGGCAATTTAATGGCCAAAGGTTGTGGTTCAGGAGATTCAGAGGTTTGAGCCTCAGAGTTTTGAGTCTCATGTTGTGGAGATTGTGTATGTTGAGGAGAGGGTGGATTACTTTCTGGTTGAGGAGAGGAAGGTTGTGGGATTTCTGGTTCTGGTATGGGAGAGAGTGGAGTTTCTGGTATTGGTGAGAGGGGTATGTCAGGTTGTGGAGAAATGGGAATTTCTGGTTGTGGATTTGGATTTTCTGTTTCGGGAGCGGAAGGGTGTTGTTCTATATCAGAAAGAACTTGTGCAAGTTCTGGTTCTGGTATGGTTGCAGTGTTTGGATTTTGTGGTTTGGAGCGGGATCTTCTGAGGGTTAATGACTCATAAGGGTCAAAATCAATGTCAAAATCATCAAAGGTTTGAGGTGTTGGGATATCAGCTGGTGTTGGAATGGGAGTAGGAATAGATGTGGAAACAGCAGTTGAATCTAAAACAGATACAGAAACAGGATTACCTCTTTTCTTTGGAGTCTGTTGAGATGATCCTTCTGGAGCAGCTTTTCTCTTCTTTGTCTTCTTCAGAACAACCTTTGGTGCCTTCTGCTGAAGATCTTGAATATTTAGATTAGGTGCTGTACCATCAGCTTTACACGCATCCAAATATCTCAGAATGATTTGAGGCTTAGAGTCAATCTCTGAGAACATAGGGAAGTCGTCCAGAGGAACTCTTCTGCTGGAGATTTCAGCAAAAGGAGTGACGCTGGGCTCCTTCTTAATGTTCTCTATCAGCTTCATTTTCTTCAGATTTTTGGCTTTCAGCTGCTTGCCAACAGATGGTTCTAGGGTGCTGATTTCTTGAGCCTCTTGCAGATGATCAATCAGCCTATTCTCTGTCAGAATATCTGATATCAGTCTTCCCAGGGGTATCCAATCCCTTTTAGTGCGTTCTTCTTCCCTTGTTTCCTTGACGCTTGTTCTGAGATGGTTGAACAGAAGATGTGCTAGATTAATCTTGACCTTCTGAGAAATAAAATAGATCAGAAACTGCTGATCTATGTTTATGTAATCAGGAGAGCTGGTAGGCTTCCTGTGGTTGAAACAACCCAGAATAATCTTTGCCCAAATTTTGTGCTTGTCTTTCAGATCCCTTATCTTGCTGGAGGGAAGCCCCAGCGTGAAACTTTCCCTTGCAATTAGGGCAACATCTTGACACCTTTCTGCCATATCTATACAGCGAATACCACCTCCATTGTACCCTATCAGTCTTGCAATCAAGTCTTCAGTAATCACAATCTTCTTCCCCATGATGTAAGAAGTGACTTGGTGGTTTGAGGAAGAAGCGTGAATCCAAAATTCCTTTACCAGAATAGGAAAAGTTGGACCCACCAGCCTGTCAAAGTATTTTTCCCACCCTTGAGCTTGAACCTCTTCTGATAAATCAAAACCATTTTCCTTGAGACTGTTGAAATCCACTATAATTTCTGACAGAACTTCAAGGTTCTTGACTGGAGTGAGAAGTGTTCTGAGAGGAACCTCATATTGCTCAGATGATGCATCTTTATGGGAACCTGAAGAGAGATTGCTGGAAGACGCCATGTTCACACGAGGATTTTTTTAAAAAGAAATTGAAAGGGTTTTCTTGAGAAGGAAGAACACAGAAATCAGAAATATTGATTGAAAAAGAAAGTAAGGGTAAAAAGATGTGAATGGTGTGAATGGTGCTTAAATAGATTTCGAAAAAGTTTTTGAAAACATAAACGTTTAAGAGAGAGAAATAAATCATGATTAATTTCATTTAATGATTGCTGATTTTAGGGGATTTCAGAAAGATACTTAAACGGTTACCCATGACATGTGTCTCAATGCAACCAATCAGCGCTTTGCCTTTTCAGAAGCGTGAACGCGTGTCCAGCCTCAGGAAACAGCTGATGACTGGATGACACTTGTTTGCTTTAGTGAACAGCACATCTATCCTTGAACTGAAGTGCTCAGATCTTCATGGATAGATTCTGATACAATCTGCATTTCTAAAAATCTGAAAGAGGATTGATCAGAAGTTCACAGAGAAATAAACATAGTTCTGAAGGTTAGTATATAAAATTAAAACAGTTTTATTCTGGACAGAGCTTCATGCTGAGATGTTTCAGAATGAAGTTGAACCTATCTTCAGAAAGTGGTTTTGTAAAGATATCAGCCCATTGATGGTTTGTATCAATAAATTTTAAGTTTAAGATTCCTTTCTGAATATAGTCCCTAATAAAATGATGTTTTATTTCTATATGCTTAGCCCTAGAATGCAAAATTGGATTTTTACTTAAGCAAATAGCAGAAGTGTTGTCACAGAGGATAGGAATGTTACTCTCATATATCTGGAAGTCCTCAAGTTGACTTTTCATCTAGAGCATTTGAGTGCTGCATCCAGCTACTGTTATGTATTCAGCTTCTGTTGTTGATAGAGCAATTGTGGATTATCTTTTGTTGGACCATGAGATCAGATTTTCTCCCAAAAACTGGCAGCTTCCAGAAGTGCTTTTACGTTCTACTCTGTCTCCAGCAAAGTCAGCATCACAGTACCCTACTAAGCTGTACTCACTTGATTTTCTATAAAACAGACCCAGATTAGTAGTACCTTTCAGATACTTGAAAATTCGCTTAACAGCTGTTAAGTGATATTCTCTAGGATCTGATTAGAATCTTGCACAAATGCATACGCTGAATAAAATATCAGGCCTTGAAGCTGTCAGATAAAGAAGAGAACCAATCATACCTCTGTAGACCTTCTGTTCTACTTTTTTGCTTACCTCTTCTCTTTCCATAATGCGCGTGGGATGCATTGGAATCTTTGATGGATTACATTCTGAGAGATCAAATTTCTTCAGAAGTTCTCTGACATATTTGCTCTGATGAATGTAAGTTCCTTCTGGGGTTTGATTGATCTGAATGCCCAGAAAGAATTCCAATTCCCCCATTAGGCTCATCTCAAATTATGCCTGCATACACTTAGCAAACTTTCTTCCGAGAGAAGGTTTAGTAGATCCAAAAATGATATCATCAACATAAATCTGACATAATAAAATGTCATTCTTAACTGTCTTACAGAATAAGGTTGTGTCCACCTTCCCTCTGATGAATTCCTTTTCTAATAGGAAGTTACTTAGTCTTTCATACCAAGCTCTGGGAGCTTGTTTCAGACTATACAGTGACTTCTTTAGTTTGAAAACATATTCTGGATTTTTTGAACTTTCAAAACCAGGGGGTTGGTGCACATATACCTCTTCTTCTATATAGCCATTTAAGAATGCACTCTTAACATCCATATGATACAGAGTGATGCCTTTATTAACAGAAAAAGAAATTAAAAGTCTGATAGATTCTAACCTGGCGACTGGAGCAAAGGTTTCTGTATAGTCTATCCCCTCTTGCTGACTATAACCTTATGCTACCAATCGTGCCTTGTTTCTTATGACTTCACCTTGTTCATTCAGTTTGTTTCTGAACACCCATTTTGTTCCAATTACGTTGAATCCTTTTGGTTTAGGAACTAGATCCCATACATCATTCCTTGTGAATTGATTCAGCTCCTCTTGCATTGCTAGAATCCAGTCATTTTCCAGAAGTGCTTCATCAATTGAAGATGGTTCAATCAGAGAAACAAGTCCCATGAGGGATTCTTCAGAGTTTCTGAAGCTGGGTCTTGTTCTGATTGGATCTTCCTTTCTTCCTAAGATTGTTTCTTCTGGGTTATCCATGCTTCTTCTGGATGGTCTTTTCTGAGGTTGATCAACCGAAGATGTTGGATTGCTTACAGTGCCTCTTTCTGATGTTGAGGGAGTGTCTCTGTTAAGAGCTTCTGATGACTTGTCTTCAGTACCTGTGAATTCAACTTCCATACCTGCAAGTAATTCATTCTGCTTTGACTTTTGAGAGTCAAGCTTATCATCCAAACAAACACTGATTGATTCTTGCATAATCTGTGCTTCTGTATTGTATACTTTGTACCCTCTTCAGCATTCAGAGTATCCTAACATAATACACTTCTGTGCTTTAGAGTCAAACTTGTTCAAATAATTTTTAGTATTCAAAATAAAGCAAGTACATCCAAAATAAATTTGAGTCAAAACAGGCCCAAAATAAAGGCAGAAAAAGTATTTTCGACACTGTTATAATTGATTGTGCTTCGACAGCATCCTATTACATCAGTGCAGTTTTTTTCAAATCAGTTTTCTGTAACAAACAATTGCAATTTTACAACAATTGATTGTAACCTGTTAAAATCAGTCGAAAACAGCATCTCAAGGATCAGATTTTTATTCCAACTTTTCATCAAACACCTTATGATCATGGATCTAATTGAGCATGAAAATTCCATCAAATTATGAGAAAATAGCACTAATGGAATCATAAAACAGTGCTCAATGAATCAAAACCAGAAATCCACAAGAGATCACATTGTTAAAGATGATGATCCAACTTACCAAAGGTAGAATTAGAGAATTATCAAACAACCTCCAGAATTTGCTTCAATTCAACCAAAAGAACCAATTACCAAAGCTTGGATGTAGAGAATTGATGAAGAAAAAGTGTTTGGATGAAGGTTTAGCTCAAAGATTAGTAAGCTTCAATGCAAAGCTTACTAACTTTTTGAAAATGGAGCTTTGTGTGAATTTGGTAGATGGAGAGAATTGAGAGATTTTTTTAGCAAGATGAGTTTGGCTATCCAAAGCTTGTGATTTGAATGAAGTGAGGTCTCTATTTATAGAGTTTTAGAATTGGGATTAGTGGTAATTTGGTAATTGATTCTTGGAGCCAAAATTGAATTAATGATATAATTTTCAAATTGTGCAGAAAAATTGGAGCCAAAAAGATAATAATTTGAAATTGCTGGCTTTTTTCAAAAAAACACGTGCATTTTGCTGTTATGAGTCGATACATGGGTGGTATGCATCGACACATTCTAGCAGTATCACACAACATGTGTCGATACATGCCTCTATGTGTCGATACAATCTGCTTCTTCAACATATTACAGAATCAAACAAACTGCATGAGTCGACACATAACACGTATGTGTCGACACATGCTAGTTATACAAACAGGATGAGTCGATACATACATGCATGTGTCTACACATCCTAGTTATACACAACTGGATGAGTCGATACATAACATGCATGTGTCGACACTTTCTAGTTATGCACAACTGGATGAGTCGATACATACCTTTATGGGTCGATGCATGCTGTCTTTCGCCACAATACATAATCAAATCAACTTGCATGAGTTCGACACAAGCCTCTATAGATTGATACAAGCTGCCTTTCGACACAATACAGAATTGATTGCTTTGCCGGAAAACCTTATTTGTCGGATGCTTTGACTCGGTACCTACAAAACACAATTTTGCAAAGACAAAGACAAATATTTTTTTTTGTATTTTGATTAGGAGTTAATCAATAACACAAGAGAAAACTTAAAGATAGGATGAAAATGTGATGAATGATGCTATTTATTAATGATTGCGACTGAATGACAAAATATGGTATGAAAGTGCGACTGAAAAAGTTAGGGGCAAAATTTAGGGTACAACACGTAGGACTTTACATTTTCATAAATTTACCGCTTTCAAATATAAATGCTAGTAATTAGTATGTATGGCAAGATAAAATCAATAAATAGATAACCTTAATCAATACTAAATGCATGTAAATAAAACACACCGTTCACACTTGCACCCTTAGGGTAATCCCACTTTGTTGCCTTTCAGAAAAAATAGTCATGTCTCTCGAATATGGCCGTTTTAGCAAAGACCCTCGATAAAAGATCGTAGTCCCTCGATGACCCTGAATGTTGCTGTTGTACCCCAAAATTTGCCCTCCCATAATCTTCAAAAGTTTTGCCAAGCATCACCTCAAATGGTTCAAGGCTACTCCAAGGATTGCACAGTCAACCATCCTCCTGAAGCCAGTCAAACTAGGGTTTTGGTTCTCACAAGGAAACTGAAGTTTTCAAGAGCTCAATCAAGTCTCCCATGGTCATACACATTGTCAAGCACCTACATGTCAAGTTTCAAGGCTCACAAGGTCAAGTTGCACAGTCAAAAACCCTAATTGCTCAACAGTCAACTGTAGGGGCAAAATGGTCATTTGGCAGTAAAAAGTCAAAAATTTTGTTCAACATCTTATTTTGAAGCCACAAACATCATTTGATCAATTCTTGATCATGATTCTCAAAGTTTGGCTCAAAAAGTCTCAAGATGCAAAAGTTTCTATTTTTGGACAGTTGAAAAGTCAATTGTAACTTGACCAAGGCATAACTTTTTCATGGTTCATCAGAAAAATCCCATCCAATGCTCATCTTGAAGGGGAGGACATTTCCTACAACTCATCTTCACATTCCAAGTCCAAGAAATGCTATCACAAAAAGTTATCAATTTCAACATTATAGGTCATTTTCAAAAGTCAACAGAAAGGGACTTTAAGTCAAAGACCATAACTTGAGATTGGTAAATCAAAATGACATGGTTCCAAAGACATTGGTTAGAGGACTTCAAGACCTTTCTAAAATGTCCAAGAACATGATCAAAGCTTAAAAATTGAGCAAGATATGCATTGGAGAAGTTGGGAAATTTTTGTGAAATGGCCAAAATCATTTATCCTTGAAACTTCATTTTTGACAAAAGGGCCCCACTTTTTTCACTTGAATCAGCTTGGCCATGCTCCCCACGTGTCCCACATTTTATTTCAAATTTTAAATTTAATTTTTTCATTTTTATTTGATTTTATTGGATTTAATTCATTTTAAATCCTTTAAAATCAAATAAAAATCAAGAAGTTTAATTAAGGGGGATATTTGGTCTTAACTAGCTTTGAATCATCATTATGCAACATCCCAATTTCGTTTCAAGGCCTAATCAAGCAAGAATTCAAAAATAGGTTCAAAAATGGAAGGTTGTTAATGGAGGTTTATGGAAAATCTCAAGTTTGAATGCCTTGCATTATGAGGCCATAATTCCTATCAAAACATGTTACATAACACATATGCAAGTCATCAGACACAAGAACACGACAGGAGCTGCGCTGCAATCTCAGAACCAACTTGGCATTTTCACACAAAAATTGCAAAACTGAAAACACTTCTAGAGCTTGTTTCAGACCCTCATTCTCATCCAAACACCTTCCTGAGGTCCCAAGGAAACTCTAGAAATCAAAACCACGCTCAAACGTGCAAAGAACCAGTCCCACGAAGCTACACGGTTTGTCCTTTTTTTCAGAAATGCATAACACGATTCATACATTTTCATTGATTTTTCTTGCCTGATTTGTACTAATGAGGGTTCTCTGAAGCTTTTGGTGCCATCCAATTGAGTTATAGGCATCTGAATCCGAATCTACCATGAACAAAAACTAGGGTTCCTGAAACTTTAAATTGGGGCTTTAGGTATATGGTAAAATTGGACTCTAAAACCAGTATGAACAGGATCGTGGCAACATGAGGATTCCAAATCACTTGTCACGCTCAATTTATGATTGAACACGGCCTATTCGCTATTTTCAAAAAGCTTGTGTTTTGGGGGGGTTCAAAACCCCCGCTATCCCTTTTTTACAGGTCCATTCGGAGAAGACGATTGCGTGGCATGGCGTGAGTGGATGGTTTGAAATCCAGCGCCTTTTTTTTATTTCATAACACTAATGTCAATTTTGTTTTATATTATTTGTTTTTTGTCCTATGTACAAAGCGCGCAAATGGTTCAATTGGTTAAAGCATTAGCTGGTAAACACTGGGACCTGGGTTTGAATCTCAGGTCCCCTCAATTTATTTCTAGGCTTAAATGCAGTTTTGACCCCCCTAGTTTAAGGTTTTTGGAGTTTCGATCCCCCTAGTTTAAAAGCCAGGTTTCTAGTCCCCAAAGTTTTCAAATTTGGGATTTTTGAAGCCCCCCTCCATCTGGCTGCCCAAAAAGTGACATGGCACAGGGAGAGTAATGCCACGTATTATTTTCTTATTTCTTATTTAGAATAATATTTTTTAAACATTTAAATAAGTGATATTAATTTCTCAAATGTAACATTATTTTCTATTAAATGTTTAAAAAATATCACTTATTTAAATGTTTAAAAAATATTATTCTAAATAAGAAATAAGAAAATAATACGTGGCATTACTCTCCCTGTGCCATGTCACTTTTTGGGCAGCCAGATGGAGGGGGGCTTCAAAAATCCCAAATTTGAAAACTTTGGGGACTAGAAACCTGGCTTTTAAACTAGGGGGATCTAAACTCCAAAAACATTAAACTAGGGGGGTCAAAACTGCATTTAAGCCTTGTTTCTATTATTTTGATTAACCCGTTCCCATGCAGTACACCATCCAGCGATCCATCATACACCCAGCGTTGGCGCTTGCCATGTGTCTCAAATGGTCAATCCAGTGGCTACTACCTGCCATCCACCATAGGCATCAGTCAAATGTTCTCCACATGATTCAAAAAGTCAGCAAAGGGCCTCCTCCTGTTGGGCCAAAATTCATCAAGCCACCTCCTTAATTGGGGTCAACACCCCCACAGTTTGCATTTTGTTTTCTTTCTTTTTTTGTTTTTTTATTGTTTTTTTGTTTTTTTTTATTTATTTTAATTAATCCATCAAAAACAATTTTCATAAAAAACAAAAAAAAATCAGAAATCATAAAAAATAAAAAATATGTTTTATTTATTTTTATTTTTTAATTCCTTAATAGTTTTATTTTGTAAATAAATTTTGTTAACCAATTTAGTTTTAATTTTTAGGTTTAATTTTAATGTATTTTCTAAATAACTAAAAAAGGTAAAAATTAGGTTTTAGATCTTTATTCTTTTCCTCAATAAAATAATTTCATCTTATTCTATTATTGATAATTAACTATTTTTGTAAATAAAATTGTCATTAAATAATTAGTTTAAATTAGGACAAACTTAAAACAATTTTCTTTAATAATTAAAAATACATTAGAATTAGCATTTTTATTTTAATTTCAAAATCCAATTAATTCTCTTTAATTTCATAAATACAAAAACATAAAAAAATAAGTCTTTTCCTTTATTTAGTTTAATAATTTCAATTCAATTTCCTTAAAGGGTCCAACGCCCTCGCATTCGATTATATTTTCTTTTCGCGCGTTTATTTTATTTCTTTTTATAAATGTAATGTAATTGCCCCAAAGCTTTGTAATAGATAATTAGGATATTTATTCTTCCGCATTTTTATTTATTTCAAATCGGGTCTTGGTTTAATTTGGCGATGTAGACCCGCGCCTTTGTAATAGCGTAGGACCTTTATCTTTCCGCATTTTTATTTCCGCACCTTTTAAACTGTTAAAACACATGAAAGAATGAATGTCAAAAATAAAATCAAAGCGTAGATCACCAATGCATGACAAGACAAATAATAACTGAAAATGACACACAATTCACACACCACTCCTAGGGTACGCCCCACTGTTGCCTTGCCCCTCGAAAGGTGGTCATCGAGTATAGGACATCTTAGTAAGTCCTTATGTCCATGAACATGGCATAAGGGTAGCTTCTAAGGTATCCTATTGTTGCTCTGGTGATCACACTGTTTCCTTTCCCCTCGAAACGTGGTCGTCGAGTACAGGACGTCTTAGTGAGTCCTTATGTTCCATTGATTCAGTTGCCTCGAATAAGTTGCCTCGGAACGGTTGCCTCGGAATAAAAAGATCAATGGAATAAGGGTAGCTTCTAAGGTATCTTACTATTGCCCGGTGACCACACTGTCCCTAACAATCGAATTGACCCGAACACCTCCAACGGTGGTGCTACCTATCTCTCAATGGTGAGATGGCACTACCTAAAGGACATTTACACAGACTAATTCCTTAGGGTAGGTAGATGACTCGTAGATACTTTCTCTAATTTCAAAACAAATCAAAAACTTCTTTTCACACCGGCACCTTTCAAAAAGCTTTCAAAAACAATTTTTCAAACACTCTTGAGGACTGATACAAGAGTCGAACTGAAATTTTCAAAGAAACTTTTTCAAACCCACTCACACTTGAAAAGCAAACAAATATTTTGAAAACACAAATGAGCAAGTATCTAAGAGCCCATGGATAACCATGGATAGAAAGGGTGCTAACACCTTCCCTTTCTATAAATCTACCTCCCGAACCGAGAACTAATCTCAATAAGGAATTTTTCTGTGCTTTTGTCCTTTCCATGTTGGAGAAAATAAAAGACGGTGGCGACTTTTGCTTCCGCGACATTTCGCGAAACCAGCGTTAAACAGTCAGTTCCAGATCCACCGATCACAGAACTGGCGACTCTGCTGGGGATACTTTTAAAGTGAGGTGTACCTTAGGACTAAGATCACTGTGTTTTCAATTGCTTTGACTTGTTTGCTTTAAATTGTGGGACTATCTCGGGAGTTCTATAGATCCTAACCCGGATCTGGGGATACCTTCTTAGAAAGTAGCAACAAGGCTGTGAGGGAACTGTGCAGGGTATACCGACATGGTTGAAGCAGTCTGCTACGTCGATGTGGCACTTTGGTGTGTACCGGTAACCCTTGAGTTCAGTCAAGGAGAGTACGGGGCCTCCGTGTGGTGTCGTGAAGCATCAACAGACCTTAGGAACCTTAATTGAACCATCTTGGCCTCTTTAGGGTAGTGAGATAACTACTTTGGTGTAGTCCGAAGTCGGTTGATACTCGATACTACACTAAGTTAAGGGTTGTTTTCTTTGGATATTTTGATCGCCAGTCAGTGGCTAAATCGAAACGATGAACAATGAAAGCAATCCAATGATATTGAGATCCTTAGAACCCGGTTACTTTGATAGGACAGGTTTGAGCCCACCAACTTCAAGAGGGTAGTACCCCTAACCTCGTGTTGGCCTAAACTCTAAGGGCTGTGGTGTGACTTGTGTGCCTTATCATGTTTGCTTTTTGTGAATACTTGTGGTATGCCCTTATCATAGCATCATAACATCATACAGCATCATATGCATCCACTAACCATTTCAGGGGTTCGAATCTTCATCTTTGTTCTTGTTTTGTAGGACATGGAAACTGTCCACAGAAAGACAATTCAGATCAACCTTGTAAGGGTCCCTCCTCAGCTTAAGGAGCTTACATCCAGGATTCCTGAGAACTCGTCATTCAGTGAAAGGCATGGTAGACTCATCAGCCTGGTCAATACCAATATTGAGGAAGAGATGGTAAAGGTCCTCTTCCAGTTCTTTGACCCTCTGCATCACTGTTTTACTTTCCCGGATTATCAGTTGGTGCCTACTTTAGAAGAGTTTTCCCAGCTTCTGAAGATTCCCATTCTCAATCAACTACCCTACAACGGTACGGAAAGGGAACCAAAACTTGAAGAAGTAGCTAAAGCATTATGCCTACAACCATCTGACATCAAGGGGCATTGGGAAGCCAGAAATGGTATCAAAGGGTTCTTGGCAAAGTTTCTGTTTGAGAAGGCCCGAGAGTGTTGGAATTCCCTTGACCTACAAGCCTTTGAAGAAGTTGTAGCCCTCCTTGTCTATGGGTTGGTGTTGTTCCCTAAGCCAGATCAGCTTATAGATATCAGTGCTGTCAAGGTCTTCATGTCCAAGAATCCTATACCTACGTTGTTGGGGGACATCCTTCACTCATGTTACACTCGAACCATGAGAAAAAGGGGTGTTCTGATGTGCTGCACTCCCCTCCTGGGAAGGTGGTTTATTTCGCACCTTCCACAATCAGTTTTGAAGAACGAGCGGGGTTTGAGGTGGTCACAACGATTGATGACTCTTACACATGCAGATATACATTAGTGCTCTCGGTCCAGAGAGGATGTCACTATCATTGATCGTTGCGGGGAATACCCTAATGTTCCTTTACTTGGAATCAGAGGAGGTATTACTTACAACCCGTGCCTGGCTTGGAGACAGTTTGGTTATGCTCGGAGAGACGGCCCACATGACATGTTAATTCCTGACATAGTTTTTGACTTCGACAACGATGCACAAGGATTTCGCCAGAAATTTATCAGAGCTTGGAGGATGCCCAACAAGATAGACAGCAAGACTCTGGGGCACAGGAACTCCATCCCTTTGGAGCCTTATCTCAAGTGGGTACGAGCCCGCTCCCAGAAGCTGGTGATGCCATATCCTCATGTTCTCCCCGTGATCAAAGAGCCAGACTTGGAAGGAGAGGTGTCCTACACCATTTAACATCCTGACATGGCCACGTCTTGGGAAGAGATGCAGAAGAGCTGGATCCAGCTTAAGGAAGAACGGAATTCTCTAGAGACCAGTCTACATGCTAGTGAGAAGAAGGTCCTGGAGCTCACCCGCCTACTGCACGAGGAAAGGAATCTCAATACCTATATTGCTCCGAAGAGGATGCGTAGTGTCTTTTGGGATTGATCTGGTTTGTAATGTTTGCTCATGAGGCTTTGATGTATCAAACAATTATTTCCTTAATGATAACGTGTGTTCCTTTTTGTCTATAACAAATTTGAATTTTCGAACCCTTGAATGCATTGCATAAACACATATCATTCATCATGTGTATCACAAGTACTCTTCTTTTCAGGTTGCTTACTGTTCTTCGCTGTTTATTTCAGCATCATGAACCCTGAATCATCTACCGAGCTGACTATCAAGGCCCTTCAGGCGCAGAACACACAATTTTAGGAGCTGATCATGGGTTTGGCTCAAGGTCAACAAGAGCTGAAGGCTATGCTCCTAAAGAAGAGTAAGAAGAAGAAGAGGACTGTGCTATTTAACACTGGGCGCAGGCTCGGGAATACTTTGCAAAATGAAGCTGAGAGGACTACTCCATCTGTGGGGGAAGGTAGTCACCAAGAAATGGAGGTCCCTACTCCTGTGGTCTCTGATACGAAGACAGACTTCAACGACGAATAGTACCCTCCTGCTGAGGACCGGTACAAGCAGCTGGAGGACAGATTAAATGCTATGGAAATTCAGCGTGTGCCTGGACTGGATTTTGGAGACTTGGGGTTATCTACTGGGGTGGTGATCCCACACAAGTTCAAGGCGCCTGCCTTTGTGAAGTATGACGGGGCTTCCTATCCCAAGATGCACCTCCGTTCTTATGTAAGGAAGATCCAGCCTTACACAGCAGACAGGAACTTATGGATCCACTTCTTCCAGGAGAGTCTTTCAGGGACTCACCTCGAATGGTTCTATCAGCTGGATGGGACCAACATTCGTAACTGGGAGGATCTGGCCACTGCTTTTTACAAGCAGTATCAATATAATTCCGACCTCGCTCCTACGCGTACCCAACCCCAGGGTATGTCGTTAGGATCGGGTGAAGGTTTTAAGGAGTACGCACAGAAATGGAGGGATCTGGCTGGCAGGGTGCAGCCACCATTGACGGACCGGGAGCTGGTGGATATGTTCTTGGGGACCTTATCTGGTCCATTTTTCAATCATCTCATTGGTAATTCCTCTACTGGGTTTACTGATCTGATCCTGACTGGTGAGAGGATCGAGGCTGGTATAAAATCGGGGAAGATATAGAAGGTTGCCTCCTCAAATGCTGAAAAGAAGCCCTTCAAGAAAGAGGCTAGTGCTATGTATGGCCCAAGAAGGCAAAACAAACCTGAACACCGCCAAGCTGTCAACGCGGTGGTTATTTCTAAGCCTGCTACTGCTCCACAACAGTACAACCAACCCAGAGCTGAGAGGCCCAAACGGCAGTATACTCGACTCAGCATGACTCTCTCTCAGATCCTTCCGCAAATGTTATCAGCCAACTTGGTGACTGTTAGAGAGGCTCCGAAGGTTGTGAATACTACATCCCCCAGGTTCAACCCCAACGCCCGTTGCGCTTATCACTCTGATAGCCCGGGGCATAACACAGATGATTGTTGGGCCCTAAAGAATAAGGTTCAGGACCTTATTGATGCCAAGGAGATACAGTTCGAGGCGCCCGAGAGGCCAAATGTTGTGACCGCTCCCATGCCCCAGCATGGAGTGAATGTTGTTGAGGAGGATTTGTATGTAGTTTCTATGGATGATGTTGCTACTCCGCTGCTGACTGTCAAGAGGAACATGTTGCTGGCCGGTTTATTTCCAGGATGTAGCAAAGGTTGCCCTTTATGTGTTGCTTCCCCTGCTGGTTGTTCTTTGCTGAAATCAGGCGTCCAAAACCTGATGGATAGTAAAGAGATTTTGTTCAGAAAGACTATTGTTCCTGCTGCCCCTGTTGAAGAAGTTTCAATTGTTACTATTTTTAATAACCCTTCCAAGGCTCCTTCAAGGAAGCCTGTCCAAATTTTGCCTGTCCACAAGATTGCTCCCATCACCATTACTGTTCCGGGGCCCATCCCCTACAAGTCTGATAAGGCTGTCCCATGGCACTATGGGGCAGATGTTTATGTTCTGGGAGTGAAACAGGAGTTCAATACTGATACTGGTGACACCAACATCACTGGGCCTGCTAAGGTCACTCGTAGTGGAAGACTGTTCTCACCAGACATTGCTCCTCCAGTAATTCAGAGGCTTTTAATCATCACACCTGCCAGTGTGTCTGTTTCCCCCCCTGACCAAGTTCCCACCCCTGCCGCCGAGTCATCCGATGCTCGGGGCAAGGGGATTGCTGCTGATGTGCCTGCCCGGACGGAGGCACCAAAGACCATTGTTGAGGCTTCCAAGCAGGAGATGGAAGAGATCCTCAAAATAATAAAGAAAAGTGATTTCAACGTTGTTGAACAGCTGGGGCACACCCCCTCTAAAATCTTCATGCTGTCACTGCTGGTGTGTTCAAAGGCCCATGCCAAGGCCCTGATTGCTTTCTTAAAGACAGCCCACGTACCCCAAGAGACGTCTGTTGATCAGTTCACCGACTGTATGGCTAACCTAACCGCTGATAATGGCCTGGGTTTCTCTGATGCCGATCTGACAGCCAAAGGGAAGAACCATAATGATGCCCTGCATGTCTCCATTGAATGCAGGGGCACTACTCTTGCTCATGTGCTGGTTGACACTGGTTCTTCATTAAACATGCTACCCAAGAAGGCTCTGGACAGGCTGGACTGTGAGGGTCTGGAGCTCAAACGAAGTAACATTATTGTTCGGGCCTTTGACGGGTCCAAAAGAATGGTACATGGTGAGGTTGACATCCCAATCAGGGTTGGGTCACAGGTCTTTGATTCAAAATTCTATGTGATGGATATCCGTCCATCCTATTCTTGTTTGATGGGTCGCCCGTGGATCCACAAGGCTGGAGCTGTGACCTCCACGTTGCATCAGAAGCTCAAGTACCCGGTCAGGGGGAAGATTGTAACAGTGCAAGGGGAAGAGGAATACATGGTCAGCCACCTCAACTCCTTCAGGTACGTGGAATTGGATGGGGAGTTCATTGAGACCCCCTTTCAACATTTTGAAGAGGTACCTCCAACATTGGAAGTAGCGAAAACAGTGGTTGAAGAGGACTTTCCATTGAAGATGGCTTCCTTGAAGGATGCCCGGGCTGTAATCAAGAAAGAGGGTCAGAAGGCTGTGCGCAAGACAAAGACCAGAAGACCTCCTGTGCTCATTACCAACCCAGGAGTGAATGCTATTGGGGATGAAGACGAGGTGGAAGAGTCAGAGTTTAATAGCTGGATCTACCCGACGACTGATGGTGGATTGACCAACTGGATTGCTAAAGATCATACTCCTGTTACTTTTGTTACGCAGTAATAAACTCTTTTGTTTTGTTATTTGTAATAAACAATTAAAACTCTATGGCCCGGTGTCTTACCCGGGGCACCGTGGCTTCATTTGTGAGGGTATATTAATTGTCATTTCATATATCATGAATAAAGACCTTGGACGTTTTCTCACATTTCAAATCTTATGCTCCTTTTCTTTCTTTCCTTTCTTTATATATTGCAAAACAGCTGTATTTACACACACTCACTCATACAGGTTTCAATCCACTCTGGATCTCACTGGTAACGACTCTGCTACTGCCAGTTATGACTTTGAAAATCCGATCAACTTAGCCGAAGACGAAGGTGAAGATGATTGTGAAGTGCCTGGCGAGCTTGCAAGACTGTTACTCCAGGAAGAGAGGGCAATTCAACCACATGAAGAGCCGATGGAGACGATAAATCTAGGTACTGAGACGGACAGAAAGGAGGTTAAGATTGGTGCCAACCTAGAGCTCAGCGTGAAGCAACGGTTGACTCAGATGCTACATGATTATGTGGAGATCTTTGCCTGGTCCTACGAAGACATGCCCGGTTTGGATACTGATATTGTGGTCCATCATTTGCCTACCAAGGAAGACTGCCCTCCGGTTAAGCAAAAGGTCCGTTGTATGCGTCCAGAGATGTCTGAAAAGATCAAAGCCGAGGTTATGAAACAGTTTGACGACGGGTTTCTTGCAGTGACTTCTTACCCTCAGTGGGTTGCTAATGTGGTGTCGGTACCAAAGAAATACGGAAAGGTCAGAATGTGTGTCGATTACAGGGATCTGAACAGGGCCAGCCCCAAAGATGACTTCCCTCTACCTCACATTGATGTCCTTGTTGATAATACTGCTCAGCAGAAAGTGTTCTCTTTCATGGATGGCTTTTCAGGGTATAATCAGATCAAGATGGCTCCTGAAGACATGGAGAAGACTACCTTTGTCACTCAGTGGGGCACCTTCTGCTATAAGGTCATGCCATTCGGGTTGAAGAACGCTGGGGCAACCTACCAACGTGCCATGGTTGCTTTATTTCATGACATGATCCATCATGAGATAGAAGTGTATGTTGATGATATGATCGCAAGGTCCCAAACTAAGGAAGAACACCTTGATCATCTGCAGAAATTGTTTGACCGCCTGAAGTTGTACAAGCTGAGGTTGAACCCGAACAAGTGCACCTTCGGGGTAAGATCTGGAAAGTTGCTAGGCTTCGTTGTAAGTGACAAGGATATTCAAGTGGACCCTGCCAAGGTTAAAGCTATTCAAGAGATGCCAGTTCCTAAGACAGAGAAAGAGGTCAGAGGCTTTTTAGGACGCCTGAATTACATTGCTCGATTCATCTCGCATCTAACTACTACTTGTGAACCAATCTTCAAGCTGCTGAAGAAAGATCAGGTAGTACGTTGGAATGATGAATGTCAGGCCGCTTTTGACAGAATCAAGGAGTATCTCCAAGAACCACCCATTCTTATGCCACCGGTTGAAGGGAGACCTCTGATATTATACCTGACAGTACTTGACAACTCAATGGGGTGTGTGTTGGGGCAGCATGATGAGTCTGGCCGAAAAGAGCATGCCATTTATTACCTTAGCAAAAAGTTTACCGACTGTGAGACCCGATACTCACTACTTGAGAAAACTTGCTGCGCTTTGGTATGGGCTGCTCGCCGGCTGAGACAGTATATGCTGACTCACACTACCTTGTTGATCTCAAAGATGGATCCAATAAAATACATATTTGAAAAGCCTGCTCTGTCTGGGAGAATAGCAAGATGGCAAATGATCTTGACGGAATACGACATCCAATACACGACCCAGAAAGCTATCAAGGGGAGTGTATTGGCAGACCACTTGGCACATCAGGCAGTAGACGACTATCAGTCAATGAACTTCGAGTTTCCGGACGAGAGCATCATGATAGTAACTTATTGTGAAGTACCTGGACCGGATGAAGGACCTGAGGAAGGATCCTGATGGTCTATGCACTTTGACGGAGCCTCCAATGCTTTGGGTAACGGTATTGGCGCTGTGATAATATCCCCCCAAGGCACTCATACTCCACTTACTGCCCGCCTATGTTTCAACTGCACCAATAACATGGCAGAGTATGAGGCATGCATCATGGGTCTACAAGCTGCGATCGACCTAAGGATCAAGTATTTGAGTGTCTTCGGAGATTCCGCTCTCGTGATCAATCAGATCAAAGGAGAGTGGTATACGAAACATCCGAATCTTATTCCTTACAGAGAATGTGTGTTGACCTTGATCCCCCACTTCACAGAGATAACCTTTGAACACTTTCCGAGAGAGGAGAATCAGTTAGCGGACGCGTTAGCTACGATGTCTTCTATGTTCAAGGTCAAATGGGATAATGAGGCTCCCCAAGTCACCATCTGGAAACTGGACGAACCGGCATACTGTTGCGATCTCGAGACTGAATTGGTGACTGAGAAGCCTTGGTACCATGAGGTGAAGAGATACTTGGAAGCTCAGGAATACCCTGAAGGTGCATCTGCCAACGATAAGAAGTTCCTAAGGAGATTCGCAGCCAAGTTTTTCCTCAGCAACGACATTCTGTATAAGCGAAACCATGATTCGACCTTACTGCGTTGTGTGGATAAGACTGAAGCAGAAAGGATCATGGAAGAGCTACATGAAGGGACCTTCGGAACACATTTCAGTGGAAACACTATGGCAAAGAAAATCCTTCGGGCAGGGTATTTCTGGTCCACAATGGAAGCCGACTGCTACCAACATTCCCGGACATGCCACAAATGCCAGATTTATGCAGAGAAGGTGCATGTTCCTCCAGTTCCTTTGAATGTCCTGACTGCACCTTGGCCTTTTGCAATGTGGGGCATAGATATGATCGGTGAGATTAAACCAACGGCATCCAACGGACACCGCTTCATCCTGGTAGCGATTGATTACTTCACGAAGTGGGTTGAAGCAGCTTCCTACGCTACAGTAACCAAGAACGTTGTGGCACGGTTCATTCGGCATAATCTGATATGTCGATACGGTGTCCCTGAAAGGATTATTACAGACAACGGTACCAATCTTAATAACAAGATGATCACTGAGCTCTGCGAGCAGTTTAAGATACAGCACCACAACTCTTCTCCCTATCGGCCGAAGATGAATGGGGCTGTAGAAGCGGCGAATAAGAACATTAAGAAAATCGTGCAGAAGATGACAGTGACTTATAAAGATTGGCACGAGATGTTACCATTCGCTCTACATGGGTACCGTACCTCAGCCAGGACGTCAACTGGGGCAACTCCCTTCTCCTTGGTCTACGGTATGGAGGCAGTCTTACCGATCGAAGTGCAGATACCCTCTCTCTGGATAATGAAGGATGAAGATCTGAGCGAAGACGATTGGATCCAGACACGACTTGATCAGCTGAACCTTATTGATGAAAAGAGACTTGCTGCTATTTGTCATGGTCAGACATATCAGAAACGGATGATCAGGGCATTTAACAAAAAGGTCAGACCACAAGAATATCAAGTTGGGGATCTGGTAATCAAACGCATCATCCTTCCTCAGAGTGATCCAAGGGGCAAATGGACCCCTACGTATGAAGGGCCATTTGTGGTTAAACACGTGTTCTCAGGAGGAGCCATGATTCTAACCAACATGGATGGTGACGACCTTCCTCACCCCGCCAATGCGGACATAGTAAAAAGATACTACGCATGAAAAAGACCCGCTAGGTTGACATACCTAGGCAAAAATTAGGGCTTCCCGGCGAACCAAAAGGGTTCGGGCAAAATGAAGGGATGAAATGAAAAAAAATCTGTACACCCGGCAAGTCGAAAACCTGAAAAGGCGGCTTGGGCAAAAATGGGTATCCCGGTGGACTGAAAACCCGAAAGGGAGGTCCAGGAAAAAGTTAGGGATAAAGCGTAATACTATGTCTCATTGGATCACTTTGCATCCAGAATCTGGTATCAATCAAGTTCAAACGGCATCAATCAATCAGCTTCATCTTCAGCTAGGTCATCAAGTGATGAGACGCTCGAAGATATAAAGGCGATAGCAGAGTTGGAACCCAGTGGGATTATACTTTTCACATAGCTGTTTTGTTTTCCCTTTGTACAAATTGTATAAACTCTTTTGTTCGACGGCGTTCTCTTACTAGGACGTCAGCCTCTTGTACATAAAACGCCTATTTACAGGCAGATTCAAAAATCAATATAAATTCACTCTTCAGCTAAAATTGCCAACTGTTTTTTCCTTTTCTATTTTGTTTTGCGAAGAACGTCCAAGGTTCAATTTTTGATATATGCATTTGACACTAATTGCTAACTCATAAATATTTGCATACGAAACAAAGGATTAATTACAGGTGACATTAGAAACAGGGGCAATAATGAGTTGTCTAAAGCGATCTAATTGCTATATCCACCAAGGTACCAAGGTAAGTTCAGCTGAAGAACAGAACCAATATACCTTAATTCCCCAGAGAGTAAACCAGCAAGTCAATGCACTCTCCCCAAGCTATAGCATCAGCCTTAAGGAAGTTGGATTATCCCCAGCAGATCTCAACATTCCTCAGTGCAGTATACGAACATTCCTAACAAGCATCCCCGGCAGTCTTGATCTAAGATTGTTCCCCGGCGGTATACAGACATCCAGTGGAGCCACTTCCCCAATACATCTCAAAAATTTCCCCAGGAAAGCTGAATCATCTCCCCAGCAGGAAGCTTATCCCCAGTAGATTCTGGAAGCTTATCCCTCGCAGAGCACGAACGCGTCTCCCGGCTTTATTCAAAGGTTATGCTCCACCAGAGCTTATAACTGGGTTATCCACAGCCAAAAGCCACGGAAAGATCGTCCTCGGCGAAGTCTTCTTATCCCCAGCGGAGTCTATTAAAACTTCCAATATAACGACGGTATCCCCAGCGAAGTTACTACCAACATCTCAACAAGAGTACCTCTCTCCCCACAGAGTATTGTTCCCCAGCCAGATCACTAGAATAATTTTCTCCCCGCAGAGTAATCTCTCCAACAAGTTTATTCCCCCAACGGAGTCATCTTCTCCTACCGGTTTATTCTTGCAACCATCACTCCCCAGTGGAAACACTATTCTCTAACATCAGCCCAGGATGTGACTTCCCGGCACCCGTCAAGGATTTGTTTCCTAAGACGAAAACATACATTCATAAACAACACATCTTCATACATTATAGCATGCATATACGCGTCATGAACATACAATCTCATTCATTCTGAGAGCATCTCGCATGTCATACATCATGACATCACATACAACTAACGTTTTGTCTTTTCAGGACAAAAGTTAATGCAAAGATAATTGCTATCAACTGTCGTGATTCCAGATCCGATTCCTGTATCTTGCCAGGGAGTATCTGTTGACGACTACAGTACCAGACTCGATTCCTGTATCTTGACAGGGCACGTCTGAAGAGTTCGAAGATCCGATTCCTGTATCTTGCCAGGGAGTATCTGTTGACGACTACAGTACCAGACTCGATTCCTGTATCTTGCCAGGGCACGTCTGAAGAGTTCGAAGATCCGATTCCTGTATCTTGCCAGGGAGTATCTATTGATGACTACAGTACCAGACTCGATTCCTGTATCTTGACAGGGCACGTCTGAAGAGTTCGAAGATCCGATTCCTGTATCTTGCCAGGGAGTATATGTTGACGACTACAGTACCAGACTCGATTCCTGTATCTTGCCAGGGCACGTCTGAAGAGTTCGAAGATCCGATTCATGTATCTTTCCAGGGTGTATCTGTTGATGACTACAGTACCAGACTCAATTCCTGTATCTTGACAGGGCACGTCTGAAGAGCTCGAAGATTCTATTCCTGTATCTTGCCAGGGAGTATCTGTTGACGACTACAGTACCAGACTTGATTCCTGTATCCTGCCAGGGCACGTCTGAAGAGTTTAAAGATTCAATTCCTGCACCCAGCCAGGGCACATCTACATAAAGAATTTAAAAGATCAACTCCTGCAACAGACCAGGTAATTTTCTTTCTTTCTCAGGTACGCAAGTTCTCGCTAAGGAATCTCTTACGCGATCGACACCTCCCGATGGCATCTATAAGCCCATCTCCACAATTATCCATCACAGTCCCAAATGGCATCTATAAGCCCATTCCCGACATCACACTGCTGATACTCTACTATGTGAGTGCAAATTTCTGGGCACTCTAGTGTTCAATCATCTTCCACCTTCGGATCACGAAAGGCACACACGCCAATCTACATCCTCAGGTCTAAGAAGATTGAACAGGGGCAACTGTTGTACCCCAAAATTTGCCCTCCCATAATCTTCAAAAGTTTTGCCAAGCATCACCTCAAATGGTTCAAGGCTACTCCAAGGATTGCACAGTCAACCATCCTCCTGAAGCCAGTCAAACTAGGGTTTTGGTTCTCACAAGGAAGCTGAAGTTTTCAAGAGCTCAATCAAGTCTCCCATGCTCATACACATTTTCAAGCACCTACATGTCAAGTTTCAAGGCTCACAAGGTCAAGTTGCACAATCACAAACCCTAATTGCTCAACAGTCAACTGTAGGGGCAAAATGGTCATTTGGCAGTCAAAAGTCAAAATTTTTTGTCAACATCTTATTTTGAAGCCACAAACATCATTTGATCAATGCTTGATCATGATTCTCAAAGTTTGGCTCAAAAAGTCTCAAGATGCAAAAGTTTCTATTTTTGGACAGTTGAAAAGTCAACTGTAACTTGACCAAGGCATAACTTTTTCATGGTTCATCAGAAAAATCCCATCCAATGCTCATCTTGAAGGGGAGGACATTTCCTATAACTCATCTTCACATTCCAAGTCCAAGAAATCCTCTCACAAAAAGTTATCAATTTTAACATTATAGGTCATTTTCAAAAGTCAACAGAAAGGGACTTTAAGTCAAAGACCATAACTTGAGATTGGTAAATCAAAATGACATGGGACCAAATACATTGGTTAGAGGACTTCAATACCTTTCTAAAATGTCCAAGAACATGATCAAAGCTTAAAAATTGAGCAAGATATGCATTGGAGAAGTTGGGAAATTTTTGTGAAATGGCCAAAATCATTTATCCTTGAAACTTCATTTTTGACAAAAGGGGCCCACTTTTTTCACTTGAATCAACTTGGCCATGCTCCCCACGTGTCCCACATTTTATTTCAAATTTTAAATTTAATTTTTTCATTTTTATTTGATTTTATTGGATTTAATTCATTTTAAATCCTTTAAAATCAAATAAAAATCAAGAAGTTTAATTAAGGGGGATATTTGGTCTTAACTAGCTTTGAATCATCATTATGCAACATCCCAATTTCGTTTCAAGGCCTAATCAAGCAAGAATTCAAAAATAGGTTCAAAAATGGAAGGTTGTTAATGGAGGTTTATGGAAAATCTCAAGTTTGAATGCCTTGCATTATGAGGCCATAATTCCTATCAAAACATGTTACATAACACATATGCAAGTCATCAGACACAAGAACACGACAGGAGCTGCGCTGCAATCTCAGAACCAACTTGGCATTTTCACACAAAAATTGCAAAACTGAAAACACTTCTAGAGCTTGTTTCAGACCCTCATTCTCATCCAAACACCTTCCTGAGGTCCCAAGGAAACTCTAGAAATCAAAACCACGCTCAAACGTGCAAAGAACCATTCCCACGAAGCTACACGGTTTGTCCTTTTTTTCAGAAATGTATAACACGATTCATACATTTTCATTGATTTTTCTTGCCTGATTTGTACTAATGAGGGTTCTCTGAAGCTTTTGGTGCCATCCAATTGAGTTATAGGCATCTGAATCCGAATCTACCATGAACAAAAACTAGGGTTCCTGAAACTTCAAATTGGGGCTTTAGGTATATGGTAAAATTAGACTCTAAAACCAGTATGAATAGGATCGTGGCAACATGAGGATTCCAAATCACTTGTCGCGCTCAATTTATGATTGAACACGGCCTATTCGCTATTTTCAAAAAGCTTGTGTTTTGGGGGGGTTCAAAACCCCCGCTATCCCTTTTTTACAGGTCCATTCGGAGAAGACGATTGCGTGGCATGGCGTGAGTGGATGGTTTGAAGTCCAGCGCCTTTTTTTATTTCATAACACTAATGTCAATTTTGTTTTATATTATTTGTTTTTTGTCCTATGTACAAAGCGCGCAAATGGTTCAATTGGTTAAAGCATTAGCTGGTAAACACTGGGACCTGGGTTCGAATCCCAGGTCCCCTCAATTTGTTTCTATTATTTTGATTAACCCGTTCCCATGCAGTACACCATCCAGCGATCCATCATACACCCAGCGTTGGCGCTTGCCATGTGTCTCAAATGGTCAATCCAGTGGCTACTACCTGCCATCCACCATAGGCATCAGTCAAATGTTCTCCACATGATTCAAAAAGTCAGCAAAGGGCCTCCTCCTGTTGGGCCAGAATTCATCAAGCCACCTCCTTAATTGGAATAAGGGTAGCTTCTAAGGTATCTTACTATTGCCCGGTGACCACACTGTCCCTAACAATCGAATTGACCCGAACACCTCAAACGGTGGTGCTACCTATCTCTCAATGGTGGGATGGCACTACCTAAAGGACATTTACACAGACTAATTCCTTAGGGTAGGTAGATGACTCGTAGATACTTGCTCTAATTTCAAAATAAATCAAAAACTTCTTTTCACACCGGCACCTTTCAAAAAGCTTTCAAAAACAATTTTTCAAACACTCTTGAGGACTGATACAAGAGTCGAACTGAAATTTTCAAAGAAACTTTTTCAAACCCACTCACACTTGAAAAGCAAACAAATATTTTGAAAACACAAATGAGCAAGTATCTAAGAGCCCATGGATAACCATGGATAGAAAGGGTGCTAACACCTTCCCTTTCTATAAATCTACCTCCCGAACCGAGAACTAATCTCAATAAGGAATTTTTCTGTGCTTTTGTCCTTTCCATGTTGGAGAAAATAAAAGACGGTGGCGACTCTTGCTTCCGCGACATTTCGCGAAACCAGCGTTAAACAGTCAGTTCCAGATCCACCGATCACAGTTGCCTTCAGTAAATGATCTAGTCCCTAAACAACATTGCTAAAACATCCCATAAGTTTCCTTCTATGACTATACAAATATCCCAAACATGTCCCTTCACATCCACTGATGGGGCTTTCTTACAAAAACAATGATAAGATAGCAACATCTAAAGGAGGAGGAAAAGAAAATTTAAGGCCTTTCGAGTAGGTAGGTTGCTCCTAGTTGCTTGCTTTCTCACTTTCAAAACAAACACACACTTTCAAAACAAACACCAACACTTTCTACGAAATATTTTCAAAAATCCAACACTTTGTATAGGTTCTTACGACACGAGAACCATTACAAAGTTTTCCTAAACGAATGCCCCTTTTCAAAATACTTTCAGAAACCACCACCAAGCACATTTTCAAACAAAGCATATTTTCAAATAAATCAAGTGATCTAGCAAGCAACTAAGAGACCATAGATAACTATGGATGAAAAGGGTGCTAACACCTTCCCTTTTCATAATCTACCCCCCGAACTCAAGAAATAATCTCAAAGGTCTTTCCTGTTCTTTTCAGCCTTTCCTTTTGGATAAAAGAAAAGTCGGTGGCGACTCTTGCTAACCGCAACAATTGCGATCAAACGCAAAACACCCAAGTCAATTCTCCCACCGTGTTACAGAACTGGCGACTCTGTTGGGGAAATAATTAAAAGTGGGGTTACCTTAGGGCTAGATCATCCTTATTTGCTTTCATTGTTTGACTTGCTTGCTTTAAATTTTGGTTCCTTGTTTGGGCTTGCTTTGATCCTCTACCCGGATCTGGGACACCTTTTTAGGTAAGTAGCAATAGATTGTGGAAACTGTACGGCATAGACCGATATGGTTGAAACAATGGATATGTTAGTGTGACGCATTTGTGAGTACCAGTATCCCTTGTGTTGAATCGAGGAGAATACGGGGCTGCTGAGTGGCGTCATGAAGCACTAACTGACTTTAGAACCTTAATTGAACAACTTGGCCATTAGGACGTAGTGAGATAACTGGTTTCGTTGGAAAGCTGAAAATTGGTTGATAATCGATACTACACTCATTGAGATTGGACTTTTGGGATATCCCAGACGCAAGAAAAGATTGATTGTGTTGAGACAATGCCTAAAAGAAAGGTCAGTGATATTGAGACCCTTTAGAACCCGGTTACTATTATTAGGACAGGCTTGAGCCAACTAAAACTTCAAGAGGGTACTTACCTACAAACTCCATGCAAGCCTAAACCTAAGGACTTGTTTACCTTGTGTGTGTATATGCTTACTTGTACATAACATCATAAACATCATAACATCATACACATTCTCACTAACCATTTCAAGGATTTAGGAATTTATCTTTGTTTTTGTTTTGTAGGCCATGAACTCTATCCGAAGGAATACCATTAGAATGAACTTTGTGAAAGCACACCCTCAACTCCAAGAGTTAGCGTCAAGAGTGCCTGAAGGCTCCCCTTTCACCAAGAAATATGGTCGACTCCTCAATTTGGCTACCTCCAATTTCCAAGAAGAGATGATGTGCGTGTTATTCCAATTCTTCGATCCCATGCATCATTGCTTCACCTTCCCCGACTATCAGTTAGTGCCAACACTAGAAGAATTCTATTTTCTATTAGGAGTGTCCGTGCTTGACAAATCACCGTTCACCGGTTTAGAATGGATTCCAAAACTTGAAGTCATTGTCGAAGCCCTGCGTCTAAAGAGAGTCGACATTATAGCAAATTGGGAGACAAGAAGCGGAGTTCAAGGGTTCCTAGCTAAATTCTTATTGGAGAAGGCTCGTTCATTCTGGGAAGATATGTATTTTCAAGCCTTTGAAGACATCCTAGCCCTTCTCATCTATGGTTTGGTTCTATTTCCCAACTCGGACCAATTCATAGATGTAAATGCCATCGCAATTTTCCTCTCTCGTAATCCTATACCTACCTTTATGGGAGACATCTTACATTGCTTCCATACCCTCACCATGAAGAAAATATGTACTCTCTTGTGTTGCATTCCCCTACTTGCCAAGTGGTTTATTTTTCACTTACCTCGATCAACATTGAAGAACGAGCAAAGATTGACATGGTCTCAAAGGATGATGTCCCTCACCCACTCTGATATCCATTGGTGTTCGAGATCCTTGGTGGATACTTCTATCATTGACCGTTGTGGGGAATTTCCTAATGTCCCTTTGCTTGGCATTAGGGGAGGTATCACTTACAACCCTTGCTTAGCCTTGCGACAGTTTGGTTACGCCCGAAGAGATGGTCCTCATGATATGTTCATCCAAGTGTTGGTGTTTGATTACGAGAGCGATGATCAAGGCTACCGTCAGAGGTTTACGAGAGCTTGGATTAGGGTAAACAAAGCAGATAGTGGGATATTGGGACGCAAGAATTCTATTCCATTTGAACCTTATCTTAGGTGGGTGCGAGCTCATGCTCAGAAACTAATGATGCCTTACCCCTCCACCCTACCAGTTATCATGGAGCATGTTGCTGAAGGAGAAGTCCATTATATAGTCCTTCATCCCAACATGCCTACTTCTCTTGAAGACTTACAAAAGGGTTGGATTCAGTTAAAAGAAGAACGAGACACTTTGGAAACTCAATTCTATGCTAGCGAGAAAAGAGTTTTAGAACTTACAAAGCAACTACACGAAGAGCAAAGCTTGAACGCCTACCTTGCACCGAAGAGGATGCGTTCGAACTTTTTATCTTAGACATTTACTTTGTAAACCCGAGGGGGCACGTTGTGACCATGTTGAACTAATTAATGCAATTTAATGTTTGTTCATTCTTTGTCTAGACAAATTTAAATTTCATAAATCCTTGAAAACATTGCATCCACATGACATGCATCATATCTTGATAGGTTTCTCCCGTACAAGTGTTTCATCTGCTTACTGTTTATTTCAGTAGAGATGGCCTTAGAATAGACTATCAAGGACGTTCAAATTCAAAACTCTCAACTTCAAGAGATGTTCTTGAACCTATCTAAGGGACAAGAAGAGGTGAATGTGCTCCTCACTAGGGGCATGATCATGGGAAATCCTGAGGACGACAAGGATAACCAGCTAGAGCTGCTAAAAACCGAGATAGCCATAATAAAGGTCCAAATGATGGGATAACTGGTGGGCCAGATGGATCTTATCCAAAACCTGGCTCAAGGACAAGAAGAGATGAGATCCCTTGTCAACCAACTTCATCAAGAAGGTTGCAATCGTATGAAACAAATAGTCAAGATTGGGGATCAAGTCATTACTCAGTCGCCCATGAGACAAGAAGCTGGTTCAGGGAAGAACAGACCTTTCCAAATTGCCGCCACGTCATGAGCCCAACAACCACCCCGCCAACAAGAACAGAGTAATCGGAGTAAAGGAGCCCCATCCGGTAGGCATTTTACCAAACTCGACATGCCAATATCGCAAGTCTTGCAAAACTTGTTGGAGCTGAATTTGGTCACGTTGAGAGATCCTCCTAGGAATCCCAGTACCATCGCTCCTAATTATCATCCTGATGCACTGTGTGCATTCCATTCCAATAGTTCGAGACATGATACAAATAGTTGTTGGGCATTGAAAAATAAGATTCAAGACTTGATCGACGAAGAAGTGCTGGAGTTCACACAAGATGGTCAGACTGAATTCTTCTGCCATCCCTCAAAGACTCACGACCTGAAATGACAAGTTCAGACAAAGAGGCTTTTGTTCATTGAAATTTTCAATTGTAATTTCTTTTGTTATTCAAACAATTATCTATTAATGTTAAACTTTGTTTCATTAATGCATTGCATATGTTTGTCTTGAATTCGTCCATTCGTTTTCACTATATTTAAACTATGTTTTTTTACTCTCAACTCTTGCTAAAAGTTATAAGCCTTTAGAGGGAGGATGACGAAACCAATGCCTTAATCCCATATAGTATGCTTTTGGACAGATCTTGCTGATGATGTACAGGTGTTCTTTCAAATCGTAAATACTGGAGTTATAAGGAAGATAATCCCTAGTCAACCCCTTTGAGCCAAAGAAGTAGAAGTTTTCTTTTTCACACAAATTTAAACCTTTAATCAAAACCCGGGGCAGGATAGTCTCCCAGATAATTCAAATGCGCGTTCAGTCGCAAACTTTCACTTCGTAACACAATGAATGACATCCAAAAGGTTCCCCTATAATCAAAAGACGGTGATGGTTCCCTACCAAATAGGCAGTCATTATCTCTCAAAGAAAAGTCGGCTAAGTCAAAACCTATGAAGGAGACTTAAGAAAAACTGGGGCATCCCGCTGACTGTAATCTCAAAACAAGAATAGTCAGGAAAAACCAGGGATAATAAACCAAAAAAGAGGTCACTGCAAATCCTCAACAACATGAAAAATGTTGCAAAAAATGACTGCCTTCAGATAAACTAAACTTGTCTGAACCATCACCAAAACGGCATTGGAGTTCGAACATACAATTAACTGAGTTTAGGACTGGAGAACATCACGAAGAAAGGGTGGGTACAAATACACTTTGAGCCTTATCCTTTGTTTCTTAAACCATGAACCAAGCCACGCTACAACCCTTCAAAAGTCCTAATTGAAGCATAGGTTAGTTCGAAAGCATACTATTACAAAAGGTATCATGACTGTTGTAAGGCTTACTCAAAATCCTGAGTTGAATTCATATTCTTACAAAAATTCTTTTATCTGCTAAAAACACATTTTCAAAACTTCAAGACAAGCATAAACTTTGCATTATTTGAATATTGATGTTTGCATATGGCTAATTGTTTGACAACAGAGAAATTCACACAAGGAAGATCCAGTGAACAAAAACTCTCTCAATGAGCAAATTCATTTCAAGTGGGAAGACACTTCCAATAACAGATCTTCTATAAGCAAGGGGGCTTCATCATGGTCACTATCTAACACACCTGGGGCAATCCAGTCAAGATTCCAAGAAATCTCTCAAGAAACACTAAATATACCAGGGGCAGGTCTCTGTCTGAACCACTTGGGGTATTGAACGCGAATCCCAACAAAGGGTTACGAACAGTCAAACATATCTTGGTGGTACCATAAATACCTACTACTAGGGGCAGTGACAAATCTCCCTCAAGATCTTGTTCATAGGATGACCCCCGTCCAGGGTCTCAATTTCTGAAGACTTCCCAACAAACTAGCGACAGGGTTTATTTCCCCAACAAACTACAGGTTTCCCCAGCTTGAGTTTG
This sequence comes from Vicia faba, assembly GCA_948472305.1. Taxonomy (NCBI): domain Eukaryota; kingdom Viridiplantae; phylum Streptophyta; class Magnoliopsida; order Fabales; family Fabaceae; genus Vicia; species Vicia faba. Next base: position 1,392,811,718 of record OX451741.1, on the reverse strand, counting down.
CCTCTCTAATTGCTACCAAATCAAGGGACCACAACTCCTCTTCCTCAGTATACTTTTCTACAATCTCCAGTGAGTTGCTGCAAAGCTTGGACCCCGACCAGATAACAGTTAACTTCCTTATCCCCAGCAAGTTGTTGTGAAGTTGGGAATCCAACTAGATAACAGCTAAACTTTCTTCCTCTCTATTCAAGAGATAATTCCCCAATAGAGCAATAAACAACTGAGGCTCCTAAACTCCTTTCCCCAAACAAAAATCAACACTCTCCATAGAGTTTCCCTCAAGCAAAGTTAATTTTTCCTAATGGAGTTCTCCTCGAACAACAAAATAGGATTCCCCAGTGGAAACATCCCAAAACAAGGTTTGAAGAGGAACATACTCTTCATCCACAGCAGCGGTCCTGGATTTCATTTCCCAAAGCTCCCTAGCATTTGTCGAGGATTTATTTTCCAGATAAAGATGCATTTCTTACTTATATACATGATAAATGCATATGGCACAATCTCATTTATTTTTGAGAACATCATTGCACCATGCATTTCATACATCATGGCATTGCATGCAGCTAACTCTTTACCTTTTCAGGAAAGATCAAATCAACAGATGGCTATCATCAACAATTCTCGTCAGGTCCAAGTTTAGTTTCTGAAGCAAGATAGAGCAACTACCTATGCGACAAGATGCATCTCTACATGGGCTCATCATGAAACAATCTTACATGGATTCCTACTTATCATGAAGCAAACCTTTTTAAGTTCTAGATTAATACCTATAACAAGCCAGGAAAACTATGTTTCTTTCTCAGGTCAGAGATTAATACCTGAAACCAAATAGGAAAATTATCTGCACGACCAGCTGGAGTTACCCTACCCAGGTTCCTTCTCCTTTCCAGGTGAAGTTTTACAGACTCATCATAAAGCATCCCTACACAGGCGACCAAAGACCTCCTCTGGTTAGATTCGTTTCTTCTAGTTAATGACGGGAAACCAAAGACCTCCTCTGGTTAGATTCATTTCTTCCAGTTAATGACAGGCGACTAAAGACCTCCTCTAGTTAGATTCATTTCTTCCAGTTAATGACAGGAGACCAAAGACCTCCTATGGTTAGATTCATTTCTTCGCGTTAATGACAGGCGACCAAATACCTCCTCTGGTTAGATTCATTTCTTCTAGTTAATAACAGGCGAATTAAAGTCTTTTTCTGTTTAGATTTAGTTCTTCCAGATTAAAAACAGGAAAAAGACATCTACTATTTCAGTATAAATCAACCAAAAGATTTATCCTGATACCTTTCCCAGTCACGCTGGATGGCATCTATAAGCCCATCTCCAACAACTTTCCATCATCCCTCCAAATGGCATCTTTAAGCCAATTCCCTACACATTCAACTAGCATATCTTCGAGTGCAAATTTCTGGGCACTCTAGTGTTCAATCATCTTCCACCTTCAATTCACGAATGGCGAACTCATCAATCTAACTCTCATGTCTCAAGAATTTTCTTACAAGGTTTTCCATGGCTCAAGTTTACAGCACTGATACATCAATTTAGGCTTGGAATTGGCACAAGGGCAAAATGGTCAATTGTACATTGAAAAGTCAAACTTTGACTTTTGGATCAAAAATCAAGTTTCAACAATCATATTTCATCAATACATGAAATTGGTTTCTCAAGAAGTCAAAAGTCAGAAATTACCTTGAAAAAACAAATTTCTAAACATTTAGAAAATTTTCTAAGTGTTAAGAGAATATGTTACTTCAGAACTTCTGGGTCGGCCTCCATACAAATGCAGTTAGAATTTGCAAACATGGTTCAGAACATGACTCGTCAATCAAAACATATGGAAATTGTGTTCTTCAACCTGAACATGATTCTTCAGCATATGAAGGTTGTGTTTAATGCTTCAGTCAGAACATCACCCTTCGAGACTCATTATGGTCTTCTGTGATCAGAATATCACCAAATCCCAAAACCTCGTTTAAACAACCTACTGCACTGCTACAGCACAGTCCTGCAATTAGCTGTTGATCCATACCACACCTGCACTTTCTCAAACCCCATATTTGCACCAAATTAGCATACAAAATCTATGATTAAAAAGCAATAGAACAATAAGCTAACAAGGTTTAAATACCATTTGTTTTCCCCCCAAAACCACAGTGTAACACGGTGGGAGAACTGACTTGGTTGTTTTTCATTTGATCGCAATTGTGCGAATAGCAAGAGTCGCCACCGACTTTTCTTTTATCCAAAAGGAAAGCCTGAAAAGAACGGGAAAGACCTTTAGAGATGTTTTCTTGAGTTTGGGGGTAGATTATGAAAAGGGAAGGTATTAGCACCCTTTTCATCCGCAGTTATCTACGGGCTCTTAGTTGCTTGCTAGATCAGTTGCTTTTGTTTGAATTTGCTTGTGGTGTGGGTTTTGAAAGTATTTTGAAAATGTCTTTGTAATGGTTCTCGTTTCTATAAGAACACGTACAAAGTGTTGTTTCAAAAATAGTTCAAAGATGTATTTGTGGAATGTGTTTTTGAAAGTGATTTTGAAAAGGTGTCTTCTTTGTAATGGCTCTCGTTTCTATAAGAACACGTACAAAGTGTTTGTCTTTTGAAAATGTTTCAAGATGAGAGTGTTGGTGTATAAAATGTTTTTGTTGTGGGCAAGCGAGCAACTAAGAGATAATCTAACTACTCAAAAGGTCTTAAATGTTATTTTCCTCCTCCTTTAGATATTGTTATCTTACCATCGTTTTGGTAAGAAGCCCCATCGTTGGATATGAAGGGACGTGGGACGTTTGTACAGTCATAGAAGACAACTTGTGAGACGCTTTAGTAATTTTCGTAAGGGACTAGATCATTTTACCGAAGGTAACATCGAGGGACATCGAGGGACTACGATCTTTTTTATTGAAGGGTCTTTGCTAAAGCGTCCCATATTCGAGGGACATGACTGTGTTTCCGAGGCAACAAGCGAGGTTATCCTAGAGGTGCGCGTGTGAAAGTGTGTTTGATTCAAGTTAAGTTATCTTAAATTAGGTTATCTAGCGGTTGTTTTTATGGCTTGCCATACACGCCTAATTACTATACAATATAAGGAAAATAATAAAATGCGAAAATTAAAATTCTACGCTATTACAGAGCTTTCAGGAATGGGGAGTACAAATTTATAAATAGGGATGGATCGAATCGATAATACAATTAAAATCTAAATCACCAATCAATACAACCCAATCGAAAATAAAATTAATTGGCAAAATAGTTAAAATAGTATTTTTGTTATTTTGTTTTATTTTTTTATGAGAAAAATTAAAAGGAAAATGAATAATCTATTCTATTATTTTTATTTGAGTTTTATCATGCCGAAACTAAATAATTTAAAAGAAAGTTTATTAAACTATATATAACATGCTAACAGAATTATTCACAAAGTCCTAAATTAATTAACTAATTTTGAAATTATATTTTTATTTAGCTAAACTTTAAAAAAAATTCATACTAAAGATTAATAAAACTAAATCTAAAATTATTAAAATATTTCTAAACTAACTTAAAATTCTAAGTCATTAAAAATTAAAATTCTAAAATTTACTAAATTAAATCTAAGGTAAATTAATTCTAAAATTAATAAAAATACATCTAAATTAAACTAAAGTTCTAAAATTATTAAATTAAATTTAACTAAAAAAAAAAATCTAAAGTTATTAAATTAATCTAATCTAAACTAAAATTCTAAAGTTTCGAAAAAATGTTAATCTTAAACTACCTTAAAATTCTAAAATTCTAAAAATTCTTAATTTAACATAGAATTAAACTAATTAATTAAGTATTAGAAATAAATTTAGTTATTATATAAAAAAATTTAAAAAAAACTGAGAAGTACTAAATATAACATGGGGGGTGTTAAAGAAAAACGGGTTGGGCTAGCTTTGAAGGAAATTCGGATGGGGTGAGGAAAGAAAGAAAAGAGAGAAAAAAACATATGGGCTCAAATAGAAACTGGGTCGGATCAGACCCAGGTCTGCCCCATTTCAAAAATAAGAAAAGATGGGTTAGAAAACCCTAAGGACAAAGTCATCCGCTAGAACATTATTTCCTTCTTCTTTCAGTTTTGTTTCTCACGGTTTTCCTCAAAAGCAAAAAAAAGAAAAACAATGAAACTTGCTTCCTCACTCTCGGATGAAGTTCTCCACTCCCTCAATCTCTCTCGCGACATGCTTTCACGATAAAAGCAAAAACCCAAACCTAACTCTTTTTTCTGGTTTTCGAATCAAAAATTGTAAGCAGTAATAGAACCAAAGTGACTAGTAGAAGGAATTTACCTACCGGAGACACTTCGGTGGTGTTTCACAGATGAGAACAACCGAAGATATTTGACAGAAGGTAATAACACGCTTCTGAAATCTCCTTCTTCCTCTTCTTTTTTCATTTATGATTGTGATTTTGAAATCTGTTGTTGTTGTTTGGTTATAGTGTAGCAGGGAAATAGTCTATGATATTGAATTGTGCAGTGTGTTTTGAGGTTTCGACTGAAGTGGGTTAATGGAATGTTGCAGTGAGGGTTGATGCAGGTAAGGTTTTATTACAGATTGATGAGTTATGGAGTAATTTATGCAGAGTTTTGGTATAAGTTGTTAGAATATAGTTTTATTCTACAACCCTTAATTAGAGTTTTGATGATAACAAACACAAAGAACAAATATGCACTCTAAATTTATGTTATTTTGTATGCAGAAGTTCTGACTGAAACAACATCAAAAATTAAGCTACAGAAGCTTTCAAGCTGAGGTAATCAGAATCTGCGCTGAAGAATGATGATCAGAATATGTGCTGAAGTGAAGAATACTTTGATTCTTAACAGAAGTTCAATATACCATTTGATCCTCACATCTCTGAGTCATCAATGTTCTGAAGAAATTGTAGCATGCAAGATTCTAAGTTCTGAAGCGTTACTTTTCAATCAAGACAGCATCATATGCAACGGCTTCATTCAGACAAGAATCTTCTCAATATGGAAACAGCATTGAATGTCCATTATCACGCTTTATGTTGGACAAGATTTCCATGCCTATATAAACAATCTTAGAGGACAAATCGTTTACGATTTTGACGACTACTGCAATATACCTCTCAAACGCTGCAATCTTACATATTCATATATACGCTCAAAATTGTGTAAAATATCACAGTTGTGATACAGTTTTTGTAAGGAAAAACAACAGTACACAGTATATTATTTCATTGTGATTAAGCTAGTTTTCCTTGAGATAAATCGGGATGTGGTTGTACTCAAGAAGACTTTGGCAGTTGTCAAAGTTGTGTTGTAATCAGTTTTGATTAGTGAATTAAGTCCTCATTGGAGAGAGGCGAAATCACCTTGGTGGGTGGACTGGAGTAGTTTGAGATTAAACGAACCAGGATAAAAATATCGTGTCTACTACGCTTTTGAATTTAAGTTTCAATTCAACCCCCCCCCCCCCCCTCTTGTGTTTTTCACTTCTTCAATTGGCATCAAAGCACCTGGTTTTGAGTTCATACACTTAACCGTGTCAGTACAAGATCCAAGCTTTAGAAAAACACTATGGTGGGACCAAGCCAAAACATCAGTAATGACTGTCATGAGGACAAGGACAGAATCGGCGGTAAACCTCCTGTCTTTGATGGAGAAAGTTTTGACTACTGGAAAGACAGAATTGAGAGCTTTTTTCTGGATCATGATGTTGATCTATAGGACATGTTAATTGATGGATACACACATCCAGTGGATGAAAGTGGTCAGAAGATAGACAGAAAAAGGATGTGTGGCCAGCAAAAACGTGATTTTAGAAACCATCATAAAGCCAGAACAATACTTCTCAGTGTTATCTCATACTCAGAATATAAGAAAATCTCAAACAGAGAGACAGCCAAAAACATGTTTGACTCTCTGAGAATGACGCATGAAGGCAACATACAAGTCAAAGAAACCAAGGCCCTTGCGCTTATTCAGAAATATGAAGCATTCAAGATGGAAGACAGTGAATCCATAGAAGCAATATTCTCAAGATTTCAGATTCTTGTTGTTGGGCTGAAAGTTCTTGATAAAGGATATTCTACTGCTGATCACGTCAAGAAGATCATCAGAAGTATACCCAAGCAATGGAGGCCAATGGTCATTGCACTTAAGCTGGCTAAAGATCTCAACAAGATATCTCTGGAGGAACTTGTTAGCTCCCTCATAAGTCATGAGATAGAGCTAGAAGAAGATGAGCCTCAAAATCAAGGTAAGCCTCTAGCATTAAAATCTAACAAAAAATCTGATTCTAAGGTTTTGCAGGCTACGAAAGAAACCTCTGATGGATCCTCATCAGAAGAAGATGAATTGTCTCTTCTCTCCAGAAGGGTCAATCAACTATGGAAGCAGAGACAAAGAAAATTCAGAAACCCGAGAAGATCAGAGAATTAAAATGAATCCTCCTCCAGATACAGAAAGTCTGAGTCCTCCTCTGGACACAAAAGATCTGAAGCTTCTTCAGGACACAAAAAGTCAAATAACAAAGACATCATCTGCTATGAGTGCAATGAACAAGGGCACTAAAAAGTTACTATCCAAGGCTTCAGAAGGAGAATCCCAAAAATAAGTTCTTCAAGGAGAAGAAGAAAAGCCTCATGGTAACATGGGACAATTCAGACACTTTTGATGCTGACTCAGAGTCAGATGATGAAAGAGCCAACATAGCTCTCATGGAAAATGTGTCAGAAGACAGTGAAGCTTCTGGTTCAGACTCTGAATCAGACACAGAAGAGAAATCTTTAGCAGCAAGGCTAAAACACCAGTCATGGTATCTGGACTCTGGATGCTCTCGACACATGACAGGAAGAAAGCATATGTTCCAAAGCCTGGAACTTAAACCTGGAGGCTACGTGGGCTTTGGAGGCAACCAAAGAGGGAAGATCATTAGCTCTGGAACAGTAGGTAATGGTAATCTTCCTTCTATTAATAATGTGCTTTTAGTTGATGGATTAATGCATACCATGTTATCCATAAGTCAATTAAGTGATAACGGTTATGATATAATCTTTAATCAAAATTCATGCAAAGCTGTTAGTCAGAAAGATGGAACTATCCTTTTTAATGGAAAGAGGAAAAACAACATTTATAAGATAAAACTTCCTGAACTAAAAAGTCAAAATGTAAAATGTCTTCTCTGTTAACAACGAGTAATGGGTCTGGCACAGAAGATTAGGGCATGTTAGTATGAGAAGAATATCTCAGATTAACAAACTCAATCTGGTCAGAGGACTTCCTAACCTGAAGTTCAGCTCAGATGCTCTATGTGAAGCATGTCAAAGGAAATTTTGCAAAACCTGCTTTTAAATCTAAAAATGTTGTTTCCACCTCTAATCCATTAGAACTTCTGCACATAGACTTATTTGGACCAATGAAAACTGCGTCTGTTAGTGGCAAGAAGTATGGGTTAGTGATCGTAGATGACTATAGTAGATGGACATGGGTAAAGTTCTTAAGACACAAGGACGAGTCACATTCTATGTTCGTTGCATTCGGTAACCAAGTTCAGAATGAAAAGGATCTTAGAATTGTCAAAATCAGAAGTGATCATGGTGGAGAATTTGAAAATAAAAAATTTGAAACATTTTTTAATGAAAAAGGCATCTTGCATGACTTCTCTTGTCCTAGAACTCCTCAACAAAATGGAGTTTTAGAACGAAAGAACAGAACATTGCAAGAAATAGCCAGAACCATGATCAATGAGACTAACATTGCTAAGATCTTCTGGGCAGAAGCAATTAACACAGCATATTACATTCATAATAGAATCTCTATAAGACCTATTCTGGAAAAGACTCCATATGAATTGTGGAAGAACAGAAAGCCCAACATTTCTTATTTCCATCCTTTTGGATGCACCTATTTTGTTCTGAATACTAAAGATCATCTGAACAAGTTTGACTCTAAAGCACAAAAGTGTATTATGTTAGGATACTCTGAATGCTCAAGAGGGTACAGAGTATACAATACAGAAACACAGATTGTTGAAGAGTCAATCAGTGTTACATTTGATGATAAGCTTCACCCTCAAAAGTCAAAGCAAAATGAATCTTTTGCAGATATAGAAGTTGAATTCACAGGTACTGAAAACAACCCATCATAAGTTCCTAACAGAGACGCTCCAACAACTTCAGAAAGAAATATTACAAGCGATCTTGTACCTTCTGTTGATCAACTCCAGAAAAGGTTATCCAGAAGCAACATAGCTCACCCAGAAGATAAGATCCTGGGAAAGAAGGATGATCCAATCAGAACAAGATCAACATTCAGAAACTCTTAAGAATCCCTCATGGGACTGGTCTCTCTGATTGAACCAACAATAGTTGATGAAGCTCTTCTGGACAATGACTGGATTTTGGCAATGCAGGAGGAATTAAATCAGTTCACCAAAAATGACGTATGGGATCTGGTTCCCAAACCAAAAGGATTCAACGTCATTGGAACAAAGTGGGTGTTTAGAAACAAACTGAATGAGCAAGGAGAAGTCATCAGAAACAAAGCACGACTGGTGGTACAAGGTTATAGTCAGCAAGAGGGGATAGACTACATAGAAACCTTTGCTTCAGTTGCCAGGTTAGAATCTATCAGACTCTTAATCTCCTTTGCAGTAAACAATGGCATCACTTTGTATCAGATGGATGTCAAAAGTGCATTCTTAAATGGTTACATAGATGAAGAGGTATATGTGCACCAACCCCCTAGGTTTGAAAATTCCAAACACCCAGAATATGTTTTCAAACTAAAGAAGTCACTCTATGGTCTGAAACAAGCTCCCAGAGCTTGGTGTGAAAGACTAAGTAACTTTCTGTTAGAAAAGGAATTCACCAGAGGGAAAGTGGACACAACCTTGTTATGTAAGACATTTAAGAATAACATTTTAGTTTGTCAGATTTACGTAGATGATATCATTTTTGGATCCACTAAACCTTCTCTGGGAAGAGAATTTTCTAAGTGCATGCAGGCAGAGTTTGAGATGAGTTTAATGGGGGAACTCAAATTCTTTCTGGGCATTCAGATAAACCAAACTCCAGAAGGAACTTACATTCATCAGAGAAAATATATCAGAGAACTTCTGAAGAAATTTGACCTCTCGGAATGTAAGCCCTCAAAGACTCTAATGCATCCCACGTCCATTCTGGAAAAGGAAGAGGTAAGTAAAAAGGTTGAACAGAAAATCTACAGAGGTATGATTGGATCTCTCCTTTATCTGATGGCTTCAAGGCCTGGTATTTTATTCTGTGTTTGCTTATGTGCTAGATTCCAATCAGATCCTGGAGAATCTCACTTAACAGTAGTTAAGCGAATTTTTAAGTATCTAAAAGGTACTACTAATCTGGGTTTGTTTTATAGAAAATCCAATGAATACAGCTTAGTAGGATATTGTGATGCTGACTTTGTTGGAGACAGAGTAAAGCGTAAAAGAACTTCTGGAAGATGTCAGTTTCTGGGAGACAATCTGATCTTATGGACCAGCAAGAGACAGTCCACAATAGCTTTGTCAACAACAGAAGCTGAATACATAGCAGCTGCTGGATGCAGCACTCAAATGCTCTGGATGAAAAGTCAACTTTAAGACTTCAGCATATTTGAGAGTAACATTCCTATCTTCTGTGATAACACTTCTGCCATATGTCTCTCTAGAAATCCCATTTTGCATTCTAGGGCTAAGCATATAGAAATAAAATATCACTTTATTAGGGATTATATTCAGAAAGGAATTCTTACTTTGAAATTTATTAACACAAACCATCAATGGGTTGATGTATTTACTAAACCCCTTTCTGAAGATAGATTCAATTTCATTCTGAAACATCTCAGCGTGAAATTGTGTCCAGAATAAAATGTTTTATTTGCATATCCTAACCCTCAGAACTTTATTGTTTTCTGTGAACATCTGAACAACTTGTCTTCAGAAGTTAGAAGTGCAGTTGCCTCAGAATCTATCTATGAAGATCTGAACGTTTCATTTCAAGGATAGAGGCGTGCAGTTCACACAATCAAACATATGTCATCCTCTCACAAGCTACCTTTTGAGTCTGAACATGCGTTCAAATTCTGAAGGGTCCAAGGCTCTGATTGGATGCATTGAGACACTTGTCATTGGTAATTGTTCAATATCTCTCTAAATCCCCTAATTTCGGGTTTCATTAATGCATATAATCATTACTTATTTTCTTTCTTACTGATTACATTTTCTAAAAGAACCTATATAAACTCAATTTACTATTTCATTCATTCACGTTTTACCATCTTCAATATTCACTCTTGTTCTAGTTTCTTTTTCAAAAAAACCCTTTCTGTCAATTTTCTTCAAAGAATTCGTGTGAACAATGGCATCATCATCAAGTCTCAAGAATCTCAACAGTGCTCCTTGTGATCGGTGGAAATAGAACTGATTGTTTTTTAAGCTGGTTTCGCGAAATGTCGCGGTAAGCAAGAGTCGCCACCGTCTTTTATGTTCTCCAACATGGAAAGGACAAAAGCACAGCAAAATTCCTTCTTTGAGAATGTTTCTCGGTTCGGGAGGTAGATTATAGAAAGGGAAGGTGTTAGCACCCTTTCTATCCATGGTTATCCATGGGCTCTTAGGTACTTGCTCTTATGTTTTCAAAAATGTTTGCTTTTCAAGTGTGTGTGGGTTTTGAAAAAGTTTCGTTTGAAAAATTTCTGAGTAACTCTTGTATCTGTCCTCAAGAGTGTATGAAAAATTTGTTTGAAAACTTCTAGAAAGTGTAGGTATGAAAAGTTGTTTTGTTTTTTTTGAAAAGAAAAATTACCCATGAGATCTACCTACTCTAAGGAATTAGGCTGTGTAAGAGTCCTTTAGATAGTGCTATCCCACCATTGAGAGGTAGGTAGCACCATCGTTGGAGGTGTTCGGGTCAATTCGAGTGTAGGGACAGTGTGGTCACCGAAGCAACAGTTAGGACACCTTAGAAGCTACCCTTATATCCTTGATCCTTTTTTTAATCCGAGGCAACCATTTCGAGGCAACTGTTCGAGGCAACTGTTTCGAGGCAACTGGATCATGGACATAAGGACCGCTAAGACGTCCTATACTTGACGACCACATTTCGAAGGCAACGAGTGAGGCGTACCCTAGAAGTGGTGTGTGCATTGTGTGTTGTATTCAGTTAATGTTTGTCTTGTTAATTAGTGAGCTACAAGTTGTTTTTATTTACATACATTCTTTCATACAAGTTAACAGTTAAGGGGTGCGGAAAGTAAATTGCGGAAATGTAAATCCTACGCTATTACAAGGCGCGGGTCTATACATCGCCAAAAATTACAAAGACCCGTTTTTTTGGTAAATAAGTACGGAAAGTAAATAAAAACAGTAAAAGTCCTAGTTACTATTACATGTCCGGAGCAATTACATAATAATAAACTATGCGCGAATAAAAATTAAATCGGAAAGTGCTAAGGGTGTTGACCCTTTTAAGAAAAGGAATTGATTTTTTTTTTGTCTTTTTTGTAATTAAAATGAAATTAAAGCTAATTAATGACTAATTAATTAATTTAATTAAAAGAAAATATTTTTTTTTTGTTTTTTTATGTTTTTATGAAATAAAAGAAATGAAATAAAATTAAAAGTTAATTTTTACCTAATTCTAGATTTATTTTAATTATTTAAGAAAAGTAATTAAACTTGCCTAATTAAACTATTTTGGTTAATATTTATTTACAAAATAAAATAATAATAATAATAATAATGTAATTCTATTTTTTTTTATTTTTTATGAAAATATGTTAATTAAGTTAATTTGTTAATAATAATAATAAAAATAAAAAAAGGTTAAAAATTAAAATAATAGAAAAACAAAACAAAATAAAAAAAGGAAGTAAAACCAAAAGGGGGGGTGTGGGCTGAAATTTGAAGGTGTTGAATTGAGAATTGTGGCCCATTTGAACAAGGCTTGTATGACTTTTTTGATCGCCTACAGCATGCTTGACTCCAGACCATGGTGTTCCTTTCTTTTTGTCCCCTGGATCTGCCTTGGATGACACTTGGCTTGTTGGGATATGAGGTCTATAGTGTTCCTCTTTTGAGAATCTGCATATGAAAGCAATAAAAAAATAGTGTGGAAATTATCAAGGGACCTGGGAAGAACTTAAAGTGCGGTATGAGCCTCAGGACTTGGAAAAGGTTGCTTTAGCTTCAGGGTGTGGCAAGGAATAGAACCACGTGCTTGTTTTGATCTGAAGATGCTCGCAACTATGTTTTAGAACTCTCACTTTTTGAATAATTTTTGGTTTTGCTCTTGGACGTTTCTGCACACACTCTTTTCTGAATGAGGTTGGGAAGGCTTGTATATAAAGTAATGAAATGTGTATCAATCCATATAATGGTCATTAAGCCTTTGCATTGAAGTTCTTGATTTCCTCCATAACCAACATTGAACCATTTTTCATATTTGTGAAATTTTGAATTTTTATGCCCATAATAGGCCATGCACGAATTTGGAAGGTATTTCAAGGTGTATCAAATCTAATCAACAAAAAATATATCCCTCCATTAATTTCTTTGATTTTTATTTGAATTTTAAAGATTTAAAATGAATTAAATCAAGTAAAATTAAATAAAAATGGAAAAATTAATTTTAAATCTTGAAATAAATAGTGGGACACGTGGGAGGCATGGCCAAGCTGAATCAAGTGGAAAAAGTGGGCCCTTTTGTCAAAAATGAAATTTCAAGGATAATTGACTTTGGCCATTTCACAAAAATTTCCCAACTTCTTCAATGCATATCTTGCTCAATTTTGAAGCTATGAACATGTTCTTGGACATTTTTGAAAGGTCTTGAAGTCCTCTAACCAATGCCTTTGGTCCCATGTCATTTACATTTAGCAATCTCAAGTTATGGTCTTTGACTTAAAGTGCCTTTTTGTTGACTTTTGAAAATGACCTATAATGTTGAAATTGATAACTTTTTGTGAGTGCATTTCTTGGACTTGGAATGTGAAGACGAGTTGTAGGAAATGTCTTCCCCTTCAAGATGAGCATTGGATAGGATTTTTCTGATGAACCATGAAAAAGTTATGCCTTGGTCAAGTTACAGTTGACTTTTCAACTGTCCAAAAATAGAAACTTTTGACACCTTGATGATTTTTGAGCCATTCTTGTGAAATCATGATCAATACTTGATCAAATGATGATTGTGGCTTCAAAATAAGATGTTGACCAAAAAATTTGACTTTTAACTGCCAAATGACCATTTTTCCCCTACAGTTGATTGTGAGGCAATTAGGGTTTTTGACTGTGCAACTTGACCTTGTGAGCCTTGAAACTTGACATGTAGGTGCTTGACAATGTATATGAGCATATGGGACTTGATTGAGCCCTTGAAAACCTCAACTTCCTTGCAAGAACCAAAACCCTAATTTTGACTACCTTAGGAGGCAATTGAACTGTGCAATCCTTGAGAGATTTTGAAGCATTTGAAGATGATGCTTTGTCAAAAATTTGAAGAATATGGGAGGGCAAATTTTGGGGTACAACAGTTGCCCCTGTTCAATCTTCTTAGACCTGAGGATGTAGATTGGCTTGTGTGCCTTTCGTGATCTGAGGGTGGAAGATGATTGGACACTAGAGTGCCCAGAAATTTGCACTCACATAGTAGAGTATCAGCAGTGTGATAGCGGGAATGGGCTTAAAGATGTCATTTGGAGAGATGGTAGATAGGAGGATGGGCTTAAAGATGCCATCTAGAAGATGTGACAGAACCTTGTCGGGAATGGGCTTATAGATGCCATTTGGAACTGTAATGGATAGCTGCGTCCGAATAAGAAATAGAATGGCCTCCGTGTCTGGAGCATATCTAGTCTGTGTTTGAATGAGTGACAGTATGTCATCCGAATCTGGATCGTATCTGGACTGTCTTTTGAATGAATCTGGACTAAACAATAGAATAGCATCCGGGCTGGATCATCTCTAAGTTGTCTTTGAAAAGAACTCTGAATAAGCAAAAGAATAGCGTCCATATCTGGAGCATTTCCCAGCTATATCTGAAAGGAAACTCTTGAATAAGCAAAAGAACAGCACCCATATTTGGAGCATTTCCAAGCTATCTCTGAAAGGCAATCTGGAAGAAGTATCAGAACGTCGCCATGCCTGGGTCACATCTGAACTATCTCTAGAAGGAGTCTTGAATAAGCAAAAGAACAGCATCCATATCTGGAGCATTTCCAAGCTATCTCTGAAAGGAAATCTGGAAGAAGTATCAGAACGTCGCCATGCCTGGGTCACATCTGAACTATCTCTAGAAAGAGTCTTGAATAAGCAAAAGAACAGCATCCATATCTGGAGCATTTCCAAGCTATCTCTGAAAGGAAATCTGGAAGAAGTATCAGAACGTCACCATGCCTGGGTCACATCTGAACTATCTCTAGAAGGAGTCTTGAATAAGCAAAAGAATAGCATCCATATCTGGAGCATTTCCAAGCTATCTCTGAAAGGAAATCTGGAAGAAGTATCAGAACGTCGCCATGCCTGGGTCACATCTGAACTATCTCTAGAAGGAGTCTTGAATAAGCAAAAGAACAGTATCCATATCTGGAGCATTTCCAACCTATCTCTGAAAGGAAATCTGGAAGAAGTATCTGAACGTCGCCATGCCTGGTTCACATCTGAACTATCTCTAGAAGGAGTCTTGAATAAGCAAAAGAACAGCATCCATATCTGGAGCATTTCCAAGCTATCTCTGAAAGGAAATCTGGAAGAAGTATCAGAACGTCGCCATGCCTGGGTCACATCTCAACTATCTCTAGAAGGAGTCTTAAATAAGCAAAAGAACAGCATCCATATCTGGAGCATTTCCAAGCTATCTCTGAAAGGAAATCTGGAAGAAGTATCAGAACGTCACCATGGCTGGGTCACATCTGAACTATCTCTAGAAGGAGTCTTGAATAAGCAAAAGAACAGCATCCATATCTGGAGCATTTCCAAGCTATCTCTGAAAGGAAATCTGGAAGAAGTATCAGAACGTCGCCATGCCTGGGTCACATCTGAACTATCTCTAGAAGGAGTCTTGAATAAGCAAAAGAACAGCATCCATATCTGGAGCATTTCCAAGCTATCTCTGAAAGGAAATCTGGAAGAAGTATCAGAACATCGCCATGCCTGGGTCACATCTGAACTATCTCTAGAAGGAGTCTTGAATAAGCAAAAGAACAGCATCAATATCTGGAGCATTTCCAAGCTATCTCTGAAAGGAAATCTAGAAGAAGTATCAGAACGTCGCCATGCCTGGGTCACATCTGAACTATCTCTAGAAGGAGTCTTGAATAAGCAAAAGAACAGCATCCATATTTGGAGCATCTCCCAGCTATATCTGAAAGGAAATCTGGAATAAGTATCAGAACGTCGCCATGCCTGGGTCACATCTGAACTATCTCTAGAAGGAGTCTTGAATAAGCAAAAGAACAGCATCCATATCTGGAGCATCTCCCAGCTATATCTGAAAGGAAATCTGGAATAAGTATCAGAACGTCGCCATGCCTGGGTCACATCTGAACTATCTCTAGAAGGAGTCTTGAATAAGAAAAAGAACAGCATCCATATTTGGAGCATCTCCCAGCTATATCTGAAAGGAAATCTGGAATAAGTATCAGAACGTCGCCATGCCTGGGTCACATCTGAACTATCTCTAGAAGGAGTCTTGAATAAGCAAAAGAACAACATCCATATCTGGAGCATTTCCAAGCTATCTCTGAAAGGAAATCTGGAATGAGTATCAGAACGTCGCCATGCCTGGGTCACATCTGAACTATCTCTAGAAGGAGTCTTGAATAAGAAAAAGAACAGCATCCATATCTGGATCATTTCCAAGCTATCTCTTTAATCTCTTTAATGTAGATATGCCCTGGCTAGATACAGGTATCGAATCTGGAATTGCGACAGTTGATAGTAACCGTCTTTGGATTGACCTTTTTCCTGAAAAGGCAAAACATCAGTTGTATGCAATGTCATGATGCATGAACTGCATGATTTTAAAATGTTCTCAAAGATAAATGAGATTTGTGTTATGATGCGTATATGCATATGTCATGATGTATGTCAATGTGACGTTTATGAATGTATTTTCGTCTAGGAAAGTAAATCCTTGACGAATGCCGGGAAGTTGGATCCTGGGCTGATGTTTGAAGAGGAGAGTTCTTCATTTCTGCTGGGGATGATGGTCGCAAGAATAAACCGGTAGGAGAAGATGACTCCGTTGGGGAATAAACTTGTTGGAGTGATTACTCTGCGGGGAATTACTCTGTGGGACGAGATACTTCGTTGAGGTTTTGATGATAACTTCGCTGGGGATACCATTGCTAAGTTATGTTGGGGAATTTGAGGAACTCCGCTGGGGATAGGAAGAACTTCGCTGAGGACGATCTTTCCGTGGCAATTAGCTGAGGATAACCCAGTTATAAGCTCTGGTGAGGAATAACCTTTGAATAATGTCGGGAGACGTGTTCATGATCTGCAGGGGCAAGCTTCCAGAATCTACTGGGGAGGATGATTCAACTCTCCTGGGAGACTTGAGACTGCATTGGGAAATGGCTCCACTAGGATGTCTGTATTCCACCGGGGAACAATCTTATATTAAGACTGCCGGGGATGCTTGTTTAGGAACATCTGTATACTCCATTGGGGAATGTTGAGATCTTCTAGGAATACCCATCTTCCTTATGGTTGAAAGTAGATTAACTCTGCTTGGGGAGAGTGTTGACTTGCTGGAGATATTGTGCCTTGTAGGGCTGATTGGGAGACCAAACTCTGTTCGGGGAAGAGTATTGCTGACTCCTGTCTTACTCTGCAGGGAGTGAAGGTATCCTGGTTATGTTCTTCAGCCGAACCTACCTTGGTACCTTGGTTGACAGAGCAACTAGACCGCTTGGACAACTCATTATTGCCCCTGTTTCTGATGTGGGAGAAGAAGATACCTTGTGGAGGTGCTTGATAACTGCCGATCGACAAATCTTCTTCTGGTAGGCAAGCGACGAGATGATGGGACATAGTCGTACGCTTTTGATCCCTAACTTTTGCCTGGACCGCCCTTCTGGGTTTTCAGTCCACCGGGATACCCATTTTTGCCCAAGCCTCCTTTTCAGGTTTTCGACTTGCCGGGTGTACAGATTATTCATTTTGCATCCCTTATTTTTGCCCGAACCCTTTTGGTTCGCCGGGAAGCCCTTATTTTTGCCTAGGTGTGTCAACCTAGCGGGTCTTTGCTTATGCGTAGTGTTTTTTTTCCGACTATGTCCGTGCTCTCAGGATGTCGGGAGTTGTCACTGTCAGTAGTGCAGTGTTACCATGCCACCAGAAGATCTTCGTTTGATCGTCCAATGCCCCAAGTGACTCGGATGGAGATCTGCCCCAGGCTACTTGACCTTTTGAGAGATTCTCCGAATCTTGACTTAACTGCCCCAGATAATGGACAATGATCATGCCATGCTCCTTGGTTGGGAGTGCTTCTGTTCATCAGATATTCTTCGTGCGAATTTCTCTGCTGTTCGAACAAAAAGTCATATGCAAACAAAGTTATGTTAAAAAATGCAAAGCTCATGTCTGTTTTGAAGTTTTTGAAAATGCATTTTCAGTAAAACCAGTGAATTTTGTAAAATGCGATGTCAACTCGTTATTTTATCGCAAGCCTTAAGGAGTCAAGATACCTTTCATAACAGTATGATTTCGAACTAACCCATGCTTCAGCTAGGACTTTTTAAGGGTTATAACGTGGCCTGGTTCACGATTTAAGAAACAAAGGATAAAGGCTCAAATTTATATTTGTACCCACCCGCTCTTCGTGATGTTCTTCAAACCTAAACTCAGTTGATCATGCATTAGCCCTTGTTTGAGTCTTTGTCCTGATATTATGGTGATGGTTCGGATATTGACAGTTTATTTTGAATAGGCAGTCATTTCCTTTTTTGTCGAGGGTTTGTAGGACCTCTTTCTTTTTTGATTTTGTTATCCCTGTTTTTTGCCTGAACTGTTTCCTTTTTTGGAATTACAGTCAGCGGGATGCCCCAGCTTCGTAAGTCTCCTTCATAGGTTTTTTAACTTATTGGGCTTTTTATTTTGAGAGATAATGACTGCCTGTCTTTATGATTATTCGGAACCATCATTGTCTTTTGTTTTGGAAGGACTTCTTTGATGCCATTCGTTGTGCACTTGGATCAGCTGAGAGAACTACCCTGCCCCGGGTTATGATTAAGGGTTTTAATTTTCGAAAAGAAAAAACTCCGACTTCTTTGGCTCAAAGGGGTTGACGGGGGATTATCATCCTTATGACTCCAGTGTTTAGGAATTGAAACAATGCCTGTACCTCATCAGCGGGGTCTATTCAAAAGCATACTGTAAAGATTGTGGTATCGTTTTCGTCATCCTCCCTCAAGAGGCTTAGAATTATTAATTGAGAGTTGATCATCAAAAAATGAAAGCAATTTGAATATAATGAAAATAATTGGATCAATTCAAAAACAGACATATGCAGTGCATTAGTGAAATAAAAGAGTTTGCTATGACATTAATTGTTTGTATAAGCAAAAAATTACAACTCGGAAATTCAAATAAACAAAAGCCTTCAATGATTGGGCAAAGGAGCATTGATTATGTTTGGAGTCTCTGACGCTTCAAACTGAATCTCTCCGGTGTCGATCATGTCTTGAATCTTGTTCTTCAAAGGCCAGCAGTTGTCCGTAGTATGACCCGGGCTATCGGAGTGGTATGCGCACCTCTCATTAGGATGGTAGTTGGGAGCAGAGGTGTTTGGATTCCGGAGAGGAGCCCTCAAGGTAATCAGCCCTGCCTTCAACATTTGTTGTAGCGCTTGATCCAGCGACATGTTGATTTTAGTGAATTGTCTCTTGGGTGCGACCTCCTTACGTTGATGCCCCTGTCCTTGTTGAGCAGGCCTAGGATTAGAGATCTGGACTGCTCCTACATGTTGATCATGGCGACCCTTATGGCTGTACGCAGCATTGGCCTCCTTCTTCCCCGTATAAGGCTTTTTGTGAGTATCAGAAGGTGCAGCTTCTTGAATCTTTCCAGCCTTGATGCCAGCTTCGATCCTCTCCCCGGTCAAGATCAAATCTTTAAACCCAGCAGAAGAATTCCCAATCAGATGGTTGAAGAAGGGACCAGACAGGGTGCCCAAGAACATGTCGACGAGTTCACGGTCAGTCAAAGGTGGCTGCACCCTTCCAGCCAGATCTCTCCACCTTTGCGCATACTCCTTAAAACCTTCACTCGTCCCAAGTGACATACCCTGGAGTTGGGTACGCGTAGGAGCGAGGTCGGCATTATACTGATACTGCTTATAAAAAGCAGTTGCCAAGTCCTCCCAGTTACGAATACTGGTTCCATCCAACTGATAGAACCAATCGAGCTGAGTCCCTGAAAGACTCTCCTGGAAGAAATGGATCAATAGATTATTGTCTGCCGTGTAGGGCTGGATCTTCCTTGCGTATGAACGAAGATGCAGCTCAGGACAGGAAGCCCCGTCGTACTTTACAAAGGCAGGTGCCTTGAACTTGTGAGGGATCACCACCCCAGAAGATAAACCTAGGTCCCCAAAGTCCAACCCGGGCACACGTTGGATATCTATAGCATTTAACCGGTCCTCCGGCTGTTTGTACCTGTCCTTAGCAGGAGGGTACTGCTCATCATTGAAGTCAGTCTCAGTGTCAGAGACTACAGGGCTAGGAACCTCTCTCTTGGTGACTGCCTTCCCCAACAGATGGAGTAGTCCGCTCAGCTTCATTCTACAGTGTATTCCCAGATCTGCGTCTAGGGTTGAACAAAACAGTCCTCTTCTTCTTTTTCTTCAAAAGCAGAGTCTTCAATTCCTATTGTCCTTGGGCTAAGCTCATGACCAGCTCCTGGAACTGGGCGTTCTGGGCCTGGAGGGCCTTGATAGCTTTCTCATTGGATGATTCAGGATTCATGATGACTGCTGAAATAAACAGCGAAGAAGGTAAGCGACCTGTAACAAGGGTACCTGTAATGCAATGATATGTATGATATGTATGCAATGTTTTCAAGGATCTCGCGAGGTAAACATAGAAACTTGTTAGAATTTGAATTTGGGTAGCTTGATTGAAGGAACTTCATGTTGTTGAGAGTCCTTCTTCAAGAGTCAAGGCTCACCATATCGAGTGGGTCATAGCCCCTGACTCAAGTCATTAACCTTGGCTAGAGGAATGACCTGCATCACAAGCCCTTGAGATCCTTGAAATGGATTAGTCCTTATGTAGGATGTATGCAATGGTATGATGGTATGATGTTATATTGTGGAGCAATGTAGGTAAACCCTGTTATGAGTCTAGATTAAGGACTGTAAACAAACCCTGCAAGAAACTCATGTGTTAGATAACAAGCATGCAAGTAGTCAAGTTTGAAAGCACACAAGTCACACAAGACAACCCTTAGAGTTTAGGCCAGCATGAAGTTTGGGTACTACCCTTTTTCAGTTTCGTTGGTTAAGACCTGTCCTATCAAAAGTAATCGGGTTCTAGAGGATCCCAATATCACTGACTACCCTCAATCGGTCATAACACCAGCGTCGCAATCTTTTCTTGCGGCCAGAACCATCGCGAGAGTTTAGCCTCAATGGGTGTAGCATACTGCTACTGTTCTATGGCCAAGTTGGGTCACATTAGGGTTCTAAGGTCAGTTGGTGCTTAATGACTCCTCGGAAGACCCATATTCTCCTAGTTGCAACACAAGGGATATCGGTACAGACCAAAGTGCCACACCAATGTAGCCACTGCTTCACCCGTGTCGGTCTATACCGGACAGGTCCCTCACAGCTTATGCTACCTAAAAGGGTATCCCCAGATCCGGGTTAGGATCTATGAAACTCCGATGCAAAGCCCACAAATATAAACCAATCAAAGTAAAGCAATTGAAAACATAAGTATGATCTAATCCTAAGGTACACCTCACTTTTATATTCCCCAGCAGAGTCGCCAGTTCTGTGATCGGTGGAAATAGAACTGACTGTTTTTTAAGCTGGTTTCGCGAAATGTCGCGGTAAGCAAGAGTCGCCACCGTCTTTTATGTTCTCCAACATGGAAAGGACAAAAGCACAGCAAAATTCCTTCTTTGAGAATGTTTCTCGGTTCGGGAGGTAGATTATAGAAAGGGAAGGTGTTAGCACCCTTTCTATCCATGGTTATCCATGGGCTCTTAGGTACTTGCTCTTATGTTTTCAAAAATGTTTGCTTTTCAAGTGTGTGTGGGTTTTGAAAAAGTTTCGTTTGAAAAATTTCTGAGTAACTCTTGTATCTGTCCTCAAGAGTGTATGAAAAATTTGTTTGAAAACTTCTAGAAAGTGTAGGTGTGAAAAGTTGTTTTGTTTGTTTTGAAAAGAGAAAGTACCCATGAGATCTACCTACTCTAAGGAATTAGGTTGTGTAAGAGTCCTTTAGATAGTGTTATCCCACCATTGAGAGGTAGGTAGCACCATCGTTGGAGGTGTTCGGGTCAATTCGAGTGTAGGAACAGTGTGGTCACCGAAGCAACAGTTAGGACACCTTAGAAGCTACCCTTATGTCCTTGATCCTTTTTTTAATCCGAGGCAACCATTTCGAGGCAACTGTTCGAGGCAACTATTTCGAGGCAACTGGATCATGGACATAAGGACCGCTAAGACGTCCTATACTTGACGACCACATTTCGAAGGCAGCGAGTGAGGCGTACCCTAGAAGTGGTGTGTGCATTGTGTGTTGTATTCAGTTAATGTTTGTCTTGTTAATTAGTGAGCTACAAGTTGTTTTTATTTACATACATTCTTTCATGCAAGTTAACAGTTAAGGGGTGAGGAAAGTAAATTGCGGAAACGTAAATCCTACGCTATTACAAGGCGCGGGTCTATACATCGCCAAAAATTACAAAGACCCATTTTTTTGGTAAATAAGTACGGAAAGTAAATAAAAACAGTAAAAGTCCTAGTTACTATTACATGTCCGGAGCAATTACATAATAATAAACTGTGCGCGAATAAAAATTAAATCGGAAAGTGCTAAGGGTGTTGACCCTTTTAAGAAAAGGAATTGATTTTTTTTTGGTCTTTTTTGTAATTAAAATGAAATTAAAGCTAATTAATGACTAATTAATTAATTTAATTAAAAGAAAATATTTTTTTTGTTTTTTTATGTTTTTATGAAATAAAAGAAATGAAATAAAATTAAAAGTTAATTTTTACCTAATTCTAGATTTATTTTAATTATTTAAGAAAAGGAATTAAACTTGCCTAATTAAACTATTTTGGTTAATATTTATTTACAAAATAAAATAATAATAATAATAATAATAATGATGTAATTCTATTTTTTTTTATTTTTTATGAAAATATGTTAATTAAGTTAATTTGTTAATAATAATAATAAAAATAAAAAAAGGTTAAAAATTAAAATAATAGAAAAACAAAACAAAATAAAAAAAAAGGAAGTAAAACCAAAAGGGGGGGTGTGGGCTGAAATTTGAAGGTGTTGAATTGAGAATTGTGGCCCATTTGAACAAGGCCTGTATGACTTTTTTGATCGCCTACAGCATGCTTGACTCCAGACCATGGTGTTCCTTTCTTTTTGTCCCCTGGATCTGCCTTGGATGACACTTGGCTTGTTGGGATATGAGGTCTATAGTGTTCCTCTTTTGAGAATCTGCATATGAAAGCAATAAAAAAATAGTGTGGAAATTATAAAGGGACCTAGGAAGAACTTACAGTGCGGTATGAGCCTCAGGCTTGGCAAAGGTTGCTTTAGCTTCAGGGTGTGGCAAGGAATAGAACCACGTGCTTGTTTTGATCTGAAGATGCTCGCAACTATGTTTTAGAACTCTCACTTTTTGAATAATTTTTTGTTTTGCTCTTGGCCGTTTCTGCACACACTCTTTTCTAAATGAGGTTGGGAAGGCTTGTATATATAGTAATGAAATGTGTATCAATCCAAATAATGGTCATTAAGCCTTTGCATTGAAGTTCTTGATTTCCTCCATAACCAACATTGAACCATTTTCCATATTTGTGAAATTTTGAATTTTTATGCCCATAATAGGCCATGCACGAATTTGGAAGGTATTTCAAGGTGTATCAAAGCTAATCAACACAAAATATATCCCTCCATTAATTTCTTTGATTTTTATTTGAATTTTAAAGATTTAAAATGAATTAAATCAAATAAAATTAAATAAAAATGGAAAAATTAATTTTAAATCTTGAAATAAATTGTGGGACATGTGGGAGGCATGGCCAAGCTGAATCAAGTGGAAAAAGTGGGCCCTTTTGTCAAAAATGAAATTTCAAGGATAATTGACTTTGGCCATTTCACAAAAATTTCCCAACTTCTTCAATGCATATCTTGCTCAATTTTGAAGCTATGAACATGTTCTTTGACATTTTGGAAAGGTCTTGAAGTCCTCTAACCAATGCCTTTGGTCCCATGTCATTTACATTTAGCAATCTCAAGTTATGGTCTTTGACTTAAAGTGCCTTTTTGTTGACTTTTGAAAATGACCTATAATGTTGAAATTGATAACTTTTTGTGAGAGCATTTCTTGGACTTGGAATGTGAAGATGAGTTGTAGGAAATGTATTCCCCTTCAAGATGAGCATTGGATAGGATTTTTCTGATGAACCATGAAAAAGTTATGCCTTGGTCAAGTTACAATTGACTTTTCAGCTGTCCAAAAATAGAAACTTTTGACACCTTGATGATTTTTGAGCCATTCTTGTGAAATCATGATCAAGACTTGATCAAATGATGATTGTGGCTTCAAAATAAGATGTTGACCAAAAATTTTGACTTTTGACTGCCAAATGACCATTTTGCCCCTACAGTTGATTGTGAGGCAATTAGGGTTTTTGACTGTGCAACTTGACCTTGTGAGCCTTGAAACTTGACATGTAGGTGCTTGACAATGTATATGAGCATATGGGACTTGATTGAGCCCTTGAAAACCTCAACTTCCTTGCAAGAACCAAAACCCTAATTTTGACTACCTTAGGAGGCAATTGAACTGTGCAATCCTTGAGAGATTTTGAAGCATTTGAAGATCATGCTTTGTCAAAACTTTGAAGAATATGGGAGGGCAAATTTTGGGGTACAACACTCCTGAATCTTCATCTACTGAACAATATGAAGTGCCCATTAGAATTCTACTCACTCTGGTTGACAACCTTGAAGTTCTCTGTGAATTGATCATTGATTTTGAAAGCTTACAAGAAAATGGGTTTAATCTGTATGAAGATGTAACTACACAGGGATGGAACAGATACTTTGATCGTCTGTTGGATCCAACTTTTCCCATTCTTGTTAAAAAGTTTTGGATTCATGCTACGTCATCCAACCACCAGGTCACATCATATGTTATGGGGAAGAAGATAGTGATTACAGAAGATTTGATTGGGAAACTCATTGGATACAATGGTGGTGGAGTCAGATGCATTGATATGGCTGATAAGTGCTCTGACCTAAAATCTATTGCTAGGGAAATCTTCACTTCTGGACAGCCATCCAGCAAGATTCGAGACTTGAAGGACCATTACAGAATCTAGGCCAGAATAATTCTAGGATGTATCCATCACAGGAAGCCTACAAGCTCCCCTGATTACATCAATATTGATCAGCAGTTTCTGATTTACTTAATTGCAAAGAAGACCAAGATAAACCTTCCATATTTGCTATTCAACCATCTCAAAACAAGTGTGAAAGAGACAAGAGAAGAAAAAAGAACTAAGAGGGATTGGATTCCTCTAGGAAGATTGATTTCAGATATTCTAACAGAAAACAGGCTGATAGAACATCTGACAGAGGCTCAAGAAATCAGTACTCTGGAAGCAACTGTTGGGAAACCTTTAAATGCCAAGAATCTGAAGAAAATGAAGATTATTGAGAACATTAAAAGGGAACCAGCAATTGCTTCTCATGAGGTCATCACTTCTAGGAGAATCCCTCTAAAGGATTTTCCACTATTTTCTGAGATAGATGCCTCTCTAGAGATTATAGTCAGATACCTTGAAGCTTGCAAGGATGATGGGACTATTCCATAAATCAACATCGAAGATCTGCACAAGCCAGCTCCAGAGGTTGTGCTAAAGAAATCCAGAAAGAGGAAGGCAGTAGGAGAAGGATCCTCTCAGAGGACACCCAAGGCTGCGAAAAAGAAAGGTAACTCATCTTTTGTTTCTGTTGTAGAATCAATAGCTATTCCAACATCTGAAACCATTCTCCCTCAACAAACAGAAAATCCTTCATCCCAAACATTTGAGGATTTTGACATAGAGTTTGACCCATCTGTAACTCTTGGAAATTTCTTGAATGAACCTCACTCCCCCAATCCAAATCCAAATCTAGAACAACATCAACCAGAACTTGCTAGAGTTCTATCTGATATTGAACTATTTGATCAAGACTTTTCCTCACCACTCCCAGAAAATCCAAACACTCAACCTCAACAACTATAAAACCCACAACCACACTCTCCTCAACTAGAAAATCCATAACCTCACTCTCCTCAACTAGAAAATCCATAACCTCACTCTCCTCAACCAGAAAATCCACAACCACACTCTCCTCAACCAGAACATCAAAACCTCAACTCACCCCAACCAGAAAATAAAAACCATCTCACTCCTCAATCTGAAAACCCATCTTCTAAAATACCAGAACCAGAAATTTAACACGCTACCATAAACAAATCAGAAGACTCCCTTTCAGACTCTGATACCATTACCCCCAATTCCTGGGATAGCATAACCTCTTACGGTTCGTTTACCTCTCTCTATTCATGATATTCTAGAAATCCCTTCACCATATGAATCTACACCACCAAACACCCCTCACTCACCAATCCTGATTTCTGACTCTTCCACTCCCTCACCTATAAATTGTCCAGCTGAACAACTCAGACTTGTCATTAATCTACAAGTGCTGGATCAACTAGCTTCCACCTCAAACAAAATTGCCACTCCCAAACCTAAACCAACCTCAAGCAAATCAGATGTTGGTAAGAATCTGTTGATTTTTGAAACAAAAATACAGGAATGGATTACTTCTTTGAAGCAAGAAAGTCAAGAGATTTCTAATCCTGCTGCTTCTGATTCTCTGTGGGAAAAATTCAGAAAATGGCTCAACTCTGAAACCCAGAAGCTGAAAGAATTGAGCTATAAAAGGGCTCAGCAGAACTTCAGTGATCAGCTGAAAGCCTTCCAAGATCAAGTTTTGAGCCAATGGTACAAGAAAGAAATTCTTCCGCTGGATAATGCTCCCTGGAAAGAGCATCAACCTTCAGAAGTCA
Source organism: Vicia faba (assembly GCA_948472305.1). Classification (NCBI taxonomy): domain Eukaryota; kingdom Viridiplantae; phylum Streptophyta; class Magnoliopsida; order Fabales; family Fabaceae; genus Vicia; species Vicia faba. The sequence continues at coordinate 1,392,785,389 of OX451741.1, read as the reverse complement.
CTAAACCAGATTTTGATAGTCACCCTCTGACTACTGCTCCAGAAAAGATGATTGTAACAGAAGAAGTTGTTCAATCAGAAGAGGCTACAGAGTGTTCAAAATGACATGCAACCTCTGAAGATACACCAGCTTCGTCTCTAGTCATGCAAACTCTGGAAGAGTTGAAGAAGGAGAATGCCTTAATCCATGCCAGACTGGATAAGCAAGAGGACACAAACCAAGAGATCAAGGATATATTGGATAAACAAGAAGATACAACAAAAGAAATCAAAGTCATTCTGGGAAAGAAGGAAGAATCAAGCACTCAGATTAAGAGCTTGTTGGAAGCGTTTTTCACACGTCTTCCCCCTCCTTCTTAGATTTTCTTTAAATGTTTATCTGTATTTTTATTTTTCATCCTTATTCCTCCTTGTTTCTGAAAATTGTCATTGCATTCTGTTTTCAATATAAATCATCCTTTTTGACTCTGATTATATTGATTTTTGATACCTGACAAAAAGGGGGAGAAAGTAAGATATTTTCAATAACAGTTTACCGGGACAAAGTCTCAAACATTCTGAATATCTTAACCTCTGTGTTTTTCTGAAAAGCTTGAACAGGAACATATTCTGATAAGGACAGAAGGAGATGCATCAAAAGCTCTGACGAGAAGGAACTTCAGGGAAGTAACTCATCTCTATTTGATTAATCAACTCAGGGGGAGAATCACTTAAAGCTTTTTGTTCTATATTTTTCATTGAAAATCCTAGTTTTTGTCATCATCAAAAAGGGGGAGATTGTTAGAACATAGTTTAATTCTACAACCCTTAATTAGAGTTTTGATGATAACAAAAACAAAGAACAAATATGCATTCTAAATTTGTGTTATTTTGTATGCAGAAGTTCTGATTGAAACAGCATCAGAAACTAAGCTACAGAAGCTTTCAAGCTGAGGTAATCAGAATCTGCGCTGAAGAATGATGATCAGAATCTGCACTGAAGTGAAGAATACTATGATTCTGAATAGAAGTTCAATATAGCATCAGATCCTCACATCTCTGAGTCATCAATGTTCTGAAGAAATTGCAGCATGCAAGATTCTAAGTTCTGAAGCATTACTTTTCAATCAAGACAGCATCATATGCAACGGCTTCATTCAGAGAAGAATCTTCTCAATATGGAAACAGCATTGAATGTCCATTATCACGCTTTATGTTGGACAAGATTTCC